>RSEF01000005.1:62086749-62103774 GCA_003993805.1 Himantopus leucocephalus
CAAGGTCCCTTCCAACCCAAACCATTCTATGGTTCTATGATTTGCTGAATTAAGAGAGTAAAGAGAATTGTACACCCCGGGAGCCCCACACCCTGCTCTGTAGCACCTACACCAGGTACCCTGCGGGAAGCTGACATCCCTGACTAGAACCCCACGCAGAACCCACCCGAGCCCCTGGTAAGCTGGTGCAAAGCTTAATTACACAACGAGCTAAAAACCCAAAGTCCACCTCCAGCCTGAATGTCTCCAGCATCCACTTGCAACCCTTTGCGTTTTTAAAACCAACCGCTGCTGAAACCGCTGGTGTCGGTATTTATACACGGATGGATCAATTCTTCGTGTCCTCCTGGATAAACTAAATAGACTGATTTTCCTTAATCACTCCCCCGAATGCAGGCTGCCACAAATACTTCTCCCAGGTGCACTATCTGCTGACGTGGGACTAACGCAGAGGTTTATCCCCCAGGCAGCGTATCTTTCATTCATCGCTTTATCCCTGGCCGAAGAGGCCCCGACCTCCCGCATCGTCGGTAACGATCGCATTTAACAGCTTCCTCAAAGGAACCGCTGCTTAACATGCAAACCGGACAAATCAACTTTCACTTCAAGTTCATCAGTATTTAAACGAGGGCAGGTCACTGCCGGCACGCAGCAAGGCTCCGACCTGCCAGGTCTAAGGACAAGGGGAGGAATTATGATAAATACACCCCTCGTATTGATCACCAACCCAGCGGGTCCATCACCCCGACCCGTGTCTGACGCCAGATTAGTGTCTCCAGCAGCCGGTCTTCTCCTAGCCTGCAGCCAACACACCTTCCCAAAGCCCGGTATTGCTGCAAGGGAATTTGTTAGGAGACTGGGAGGGAAGAGCTCTCCCATCCTTCCCTCCTTGAGGCACGCAACCCCCATGCAACCCTGGCACGTGGCATCCCAGAGGAGATGCGACCCACGGCAACACCGTGGGGTGCAACGGCGTGGAGGAGCCTCACCTTTGCTTGCGGAGGAGCTCGCAAAGAGAGGCGAGAACCTCGCTCCCACCTCCACACCCCCACGGCAAATTGAACTATGCTCTTCTCTGCTGGTGGAGGGTTTCACATCGCCCCTCGCCGCCTCTGTGAGCACGCCCAGATCTCCCCCCCATCCTTTTTCCTGCACAGTGGGTGATGGGACCTCCACCCTTCCACTCCCCATTGGGAATGAATGAAGAGGCTGGTTTGCAGCGCAACCACGGCGCCAGGCACCAGCAAGGGATGGATGCAGCAGCAACGGAACGGTTAGGGGCAAGTCCTGCCGGCAGCATCACCACCCGAGGAAATTAGGGGATTAGGGAGAATTCCAAAGCAGCAGCTACGACCAGACTGCGCTGGGACTTGCGGTGTATCTGTGCTTCCAGGTGAAGAACCGAACGCCGCCATCGGCAGGCGAGCAAGGTGATGGGTGTGAAACAGGGCTGGGCTCCTTATTTCCTCCCCCTCCCTTCTTCTTCAAGGGCTGCAAAGTGCCTGAAAATAGAACACTTTGTGATGGCAAAAAGAAAAAAAAAAAAAAAGAACTAGGTCAATCAGCTAATAGGCGTGATTTAAGAGAAAAATCGCAGCGTTCGTAATGGGCTAAAAACAGCGCTGATGCGTTGCCGAGAAAGAATATAATTAAGAGGCTTTTTAAAGCGGCGCTTCCCCACCCCAGCCGCAGAAATCACAGCTCACACTACCAGTATTGCTTCCACCTCATGGAGCAGGAATGCGCTGGCGTGCCGCAAGCTGGCCGAAGAATGCGGAGTTTCCGCGGGCCGGGAGAAGATCCCGAACGGCAGCGGTTCCCGGCATTCCTTCGAGGGTGCATCACTGCTATCCAGTTATAAAGCACGGCAACGGAAATCGAGCTGGGGGTAGGGGCGGGGGGGATATCTGACATTTTAATTCTTTTGGTGTTTAATGAAGGGGTCTGGGAAAGCAGGTGTAGCCCAGCGGGTAAGTGACCAATAAAAATTAAAGAATTGGATGGGCGATGGGGCATCTCTTACTCGAGGTTCCTCCCGCGGACAGCCCAGGAGGACCCACGACAAGTACTTACAGAACAAACGCACCTTTCAACAGCATTCATTCAAGAACGAGCTGCTTGGAAGAAAACTCTGCCCTAATTAAGTGCAGATGGCCCAATTCAAACAAGCAGGGGACACGGCTCGGGAACTGCCGAGTGGAGATCTCCGGCCCCGCATTACACAAGGGATCACGCCGGCAAACCCTCTGCCTCCCTTCGGACCCCAAACACCAAACCCAAACCCATGCCTGGAAGAGGAAAGGGGACTTTCCTGGATTCTCCCGGGGCTGTACAATGACGCAGCGTAAGTCCTACACCCCTCAAAGTTTGCTGAAGCCAAAAGGCCGTGACTTTGACTTGCATCCTGGTGTACCCCCTTGGGTCCCACAGCTCCGGAGACCGGGCAGATAGCTCGGGTGAAGCCATCGCCCCGTGTCCAAGACACTCGGGAAGCATCTCTGGGGACATCCCCACCCACTCTGCTCTGCCAGAGAGGAGCAAAGTGGATGAGTCAGACCCAGAAAGTTCATTCCCTCAACTTCTGCTCCTTGCTATAATTATCCTTTGGGGTAATTAGATAAGCAGTCCTTCCTTTAATCTTGCCATAACTAAATTGCTTGTGGTTCCATCCACCTTGGGAGCTGGGGGCTGGCACCCAGAGCTGGTGTACTCCTTCCTCATCCCATTTGAGCCCTTTTCATCTCCACCCATCCCGAACACAAAGCCATTTGGGACCAAACCTAAACGCACGTCGGCCGGAGGTGATGGGGGGAGAGAGGGTCAGAGGAAAAAGCGGGGGAGAGCCGCTCATCTTGAGAAGCTGCTGTCTGTCCAGCAGTAGGTTAAAGCCCAATTACCCCGGTTTGAGCTATTCCACCTCCCTCTAAGTATCCTAGCAAGGAGCCAGCGCATCAGGCATGCCAAGCTCCCCGCTGGAAAATTTTGGCTGGTGCCTCCCCCTCCCTCCGCACAAACCCTCGCTCTCCCTCTCTCGCAGGCACGCACAGGGAAAGGGAGGGAGAGAAGAGAAAAAACCACAAGCAAATGTTCTGGTGCAGTATTTCCCCTCATCAAACTTTCATACTTGAGACTTGAATCGTGTTTAGAGAATTAAAAAAAAAAAGAAAAAGCCCTTTGCCCGCACCGGAGGGAGCTCCAGCGGGACACGCTGCACACACTCGGGCAATACCCCACCGGTGCAAACAGAAACCCCTCCACAAGAGCTTAAATCAACTGGAAAATAATTAAACATTGCTGGCATTTTTTTTTTTTTTTATATGGAAAAAATAATCACGGTAGACGATATACACTGGGAAACCTCCAAGACTTTGACCTTTAAATTAGCAGCTAGGACAGTCAGACAAGTATGCCTGAAGATTGCATATACATGCAAAGGAACTCCAGAGGTTTTTCCAAACCCTCCACAAACAAACCACACACCTCGTTTAAATAAAAAATAAAATAAATAAAAAAAAAACACCAACGAAAAAACCCACCCTGTTTTCTTCTCTATTGGCATGTTAGAGGAGGCAGATGCTCAAGTCAGCGTTACGCATGACATTACTCAACCCTACACCGCACTCTGGGAGGTTTTATTTCACGTGGACTCTCAGCTGAATAGGAAGAATGAGCCCTCTCCCCTAATTTTAAAAAGACAAAAGAAAAGGAAAGCGAAGGGCTAGATTCCTAATTACTCTAAGGAGTCTTAACACAGCTCTGACAATGAAAAAGAGCACGGGGAAGTGTGCAGAAGAAACCCATTCATCTTCTGAGGGTCCTTCCTTCAGTTAAAATAAGATGATTCAGCCTAAAACCAAAAATCCTTATACTGAAGCAACAAACAAATCCACTTCGCTGCAGAACGATGCCGGGGACTTAAACCTTATCTCTGGAAAACTGGTAGGAGAGGTAACAAACCTGGTGGGAGCGTTTCCATCCTGCCTCCCCTATGGTAGCTGGAGCTGCACAATGTTTCCAGCGCTTTGGAAAAATAGTTTCAGGTTCTGCTGCCTCTATCTTGGCACCCAAACCAAGTTTCCATTAGTTAAAGGCTGAGGGATGATTTCACTTCAGAGCTGAAATGGGGAAACCAGCAAAATGAGTAAGGCGCAGCTAAACATACGCTCGTGTCTTTTCTGAAGCCTGCACTGAAAAATGGGGGGTTATCTGCTTTTTTTGCGGGGGGGGGGGGNGGGACCACCGCCTTACCCAATATACATGGGGAGATGCTTTTAAAGAGGATTTCTGAGCTGCGTGCCAGCTGATGCACCACCATCAGGGATCATCAGGGATCACCAGGGATGGTGTGGGACAGCCAGCATGGAGGGGACACCCCAGCTCAGCGCCCTGGGATGGGCAGGGGTACGGGGAGGAAGGGATCCGGCACGGGAAAACACCCCGGGATCCAAGAGGCTCTCCCCAGGCAGCAAAGGTGCCGTAACACCGCAGACGGGGAATCTGATCACCGACTCGTTGCCAACGAACGCCGAGGTTATTCACGTCCAAACAAATAATTCTTCTATAAATAACACAGCCGCTCCGACTTCCTGAGCGAAACCCATCTTTTCTGGAGCTCCGAGAGGTGGAAGGAAACGGCGTCGACTTGAGGAGCTCACCGCAAGCGGCTGAACTCCGCAACACCGGGGCGAGGGGAAAGGAGACCTGCTCCTCCATACGCCGTCCCCGTCCCCCTGGCGTGCACACACGTGCCGGCTTGTGCATGTATGACACATGCAAACTGACGGGCATAGCCCTGAGCAGCTCGGGTCCTGCAAATGCAGCACGAGGACAAGAAAACTTGGTTTTCTTTCTTGACATTTTCCTTCTTTTTATGCAATAATAATGAGTTTTGCAGTTCAAGTCATTAAGTGAAAGCGCCTCACATATAGTAAAGACCCTTTTAAACACGGCTTCTCTGACCGAGCACGACAAAGGCATCTTAGAATCACAGAATGGTTTAGGTTGGAAGGAACCCTCGAGATCATCAAGTTCCACCCCCCTGCCCTGGGCAGGGACACCTCCCACCAGCCCAGGTTGCTCCAAGCCCCGTCCAACCTGGCCTTGGACACCTCCAGGGATGGGGCAGCCACAGCTTCTCTGGGTGACCTGGGCCAGGGGATCACCACTCTCACAGTCAAGAATTTCTTCATAGTATCTCAGGTAAATCTCCCCTCTTTCAGTTTAAAACCGTTTGCCCTCATCCTATCGCTCCTCTCCCCCATCATGAGTCCCTCCCCAGCTCTCCTGTAGCCCTTTTAGGCACTGGAAGAGGCTCTAAGGTCTCCCTGGAGCCTTCTCTTCTCCAGGCTGAACACCCCCAACTCTCTCAGCCTGTCCCCCCAGCAGAGGGGCTCCAGCCCTCGCAGCATCTCCGGGGCCTCCTCTGGCCCCGCTCCAACAGCTCCGTGTCCTTCTGCTGTTGGGACCCCCCGAGCTGGAGGCAGCACTGCAGGGGGGTCTCCCCAGAGCGCAGCAGAGGGGCACAATCCCCCCCCTCGCCCTGCTGGCCACGCTGCTGGGGATGCAGCCCGGGATGCGGGGGGCTCGCTGGGCTGCCAGCGCACATTGCCGGCTCATGGTGAGCTTCTCATCAACCAACAGCCCCAAGTCCTTCTCCTCAAGACTGCTCTCAATCCATCCTCCGCCCAGCCTGGATTTCTATTATTAGAGTCAATAAGTGTCAAGATACAGCCTCGTTGAGGAGCCACAACACGCTGCCAGCTTCCTCGATCAGTGGGGACCCAACAGGGACCCAGGCCAGGCGAGCGATGGAGGAACGGAGGTGGGAACGGTGCAGGTATTCCCCGTGAAACAGTTGCCTCCCCCTGCACCCAGCCCAGGCAAACCCCACAGGCTGCACCCATTGAGCCTTTCCTCCTCCAGCAAGGCCACCCTGGGGATGCCACGACGGGGGACGACTTGGCCCAAGCATGGGGGAGCGCTCCACGGTCCGCTCATCTTTGCAGCATCTTGCTCATCTTTGCTGCTGGGCTGCCTGAATGAGCCCCGATCCTCCCCTCTCTCTGCGGGTACAAAAATAGCAGCGGTTGGGTGCACCTGAGCCCAGCCCCGAGGGAGCCGGTGAGGCCGTTCCCAAAACCGCACGCTCCCTGAGTCAGACCCATCCGTCTAGACAGAGGACATTCCTCACCCCACCACCAGCCCAGCGGCTGGTATGAGCCGTGTCCTCACTTGTCAAGGGCAGGATCCACAGCGAAATCCCTCAGGGCGGCCAGGAGCAGCATCCCGATCTCACCAGGAAAGTCAACGATGCCCCAAGAAGAAATTTTGGCACCCCCATCCCCTTGACTGCAGAGGGGGCACCAGGGGAACACTCGGGCATCTCACAGAATCATAGACTAGTTTGGGTGGGGAGGGACCTTTAAACATCATCTAGGCCAACCCCTCTGCCGCAAGCAGGGACATCTTCAACTGGATCAGGTTGCTCATAGCCCCATCCAACCTGACCTGGAATGTTTCCAGGGATGGGGCATCTCCCACCTCTCTGGGCAACCTGCGCCAGGGTCTCACCACCCTCAGCGTAAAAAATCTCTTCCTTATATCTAGTCTGGATCTTCCCTCTTTTAGTTTAAAGCCATTACCCCATGTCCCATCGCAACAGGCCCTGCTGAAAAGTTTGTCCCCATCTTTCCTGGAGACTCCCTTTAGGTACCGGAAGGGGCTCTAAGGTCTCCCCGGAGCCTCCTCTTCTCCAGGTTGAACACCCCCAACTCTCTCAGCCTGTCCTCCCAGCAGAGGGGCTCCAGCCCTCGCAGCATCTTTGTGGCCTCCTCTGGACCTGCTCCAACAGGTCCACCTCCTCCAGCTCCAGGAGCTCTCTGCGCAGAGGCAGTGCCTGGCGAAACGCCTTGGACACCAGGGCTAACTGAAAGCCTGTCTAGACGTCCAAGAGGACCCTTGCTAGATGGAAATCAAGCCCCCAAGGGCAAAGGATGGATCCTGTACCATTGGTCAGCCTTAAGGTGCTACCACAGCTGGAGATGTCGCAAAAAGCAAGCCAAAGCACCTCCAGATACCTAGTACTTGACAGAAAAACATGCAAGATCTTCACTAAGAGGTCCAAACCATGCCCTCTTCTCTCCAGCCAGGAGAAGAAAACCAGCAAAATTGTTTTTTTGTTTTTTTCTTCTGCTTTTAAGGAAAACTGGGCATCTACGACACACAAAGACCTGAGTGCTTCTTCCCCTTTGCAGCTATTCCATAACTACAACTGCACGCAGGTTCTTAAACCTCTGAACATTTGAGTCCCACTGACTTGCAACAGGTTGCAGACATGAAGTTATTTAAAGCACTTTTAAAAATTAATTGGCATTTGCCTTACAGAGGGGAAAAAAAAAAAGGGACGAGACAGAGATAGGACCTCCAGGGATCCAGACGATCCAATTTCGGGCACCTAATTAAAATTAAATTTCAATTAATTTCCAATTACTTTATTTTAAACTTATTTTGTATTTATACTTTTTTGTTAGTTGCCTAAAAATGAGTATGTCCCTTCGGTTGCCTTTCAATTAAATATCATCTCGACACTAAAATTAGTGCTTTTATTTGCTAACTCGGAGGTTATTCAAAATCCCTACACATTTAATTCAAGGACTTGGAGAACTTGACAGACATTCCCCACCTCCCTTTTCACTACGGTAGGAATGATGAATCATTATATTTACTACACGCTCATTCTTCTCAGCGACGTGTTAAACTTCGCTCAAGTGGAAACCGAAGAGCAGAATGACAAGGTAGCTTCGGTACCGTGAAATGCATAGGTGAAACCAAGGTGATGGAAGCTTATTTCGCTTGTATTTCAGACTACCTGATTATTTTTTTTCTTGTTTTTTATTATTATTATTATTATTTTCTGGTCTGTCTCAAGAGTTTTAGAAGTCAACAGATCTCATCTTAACTTGGGGGTTGAACATCCTCAGCCTGGTCTCACCCCCTGACGACTGTCTTTGCTTTGAAGGGACCAGCCACTGAACAGAACCGGGCAATTCAACAGAAAGGAAGAAAATTTAGCACTTCAATAATCTCGTTACAGGCGCTTCGCTATCGACTCCTCACCCCCAGCAGTTTGACTCACTCTAACACTCCGGCAGCAAAGAAGCAGTGCTTGAATACTTAATATGAAACGCAGCAACTCATCCTGGTACTTTTTTACCAGAACACAGACTGTCATGATTTGAAGTTTAATTTCCACTCTTTTCTTACAACAAAAAAAAAAAAAATGCTTTAAACCAAGAGGGCTTTCATAACTTTTACTTATTTTATCTGCCCTGTTCTGTATTTGCCTGAATTCCCCAGCATTACAGAAAGGCTGGGCGCTGCTGCGGGGAAGCCGGACGGCTGATGCTGTGATAAATACCTGTAGGCTCTCTGCCATCACTAATGAGCGACAATATGCATAGAACTAGGAGAGAGGGGGGGAAAAAAAAAAAAAAAGCAAGCTTCCCAAAAGTTGAAGTTACAGTGCTCATCACTGGAAGGATTCCCGCTTGTTTTTGGAAGTGTGCACGCCAGAAAGAAAAAGAATCCAACAAAACCTGTGGGCGTCTGAAGCCACCTCATCTTTTGAGAGACTTAAGATCTGTTTCTCCATTGGCAAAAACATCCTTCTGCAGAAAGACAAACTGCAGACAGACGCAAGTCGGCGTTGCTCAGGAGCAAACCTGTACGATGGATGCACCACCGCTTGCCGGGAAACTAAAACACAAGATGTGACAGCAGAGCGGGGGCAACTCGCGGTGTGCACCCGAAGCACCGCAAAAAGCTCTGCACCAGATGCCGGACGCTTTGCAACCTGGAATAATTTTAATTATTTTTTTGTTCTGAAGTCATTACTGACACATGATGTATTTCTTCTTTGCCTCTTTTTCCCCCTGAAAAGCCCTACAGAGCTCTGGTTTAAATCAGAGCTGCTTCTAGTATCAACAGGGACTTCTTGGTCACTTCTTGAAGGTCTCTCCTCCCACAGGATCTGACGTTCAGCGCTGCACTCACTGCTCAAATATAACCACTCCGGGGTCACAGTGACAGATGCAGTTGTAAAAAAACCTGAATATCCATTAAACAACGCCGGAAAGTGACTCTTCCGTGCCAGTCCATTATATATTCTTCCCAGCCTAAGCTCTGCGCTGCTGCACCAGGTTGGAGCCCCGGGCGACGTGACCAGTTCCCGATGGAGCCGAGCCAGGTTCGCAGGGAGCAGCGGGAGCCGAGGCCGTGCCAGATGATCAGCGACTTATCCAGGAGCATGCAGGAGGACTTGTGGCTGACGACAGAAAATAAAACGTCCACGCCACGGCCCCAGTGACGAGCCAGGATCCCCGGCAAGCAGGGCACAGCCTTGCGTCAGCCCCGAGTGATGCTCAGGGGGCCAGGGGAAGGGAAGAGGCAAGGTGCCAGCTCCCAAACGCCCCGTGCTTGCTCCCCCGGGTGACAGCCCACTGCGAGGACGGCGATGCCCACGCAGGGGGATCTGCCGTTCAATCTGGCCAGTGGACGGGGACCTCGCTGCAGCCCTTCGTGCTGCCTCCCCCAGACCCACTGCAACCCACGGCGACATGGATGTTGGGATGGAGTGCACCCACAGCAACTTTGCCGACGACACCAAGCTGTGTGGAGCAGTCGACACACTGGGGGGAAGGGATGCCATCCAGAGGGACCACAACAGTCTGGAGAGTTGGGCCTCTGCAAACCTCATGAAGTTCAACAAGGCCAAGTGCAAGGTCCTGCACACGGGTAGGGACAATCCCAAGCACAAATCCAGGCTGGGCACGGAATGGATTGAGAACAGGCCCAAGGAGAAGGACTTGGGGGTGTTGGTGGATGAGAAGATCAATATGAGCTGGCAACGTGCGCTGGCAACCCAGAAAGCCCCCCGCATCCTGGGCTGCATCCCCAGCAGTGTGGCCAGCAGGGCCACCTGCAGTGCTGCCTCCAGCTCAGGGGGTCCCAACCAGCAGAAGGACATGGACCTGTTGGAGCGGGTCCAGAGGAGGACACCAAGATGATGCAAGGGCTGGAGCCCCTCTGCTGTGAGGACAGGCTGAGAGAGTTGGGGGTGTTCAGCCTGGAGAAGAGAAGGCTCCGGGGAGACCTTACTGCGGCCTTCCAGTACCTAAAGGGGCTTCACAAAAGCTGGGGAGGGACTCTGGATCAGGGACGGGAGCGATAGGAGAAGGGGTAATGGCTGTAAACTGAAAGAGGGGAGATTTAGATGAGATATTATGAAGACATTCTTTCCTGTGAGGGTGATGAGACACTGGCCCAGGTTGCCCCGAGAAGCTGTGGCTGCCCCATCCCTGGCGGTGTTCAAGGCCAGGTTGGACGGGGCTTGGAGCAACCTGGGCTGGTGGGAGGTGTCCCTGCCCAGGGAAGAGGGGTGGAACTGGATGATCTTTAAGGTCCCTTCCAACCTAAACCGTTCTATGGTTCTATGATGAATCCCCTCTGCAAAGTCACAGCAGGGACGAGTGCTACCAGCTAACGAGGTCTCCTTTAAAAAAATAAAGGAGCAAAGATGCAGCATTTTGTTTGTTATTTCTTGGGGTTTTCTTATCTTCTCTGTGCTCACAGTTGAGTGACACTATCAGGTCTAAAATCACTTACACACACTTCCAAATTGCATATATTTTCAGTACACAAAGCTGAGACATTCCTGGCACCAGCATACGCCACAAAGGACTGAAATCGTCCACGCAATGCAACAAGTTTACCTTTTTTCTGCACTTCTTGCCCCCAAAGGCTTTCCAATGCACAACACACCTTGGGCACGGCACGACAGCCTGCGGCGGCCAAACCCGAGCTCCTGGTCCCCATCCTTTAGGGGACCGCCGGTTCCCCCCATCAGCACAGAGCCACAGCGACCGCTCTCATGTAATTGGGAAGAAAAACCGGCCACCTCATCCAGCAAAAACGGGTTTAAAAACCAGTGGAATAGTCAAGAAGCTAGCACTACCTTCAAATCATTAGTGCGCAGCCTGGGAAATAATGTCAGCAAAACTGCAAAGCAAATGGGTTTTTTGTTTTTTTTTTTTAAACTGTGCGAGCAGTCGTTCTTAAAATTTCAGCTTTTCCCCAGTTTTGTTTTCATTTTGAAACCTGTCAGTTTGAATCATTTCTCCGGTCCGGGAAAGTGCTTTATGATCCTCCATCCCCAAGAACGACAGCTTTGCTCGTAACGCCTTTAGAAAGAAGGAAAAAAAAAAAAAAAATCTTTTATGTTCTCTTACTCCATCCTCAAAGAGGCTGGTTTGATCCCCGATGCTCCGGCATATTTTTGTCTCTTACCGTACTTCAAGGCTATTTTCTCCCTGCCAAAATATGCAAGGAAAAGCAGCACAAGCCCTGCAGCTCTGGGGGAAGGGCAGCCCCGCAGCTCTTATTATCTTTGGATGGGAAGAGGGAGAGAGACAGAGACACTGTTAATGCCTCGGATATTTCTAGATCCTACTGCTGTTCTACCAAGGAAGTCTGAAATATAAAATGCCATTGGAAACATCACATGGGGCATTTAAAAAAACCACCGTAAGAGTCTGATTGGGTTTATTATCAGCATCTAGAGTCTCTTAGACGTAGCCTGCTTGAAGATTATGCTGGTTATACAGCTCACGTGTCGCTCTTTACGAATTCAAACCAGCACCAAACTTTCGCCTGGAGGATCGCGTCCTCCTAAACGCATCTCTGGTGTCAAACATTTTATGTACACGAGCATTTCCTTGCCTTTGGGATGTGACGCGATATCCAGCTGCACATCAAGCCAGGGGAAGAGCGAGCCCAGGCGAGACTCGGGGTCTGCATCGCTCCCCTGCGGTTCACAATTTGGTCCACAGTTTCGTGACCGAGCAGACAAAAGTTTCGTGTTAACTAGTTCACAGCTGCGTGACGCTTTGAAGATACAAGGCACAGACTCTGTGCACGTTGTTATTTCATAGGATTAGCCCCGTCTCCTTCCTGCTGCAACTCTCACCAGCAAACACAGAAGTTGCCAAGTGCAGTCTGCATCATCCCCAAACCGCTATGGTCGTGATGATCCATCATCCCTAAATCTATGGTCCGACGCCATGGATGCTCTTCTCGGAGGATACATTTAAAATGGTTTTTTTTTATATTAATTGCTATGCTGAAAAGTCACACAGAGAGCTAGCCAAGCTTCAAAGACTCATTTACTTCCCCCAGAACAAGAAACAAAGTCCTTAAGTCTGTTTTCCATTAGAAAAGAAGTAGCCCAAACAGCTTCTTATTGTTCTTCTGCTTATGGGGTCCGTTTCCCAAACTTACAGCTCAGCCCAGTTGGTCTGGATGGAACCCAAGGAAGTCCCCAGAAATGCTGGGGTTTTGGAAAACGAGAACTTATACTGGGAAAACATCCTTTTATAAGCCTTGCTACTGGGAGGATTTCCCATGCATCTGCTAGTCAGTCTTCAAAAGGGGTTGGCCACACGTCCCGTTGGAATGTCCCCAGCCCAAATCCCCTATCAGGCTGAGGACGCGGCACCCTGAAGGTCGCAGGCTAAGGGGGACAGCTAACCGCACGGGTACGGCAGAAGTCTGATGATGCACACAGAGGCTACCTTTAACCCCCCCAATGTCAGCACCCAGGGTCCCAGCAGCGTGGGTTAGAGCGCAGGTAAATGACCCCGGCTCGGTGCTTCCCACATACCTGGGGCATCCCCAGATCTTAGCCCCGTACGCTACAGCCAAAGGAAAGCTCTCAGGTTTTCACCCACAGCTCCGTAAAACAACGGGCGTCTGTTCCCCGACGCCAAACGGGACACAAATCCAGACTTTACCGAGTTTATCCAAAGCAATTCTTTCCAAGTTAGGAAAACCGAGGCTCGCCTGGCTGAAGGACAAGCCATGCTACTGCTGTGCACGTCAGCTGTCCTGCAAACCACCCCGAGCAGGAGGGCAGACTGCAAAAACACCAATTTTTATTTTTTTTTTTTCAATTTTGAGGGAGGCAGCATCTCGGTGAGACAGTCTTAAGACGAAGAGTCTGGCTCGGCTCTGGAGACCAAGCACGGGTCCGACAGGAACAGGACTTGCCGTGCTGGTGGTACGGGAAATCTCTCCTACCCCTTCACAGATGTTCCTCCAAAGACTTCTGCTAATTGAATCAACACCCTCCTGCTCAGATGAACATATGGCTGCATTTGTACCAGCGCTGCTTTTACTTTAACCGTTCCTACAAGGTGTTTTAAGGACAGGCTGGACCGCTAAACTATCATTAGAGACCTTTTTATGCAAAAATATAAAATAGGCTTTAGTGGTTTCCCCCCCCCTGCAGAGCCTGACCATCACTGCAGGGTCCGGGTGCAAGCCCAGGAGCTGTGGTCCAGGTGCCCGGCTTGAGGACACAAGCTGTTCCCTGCTTCCACGGGCATCCAGCTGGAAAAGGTCCAGAGAGCTCTAATTAAGCAAAGCGCTCGTTTACCTTTACAGACCCACTCTCCCCGTGGGCTCCACGGGAGCCGAGTGAGGGATGCTGTGCCCCGCGGGGGGGCAGATGGAGGCAGAGCTCTCGGCTCACACAGGTCCCAGTGTAAACCAGCCTCAGCCCTGCGCTGGTTTTACGGCCAGGAGGATGAACGGGAGAGGTGGGAAAAGGTGGTGGGGAACACGAAAGCTCACCCAGACGAGATGCTCCACCAAACCCCTGATACACCAGGATGCGCCGGGACTGTCTCCTCCCGGTGGGTCTCTCCTCCCTTCCTCGGAGCACCCAGATCTCAATATACATAATCCCAGCTCCTCTCAAAATAAGGTTTTACTGTATCAAAATAAATAAATTAAAAAACGCTAGCAGGATTAAACCAGAAAGAGGACCCTCTGGGTGAGCGAGGGGCCATGGGGAGTGGGGAGCCCATATAAGACTCTCCTCTGGAGGGGCACAAGCCAGACATGGAGCCATGAATGGTTTAAAGCAGGAGCTGATGCTAAAAGCAGCCCCGTGCCCATCCTCCTTCCAGCAACGAGGTCTGCTCGGCCGTGCTGGGGGGCGGCGTCCTGCGGGGCTTAAAGCACCTGGGACAAAGCCAGAAGGGGTGCGACGGGGGCAGAAATGCCTTCTTCTATGGCAATGTAATTGGCTTATGGGGTTTTGCTAAGTTTTGGGAGAGAATATGGGCCAGAGGGAAGGGGGGCTACGGTTAAAAAAAAAAAAAAAAAAAAANAAAAAAATATAAAACAACCAAAAGGCAGAAGAGTGGGACCAAAAAAGAAACCCCATTAGGAGTGATGCAGAGCTGGCTTTCAGTGCTCTGGACCTTGTGTTTTCTGGCCTTATTTATGAAACACAAATAATCCAGCCTTCTCCATAAGCAGCCAGATCCGGTGGAATTACATGTCTGAATACTCTCGGTAAACAGACGGAAAGCTGTGGAAACATAGCTTAAGGCAATACGCGTTAACAAGGGAGCCTTTATCGCTCAACCTGGCTCTTCCTGGCAGAAGAAAACCCGCTGGCCCCGGCTGAAGTCCGTGCAACTGGTGTGTTTGATGGGCTGTAAGCCGGGCAGTCGCTCCGCGGGCATCTGAAATATTTATTTGCCCCTCGTGATGCGGGTGGGACCCACCGGAATTGGACAGTCAAGGCGGCGGGAAGGAGGGATGCTGCTACCCATCACCATCCCTTCCCGGGGTGGGAGAAGGGATGGGGAGAGCCAAACATGTAGGAACCACCTTCCCCCCCCCCCCCCCCCNGAGCATCTGCTTTCATCTCCTGATAAAAGCCCGACGCGCTGCTGACATGTCCCGTCGGTGAGGCTGGGCACAGGAGAGAGGATTTCCTGCCAGAGAAGCACATCATCCGCTGGAGAGAGTGGCGGGCGAGAGCTGACCCCATTTCACGGAGCTGATGGAAAACGCCGAAATAAAATCCAGCTCAAAAACCAGGAGCTCGGCTACGGGAACGACGGAGCGCAATTGTCGGGCCAGACTGGAGGATCAGCATCCTCCCTTCTCGCTTAAGGATCTGAGAGCATTTTCCAGACCAAAACCGCCACTTATTTAGTTGCAAAGATCTTCTGTTACGGAGAGCCCTATTCCTACAGGGGAAAACTCCCATCTCTGTGCAAGGAAACCTCAGTGCGAGGGGTCTGCGGAGCAATCTCCCCGTTACCCACCATCCGCGCAGCGAGGAAGCAAAGCGATGCTTCTCGCACGCTGGAGGAACGGGGAGGTCTCATTTTTCGGCCAAGACGCACATGGGCACGTCCAGGCACACCCCAAAGGGGGACCCCCATCCCCAGCTCTGCCCCCTTCAGCCACATGAAGGATTGCAAAGCTATTGCAGCCTCCTGCTTCCACAGCGGGCTCAAAATAAATTATTATACTCAGCTCAAATGAATTATTATACTCAGCTCAGACACCTCAACTCTTATTTGTTTCTACTGACGACCATTCCAGGCTATTCTTGACCAAAAAAAAAAAATAACCCAGGAAATTCAGGTGGAGCCTTATTTATTTTTTCCTACCCAAAGAAACTGTCCTTTTATCTAAACCTCGCTGCCCGGTGACAGGAGGGGGGTCAGGCCTCCTGACGAAGAGCTGCAATCCTCCGCGACGGGGTCAGATAGGGAAAAACAAAGATTCTCGCAAGCGCAGGTCCTGAGCAGGGACCTGTAACACAAGATGAGGACGCAGGTACAGAAAGAAGGGAAAGATTGGGAAGATGGAGGTCGCAGAGAGCACCGCTGGGCTGATTCCTCTTCCTATATTTACACTTTCAACGGTACAGGCGATTTTTAAAGCCACGCTGGAAGATATCAGCACATTTCTATACGGCGCTACCCGAGTGCTATACAGCACCGTGCCTACACCCACACTTTGTGCTTACTGCAGCGTTTTCTATCCGAAGACCTCAGCGTGAATTAATTTAGCTTCCCAGTACCCTTGCCAGGTAGATTATCTTCCTCTTACAGACAGAGGAGAGCACCAGGAAACAAACCGGGGCTAAAGATGAAGCCATCCCACGGGGATTGCCTTTAGCACAGACCTTTATGTATTTTTCCTTCCCCCCGCTCTCCGAAATCTGCAAAAAAATGTGTTTGCAAGAGAGAGCACATAAAAAGGTCAAGCACCGAGACAGATGCTGATAAACTGACTTCAACCCATGCCTGCAGAGGCAGGAGCTGCGTGTTTGTGTGCTCTGCAAGTCCACACCAACGTGACTTGTCAAGCCAAAAAGAGCACGTTTTATAGCCTGAACGTGATTACGGGACAACGTCGTACATCGGGGACACAGGGCTGCGGGTGCACAGACCTCGAGACCCCGCAAGAGCCGCTCTCACCGCTGCTTCTCTTCCCCCGACATCAAAAGCTCCCCCCAAAACCCCTAATTCCCGATGACCTGACTCTGAAGCGGGAGCAGGGATGTCGGAGGTGGGGTGGGAATACAGCATTGGGCCGGGGAGGGTGGTGGACCCAGCAGGAGGAGGAGGAGGAGGAGAAGCAGGTCCGGTCACTGCGGATGCCCCGTCCCGCTCCTGCCCCACGGCACAGCCCACGCACGCGTGAGCCGGCTCCTAAATTTAAAACAGTCAGAGAGCAGCTTTGAAACACCAGCCAAGCCTCGGGGTGATGTGCGTGCCGGGGGAGGGAGGGAATACACCCCCACGCTTTCCTTCGACCTATCTCGTGGTCTTGGATGGGGGGGAGCAGCTCTGGCACCCACCAGACAGTGCCTTCATCCAAACCTTTCTCCACCCAAAGCAGCACAGCAGCAGCTTTAAGAGGTCTGGATTAGGGGCATCACTCTCCTGGTCATCCCGCAGTGTGGGATCTTCCCTGGAGCCAAAGGGTCCCCTTGCTCCCACCCCACAGCAAGCCCAGGTGGGCAGGCACCTCCTCATTCTACCATGTGCGGAATTCTCATCTGTCCCCCTCAGAGTGGAATCAGAATCATTTAAGTTAGAAAAGACCTTTAGAATCATAGAACGGTTCAGGTTGGAAGGGACCTTGAAGATCATC
>RSEF01000005.1:62103784-62124717 GCA_003993805.1 Himantopus leucocephalus
CCTCGCAGCATCTTTGTGGCCTCCTCTGGACCTGCTCCAACAGCTCCATGTCCTTCTTATGCTGGGGGCCTCAGAGCTGGACACAGTACTCTGGGCGAGGTCTCACCATATCATGGAGTCCAACCATAAGCCTAACACTGCCAAGTCCACAACTAAACCATGCCCCTAAGCACCACATCCACACATCTTTTAAATACTTCCAGGGATGGAAGCTGGCACCTGACCATCCCCACCGGCTGCACAAGGTCTCCCCAGCTGATGCTCTCCTGAAGGGTCTCCAAAGGACACCAGGGCAGACCTGGAGGGAAGACCCCAGTTGAGTGAGGGGAGGGAGGACGGCATGAAGTGGGGCTCACATGGGGATCCCTCAAGTCAGGGTGCTGCACGCCTCCCCTGCACCCCACTGCCTTGGCATGCCTTCATCCCTCTCCTCTTGGGATGCCGACCGGGAGCCGAGCCTTCCCTGGAAATCGGCTCTCAGCTTGTGCACAGACCAATGTGCACCAGAAGAAAGAAGTGTACAAAACAAGCGGTGCATGTAAACCCCGCAGAAAAAAAAAAAGCAAAAAAAAAATGAAGCAAAGCTTGCATGTTTTGAGCAAGGTTCAGATACACCATAGCACACCATCATCATCCTCAGTGACTCTCAGAGCCCATGCAGCTTCTGCTTTGGTCAAAAGGCCCACTATCTCTCCAAACTATCCAAGAAATCCCCTACAGCTGTTATTTCAGACAGAAAATGCTTCCTCTCTCATAGCAATAATAAAACTTGAGATATTTGTGTGGCTTCTCCTTTGATGGGAAAAGGGATAAAGCTGAGAAACACGCGGCCGCAATGAATCCCGTGCGAGCCCTTCTCACGCTTCGCTGCCTGGCTCCGGCGCTTGGGACAATACACTTTTCTTTATCCCTAAGTAGGATTTCCTCTTCTTTTTTCTCCTCTTTACCACACGCCACCAGCCAAAGGGACAGCGGAGGGGAAGGAACTGGGAAAAAGCCGATTTTTTTCAAAACCTATTTAAATACTGCATGGCCCAATTCACCTTCTTATTTGATGTATAATAGGAAGGAGAAATCCTTTGGGCAGAGAGAGGAGTTCCGCAGCAGTCCCAACCCCAACCGTCCAGTCCCATCCCACAACCCTGAAGGTTTTTTTCCTGCAATCACAACCCCTTTGTGCCCAGGAGTGGGGGCGCACAGCCTGTGCCACCGTGGGCCGCTTTCCCCTAAACGCATCCCTACTGCGATTTCAGCGTTTCCACCCCGCCGAAAGCACCTAATGCCAGAGAGGAGAGGGGCCGTAGCATCCCTGCTCCCTCCCCATCCCCGGGATGCAGCATGCGACGAGCCACTCGCCCTCGAGTCCCACGCAGGCTGATAGGGAGGGAAGGAAAACCTCTTATTTACAACATCTCCATCTTAAACACGCAGAAAGATGTAGGGCAGAAGAAGGAAGTCCGTGCCCAGGCTCGGGGCACAAGGACCACCGCAGACGCCAAGCTTTTACAAGCTTTTTCCAACTGTTAAAAAAAGAAAAAACAAGTCCCCAGCACTGAAAAACACTTAGCAAATTTAGCAAAACATGTCAACAAGGCACACGTGCCCGCCTCGCTGAAAGGAGATGCATTTTTAGAAGCCTTCTTTTGCAAAAAAAACGTTGGTTGTGCCTTTTGTTTTCCTTTCTAATGCTAAGTACTCACAAGCATCCTGGAAACTTTTTTTTTAAAAAAAAAAAAGGCCATTTTTAGACTTACATGCGTAGAGAGGACTAAGAGTGTGTCACCACGCGTCTGAGGTAGATGTTAAATTCTCCGAAAACCATATGCTGAAGATTGCTATAACAAAAGAGACTGCAACGATAAAGGGAAGCCTTATGTTCAAGTACTGGTTAGTCGTGCAAGATTAGAAATTAGCTCACTATCCAATTCTTATATGAAGGCTTGAAAAGGACAGGATTTCTCCTTAACGTGAAAGCAATGAACTGATAGCTATTCATTATTGAATTACTCATCCAGATGTAAAAGCAGCACAAGTACGGCGTCTTCTGCGTCGTGGAGAAAAACTAGAGAGGCGAGAGCTTAGAGCGTCGCATCCCGGATTGCCAATCCATCCATCCCGTGGGTTTCACACTTAAACCCCGCTCCTGGGGAAACCAGAGCTGCCCCTATTTAAGCGGCCGATCAATACGGCGTATCCCCAGGGCGTTAGGAGTTTGATGGGCCACTCACTAGAAGAAACCAGAAGAAAGAGAACAAAGCCCATGTTTGCAAGTGGGATGAGACTCCAGCTTGGCCAAGAGGCCGCTTGCCATCTGAGCCTCTCGGAGGACAGGACGAAATATAAAAACCCTTAAGGAAGGAGCAGGCACGCAACACAACACACACACGACGTTTAACACCCGCAGTGCACGCGAGGTGTGCCTGCGCACAAGCGGAACCCCAAAGGATGCCAACAAAACCTACCAGACACCCCCAAACCACCGAGGGGCTGAGCAAGGCACCCACACCGCCGGTGCCACGCGACATTTCGGCGTCTCCCCGCACAAGCGTGTCAAGAAAGAGCCAACACGTTAAACCGCTCGCGTCAGAACTCGTGCTGACCATCAGACACGAAGGAGGTGGACGGACACCTCCGTGCCCAAGACCAGCCCGGCCAGGCAAACCATCCCCTGAAATAGCTCCTTCCCAGCCTCCTCCTACCAAACCTGGCTTCAGTTTCAGCTGCAGTTGTTCCCTCCCGAATCGCTCCTCCTGAAATAGTCTCCCTTCCTCTCTCCTGGGGGAGGATTTGCCCCGCGGGATGACAGCAGGCTGGACGACCAGGAGAAAGCTAAAATAGACTTTCAGCAAGATTAACATCCCACTAGCAGCTGTATTACAGTGAAATGCAACCACCTGGAGGATTAATATATAGACTGAAATTTATAAATAGACTGAATATTTAATTCCTGCGGTGTATTCCCCGGAAAGGAGGAAGGTGGGAGCACCCACAAAACAAGGAACACACCACCCAGGCAGAACAGCCGTGCACACCATCGAGCGTTCCCCCTTCACCTGCAGCACCAACGCGGGCTCCCATCGGTGGGAATATCGAAATAGGAAGGAGCTAATGATATTCTTGACATTTATACCACCCAACGCACAAAACCGCAGCTAATAACGCAAATTAATCCCAGACGCACGAAGCGACAGGAAGGCAGGTGCTTCGATCCCCCAAATGGGCGACGCTGCACGTATCCAAAGTCTTTCCAAGCGGTTTCTAGAGAGGTGGCTGTCGCAGTCTGGCCGCCGACGGGCAGCCCTGCAGGCAAGTCTTGCAGATTAAGGACTACGCAACATTGCAAAAACAGCTGTAAACGCTCGTGCCGTCTCAACCTGGGAAGCAGGAAAGAAAACTGACCTGGATATCGGGGTTACCCTTGGCAAGACCAACCCTCCCTTCCCATCCTCCAGAAACAACAGCTACTTGCTGAGGATGGGGAGTCATTTATTAAAGGCAGCTACAAGAATCAAGCAGTTTGCGCTCAAGTTGTGGTTTACCACCGAAAAAAATCCATCTTAGGAAAACCAGAGGACTCACTGCCGAATCAGATACCGTTATCTTCAAAAGTTGCGCCGTTATCTGGTTTCAACATACAGTTCCTCCATACGGCACGCTGCGGCGGGACGTGATAAATCATAAAGCCATCCTTAGCAACGTGAAGGCATCGCATCTATAAAATAGCCGTCTTGTGTAAGAAAGCAAACACACAGCAGGAAAAGCAGTTGGTGATGTGAGGGAAAAAAAAAAAAGTGGGGGGAAAAAAACACTTCCTTGACAGGATTTATTTTTAAGTGATGGTTGCTCAAGCCCGCTCGGAGAATTGGTATGGCAGGAGTAGTTCCCGTGCAAGAGGATGAATGGTGACTCAGCAGGTAAAAGCTGTCAAAAACGTGTCCAAAATTGGAAGGATTAAAAAAAAAAAAAAATCAGAAGGGAAAACTATAAATACCTCAAGCAGTTTTGCTTTGTGCGCTGGTTGGATGCCTGTGGCTGCAGAAGATGCTCGGTGAAGCAAGCGGGGGGAACCCCGTCCCGAGCACCCACGGCGGGGTTCTTCCTCCTCCCAAAGCAGGAGCCACCGATGTCGGCAGGACCCCCGGCATCCTCGTGCCATTAGGAACCGCTTTGGGTCCCGTGTCCGTCCCAAACGCACCACGCCAGGGGATGCCACCACCGCTGGATTTCAGCTGTGGGGCTAACGGCAGCCTTGCGCCCCCAAGGCACATCCCTCTCCAGCCTTCACCCCACTTCGCACGTCACTCCGGAGAGGACAAGAGCAAGACATATTCAGAAAAAATACCTCTTTTTTTTTTTTAAAAAAAAAATAAAAGTCAAAAAGCCCAGCCAACATGAAAGGCTGGATAAACACTCCTCCTTTCCCCAGCAGAAATTACAAAAATGCCTTTGAATTTGTTTTGGCAAGAAACAATGTTTTTTATGAAAGAGCTTCATTGAAAAGTCACAATTTAGAATGTACTCATCTATTCTACTTTTTTAAAAAAAAAAAAAAAAATTTAATTACTACCTTAACAGTATTTTGACACAGTTTACGGTTTATGAGATTGTATTGTGCGTTACAAATGCCAAACGCACCTTTTGGAAGCCCCTTATTATTATATTAATGCTAACTGGGGGGGTTTGCGCTGCTGAGGCTTGTGTCGGCAATTGAAAAAATAATAAATTAATGCCATTTGGAGAAAACGCTGCCATTTATAACCCAGCAATTAAGAACAGATGTAATTTTAGATATTGCTGCATTCTTCAGCTTATTGAGTTACTCAGTACTGACATTGGTACTATCAGTATATGCCCAGTTCTTAAAAAACAGACCCAGGCCACTTTCTCACCCCTTAAATTAGCAACGAAAGAGATGAAAAGTTAACGCTGCTTTCCTCTCTCCCGGGAGCTGCAACATACGGTCTTTGCTGCCAAAATAAAAAAAAAAAAANCAAAAAAAAAAAAAAAAAAAAAAGCGCAAGCATGGAGCACGCACTGGGATTTCTACCACAACAGGCCAAATTATATCAGCCAGGGGCACGTAAGGAGTTAAAAATAAAAAAAAAAAACCCTCAAGGGATCCAGGCAGAGCTGACTGTATTTGCAAACCAGGTCGTGCAGACGTTTGAAGGGAGATAAAAGCAGACCAAGGCACGGCTGGAGAGATGCCCTCAGCCCCATCCCCTTCCCTGAGGCTGAGCGGTGGCGAAATAGGTAGGAGGAGAGAAAATGGTTTTTTATTTGGCCGCGGCTCTGCCAGCGGGAAGGTGATGCCCAGGGAGGCTGGTGCTGCCGGCAGGGCTCCAGCTGGCACCGAGGGGACGGGAGGCTGCTGGCTGCATCCCGCGCGGGGAAGAGTCAGAGTGGTCCAGGGGCCAGCACCTGCATCCCGGCGGCGATGGGGCAGCCCTGGGGCTCCCCGACAGCCCCCACTGGGGAAGGCTGGTGGGAAATGGGATGTGTCCTCACTGTCTCCCCGCCGGCACGCGGCAGCGAACGCACGCTGTGAGCATCAGCAACCCCTACATCGTGAAAGTAGTCTCTCTAGACAGGGGAAGGTAAATAGGAGCAAGGGCACGGGAGCTCCCCTTCCCCTGTCTGTGCTCATGGTGTCACCGGGCTCCCGGCCACCTCCAGCAGCAGGAGACCACGATGTACGGAAGAAAGGGACACAGACAGGTTGTGGCAGCGATACAGACTCCAAAAGCAAAATTAACGCATGCAGTAAGGGACAAGTTGTGAAACGGTCTTCTAATGATGGCAGTGGAGGATCTTGGGCACCACCTGGAACACTACGGTGACACAGTGACAGTTATTTGCTGTTAACACCAGCCGTCAGAGCAGCACCACCGCCGGGACAGGTTGCAGGATCGGATCCCCAAAGATGTCCTGACTAAAGCAAGACATGCTTTGGCCACACGCACGCTGTAGGGCTTGCTGCAGGAAGAGCGGGACGATGCTTCGGGCTTCTTGGTATACAGGAGGCCAGAACGGGTAGGACACCAAGAGCTACGTGAAAATAGCCAGGAGGTCTTTTTTGCCATCAAGATGATGAAGCTAATATTCACAACAACAAGTCCTAACGGTGCAACAACAAGATTTTGCAAAATAGAATCACAGAATGGTTTAGGTTGGAAAAGACCTTAAAGACCATCCAGTTCCACCCCCCTGCCCTGGGCAGGGACACCTCCCACCAGCCCAGGTTGCTCCAAGCCCCGTCCAACCTGGCCTTGAACACCTCCAGGGATGGGGCAGCCACAGCTTCTCCAGGCAGCCTGTTCCAGTGTCAATAGCAAAGCGATTGCCCCTGAAAGCCCAGTGCCAGGCTGGGACACGGCAGCAGGGCTCACGCAGCAGCACCAGACCGACCGAGACCCCGGGAGAAAAACTCTCGGCATCCTTGGAACCCTGCCATGGGTAAACCCAGACAAACCAAGTGATGAGGACTCAAAAGACAGCACCCTCGGAGGGGTTTGCCAGCCCTTGAAGGATGCAAGGGCACCTTCGCCATGCCTTGACCTCCTGCCATGAGTCCTCTCCGGCCAGAACCAAACGTGAAAGCAAGCAAAATTAAATTAAACTTTGGCTTTTACAGGGTACCCCCTTCTCCTCATACAAGAAAAAGAAAAAAAAAAAACCACCCCAAATGTTTTTATTTACCAAGATTCCAGCAGTCTCATTTCCTGCTACGTCCCTCTCGAAGGCAGGAGTATTGTTGCACTAATTGTAAGTCTACTGAGAAACAGGCTACCCTCTGCTTTCACACTGGAATTAGTTACGCTCGGTCTGACCTTGCATTATTTTGAAGCACTGCAACATGAAAAGAAAAATCAGAGCAACTTGTTAAATCCTTTAAAAGGTAAAGCAACTCTATTGCTCCAGGTTCACATACAAAAAACAAAACCCAACAGCAAACCAAAATCAAGCTCTTAAATCATGACTACTGCTTTAATGTGGTAGGATTTACTCTTACATTTTAAATTCATTAATTTCTCATTTACTTGAACAATCACACTAGCTTTAATGAGCTCTCGCTACGCAAACTGCAACTACAAAGGATTGCATTTGCTTACATTACAGAGCTCTGCACACCTAGAAAGGAAACCCTAATGCATCGCGTGCTTCTTAACAGCCAGATTACTAGTTTTTAATCCTCTCTGCCAGATGCATTTTTAATCTCTTTGCGTATAATAAAGCAAATTAGTGTAACTGTACGGGTAAACTGAACCAAAACATGCACATCAGATTTAAAAAAAAAACCACACCAGCCCTTGGTTATGTTTTGCAGAGCTGACAAGTGATGGAGGTGGGGGCTGGACTGGGCTCTGCAGGCACTGGCAGAGAAGTTGCTGCATGGTGAGTGAGGAGCTTCAGCACCTCTCGGCCACCGCTCGCGGGCTCCCCTTTCTCCTGCAGGTCCCCTGCCAGGGACCATGTCAGGTCACGGACGGGCAAAACACAGAACCATAGAATGGTTTAGGTTGGAAGGGACCTTCAAGATCATCAAGTTCCAACCCCCATGCCATGGGCAGGGACACCTCCCACCAGCCCAGGTTGCTCCAAGCCCCGTCCAACCTGGCCTTGAACACCTCCAGGGATGGGGCAGCCACAGCTTCTCGGGGCAACCTGCGCCAGGGGATCACCAACCTGAAAAATTTCACCCTGAGAGAAAAATTTCTTCCTAGTATCTAATCAAAATCTCCCCTCTTCCAGTTTGAAGCCGTTAACCCTTGTCCTATCACTCCATGCCCTTGGAAAAAGTCCCTCCCCAGCTCTCCCGTAGGCCCCCTTTAGGGACTGGGAGGCCACTATAAGTTCTCCCCAGAGCCTTCTCTTCTCCAGGCTGAACACCCCCAACTCTCTCAGCCTGCCCTCACAGCAGCTTCAGCCCTCAGATCATCTTTGTGGCTTCCTCTGGCCCCGCTCCAAGAGGTCCATGTCTTCCCTAAAAAAGCATCCTTGTACCCACAGCAGAGCATGAACAGGGAAGAGCGCAGGTTACGGTGCAACTGCTGCTCCACAGCCAGTTCAGATTGTCCCTCGGGCCATGGGAGCTGCTCGCCCCTCCACATTTACACCAGGCCGGCTAGCTCAAGCCACCTCCTGACCCATCACATAGGTTCTCGGCACATGCCAAGCTTTTACAGCCGGGCAGGTTTGCAACAAGGAGCTCTGCCTCTCCAGAGCCACCAGCTTTTGCCAGCACCATCTATTTGGTAGCTCAAGAACACCTTGATGTGCCTTCGTCGAAAAAGAGAGCCTGCATCCAAAGTGTTTTCTCCAGATCAAGGAGGTTGCTACCAGATTCAGTGGCCCTAGCAGGAGTAGGGAGGTCAATCCCGTTTTCCACCAGCGCCAGGGGGCCAAATTCAGCAGGATAAATTCAGAATGACGACATGCAAACCCTTAAGAAGTGATTTTTTTATCCGTTTCAACCCAGCTAAAAGCATCGTTGACTTCAGCAGGGTGGTTCACCAAGCAGCAGACTCCATCTCCTACTCTTCGTTCCCATCCTCGAGGTGGGACTCGCTCACGCTGCAGTTAGGTGCGGGCACAGGGGTCCGAGCCCGGCCGGTGCTGGGGGAGCCCGAAAAAGGAACCAGCCCGCGAGCATCAGCTGGGCGCAGGGACAGCCCCGCTTTCCCACGCAGGGCAAGAGCCTGGGAATGCAAGAAGTCACTCAGAAGTGCTGACTGTCTCCTGGGAAAAGCTTTAGCAACCTTTTATTTTTATTTTTTTTTAATTAAAAAAATAAGCAAACGAGTCACCCCAGAGAAGGCACATTCTGCTGAGATGTTTTCGGCGGGGGATGTAAACGGTGAAAGGGCTGGGGTACACCACATACAGCGATACCAACAGCTCTGCCGGGACTCGAGCTGCAGGATAGGAATAAATAAATGTTAAAAGGGCCCTGCGCACAGGTAACCCAGGCAGAAACATTTCGCAGCTGGAGGAAGATTACCATCCCCACCTGCCATATCCAAGCTGTAGGTGGGATGCTTGCTCTCGTACCGAATCCTCCTCCTTTTCAAGCCTGTGCCCAGGAAAATGGATTATCCAGCAAGTGAATACTCCGTACCAGTGGATTTGGGAGAGGGGCTGGGTGTGCCAGCTGCAACCCACCGCCTAGTGACTGCTCGGGGGTAGGGGGAGAAAACGTGAACTATTGCTATTTTAAAACCAGAAAACAACTGAACATCAGCGCTAACGTCCAATTTGGCTTTAGAAGGGATCTAAAGAACTCCGGCTTCTTCGTTCTTTAATCCCACACCATGCTTCCCCACTACCAACCAGTATCGACTTCTAACAATGCAACGGCATCTGCCCACATTTTTGCAATTATTTCAGGCCCGGCAAAGAGCACCCTCCCCTTTCTGTAGGGTTAATCTAAAGAACAGTTGCCAAAATGCTGAGAACACAGTCGAACAATAGATCCTCTGATGAAATTCCTCCACTCCATAGAGAAACCAGTATCCTCCAGCTGCTGTGGCTTGTCCAGAGAGATCTCCGAGTGTTTACCCGCTCCCATAAAAAAAAAAAAAAAGATGACAAACTGAAAGATTTGAGTGCAGCTTGCAAAAAAAAATTAATGCAGAGCCTTGCAATCTAACCGCAGCACAGAAGTTTTATTAATGCAACATTTGCTTTGTGTGAAATATAAACCCGGGACATCGGTGGAAGGAGGGCAGCGCCGGCCACCTGTCCCGGGGATAGAGACTCGCTGCACTTATCAGTACGGAGACCACTTTTAGCAGCTCCATCCCTTTAAATACTCATTCTCCATGGAATCTCTGATCAGTCATTTATAAAAGCCGGGTAGCCGAGCCGGACAGCTGAATTACAGCAGCTATTATCCACGTATGCCTGAATACAAGCGGACACCTTTATTTATAAAGGCTCTCCGGCTGACCGAGATTTGACATCGGCTACAAAAAAGCATTCAGCATCCAACTGACTGCTTCAGAATAATGTGATGAAAGGTTAGCGAGCGCAGCCCGAGAAGACACCTTTACGCAGCGCTAAGAGCTATCGTTAAAAGAATTCACGCTGCTGCGATGACTCTTTTAACGAGCAGGTTTAAGCAATTGATTTCCCCGAACAGACACACCCGAGTTGTGCACCTTTGCCTCTGCCCCTGATATGTATTCAAATGGATTTAATTTTTCTTTTTCCTAGACCTAATTTTGAGGCGTTTAGAGTGTTGGTCATTCTATCAGGCCTGTCCCCTCTCCTTTCAGACCTCCTGGGTCTCTGCGCTTTCCAAGCCGCTGATTCTTGTTTGCCCACTTTTTGGCTCGCCCCCGCCTGCGAGCCACAGGCGCGGACCCACGCTTTCCACAAAACCTGGGAACCTCCGACACAGAGGTAATACAAGAGCAAAGGGATGGGAGAGGAAGAAGAAAAGCAGGAAGTAAGAAAAATGAGTTGCTCGCGGTTGGTTTTCTTTAGCTCTTAATAACCTCAGTGGCAAGCCCTGATAACAGAAGGTAACCGAGTCATAGAAAGGTTTGGGTGGGAAGGGACCTTTAAAGGCCATCTAGTCCAATCCCTTGCCATAAGCAGGGACATCTCCAACTGGATCAGGTTGCCCAGAGCCCCGTCCGACCTGACCTGGAATGTTGCCAGGGATGAAGCACCTACCACCACCCACGGTGGTAGTCCATGGCAAAAGCGTGAACGCTGCTTTGAACTGACGGCATCCCCAGGAGCAGCACGTGCAAACACACCAAGCAGGGCTCAGCGGGGTGAAGGAAGGCTTTAAGTACACTTATGTTCACACCAGACTCCTAACTCTGTTATAGTAACTCGAAACAGAAGCTGGCACCTCTGCTGGGGTGCAGAGATGGGATGCAGCTCCCAACGGGGCTCCAAGGGCTGCGCTGTGCCTGCCAGCACAGCAATGGTAAGGAGGAGCCTTCCTTGCCCGGCTGCTCATTTCTTAAGCAAGGGCCATTAAAAGCATCTTCCTTTAACTTCCAAAAGCATCCTTCCTGCTTCCAGCACCTTCTCCCCTTGCACCCATCCTTCCCACCACAACCCAACTGGCAGCACCGGACCGAGACCGGACCAAGCCCCAGCCCAACTCTGCAGCTAAAATTCATAGAATCGCAGAATGGTTTGGGTTGGAAGGGACCTTGAAGATCCCCCAGTTCCAACCCCCCTGCCCTGAGCAGGGACACCTCCCACCAGCCCAGGTTGCTCCAAGCCCCGTCCAACCTGGCCTTGAACACCTCCAGGGATGGGGCAGCCACAGCTTCTCGGGGCAACCTGCGCCAGGGGATCACCGCCCGCACAGGCAAGAATTTCCTCCTAATCACCTTGGACATCCCTCGCAGCACCAACCTGAAGCTCTGGGGAGGTTTCCCAGGTCCCCCCAAGGGGCTGCCGGATAGGATCCCCACCAGGACCCCCAGCACCAGCATCAGGAAGGAGCTGTGCGCTGCCTGTGCGTTGCTGAGTAAGTTGTTATGGTTACTGGAGGGTTTGTGGGGGTTTTTTTCCTCCTCTTTTAAAAAGAATTCTTATCAGTTTAGCATAATACCACCAGTCAATAACAATTCTTATCTCAAAAGGTCACTCAGGTAGTTATAACTCAACATTTCATCTACGTTCGCATTATCTGGAGGGAAACAGCCTGGGGACTTTTTTTTTTTTTTTTTAAATAATCCGCTTTGGAACTGTAAGATTTTAAAAAAACCTACCCAGAACCAAGCTGACCCCATGGGCAATTTGAGTCCACTGGCAAACCGACAGAAAAAAAAGGCAGAAAAATCGCATTGGATTTTGCTGCATGAGAAACAAGTGGAATATCCCAACAAGAAAACTGTGAAAACCAGGGAAATGCACGAGCGTAGACCACAGCTGCTGCAGAAACACTATGTTCTGCTTGCAAACGTCAGATCAGCCAAGTTTCTTCACAACAAAAGTCGCGGGTTTTTCCCTCCACATTTCTCTCACTATTTTCTTCCTTCTTCACTTCCCAATGCAGACGAGGGACAGGGAAAAGCGGACAACAGGAAAAAAAGGGGACGAGAAGAACCTACCTGTGATGTTCAGGGGTTTTTTTTCTTCTTTGAAAACACAGAAGCAAGAAAAAACCCAATGCAGTGGCACGGGAAGGGAGTTTTTAAATGTTTCAAGCCAAACCTGGTCAAACCCTGTTTTATCCACCCACTCAATTACTTCTTACAACAACAATTAGAACTCCAACCACAACACACGCCCGTACCCCACCAGGCAACAGCGCAGGCAGGGAGCAGGAGAACTAACTGGTTAAAAGTAAGGCAGGTCTGCCTGAAAGAAGTTTTATCAGAAAAAAAGAAAAAAGAGAAATCTGGAACAAATTACTCGCGAGGATCAGTAACAGCGGAGAAGCTTTTTAAAAGCGCCCTGTGCTTCCGCGCCAGGGCTGCCTCGCTCGAGAGCGAAGAGCGGAGCAAAGCTGCTGGATCCCGCAGATGACGCTCACGATATTACCGTTGCCGTAAGTAAAATAACATCTTCAGGCACGATAGCTCAACACGCTGGGCCCCGTCCAGCTCCTGCAAATGTCAGGGAAGGCTTGCAGGGGTTTCGGCAGGAGCTGGCTCAGCCCTTGGCGCAACAGAGCCACCGGTGCCATCCAGCCGTGTCTTCCGTAACAGAAAGTCCCACGCTCTCAACACAAAATGATGCAGCAAAACACACGGTTATCACCCCGGTTTCAACTCGAGGGATCAGAAGTCCACAGACTTCATCAGCGGGCAAGCAGAGCCTTCGCTCACAGCGGACAGGAGCCCGGGAAGCCTTAGGCGAGGTGTTGCACCGCACAGCTCCCCAAGCGCAGAGCCCCAGCAGAAAAAAAAACCCAACCACCCCACGCTACAATTCAGACACCTTCACCAAAATCTTTGATACAACCGTACCACACCATGGAGTCACCACGCGCGAAGACACAAATGGAACAGCAAGCTGTGAACCGGGCATCGGACGGGTGAACCTGTGCTGGTAAACCCTTCTCTTACACCTCCTCGTGCCTTAGAGGCGCCTTCCTCCTGCGTGGAAGGGCCAGTAAAAGCCCACGGACCTGCCTCACCCAGCCAACTCCCGCCAGACCCAAAGCAAACTGGGTTTCTGCCTCCCCATCCCAACCAGGCTCATGTTCTGCTCGCTACCCAGAACCAGAGCAGACGGAACCGCGCGGCCATCACGCGATGGGCGAGACCGTCCCAAACCCCCAGCTCCAGGAGAGGGGACAGCAGCCTGCGATCCCCCCGCCGTGCCAGAAACCCAACTCGCTCCGCCCGCACGGCCCCTGCCGGAACGCAGCCAGCATCCCGTCCTCCGACGGGGAAACAATCCCCACCTTGCTGCGACGAGATCCTGCCCCTCCGCTCCGCGCATCTGCTGCGGAAGAGGAAGCGGCGCGCAGGCGGGAAGTCGGGAAGGGATCTGCTCGCTCCAACCTCAACTTGGTTTGTAATTACCGGGGGCCAAGACGGAGAGCCACTGGCTTGGCTGTTTGCCACTGCCAAACTCGCGTTCGGCCATCACCTCTGCAGATCTCTGGGTCTCCTTCTTAGGACCAGAGCACTGCAAAGATAAACACACCAGGGTTTTGGGGGTTTTTTTTGGTTGGTTGGGTTTGGGGTTTTTTTTTGGTTTTTTTTTTTTTTTTAAGAGAAAAGGGGTGAGGACACAAACCGTGCATCCCCCGCATCAGGGTCTGCAGCCTCTTTTAGATCCCTCAGCAGCACTTGCGGAACCAAGAGTTAGTTAAAAAAACAGAAAGAGAGTAATGCTCTTGTTTATTCAGTGAAAATAGACAGAAAATACAAAGGGCACATGCACACTTGGAGGTATATACGCACACGATTCACACGTAAGGGCTCATCCCAGCCGTAACCCCCCGTGCCAAGCCCCTCTCCTGGGTTTCTGAGGACAAAAAGGGTTTCAGACACGGCGACTTGCGCTTTGCCACGGGCCCCTGCACTCAGTTGGCACCACGCAAGAGCTGGGGAAAGACCGGGGCGATCAGGTGGGAACCCCAAAACCCATCCCAGCAGCCGCTGCAAGACACCAGCTTCTCCAGCCGCTGGTGAGTCCCAGCCCCGAGGAGCTGCCGGCTCCGACCCCCGGTGTCCGGATGCGGTGGGAGCACAAGGGGTGCCCTTTCTCCAAACAGTTATCTGCAGTAACATTAGACACGAGCACGAAGCTGGAGAGCTAAAGCGCTGACGAACGCACCTTAAAATAAAGCAAGCGTTCACGCTAATTACTATTTCAGTTACGCTGATTGCAAACATAACTCCCAGCTTGGTAAAAAAATTGCTTTCATGGGCCACTAATTAAATAAAGGGGTTCTTTTTTGATGGAAGATGAGAAAAAGCAAGGTCAAAGCTCAAGAAATTTGTAGGAAGATGGGAATTTGCACCGCGATCCACCTGGTCCACAGAAACCTTCACCGACTGCTCCAGAGAAACTGCGGGAAGCTTTGGCTGACCGGAGCATCAACTGCTTTAAAAGCAACTGGCCCAAATGCAACCGTGTAAAACATAAACGGCGAGAGGGGCAGGCAGCAGTGTTGACATGCTGAGGTCAAACACGCCAGAGGACATAACCGCGCAGATGATCACCCACCGGCCAACAGCCCGGGCTACAAGCAGAGCGCCTTCCCCGTTCATCCATTTAATCTCATTTGAAGATAAGCATATTCACAAAACTGTATTATTTTGATGGATGGCTCTACAGTTGGTTCTTATTCCGCTCCCGATCTAAAGCTATCCTTGACCTCACCCGTCAATCCGTATCTCGACGGGTTGAAGGCTGTCACACACCATTGGCGATGCGCCGTTCGCTTCTTCCCCTTCGCGTACAGCCTCCCCGTTGTGGGGCAGAGCTTCACCTCCACTACTTTTCCAAGCGTAAACACGAGATATCTGCACAGAAGTGCAGCACTTGGAGAGAAATCAAGGGACAACAAGCTGGTCCAGGCAGACAACTCCAGCTCAGGTCTGCGACGACGCATGAAATGCTTCACTGCATCTTTTATATGCGCTTCAACAGTGGGATTTTTCCCAACTGGAGACAGTGGGGAAATTAACCCTGACATCAGGCCCCTCGCCGAGGCATGCGTTAGATGACAAAATGGTTAAAAGGACACTACCAAGTATGGAAAAGCCTCTTTGGGAGAGAGCAGCCCACCCATGGGCAGACCTGCTTGCACCACACGATGCTCCAGGCAGCAAACCACGCTGTTCTCATTAGTCAACCCTTTCCTCCCTCCCTCCTGTTTTAAGCATCACTACCTAAAAAAAAAAAAAAAAAGTTTCCCCCGGCAAGCTCTGCCATGTGGGAAGAGGCACAGCCGCCACCCAAACGACCCAGCCCTCGTTAGCTCTGCCCCATGGAGAAGACCTGGCCATTCATGCTGCCGGTGCTTCTCCCTCCTTCTCCGACCGCCAGGGACGCGTGCCAGGAACCAGCAGGGAAGGCGTTTTTAAGCAAATAGGAGGAAATACAGAAGAGTCCCAGAGGCGTCTCCTCTTGGTCCCATCAAGAGGGCGAGAGCGAAGGGGAGCCTTCTTCACGCCACACCACGGCCCTGCCTCCAGCCGGGGCTGGCACGAGCCAAACGTTGGCCCGCGGTGCTTCCCAGAGCTACTCTGAAAAGCATCTTTAAAAATAAAAATATATTTGAATTGCAAGAGAATACTGGGCACGTAGCCGTGCTCAAAGCCCCTGGCTAGCATTGCTCTGTACCTCCATACCCCTCCCTTTGCCATTCTCCAAAAAACCCAGCGCAGATAGCTTTTAGCCCTCAAGTTTGCAAAGAAAACCTGGGGAAGACGCAGGGCAGCAGCTCAAGCCAACAGCACACAGATTGGAAGAAGCCAGTGTCCAACAGCTCAGCAGATCTCCCCATTTAAGAGCCCCAGCTCATGGTTTTTAACGAGCAGAGCCGGCAGGGCTGCTCACACCCCTCTCCAGGCAGGGACAAGCGCGCAGAGGGACCACGCGATGCCACCGTTGGCACTGCACTTAAAAAATTCCTATCGCTCCCACCAAGCACAGGGCTCAGCTCCTTGCCCCATCCTCCTCCCGAGACGTCTGCTTGGCCCCTCCGGTACCTGCCGCGGGACAGCCCAGTGATGCTCTCACACAGCCCAAGGGCACTTCAACTACAGCTCAGCATTGCAAGGCAACGGTAAGCCAAGAAAAATAAATTAAAGAAAAATAAAATATGGGAACCATCTTCAAACTGGGCACCGGGATGATTTTCCACCAGCGGGGGTCACCGAGGGCGAACAGCAAAATCCACACAGCGGAGGGGTAGCAGCTTCCTGATGAGCTGGGAGACTGTGGCCAGGGTGGCAGCAAGAGCCGTAGGGCTGGAGCCACAACGACCTAAGGATATAAGAGGTGAGGTCTGCAGGAACACGTCACACCTTCTAATAGACCAGCTGGTACAGTTGAGGGGGAAAAAAAAAACCAAACCAACAAACCACAACCACACAAACCCTCCTTTGAGCTGGTGCACCTTCGTGCTTGGCCATTTTTTCCAGCTGCATCACTTGGTCTAATTAAAGGCATTACGGCTCCCTGCAACCCTTGTCTCTTCCTCCGGCCAGTCCTTCCCAGGATGAGAAATCTAGGTCATTCTGATGCTCTCATTGTGATACTTGACAGCCCGCCGAAATGAAATAAAGACTTTGGCTTTAACACGTGAAGCGGCTAATGTCCTGTGCACAGGGCAAAGAAAGCTTCTTGTCCTTCAAGGCCAGGAGCTTAAAGCTGTTACTGCCACCAGTGGAGATGGGTGTTTGGATGCCTGGAGGACCCATAGGAACCTCTAGACATCTCTGTCGACCAACAGACACTGCAGAAGCGAGGAAGCCGCGGCAGCTCCGAAGCCAGGGCTGGTGGGACGGGATGTGGGACTACTCTGGAAGAGCCAAGAAAATCCCAGTCACACCTCTGGCCATGAGAGAGGAGACGCCTGAGCAGGTGGAAGCAGAAGCACATCTTGCACCCAATGCCAAAAGCCAACGGACCACGTTTTGTGGATACAGCAGCCCCCATCTCCTCATCGGGTCCATACCCTGCCCTGGCGCCCCTCAGTGCTCAGCCCCAGCCGGCGGGCGCAGGAGCGCCACGGGTCCCGCTCCCACCACGGGGCACACAAGCCTCCTGCCTGACCTTCACTGGTGGCTCGGAGGAGGTCGCCGCATCCTGACGGCTCCGAGCAGCTGGGAGCGAAGCCGCCCAGCGAGGCCAGGCTGGAAGGAAGGAAGGAAGTTATAGCAGGCTTTTAAATAGCTCTATGTAATACCTGAGACTTCTATTTCTGGGCACGGATAATATGGTTTCCATATTCTTCTCCGTGCACAGCAGGCCAAGCCATTCGCACTCAAACTGAATTAGCAGCAACCCACATTCTTCACCAGTTAAACCATTAAAGCTCTGTGAGGCCACTCATAGCCACCACGTAGGATAGGTGAAGCATACAGCTTGCGGTTAAGGAAGAAACATATAGATTTCCTTCCGTGTTTGCTTCTCACTTCTATTTTACCTTTAAAATCAAGCAATACCTTTAAACGTGCTATGGATTGCAGCTCCTGCACCACCCATAGTCACTCCATCTCCAGTGTGCTCCGAGACACCAGTGTAGCTTTCTGCAAGACGTTTCTCCACTGAGGTGGACAATGTGATTATATCCACCCCTCCACGCTTCAGCAGGTATCCAAAGAGCCACAGAGGCAGGAGGCTCCTCAGGGCCTTTTGAGGGTCATACGTGGCTGGATGCAGCAGAGCCACATCAGGTTTGCAGTTCTAATGAGCAGGGCTTGGCTGTCATTATCCAAAAATACCCTCACACTTGGAAAAAAGTATGATAGAACTCCTTCAAAATAAATACACTTGCTTCTCCATGTCAATTAACTAGTTAAAAAGAGGGTTTTTTCTTCCTCGAGTTCTTCACATCTCATCTGCCATACGGCAGACCTCTCATTTGGAGTCTACCAGGCAAGAAACACCCTGGACACCTTTGTAGAGAGGAGTTTTCCTCCACACCTGGTCCACACACTCCAAGGCTCACGAGCCCAGCTCCACCAGCCAGTGAGGATTTCACGCTCCGGTCTCCCTCCTGATCTCAGGGGTTGGTGATGATATTGCCAAGGATGGTGCCCATCCACCAAGGAACACAGCAGGGCTGCCACCTCCTTCTAATGGCCAGGAACCAAGGGGAATGGTCAAGTCTTCCCACCTCCCCAACAGGGTTGGGACAAGCAACAGGTCCTGCACACACAAACCAACTCACTTCTTGTGAGGACCCACCATTTAAGTCAATTTGCTCCGGCACATTAGACCCACACGTTGCATTCAGACCGGCGTTGCTTAAGTCATGGCGACACCCCTTGCCAGACAGAGGATTTCACCCATACTTCATTGAAGGTGACCACCCCACGTCTTATAGCCAGCTCCTATGTCCCATTTAGGTTGTGCAACCCCACCACCCCGCGGTCCCTTGCACACCACCATCACCACATCCCCAACATCAACACGGATGCCGGTAGGGCACCTACGGGCAGGAAGCCACCATTTCCAAGTCAACAAACATCAGGAAAACGGACCAGCAGCCACCTCAGCCCCAGCCTGGGAAGGAATTGAGCCCAAATTATGCGAACAACGGGACCCAAACAGTCGAGAGTAACGCAAGGTTAGATGACGACGCTGCTTTTCAGAAGAACTTGGTGAGACTCCATTGCCAGGCAAGCGACAAATGCCAGACTGCAAAACGGGCGCCGAATAGGAGCGATTTAAGAAATACAGGTGGTTTTATGACGGCGGCAGCATTAACACTGGAGATTAAGATGTATTTTCAAGGTCCCTTCCAACCTAAACCATTCTATGATTTCCTAACAGTTCCTGGTTGCAAACCTCAGATACTCTTCCCTCCACCGCAACAGGATTGCCCAGTTTGGGAAAGCGCACGTCCCTGCTCTGCAGGATGCACGGGTACATCCATCCCATGGGAAAGCCATACGGGAGGGGTGTCTGGCGAGGAAGAGGAATTCGGCATAACCAGGTTTCACCGTCGGAGTTACAAACACCCCAGAGGAACAGCTCATTTTGGGAAGAAACGCCAGGGAAAGCGCAGGCAGTTCCACAAACGCACTAAGGGGCCGGCAGGAGGCTGGATGCCAAGCTTCGCTCGCCGGAGAGATCCTCGCGCCAAGCAAGGTCGGTGGGATTACAGGGGCAGACAGGGACTGCGCGCACGAGTAGAGACGGGAAGGGTCCAAGTCCCGGTTTCCACCTTGGCTGGCAGCGAGCAAACGCCCCCACACTGACTCTGTATCTGGGAAGACTTCAAAACGCTCTTTTCCTTCATAATTCGCCTTTTCTGCCGTCGGGAGGTAAATCACATTCCCCCCCCCCCAAATTACCTGCCCAACCTAGGGGACGGGGCTACCGCCGAAAACGCAATTTGAAGGAAAGATTTGCGACGCTGCTAAAAAATAAAAATCAAAAATACATTGCTCACGCCGACTCGCAGCGGGAATTCGCAGCAAGCCTGTGCTAAGGCCGGCACGGGAGGCTGCACGTTCATCCCGGAGCAGCTGATTTTAGAGAGCACGTTCCCTCCCTGTGTCCATTCCACACACCCCCCCCGGGGGCCTCCCCACCCAAATGGATGAGGTTGGGCCCTTCAGCTGTTTATAAAAACCAGCGGCCTCGCGCCCAGGGGCTCTCGCGGCATTCCTGCCTCTCATTCCTGCGAGCTATATAAGGGAACGGCCAATTCCAGCCCCGATCCCATCGCCCCGGAGCAGCCCCCGGTTTGGTTTCCTGCAGAAGGACTTCAAACCCGTCCCGGGTGGGAGAGGACGTTGCGCTGGACCCTTGTCACCAAATGGCAGCGCAAGGCAGCTGCCAAACCCTGCCGGCTCGGGTGCTCTAATAGGGAACAGCTGGAGAAAGGACCCTGCATTCCTCCCGCCCCGGCCGACACTGGGGGCTCTGTTCGGGATCCAGCCCGCAGGATTCCCACCCATCGCCAAACGCCCCCCGGCACCCCTTCGACGGCCGCAGCCCGTAAAGCAAGAGCTCCCGGGCTGCCGCCGGGGATTTTAAACAAAAAGGATGCTTTGCAGCAGGATGGGGGTTTGCTTTGCATTTTTTTTCCACTAATTTTTTTTTTTCTTTTTTTTTTGTTGTTGTTGTTGGTTTTCTTTTTGGAGAGGTTGGGGAAACAGAACCGCGCAACTCACAGACGGATTTCGCCCTCCCCGCTGCGTACGCCGTATTTCAGAAACTCTGCTTAAAGCGACTCGCATCCCCGCGTACATCTGCGCGCGCAAAACGCGCTCAGGAACGTACGTGTCTGTAACGCGTACGCACCCGTCCCTGCATCAACACAGAGCGCAACTCGCACGTCGCTCATGCCATTTTCATCCTGCTCTAACTCCGCTTACTTCTGGGTTGAGTAACGGTGTAGAAATAAAACCAAAATATACTTTTCGTAGCCACGCACGTTCTCTGTAACGCGCCCTGTATGCTCAGTAACATAAACCAGTCTACTCATATTTTCTCAGAGCTCCGCTGAAACACAAGGGGGTATTCAGAGCCGCAGGAAAAAATGCGTCCAAACAGGATCTGAATGATGAAATAGGAATTGCCACATTTTTTTTTTTAANTTTTTTTTTTTAAAAAAAAAAAAAAAGGATAACCCAGCTGCTCAGACCTTCACAAAATAACAGTTCGTCTAAGGTAGCGATGTGCTGCTTCTGCATGTTGCAGAAAGCAAAGCGAGCCACGTTGTCCAAAAGAAGCCTAGAAAATCCAGACTCTACGTGACCTGACTTACTTATTTCACAGGAAACTGCATGGAAGGAGGAAAAGGAGGGGGGGGG
>RSEF01000005.1:62125123-62145395 GCA_003993805.1 Himantopus leucocephalus
CCTTCTTATGTTGGGGGCTCCAGAGCTGGACGCAGTACTCCAAAATCCTACTACAAAGGATTATGTTCCTCCAAATAAGAGACATACAGAAGACTGAAAATCCATCCTACTCCTGTGCTTTCAGGAGCTCATTTGGACAAACAAGGCTGTTGATCAAAACCCAGTGGATACGTCGTTGGGTTTGCCTTGCCCTTGTATGGGTTTGTCCTGCTCCCTCCAGCGGAGACTACCACGTAGTTAAAATAGGAGATCATGCTTTATCTTCCAGTGTAGATAGCTGTGGTTAAAACTGGTGCTGGTTCTGGGGCAAAGCTTGCCAAGCTACCACCTTTTCTGTGATTGCCCCCAACTTCACCAGCATCCAGCCACCTCTCTGTCCCCACCACCTCTTCGGATGACGTGGGACAAGGGAAATATTGGCTGTGCTGGAGGACATGATTTTTTATGGGAATCTTTGGAGAATGAACACTTAATGTGCAGCAACCAGGAACATTTAAGGACACTATTGAAAATACGGCCTAATGGAGCTCCATCTATTCCAGTTAGCTACAGCAGATGTTTCCAGAGGGGGACAGCGGAGCCCTGCATTGCCGAGCTCTCACTGGCAGCAGTCAGGACAACAGGAGCAGGATGAATTGCGGAGAAATCTGCACGTTGCCAACCTGCCTGTCCAACCCAGCAAAATAAAGCCCAGCAAAAGGAGTGGCTAAGGGTACACCTCTGCAAAGGCCGGGAATTTCTGCGTCCGTGTCTAACGGGTTACTGCGAGTAGATCCAACAGTTAGATGGCGGGAACACCAAGGTAGAGGCTGCTAAAACGAAGGATGTAAACGACCCCATCAAAACACGGCATAGTGTCAAGAGTCCTTTATATTATCAAATACCTTTTTCAGGCCAGGAGAAAAGCGAATGGATCGTTAATGATAGAGCATTGAATGCTGCTGGACTTGATGGAAACTTTTTCCTCAAGAAGTTGGCACTGAAAGGGAAAACTGGAGCTGGCAGACTTATTTACACATTTTCACGGCTCTGGGAAGATACTTAAAAGATTGAAAGACTGGAAAAGCTATAGCCATTCTTAAACGTGAGTCCGCCAGCTCTTGGCAAACACCTTTTTTTTGGTCGTACAGCAAAAGGCAAAGGTAACTTCTTGCGTCACTCAAGCTGTCCCAGCGGAGGAGGGTTTGGATGACGCCGCAGCCGCTCCAGCCAGGGTCTGGTAGTGACCGCCTGGGAAGAAGCCGGCTTTCAAAAGAAAGGCAGCAGCTGGCTTGTCAATCTTGTCTCCGTGCACGGCAGCGCCTGGTGAAAAGCGTTGCTTTTCCAGCCGTCATACGCCGTAAATCGCTGCCCTGTTCTTACTTTGATCAATGAACTGTGCCGCCATAGAAAGGGGTCTGCTCACCTTGGCAAGCGGAGCAGCCCCGTGAGAAAACGTGGTGCCCGACTCCCTCGGGGGCTCCCCGCTTGCCGTAATCATCCTCAGCCTCGCTGCCAGCAATATCCCACCCCAGGCTTCCCGCAAGCCGGTGCATTTTGAGCTTGCAGTCGAGGCTCCTGCCCTACAGGGGAAATCCTTGAGACTGAGGACCCTCAGGAGCTGGAGACCAAAATCAAACAGCTTCGAGCATGGTGTCTGTGCTGCATCGACCAGCTGAAAAGCCACAGCAACATCTGTACCTCCCGGTCAATTCTGGTGGCAGGAGACCAATGCACGGTGACCCCTGGTAGATCTCTGGGGTCTCGCTGCCTCCGAACTCAAGAGCGTCTGCAGAGTTAAAAGAAAAAAAAAAAAAGAAGAGGAGCAACTATCAAAATAATTCACAAGTTAGCAAGCCTCCCTCTAGCCTGTGTGTTAAAATATTGCTCACGAGAAGCTGATAGACACCGAAATAAATAGCACTATGAGAGAGATAAGTGATGCATTAGACTTCTCACCAGTCCCCTGACTACAGCGACTATTGAAAAGATCTGCCAAGAAATATTAGATGTGAAGTGGCTATGCAATGGGAGAGTGAAAAATATGGGGAACCGCCAAAACCCTCATTTGATGAAGACAAAAAGCTGGAGGAGGCATCTAAAACCGAGAAGAGCTTTCTAGGTACAAATCTTCTGACACAAGGACGCCGCGGACTGAGGATATAGCACACAGGTAGCAACTACTTGTCCGGATAATTTATTGCTGGTCCCGCAGAAGTAATTCTGGGATTCACTTGACCCTCAGGAGCACTCGGACACTGCAGAGGTAGTACAGCTGTTTTCTGAGGAATGGAGATGCAGTGACTTCTCATGGCACGACTACGGCAAACGTCACAGTATTGCCCTTTCTATGGCTGAGAAGTACGTCTGTAGGAAGGAGTAAAAGGAGTTTTTTGGGTTTCCCTGAGCCCTGCTGAAGGCTCAGTAACCCCAGCGTGAATTTATAATGTCATTGCTTTTCAAAATACTGTCGGAGAAACAGAGACACTCTTCACTTCGGACATCAGACTCCGTTGAAGACTTCATCTAGTCTTAAGACAATGTTTACATACAGTATTTTTAGTGTTTTAAGTCATCCCCATTATGAGATGGCATAATTAAAGCAGGAACTCTCCTAGCTCAGATGCAGCAGTGTCCAGACAAAGGTGCCTTTATGGAGGTGTTGCACATTCCTACAAATTTATGGAACCAGAGCAGTAGAAGCCCCTTTTTACAGGTACAACCATCGCTGGGCTACAAGCTCGTATCTCTCTACCCACATCGCTCATGGACACGAGGGAGTAAAAGCAATACAGAAACAACGCGTAGACCCACCTGAGCAACTCCGCACTGTTCAGCAGAGGCTTTCTGAGCCCCTCCGTGGCCACCAGCTGGGCAAACATCACAGGGGATCGTGGCTAGGCAGGCAGCGAGGTCTGGCTGGTTTTGGGGGACCCTGCAAAGCACGGGACTCTCCAATGCTCGGTCGTGGCCCGAGCGCTGCGCTCAGGATTGCATTTGCATTACGAGGCCACTGCATGCCATCAAAGCAACATTAAAATTATAATAATACTAAAGTTATCCAGAAATATAACCCTAATCCCGGTTTCCTTTTTGCCCTTCCTGCCCAGCATACTCCAGCAAGACAATACCAACCAATGGCTTAGTTCAGAGGAGGACTTTAGCTGTATCAGATAAAATTCAGCTATTCCAGCCATTAATCACATTATCTATAAACATCCAGGACACCAGGGACAGCCTTTGCAGGGGCTGCACGTCTGCTGCAGTGACAGAGGCCAGTCCTTGTTTGTTCTGGATATCAGGACAACTGAGCAAACGGTGACTGGTGGCCAGTTACTGCAGGCACTTCCCGGTTACACAGGTCAGCCCCAGACCTCCTTCCCCTGGGAGACCTCACGGAGCTTCATCGGGGCATGGGGGGACTGAGCAATGCAGAGACTAGCAGGAGAAACTCAGACCCTGATTCCTACCTCCTTTTACCATACTTAGAGTTTTAAGTTTGATGTTAGCAAGTAAATTAATAATTTTAATCAGATTCGCCCAGAAACTTGCCTTAAAGCCGAACAAAACACGTACATGGGTTCTCATCTGCTCAGACCCACCAAAACACGAGATGCTGAACTCGCCCTTCCCTTAATTCCCTGATGGGAAAGAGCATCGTGCCAGGTTGGCAGTGCTGGCTACTGGCAGCCTCAACGCTCTGATGGTCAAAGGTCACCCTCAACAGTGGTGGTGAGACTTTACAGGGTCTGTAGCGGAACACAGCATCATTTTAGCCCACGAGGAGGAGGGGTCAGGGCATTAGGCAGTCTTCAAAGCACCTTACGGGAATTCTGAGTTCCTCATGGGAATGGGAAGACCATTTTAAGATGAATTGACCTGAATTGTCTCCCTCCTGCTATATGCCGTCTATCTGCTTGGAGCAGGCAGACAGGGAGGGAGGAAGAAAGACCCCAACAGAGCAACTTTCTCTACAGAAGGAAGATGTCCACGTCATAGTTGACTGGCATTTGGAAAGGCACCTTGGGACATCCCTAGGTAACATCACTTAGTTTGATCGACTCGTTTCAAAGCCTCAGCTCTGATCACAGTTGATGACCCAAACCAAGCGGAGAGGTACCTCCCACCTCTCTCCCGCAGCAAAAATCATTGCAAATTTCTAATTACCCCAACACTGTTGAAAAGAAGCAAGTCTGGTTACCAGAAGCCTGCATAGGTTCCTTGGTGTCACCAAATCCATAAACATCACCTATAATGAGTGGAAGAGGAATGTTATATTACCTCTATTACAACAGGGCGACAGAGCAGAACAGCCTCTGTCAACACACTGTAGTTTTGTGGGTCACGGGAAGGTTTTATTTCTCTTAGAGCCTTGAATCCCTGTTTTAAGACAACCAGGGGACACAGTAGGCAGCTTTAGAGCTGCTCCTTTTACTTCTCACCTGATCTATATTTTGCGATGGCTTCTTAGAAGAAGGGCAAACGTAATAAGCCAGCTACCGTACTTTTTATAACTCTCAGTCAGGTCTTTGATTTGGGCCAGCAAGGAAGCTTGTTAGATCTGATAAAGCAACTAAGCATCTCTGGAAAATGCTGTTAAAAGAACATGAAACAAATGAAAAGCTGGGACAGACTTAATGGTAAATACCCGGCCTGGCAGTGCAGCACGGCTACATCCTGTTTGCCATTATTATTTAATACTGGCATCGATCGGTTGAAGGATGAGACAGACCAGGCAATTCTCTGGGGGGGTTACCTGAATACCATTTCACTTGGAGATTAAACAAGCCCACAAGCTTGGATCGCACTGTCTTGTTGGGAAATTTTAATTAATTGATTTAATGTCGAGGACTACTGTGGTCAAGCAGCAAACAACACCCCTTTGATCACCTACGTGGGCAAACCAAGTCCCTGCTAACTATCAAGCAGTGCCCAAGTCCGGGTTAGAAGCAGTGCAGCATTAACCTGCTCCTCTGGAATAACAATCTGTACAGCCACTATCCCACACGCTGGTCCTACGGAAGCAGCTATTGTCATGGCTGAGGCTCTTTGGGTTTTGTATTAACACTTCTGAGAGCCCGTGGAGGCCTAGAACAGTTTACACCAGCTCTCCATTTCACAAGCGACACGTGGATATGAAGGCAAGCCTGAAGAGTAATTAGTTCCAGCATCACATTGGCTGCTCCCCTTTAATGGCAGAACAAAGCTCGTGACACAGAGAGGGACGCTCAACTCACCAACTACCTCCATCAGGTACGCTGCAACCAAGTTAGCAGCGCTCAGCACGAGAACACACAGAAAGGGAAGGTGATTTTTATTTTTTAAGACTGATTTCCCCCACTTATCCTTTCACGCTCATTCTTGCACGTTCACCTTCTCACTAGCACCAAGACACAACGTGTCCAGGTGGTTCGGTCGCGATTGCCTATAGTGACACAGAGGACAAGTCTGTGATGCATCCTGGGTGGTGAAGACACCATGTGATATTTAGTGTCCTTATACTTTCCCTTAATACGGGCAGCTCTGGCTCTGCTTGAGTCGCATCACACTGTTACTGCTCCACATCTGCATCGTGTTCTTAGCTGAAGTATGGCCTTTCTGCCACCAGCGCTCATTCCTTCTGCTATTACATTCTTCTCCGCTCTCCTCTTGCGGTTCTCAGCCTCCTGAATTGCAGCACATACTCCGCTCTTTGCCATGATGATTTCCACAGCAAACCACCTGTCTTCCAAAATTCTCCGCAGGCACTGATCAGTCCCCACAGACACCCAGGTATTTCATTCCTGTTTGATATACAGTGCAAACAAAAGGCTGATTTGGCCAGCAGTTTATCCCTGGCAAGGAAGGTCACTTTACGTAGACCAAATAAATTGTCTTACAAAGAGCCGAGTGATCACTGGCTGGAAGTCTGTGCCCACACGCATCAATTCCCAACCTCTATCTGTCTTCACGACTAAGCATTACTCTTTCCACCACCACCACCTAAATCTTTTCCTCAGAGGTAATTACCGGAAGTCTGGAAGCAGGGTCACGGCAAAACAAAATGAAACAAAACCAAGAATGATGGAAAGATGAAGATGGAACACCTTTGAGTAGGGGAAGCTTCCTTCCCTGGTTCGGAGCGTGCAGCACCTTGTGCGTACCTTGTACCGGCAGCACCACTACAGGAGCTGCAGGAGAGTGCAGGGGAATAGCTTGGAGCACGGCTTTGTCTCCCTGAGACTGAGCAGCTGTCCTGGAACTGGATGTGGGGCAAAGCTGCAAAGGAACAAGGGGGAGGACAGAAAGCAGCTACTCCCCATTTTCTACAGGTTCTAACGAGCGTTTGTACTTTTGTCTTATATGAGCAGATGTGAAACCCAGCCCCTCTGTCTTTAGGAGAATTCAGCTCTCTCAAGAAGCAAACCAACAGTTTCTCTTCTCAACAGCCATTTTTATTGCTTTTGACAATACACCATCGGAGGGAAAAAGAAATAGTTTTCTGCTATTCTTTAGCTTCTATTAGAGTAAGTAAATTCCCTGGGACTATTGATAAAAGGTAAATGGTTAACTTTGCAGCCAAGCTGACGATGCAAGTAAAAAGAGTTGGAAATTCCCCAAAGCAGGCTTCTCCTGTAAGAATAGCACCACAAAACTGCCCAAGTAACCATTCTATGGAGTAATTAATGAACATTTGCATAGAGAACAAGTTCGTACAGCCACTGCTAACAAGACTGAAAGTCTGTGTCTCAAGATGACATAGCAGAGGCTCAGGCTTGAAAGTGTCAGCAATGTTTACTTCAAGCCAACAGTAATCAACAAAAATCTTTCCACTCGTTCCAAGGGGCTTTGGCTAAGGTCCCGCACACACACACACACAAAATCCTTCAAAACAGCCAGAAACAGTGTCCTGAATCACGCCTTCAACTCCCAGCTCCTGCCACAGTCCAGCCTTCATCTACAAAATAAATACACACAGGTTTAACAATGAAGAATATTTACTTTCCTTCATTTGATACATTCTGTAAAGTGCTATGTTTCTAAATTACACTGAGTTAAAATGATATATCGCTCTAGTATTTTAAATACAATAAATATAGAATGAGCTGTGTGCAACTTCACTTGCAAGTTTTGTTCTTTTTTTAGTAGATATACTAAATTTAGTAATCAAAATATCCTCCAATAGTACTCCATGAAAAACTAGTAAGAAGTTATAAATAAAATCACATCCTTCAAAGATATCCTACGCACTTCTTCTGTCCACATTGTATGGATAAACGTAGTGTTCCTGCGAGCATATGGAGCGAAGACAAATAAGGAAGCTGAAAATTACCTAACAATAAAAACCAAAACCATACAAGTTAATGCTACATATCCTCCCATAAACAGTCTGTTTTCTACATTTAATCTTGGTGCATACAACCCAGTTCTTCTATTTTTTTCTTCCCATCCATTAAAAAACTCTTCCAGGAAGAACACCTTGCAAGATGCGGGTCGATTCATCTTCATCTTGCTCCTTTTTACTGCAAAGTGGAAAAGATTCTTGAACAAACTGCCTACACATTGGACACTGCTGAAAATACTTAATGCAGCCATTGCACAAGCAGGCGTGCCTGCAGGGCAGGAGCACCCAGTTCACTGTGCCATTCTGGCAAACAACACAGTCTTTACTGTTTTCTTCCTGCAATTCTGGTTCATCTTCAGCCAGTCCGGCCTTTTCTAGCAAGCTTCTGTCAGCGCTTCTCTCACCAGGGGATGTATCGCTTGAAGACGGTGCAGTACTACTTGCAGACATGAAGAGCTGCTAAAATACATATATACACAAACATTTAGAAGTCAAGAAACTCTCCCCCGATAACTGAACGCATGTGTGTGATGCAAGTTCCCCTGGGTCAGGTTTCCACTGGGTCAAATAGCGCCAGACTCACTCTTTGCGTGAGTCCTGACAGTTACCTCACCTTCAGTTAAAGGTATTTCAGGAGCATAAAATTACATAAAACACTGGGAAAATACTAAGGATAAGTCATCAAATCCTAGCTGAATCAAATCAATGCACCCGCATGAACTTTAACAGAACTGCCCAGGTTTCGAACAGCTCAGGTTTCTGTTTCTGGTATATCATTCTCTCTGCCTAGAGGGATGCTTCTATCCATTCCTACCAAAAAATATATCCACCAAGCTGTCAAATCTGCTTCACTCAACGCATTCCACTCTTGCTCGTATTACAACCCCCTACTCCTTTCTGTCTTACATGAAGCGCAAATCCTTCTGGGCATGCTCTCTGAATAAAGCCAGTAGACTACCACACAGCCAAAGATGTCCACAGAGAGCACACTACACAGCTACACAAAATGCAGCTGCACAGCTATTTCTGTTCAGTTTAAGCAGTGTTTTTACAACGGTAACCACACACGAAAAGAAAGCTTAAGGGGAATCAACAGGGAAGTTTACCTGGATCAACTATGTCAGCAAAAAGTGGCCAGGACAAACATTTCTTTGGACAAATCAATTTCTGAATGAATGCTAATCGAGTCAATAAAATTAATTTGGCCCAATTTCTAGCTTATCGATACCATACATTATTTTTATTATCACAGTAATATAAAAGTGCATCTCATAGAATCACGTCATCAACTGCCTGACAGACACAGGACAAAGATGGTCCCACAATGTGCATAGATACGGGAAACTGCAATGGAATAACGAGCACATTGGTTTAACTTCTAATAGTATGAGCTAGGCAGACTCCTAACCTTTGTGCGTGTATTGCAGTAAAAAGAAATTTCAAAAAAGTGTTTCTTCTGAGGCTTTCCCAATTGAAGGGCAGTATAGGAGAAAGCTCTGGTTTGACAGACTAGCAAGGAGGTAACAAGTGTTTTGTAGAGAGGAAGAATTCAACAACTAGTTAATTTCCTACTACTGCTTTAATAAGTGGACACAACCTAGCTCTCCTGGACTAGAATCAAGTAATTTCTCCAGGAAGTCTTGAATATTTTCATATAAGATATTTCTGTACAGTAACTTTGGCTGGAACTACTTAACTGATAAAAATAATTTTAACTTTTATCCAGTGCTTTGCATGACAATAAAAGTCTTATACTAATTTTGGCTCCTAAAAGTCTACACAAACTAAACTTCACGCTGTCGCCCAAATGAAACAAGACTCAGTATGTGGCTTACCTTCAGATCATGGTATTGACCTTGAGCTAGAAGTAGATACTGATATAATATTCTGCAGGAAAGTCTGTAGCTCTCATCAGGAATGTGAATTACAGCCACCATTGATATCTACCAAAAAAAGAAAAAAGCTGTTTAATGACATTCCTTTCCCTTATATGATTCACATAGAACAGTCTGCTTCAAAGATTGCATACAGCTTATTTCCTTAGACCAATCAGGACTTCAACAATGTTGACTTCAAGCACAGATCAAAAAAATATGCTGGACAAGGTAAAAAGAGGATGTGACAGAAGATAGCTTTCTGCCCTGGTTCTCCATGGAGCCCTTCTATGGCCAGTTTACTGTGGAGACCTTCTCCGACTGCTCTCACTTAATGGAATTAGGTCCCAAATCAAAAAGGCACCTAAGCACACGCAGTCCTCCTGAAGGCAAGTGCCTATGCAGCTGAGGTAGGGCTTGCTTACAGTGTCATGGATGTGCCTCAGAGAGGCTACCTGCATGATTTCAACCAGAAGTAGCAGCTTCTACGCTCCTCTGTCCACTCCGCTAACTCATGATGAGCTCCTCCCAGATGGGAGAGAAGTTGATAAACTGCAAGGAGTTTCCCACAGCAACCAAACCGCAAGCAGGCGCCGGCCCTTAAGTCCCGTACAACATCTGCAGCTGCATCTTGGGCTGTCTTCAACACAAGAAATGACGCTGCCAGCTGAAGTCTGAACGCAGAATTACAGGGGAAAATCTAAAAGGCAAAGTCTTCTTACTTCCTCCCACTTCCCTCACAAACACAGGAACCGCAGTTTTTAGACTCCAAAAAGCATTTAGAAGTGGCGCTGATTGGCTTGTAGACCGAGTAGGCAAAAGACAAACTTCACTGGAAAGGATTATGAAAGGACCCCATGGGCTGACTTTAGAGTCACTTTTCTGAAAATAAAAGCACTCTAAGCTTGCATGCTGTGCCTAATACTCCTCACCCTGCCCAAATTACATAATGGCCTCTAAAAAGCAGGAAAAAAAGAAAGTGAAATTCAGTCTTATTGTAGTTCCCAGAAGCTGTCAAAAGAGAAATGAAATATAGAAGAAAACTGTGTTGTTTAAAAAAAAATTTTAAAGGCAAATCACTTCAAAATCCACTACATGGCTAATTACACGCAGAGTTTAAATACACATGTACCTATACATATGCATTTATACTAACGGAATTTACTATTCTTTGGCAATAAGGTCGTTTTTTCTAAATCACAATGCCTCAAAAAAACCCACCCCATACCACTATTAGCTTTGTTTTGGAATCTGGAAGCCATTAAATCTCCATTAAAATGACAGATTTTGTGTTTTGATAATAAGAGTTTAAAAGTTAACTGTTCTCAGTGTATTTGTATTATGTCATCCCACCATAAGTTCTTTCTCAATGACAACGCATGTCCTCAATTCATAGTTTGCTCAGACACCTACGCAACTTTTTAAACTGTGAGTGGGACCGGTTCCTAATGCAAGCATCTCGATCTTCAAGATATTGTCTCCTCCGTTATGCTGTCCTATAGTATAGAAATACATACAGAAATATATTCTGCTATGATCTAGCAGAAATGCTATGCTGTTTGATTACAGAATCCCTTCCCTTTGAACTCCAGGGATTTTCTCTCTTTGTAAATACTTGTACACCATGACCAAGTTACTCTCAATCTTCTGTTTTATATGCAGGCCTGAGATCTAAGTCTTCTTGCACTTTAGCCCTGCCGGTCTTCAAATAATTTCTGTAACACTTATATACAGTCATGCTAACATTCTGGAGCTAAAGGAAGATCACAGCACAAAACCAAATACGCCACAAATACAGTTAGGATGAAAATTAAGACACCCCCAGAAAAGAGATACTGGAACACCTTCCATAGTGATGGACAGACACACACAAACAAATCAAGATGGAGCCTGATGCACTGATGTGAGAAACTGTATCATCCCTTGTGAAAATACCATATTGGCCACAGTGGCAAAGATCCCTTTCCACACTATATTTATATTTTACAAGTTTGTTTCAACAACAACAGACGCAATTTGTCTGGCAAGGAGTTCAGGTGGAATTACTCCTTTGACCATATTATTACAAGATTCTAGCTGTGTTACTCTTCTCCCAAACCTTAATATATGGTTTATATAAAATATAAATATATATATAAAATAAATAAAAATAATATATGTATTAAAATATATAAAAATACCTCCCCTGCTCTCCTTCCATCCCTTTTTTTCATGTTAAGGAACAATACAGTGGTGTTACAAATTCATGTCCATGCTGATGTCAAACACGTTCAAATATGAAATTTACAGTCTCTTCATACTAAACTAATCTGAGCTCTAAGCATGCAGAGATGTACTAAGCTGGTAAATAGCTCGAGCGGGGACAGGAGGCAGGAAGGCAGTCCTAAGGTCAAGTGACAAGAAACCAAGGACAGGCATCAGTTGAAAAGGGAACAGATTTCTTAGGCACTGGTGAGACCACAAACAATGTCCAAATGAATGCATGGAAAAGTGTTCAGTGGATTTAGGCAGTTGGCTTCTGAGCTCATTTGTGTTATTGTTCAAGCAATTAGTGCCATCAGATTATCAACCAAATGAAAATATGGGAGATAAAAGTGTGTCCCAATCCGTTCCAAAAAGAATCAGTCAATTTAGAGTTTAGAAGGGATATTGAACTGCATGTGACAAGGCTGAAGCTGCTTTAACTGTAAGGGAGTAGGAGGAGACCTTTCTGGGGAGCTGAGTAGCTCCTACCAGTCTACTGCAAGACCTTCACACCTTCCTGTAAATGACCCGGGGCTGGCCACCGTGAGACAGAATGTACTGCGTTACATAGACTTGGGCCTGTTGCAGAAAGGTAATTTCTACATTCCTAACAGTCAAGTCAGCAATCAGCTCAAACATCTGTGCCAGATGCTAAAAAAAAAAATAAAATAAAAAAATCCTCCTACCTTGCCAACAGCAATCCAAAAGAGGGCATCAGCGCAAGAGCTCCACCACAGGTTTACGTGAGCAGAAAAACCTGACTAATAGCTTACTAACCTACCACAACCCTAGTTCATCTGACCATAGCGGTTACCACAGAGACCTTTCCAGATAAGAGCTTTGTGAAAATCATAAACATCTTTTGAACGGCGTACGTAATTTTTATAAAACCATTATCCTTGCTCTTCTGCCACGCTCCCCTGGAGTCACCAGTGACAAAGTTAGGGACCGAATTCTAGGAGACAGAGAAAGCAAGCTGTTTCATTCAAAAGCCTGTCTCCTGAAACATTCAGACCTTAAATACAGTGACCCTAAAATATATTCTTATAGTACTTACAATATCATATATTTCTCTGTCTTCTTCATCAGCTAATGTCAACAATGCTATCAACGGATAGCGAGATCTAGGCACTGGGCCAAAATTGACAACTTGAGCATCTTCTGGTAACTGACAATATTTTTCTTCCTTGTCATTTTTTTTAATGCTTTATAGGTGTCAAGGAAAACAATCAGTGTCGCTGCAACTGTAGACAAATGTGACGTTTGCATAAAGAATATTTTTCATCATATTTGTTCATAAATATATTGTGCCAAGAACTGCCAAGTGTTCACAAGTCTCAACACTCCCTGTGCCAACAAATTAGCATATTTTGTCAAAACAGTTTAAAAAAGGATACAAGTACTGTTGCCGATAGAGGTATTCGCTGTACAGAGCATCCTCTAATGCCTGAGGAGTCTTTATTCTGAAGCAGTAGACATGTTTCTGCAACGCTTCATGGAGTTTTTGAACACTGCAGCCCCAGTAGCACGTGAGAATACAGTCTTCCAGACAATCAGGTGTCAGTGTTATACCCTCTTGTAGAGAGAAGATAAGGATTTCATTAACTCATCAATGTGCAGGAATTCTGGAACTCCTAAGTGTAGGTTCTTAAAGGGCAACAGGCAGAAAACAACTTCAGGGTCCCAGATTTTTATCATCGTAATGTAATCTTCTAAGAATTTGGACTAGGTTTAATGCTTATGAAAGTCCATGGACATGAGGAAGTGGGTGCGAGGAGATAAAATGGCTGATTAAGCTAACAAAAGTAGCATGTGCATTTTATGAAGGGTAAATTTTAACTTCTGGTAACATTTTACACACTCACTGGCAGACCCAAGAGCACAACCCCTAGCCCAAAGTCCATTCCCTCTTTAGATAATGGTATTAATTGGATCACTGGCCTACAACACCCTCTCTGGTCTCAAAGACTAAGGCCCTCTTGATCACACAGGAGGATAAGAAGAGGATCTATGCGCTCCATGTCTTTTCTAAAAATCAAGTACCCAACCCATTATCTTCTAAAACACTTACTGCACAAATAGGAGCAGAACTCTTGAAAAGTCCCACCAAATTCAAGCGCTCAAGCCTCCTGAAAAATCCAAGTTACCTGAAGACCAATTTGTTGGGTTTGGTTTTGGTTGGTTTGGATTTTTTTTAGTGTTGGGGGAGGGGTAAAACTGCTGCAGCCCTTTTCTCATTCATAGGAAGACTCCACATCTGTGTTGGTGGAAGATGCTCAGCCTTGTGTACTACTTCCCAGTGATGCAGGAGGGCATGAATTTCACTTCCTACGTGGGCGATTTCAAGGATGTTAGGAACTACTAGAACTCTGATCCAAGTAGATAATTTAAATTGAGTTTCCACTGAAGTACAGATAGAAACAGAGGGAGGGCTTTTTATTATTTATTTATTAAAAGTAGTGCACTTCCAACCACCGCTGGCAATCTGGATTTAGATTTAAGTGGGCGGCATATATTCTATAATGAATTCTATAGAATTCTACAATTCTGTAAAGTTTACAAAAACGCCCACGGTAGCTGGTAATCTGCAAATGTTTTTGTTACCTAAAAATCTGTTATAGCAGGAAGTGTTTCATTAATAAGAACTAAACTGTACTTAAATATGCAAATATTTCTCTTTTAAAAGCACCACATTTATAAGCTGCGGAAAAATTATTTCTGTTGTAATGAGGGGAAGAAGCATGTTTCTGAGGAATTTTGATAAAGGAAAAGGGAGAGAGCAAGAAAACATAGTACTAAGTTCAGGAACCCAAACTGACAAAAATCAAACACATCAGAAATCCACTGACTTGTTACTGAAGCTGTAGCGGGATGAGGGATTTCTAACCCAAAAGGATTCTTCACTTGTCTCATCCGCTTTTTCAAAACTCTCGTGCTGGATTCTGTTTCTTCTGAGTTTCTCAGAATAACAGGAACACCCAACCCAAACCTATGAGACATGAAACATGAAGAACAAGTGGGTTAAGTGTTAGTGTTGACATATTTGAATTTTTCTTCAGCTCTAAATAGCAAGCAGCACAACAAATAGAGATAGCTTGGCTTTGCAGAATATCTGCTAGGATGCATGCATAATATAGCCTGCCAATCTGACTCCAGCTTTTTGTGGCAGAAGGTAGGAGTCTTCACAGTGATACAGAAAGTCTGTAAACGGAGAATACTTTATTCCTGCAATGTTTCCAGAAAGAGAATAAAATTAACGAGAATGGTCAATGCCCTCTAGTGGTAAACGGTTAGCCAGAGCTTTCTCCCAACTGACATTCTGCACATCCCGTGACAGGACCAAAAAAANAAAAAAAAAAAAAAAAAAAAAAGCACTGCTCGCAAAGATGGAACAGCCTTAATGGCCTGGGTGCTCAAAAGGAAGACCTTAGAGTAAATCATTCAGCCCTAAGATATTTCTAGCTGTAACTACAGCAAGCGAGATGTTTTTATGGGAGACTAAGATTCCAATTTCCCATGTAAGCCTCAATTACAATAATATGCGGGTATTAAAGCAGGGGCTGTAAAGCCTCTGCTTTGAGCCAGAAACTAAATGCAAAATAGTCAAGACTCTGAATCAAAGATGAGACTCTAAGACCCCTTCAAATCCGAAACTAGCACGCTCGCCCAAGTGATATTCTGACCCCAAGAGGATAACAAAGCAAAGGCTTAAAAGTTTAAACGCTCTATGAATCAAAATAAAAATCAAAGAAAGCATGGAAGAATATTTTGGGATGACTTCTGACATCAATTAAAAGCCCCAGGATTTTAATATTGCCTGAGGCTTTTAAAAGAACCACTACAGAAGATCAGGATTTACAAAACAAGCTCCACAACAGACTTCCTTTTATACTTGGCTAAAAATAATTCACTTTTTAAGGTGATAGCAATAACTTTCAACAACCAAAAGCTGATTAGAGAAACTGTCCCAGATATGCAATTGGAAGACTACTCCGGAGACTGAAGAGATTTTCTTAACTGCGTTAATCCAGCCCTGTCTCATTAGTAAGGCAACAGGGAGAGGCTGTAGGAGTCTTTTGTTAACGCATTTTAGAAAACAGTTATTAATTAGCTCAGGCTGCACTTTCCTGAATTTGTGCTTTTCTTACTGCCACCTGTACTGTTGACGCAATGGCCTGTTTAATAGCTTTGAATTTTGGTTTATGCAGTCATCAGCATATTGGGTTCTGGAAAACTCTGAATGGCATGAAGCATCGGCTCTTCCCTGCATCAACTGTTTCCATTTAGTATACTGAAATAGCAGCTGTTACAGTAAGATGGGTCTCATATCAATAACTCAAGCTGAAAAGGGCACTACCAACTTCAGTGTAATCAGTTTGACAATTGCTAAAGTAATTTCATGTACAATACAGCTCTGAGCCAAACAGACAATTTTGTGCCTTAACTGCTACTTTTCCCTGGGTTTAAAATCTTTTCCAACTCCTGTGTGTCAAACAAAGAAGAAAAGCAGAGCTTTTACTGACATTGGGCTCCTTTCTATTGATTCACATTGGAGGGGTGCCCTTTGTAAGACTAACAGGGAAAAACATCAGTGATAAGTGATTTTCAAGTTGAAGAAACTACTTCAGCAAAAAATTCTCAAAAGCAACAACCCATTCCTGGAAGTCTAACAAATATTTGCCTTTGCCATTTAACATTTTGGGTGCCTGGGTGTCACAGGTACACCAGAGCGGAAAGAGATTGAGCTGGCAGAAAAATACTCTATACTCATTACTCCATCTTTGATAAATTCCTTTGGTTTGCTAGGCTTTAAGGGAAACATTTGCATTTCTTCGATGATCACATAGGACACTCAGCTGTACTTAGCTTGTGCACACAGAGGGTCCAATCTTTGTCCGATGCAAGTAAACGCAACTCGCTGAACTCACTGGGGCTGTAATGAAGAACACCAGCTAAACATCTTACAAAGAAACCAGGTGCAGCAGCTGCTTCACTTATTCAATATCCAAAACTCAATGGAGCTAATCTCTCCAGCTGCACATAAAGATGCCTCCTGTTTTATACCATCTGGCTGATTCTGAAGTAAAAACCCTGTTCTTTGGGAATTTTCTTCGCTGGTCGAAAGCAACAGGATAATCACCATGAAAAGCAGCCATAGAAAAAAGCCTCTACTACAGTTTTAGCAGCAGCTGAAGGCAGAAAGGCCTTTCTGTTCAACAATACGGTACAGCGCTTCTGTAAGTTTTAAGGTAGTATTCAGTATATGAAGATTCAATTAAGATACAGTTTTTATTTTATGATCTAATAGTCTGTCAGCCTAGATCATTAGCCGGTATAGGGGAAATTGATTTATTCAGAACAATGCTAGTTTAGAAAAGGCAGGAGTTTCCAATGGTTTTGTTCACGAATTAATTTCTTCAAAGAGCAGTCTGGACCTAAAACAGGTCTTGAGCCAATAGGTCCTCCTAATACGAGCATTCATCTCCAGCTAAAAAGACAACATCCAGGACTGCATTCAGCTAATCTAAATTCTACTTCATTCCTATGCCCAGAGCATCTATTGGGCTGGCTCTAGAAAGCCACTTGTGCAGTAACCTACTTAGACTCCCCAAGCAGAACCACAGGTATTCAGGGCTGGCCATAAAAACAGACGCTCATCAAATCAGTACATAATTTTACAAATGAAAACATTAACATTCCTAAGCAGTTGGTGTTTTTCAGGCTGACTGACACCATCAAGAACACATCCATAAAACAAGCTGACAATTGATGCTGAAAATGATGGGGGAAACAAAATGTCATTACAGCAGTCTATCAAGTATTACGTACTTATATGACACAATACGTATTTATAATACTCTGTGTAGCAAATAAAGGATCAAGTTTTTTTCATGAGTAAGTTCAAGAGCACTTAAACTGTAACTGCAGCTGCAGACACACTGAAGTTGCTTGGAGGCTCTTGGTCATACGGCCACGGTACAGCAGAGTTCAAAGGTGGCAGAAGTATCTCTGAGCAGCTGGTCACACACCCACGTACTTTAATGTGCTGAGCTCCTGGCTACTGCTTCCGCTTGACTAACAGTTCCTTAACAAACTAGTTTGAAGACAGTTTGCATGTATTTACATAAAGTGCAATATCTAGTGCAGATGCACCTAGAATCTCTGATCCTGAAATAAAAATGCACCTGGATGGCCCTCTGCACACCCTGTAGCCCAAAAAGCACGTGCAAACATAGAGATCTTCTGGCACACCTATTTCAGAGATTTTACAGCAGGGGAATGCAAAGCATTTATTCTAAGCAGATAAATAACGATTAAATTGGTAAAGGATCACTGGTTTGGGATATACGTACAGGAGATTTATTTGAATCATGATTCAGTATAATTTTTTTGTAAAGATAGTATTTTTAAAGAACTAATGAAGTGAAAAAGAAAAATGAGAGAAGTGTCTGGCAATATAATACCGTCAGTCTGCAGTGGGACAGAGAATTATGAAAAGGATTTCTACCACCTCTCTCTCCAAGTAAATAATAAGGTGAAGCTTCATCCAGCAGAAAGACAACAAAACGATTAGTTTTTCCTTCACTACCACCTACCCAGCACTAGGGGAGGCAATGCAAAACAAGAACAAAAATTTCCACAGAGCATATATGAAAGATCAAAAGATACGCTTCATTCACACCGAAAGCAATAGATGGCATATGTTTGAGCCAGTAGCAGGTAACAAAGTGATGTAAACAAGGGAAAGAGTCTGCACTAAAGGAAAAGTCAAGCAGAGTATTTATAAGCTGCCAAGAGAACAAACAGCTACAGCTAAAACATCTGTAATTCAAAGAGAGACAACAGAAGAAAAACACCAAAGCACAGCACTACAGGTATTAATGTTAAACCAATGGGAGGAAATGCAGTAACTCAATTTTATTCTCTCCAGAAGCCACACAAGTGTGATGTATCCACAATTCCTACATAAAATATTTTGATTGCTAATCAATGCTCTCCACTTGGCAAGTATCAGTATTTACATTTATGGACACTCCTGAGTCCACAGGAAAACAGACAGAATAGTGCTATGGACAGGCATTCAGGGACCTGTTTCTGAAAAAGGCAACAATGACATCTTTGCTGAACCCTCTCAAACACGAGTAGAAGAGGGTCTTCCACACATCACCCCTCTAGACGTTTCAGCAGATGAGTTGTTTAAGGCTCCTCCCCAGCCCTGTCCCAGCACCCTGTTCGGTTCACCTGAAACAACCTCTTCTCCTCTGAGCTTCAGCAGTGGAGCAGACTGGTGCCCTATCAGCCATCCTGGGTCCTCTCACACCTCAGTAACAACCCTGCTTTATAACCTGGCAGATTTAGCTGTTAACCAGTATAACACCACCAAGACTAGAGATGTCTATCTCCAACAGTGCCAAACTTTTCCCTTGAAGCAGCCCTCCCTGACCCCCACCTTCTCACTCAGGGTCAGGCCCTCTCCCAGCCACCCTGTTTTCCCCACAGCTTTCATCTCCCTCTTCTCCTGCAGCCCCTCTTCCCCTACGGTCAGTGCTAGCCCTCCTCACCCTCCTTTCTTCAACACAACCCCACTTCCCCGACCACTGCCAGGCCCCCCATCCCCACTGCCAGGCCCCCCATCCCCACTGTCCCACCCCACACCCCCGGAGCTCATTCCCCCCGGGGTGCCAGCTTCCATGACTCCCCTCCCACGCCATACCACCTCATTACACCGCCAGGCCCCCTCAGCCAAGGCCCACCGCCCCAGACCGGCCTCCACGGGCAGGGCCAGCCCCACAGGGACGGCGCCGGCTGCCCCCACCGCCGCACTCACCAGCCCAGCACCAGGCCGCTGGTGACCAGGAAGCAGACGAACACCACGGTGATGTAGAAAAGCGGCGAGTACTCGTAGAGCGTGACGAGGAACACGGCGGCCATCGGGCCGAGCCCCGCCGCCCCACGGCGGGGGAGAGAAGCAGGCCGCAGCGCCCGCCTCACCACCGCCCCCGCCGGGCGCATGCGCGGAAGCCGAGTGAAGCCATTGCCCTCAGCTCGCCCGGAGGTGGGCGTGGCCGGAGGGGCGGGGCTGCGCTGCTGAGTGACAGCCCGCGGGTCCCGCCTCTGCCCGGAGTTGCAGGAAGCCGCACGAGGAAATAACGGTGTTTAGGAGCATACAGAGATTAAGTGACGCTTTCAAGGCCAGGTTGGACGGGGCTTGGAGCAACCTGGGCTGGTGGGAGGTGTCCCTGCCCAGGGCAGGGGGGGTGGGACTGGGTGATCTTCAAGGTCCCTTCCAACCCAAACCATTCTATGGTTCTGTGAGTCAACAGCTGCTCGGCAATCCTGTGCTTCCCTGGTGTTTACTGAAGCTCTCGGTGAAAATCTGCGATTTTAGCTTATAGATCCAGCGTTTCAGCCACTCAAATAGTTCGCAAGAGGTCGTATCTGAGATGTGAAGCCTTCATCTATACGTTCATTGTCTCTGAGCGAGCAAAGCAATGATATTTTTAATTCTGTTACAGGATCACTAGGAAGGCATTTTCTTTTCTGTCACAGCACAAAAAAGGTCAGATATTTCCTCCGGCACCACGGCAGCCCTCCACCAACAGCCTATTATGGAAGAGAAGTGTCTGCCTCGCACTCGCTGCTCGAGTTTGCGATTTGTGGGCTCTAAATCCTGGTTTACTTCCAGAACTATTCTCAACTTGTATAAACAAGTGTTATGGTTTGAGAAAACCCGCAACAATTTATTGTCGTTTAGGCAATTATTCTCTCACCAATGACCCCTCCCCACCTGGGAAGGAGAATTGGGGGAAACAAGGAAACCCGAGGGTTGAAATATAAACAGATTTAATAG
>RSEF01000005.1:62145495-62167508 GCA_003993805.1 Himantopus leucocephalus
GCCAGCTTGGGTCGAGTGCCCGGGTCTCGCTCCTCCTCGTCCCTGCACCTGGAGAGCTTGAAAACACCGAGACCTTGAAACACACACACCACAGCTGGCTGTGAGGTAAATATTTTCACCAGTTCAGACACTAGAGTCTTCGAAAAGTGCAGTTTTCCCAAGCATTAGAAGAGACATTGTAAAGCAAAATTACTGAAAACTAGTGCTGTGTCGCTCAAACCAGGACAAGTACCACAAGCAACAGAATTTACCAAGTCTCCTTTCTGCCTCATGCTTGAGTTTTTCTCTTTTATTGAAACAGACGTCCCACCTGAGGCTTTTTTAACCATCATTTCTCCGCGTGTATTCTCTGGTATTTTAGTAAAGGATGTGAATTTACGAGTAGGCCTCACCACGGCCTTGGGTAACCGCTGTCACTCCCCCGGGCCTGCTCCTGCCCCTGTCCGTGGGCTGACGGCCCTGCCCGCCCTGCGGATCAGGGTGTAGCCAGTCAGCCCCCGTCACCCTGAAGGCACAGGAACCGCCGAGAAGCCGAATCCCGCCATTCTGAGCCCATTCCGTCCCTGAGGAAACACGCGCCCGCCGCTTGCACACGGCCCCGCCCCGTTGCCATGACTCCGCGGGGGGAGGCGGGGCCTCGGCGCCGTGGCAACAGGGCGGGGCGCAGTCGGGGTGCGAGGCCGGGGCGTCACGTGGCGCCGCGGCACGCGCCCCCTTGCCCCTCCCTCCCCTGCGGCGCCGCGGCACGTGGGCCGCTCCCGGCGGGACCTTGAACCTTTCCGCTACCCGTAGGCGGGGGACGCTGCCCGCCCAGCTGGGACAGCGGCGCTGATTGGCCAGCGGAGAGGCGGGGGGCGGGGTCTCCGCCGCGCAGGCGTAGTGGGGTGCGTAGCCCAGTCAGGAGGAGGCGGCGGCGGCGGCGGGTGGTGGTTTCCGTTGTTGGCGCGCGAGCGGCGGCGGTTGGGCGGTTGCGCGCGCGCAAGATGGTAAGAGGAGCACCCGCCGCCTGCGGGAGGGGAGGGGAAAACCGGACCGGACCGGGGGGAGCCCAACCGGGATGCGTGGGGGGGGTCCCCCCGCTGAGGCGGCGAGGGGCGGCAGGGCTCGGCGGGCCGGGGCGGGAGTTGTGAGGGGAGAGCAGGTGCCTTCGGCGGGGCGGGCGCGGGCGGTGTTCTCCTCAGGGCCCAGCCGGTGCCCTTCGGGCTGGGGCTGCTGCCCGGGGAGGTGCCGCCGTGAGGAGCTCCGCCGACCCGGCCCGGCCCCCGGGGTCGTGCGCTGCTCACCTGCTGCCTCGCCGGGAAAAAGGACCTCCTGGGTTGTTTTTGTGCTGGGCGCTGGCAGCCTGCGGGGGGAGAGTGAAGAAGCAGCTGTTTAAAAAGGAAGTCGTGACCTGCCCTGCCGGCGGCTGTTCGGCAGGCGGCTACGTCGGTTTGTGAAAATCTTGGAAGTATAATGATGTTATGAATGGTGGCTGAGGTTAATCAACAGCAGCCCTCGCTGCTGTGCTCTTTGGCCGGTGTGCCTGCTGTCTGTGCGGTCCTCCTGTCTCTTGGCTTAACTTTCTTTAGTTTTTATTCAACCAAGCGCTGGTGAGCCAGCTTAGCCCCGATAGATGATCTGAATCTCACGTCACCGTGTGTTTTGCAGGCACAGCCATCAGCTTCTTTTAAGGATTTATATTTGTGCGGCTGCACAGGTATGAGGAAGAGCACTGCTTACCCTGCAGTGTCTGCTGGAAGATGTTAGGAAACTGCTGAGCCCAGAGGACTAGGAGAAATGCTTCCTTCCGAAAAGAGCATTTGATACAGAACATAACTTCAGCTTTTAAATGCAGCCCTGATTTCTGTTGAGGTTTTTGGTTTTTTTTTTAAGTAGAGACCTCCTGAAATAGTGAGAGTGGGTATTAATGACATTTGTGGATCAGAGGGAGCCAAGAACAGTCTGTAGGGGAAACAAGCAAAATAATGAAGGCTGCACATACAGTGCCTGACCTGTCCTGTCACAGCAAAGCCTGATTTCCTCTCTAGCTGTTAAAAGGAAGCAGAGGCACAAGATTTTGTGCCAGAACTTGGTCAAGGTGGAAGTCTTTTTAGGAGTAACAACAAACATAGGATATTTGCGAGGTGATTTTGGAAGTGGGGAAGGAGAGACACTTCTCTGCTTTTTGAGGAGAATCTCACAAACAAGCTCATGTTGAATATGAGGAGACAGCACTCAGAGTTTAAATAGTAACTTTCTTCTGATTTGTAAGTGATTTGTCTCAATGAAGTAGTTGTTTAGTAGAGCTTGTGATAGGTTATCTTGCAACTATTTTTTTATTTGAGCAATTTTTTAAAGAAGTATTCAAATGCAGTTCTGGCACTAAAGCATTAATGCCTTACGAATTTACAAATACGGTAATATGAATAAGCTGGAGATGTTAAATAACTTTTCTTTGTTTAGCTGGCATGCATCTTTTAACTGTGGTGATAGAGGTTGTGTGTATAAAATGTTGCTCAGGAAATGGCAGTGGTTGGCTTGGTACAGTTTAAAAATTGCATGTGTAATGGAAGATAACCTGCATGGTTGCTTGTGAAATAATCATTTCCTTCCTCATCTTCAGTGTGATGACTAATACGTTATATGGACATTTCTTCTGAAAACTTGGAGTTAGTAACTTACAAGCACATGGGGGAAAAGTATGCAGGCTTTTTGATTAAAATATGTGTGTGTGTGTAAATCTCAACAGTTCAGTTAATATTTTTGTGGGTAAAAATAAGCAGTGACCCTTGATTACTGTTTGTGTTCTTCTGAAATACTAACAGTAGCCTAAACCACCACATTTGCTTACATCTAAGACCTATGAGAATAATCCCATTTCAGGAATAGCTAATAAAATATTTCTAGTTAACTGTTTGGCTCTGAGGAGGGATATTAAAACCAGTAAGCGTTCTTTTATTGTGGTTTTAAAAACTGCTTGATCCATGTTTTTTCTAGTTTGTGTGTATGTTCCGAAACTTTTGCCAAGTTGCATGCAGTTTCACTTTACTATAGTAGAGTTTATGCGCATATATGTGTGACGTGGGGATTTTTTCTGGTTTGCTAGAAAGATTTATCTTTCCCTCCCCTCTGCCATTTCCTTTTTGTAGAGTGAATCTCTGGTGGTTTGTGATGTTGCTGAAGACCTGGTAGAGAAACTGAGAAAATTCCGGTTTCGTAAAGAAACCAACAATGCTGCCATTATAAGTAAGTTAAAAACATGTCTGACAAAAATCGCAAGATCTTGCAGAAAATCCTATCTCCTCTTTTCCTTCCTATGTAATGTTGCTACTGTAACAGGTAAATGTGAGCCAAGAGGCTGTTTCTTGTATGAACCTCAGTACTTCCAATTCCGCCTGTAATTTTAACAGTAAAGCAACGCTGTTCTTATGGTAGAAGACTTCATCTGCTCTTAGTAGAATATTTATACTTAATTGTGGCTTGGAGTCTACCACTGGTTGTAATATGATAGTGAAAAATGCAGTCAAGGCACAGACATTTTGAGTTTGTAAATTTTGTGCCCTTTAGGTAGGGGAGTTTCACACTTCTGTCTGAAATTTGAGATGGGTGTATTGCAATGAACAGTGCTTAGACTGTGCACTTCTCTTCATGGATTTTGTGGAGTCATGGGTTAGTCTGAAGCAGCAGAATGGAAGCACAAGGAATATACTTGTGGGGGAATGTTAAAAAGCTTTGTGCACACAATGTATAAATGTATTGAAAAAACATTGATCTATGTTTTGTTTTGATTTATAGTGAAAATCGACAAGGATAAGCAGTTGGTGGTACTGGATGAGGAGCATGAGGTTTGTTAAATGAATTGTAAATAAGAGTATCTTCAGCCTGCAATGTATTGTTGTCTCTAAGGTACTGCCTTAGTTTCAAATTGTTATCAAACTCTTAATCTAATTTGGGTCATGAGCTTATTTAAATGCATGGTCACTCTGCATGTAAAGCACAGCACTATTAATAGTGGAACTATGCAGAAGCAATTGAGTTGACTAATTGCACAAAAAAAGTTTTTCTAAAGCTGTTATGATACAACTATGTAAAAAGCATCTTTGGTACCTCCTGGCTTTTTGAAGAGATTTCTGCTGTGTTTCCACATAGATCTGTATATTTGACTCTGAGCTGATCTGCCATCAATTAGAAGCTAGGATTGCTAATCCTCTGCAGACTCTAAATTTGATAGGTGGCATAATAAGGTCAGCCCAGCATGTAGTATTTCTTAATGGTACATAGGGCAAAATTAAATCCTTCCCAGGGATTTGAGCATTAACCGTAGCTCTTATTCCCTAGAATGTAGAAGTTAATGTAATATTTGAATAGAATGGGGACTCTTTTTTTTTTTTTGGCTTGCTCAAGGAGGAAGGACTAAATTTTTCAAAAGCACCATTTATGTAGCTGATTGTAACAAGTACTTTTTGGTGTGTGCTTGCTTACTTCTGTTTAGCATTAGAGTTAGAAAAGCATGGTAGCTGCCAGCATATCCAACTAGAGCCAAAAATATTTGCTAAACTCATTATGCCTAAAATAGGGATGATTATTCATGCTAACATTAATTCTGTGTTTAGTCATAGGAATCTATTAGCACGCAAGTTTTCCTAAGCTGCTCTAGTAATTTGTGCGAGAGATTGTTATCAGTTCAACCGTAGATGTACATCTGACTTACAGTTGTTTCACTGCTCCATTATTCTGCTTTAGCCTTCATAGTATACCTTCAAGTGCGAGATCATTTGTTCAAATACTGCTTGTGTTTAATGTTACCAGGGTATTTCTCCCGATGAGCTAAAAGATGAGCTGCCTGAGAGACAACCTCGATATCCTTCTTGTGCTGCTGGCATTTGGTCTTACTCACTCCTGGAAGCTGTTCAAAATGTTCAAAGTTGGACTTCACCTTTTTGGGCCAATACTTGCCTGTAGTGTGACTTTACAGATACTTTATTTGTGAGATAACCTAGGGATCAGTTCTCATGCACTGAACAGTTGTCCCACTTGTTGAAACAATGACTGACACATTTAAGCCTTTGCTGAGATTTTATTTCCTTTTAGACTGTATAATGTTTGTGGACGTAGAGCGAAGCCACACTGCTGTTAATGTAAAGAAATGAGTAAAATGTACCAGTTTTGTATATGGCTACTTCTAAATATAGAAAAGTGGCTGTGTAACTTAGGATCTGCTTTGGTACTTTCTCAGCATGTGGCCCTTCCTATTTTGCTGCAGTTACTGATTCTGGGAGTGCTGCAGGCATGTGATTTAGGGAAGAATCCTTGTATTTAAAAAAGGGGAAAAAAAAGGACAAGTAAATTACTCTTTAACTAAATTAAAAAAGAGGGGTCGTAAGTTAGGAGTGAAGAAAATGTCTGCCTCCATTATCCTCAAAAGCTGGCTGGCTCTATTCCATGTGCCATGCTGAATCTTTCCTTTCACGACCATAATGCAGTAGGAGGCTATAAAGTAGGAGTCCTAGCTAAAACTTGAGTTCAAATTCAGCAAAACACCTGAAACAATGAAGTGCTTAGTCTGCAAGGAAAGAATTACGCTTTCATTAAGCCAGAAACATGTTGGTGGGTGTGGGAAGTCTTTTTACAAAGCTGGGAGAGGAATATTTGTGAGGAAAGGGTGATTTCTAGCTCTCTGAGACAGCCCTCACACCCAGCTTTGGTAAAGGTTGCTAAAGACAGGCGGGGTTGGTTCTGAAAGTCAAATATGGAAGTGAAAAGAGGAGAACAGGGCGACTACTTACCAAATTTAAAGCATCTTCTAGAACGCAAGACCTATTTGTGCCTGCACCAACCTCTGATAACTGAGGATTATATCCTAATAAAATAATTAATTTCTTAGTTTCTTTAACCTCAGAAAAAACATTTATTGTGTATAGTTACAAGTATCAGCATGATGATGGAAGAGTTTCTTACCCATTGTGCTTTATCTTCTCCAGTCCCGTTGGTGAGTGAACATTGTGAATGGTAGCTCCTATGTGCTGTAAATATGGGAATGTTTGTTGTTATGGAAGATAAAATGAGTGCTTAATGCTCGAATAGTGGTTCAGGTGCTTAAGGCTAGATTTGCTGATGCCACTGCTGGAAGAGAGGCACTATAAAGCTGTGATGTTATCTGGAGACCTTCTTTGGCAGAGAGGAATCTCTAGTGCATTAGCTCCATCCTCACCATCAGGTCATGACAAGTGTAGATACTTCCATCTGCCCAGATCTCCCAGGTTGCTTGAGGTTTTCACTGCCTCTGGGGCTTACATTTAGGGCACTTAGGAAGTATGGTAGAAGAGGTTCTCTTTTTCCATTTCTCAAGGCTGAACAGAAATGTTAGTTTCCTGCATAGCTCACCAAAAGGTCTATCTTTCTAAATGTGCCTGCCCACTATGATGGTGTACGTAGCACAGTGAGTGTGCGCAACACCACCTTTTTGTAAAGGGAAGGAGCCTAGAGCACTCTGCATCTATTCATGTAGGTTTAACCTAATGTGTTTCCTGTCACCCTCTCGTCAAATCTTGGGAAATCCTCAAAATATGACCTGTTCAGCTCTGTCCATCTTGCTATTCAGATGTTAGGAACTGGGTGGGAAGAAATTCCTCTCCTTCTCAGAAGGGCATGGGAACTCATGTCTACCCATGAAAGGAACGGGACTCTGTAAAAGGGCTAGGATGGGATTAGAGAGGAGGGTTTTCCAGGGGGCTTGTAGGCAATGGGCAGCAGCAGAGGATGCCTCCAAACAGTGCTGTGAAAGGGCTGTCACAACTACGGGTGAAAAGGAGGAAAAGAGGGCTCCATAACCCAGATCTGGGCAGGTGAAAGTGCTGGGTCAACAGACTATGTTCAAGGAGAAAGAGACTCTAATCTTGGGTCATGCCAAGTTTATATAGAGCAGTAGGTTCCTCTGCTTGTGTCACAGCAACCCTCAACATAAACACCTGTGTAGGGAACTGTGCAATTTTAATAGAAGCCAAATAACCTGGAACTTGATTAGGACTTACAGAGCTGAACTGCTCCTGTGGCTTCCATCTGTGTTCTGAATTGTAATAGGGTAGCTTGCTGGTATTAATGGATTATCCTTGTTAGCCTCTAGAAGAAGATAAACTGATTGCATTGTTTTACCCTTCATTATTCAGAACCAGAATAGCTAGGTAGGTAAAAGAGTTTAGCAACTAGTGAGCATACTCTTCTGTAGTTACCTGAGAATCTTTGTATGAATGTTACGGGTGTTACTTCTCTTCTGAAGGGTAGATGTTTTGTGAATTAAAACAGCAGTAAGAAACTTCCTGGGAGACCCTGAAATAGCAAAGCAGGCAGACTTGTAGTACTTCATAGGGAAAGAGAGCTTAGACCGTGTTCTTTATGGGTGGGAAGACTTAAAAGTACATTCATCTAGAAACTTCTGAACTTCTAAGTTGCTTAACTTCTAAATAAAAAAGCCTTTCTTTTTTTCCTTGACATTTCAAAAAATTTTCTGCAAACTGAAGTTAGTGGTTAGACTTATACTGGAGTCGGAAACAATGAGCCATTAGTTGGGACCCTAAACAGCAGTTAACTTCAGCTGTGACTGAAGCTGCTCTGTGTTCGGGGGCGGGGAGTCACTTTGAGCTACCAATTCAGTTGGGGAACTTGGGGAGAGATAGGACAAAGAACAAAAAATTCAAACTGACTTGATTCGTTCTCAGTTTGACTCCAGCTCAAAGGCATATGCTATAAAGATCTGTGTAAGTGTAACTAGCAAAGACATGGGAATCTTCCAGAAATAGCAAGAGGGCAAAGGATTGAACATAGTGTAATCAGCACACTGCTGTAGTGGAGGGAGGTACTGCTTTGTTGGCTGTTGTGATTCAAGTTTGACTGCTGCAATACTTGATATTAGCTCTAAGCAGAAATACAGGTACGTGTTGAGACCACCAATTCAACCTGCACAACTATGACTTCTGGAAATGCTTTTCAAGTACTAGATATGAAAGTTAAGAGCAAGGCTGATAATGTATATAAAGGAATAGGTCACTTTTCTGAATGGGAAACTTCAGCTTTCAATTTGAGTTCTTAAAAAAAAAAAATCTTATGTCAAAAATAACTAAACAACCTCTCTTTTCCCACACAACTACAGGATGTAAGCCTGAACAACAGATGATGTATGCTGGAAGCAAGAATAAGCTTGTACAGACAGCTGAACTCACTAAGGTATCATTGACTAGTTGAAATAACTGTCTGCCCCTTAAATGCAGGTTGCAAAAGCTGTTTTGTGTCTTGCTTGAACATATCGCAAGAAGGGTGTTACTAGACTTTGTAATTACCGTGAACAGATTCTGTTTTAGGAAGGCTGAAGAGAGGAGTGTATGTGGGGATATCTGGAGTTCTAGGGTACAGGAGGAACGGCGTTCTCTAAAACTAAAATATTCATTGGTAGGATGGATATCTTTACTTTGGGGAATGAATTTATTGATGGGAATAGACTGAAGTCAGTGCGGTGTGGTGCTGACTGGTTTTGCTGTATGGGTTACGGGGTTGTATGCTTGCCGAAAATAGCCTTCAAAATAAGTAATGTGTGCCAAAGTGCCGAACAATTCTAAATCTTCAGTGTTTGCCTCCTCCGGTATGGAGATCAGCAGAAATCCCTGCATTCACTAGGCCTAGGTGTATATATATATCTTTTAAAAATTGCCACCTAATTGTCATTTTGGAGGTCTTTAAAATCTCTGCTTAATTGGCACCTAGAGTTCTTAAAGTTTTAGTTTCAACCAGTAAAGCTAATCAGTCAGTTGTCACTTCAGGTTTTTCACACAATATGAAATGACTTTACCATTCCGCAACAGCATCGTTCCCTTTTGGTTTTCCTTATCCCAGTAAAAACGTATGTTGGGGCAATAAGAGCACTGTGAACTTCTACCTCTTCTTGCTGTACCTTGTAAGAAAGGACCTCTCTGTTTTAAATTAGATGTCAGTTGACAGGAGTAAATAGGAGAGAAGCAGATGATAAGATGGTGGAAGAAATCAGTACAGCCCCAAGATACCTTGTTTTAAGTCTGTTAAAACTGCATCTTAGAGGCCTGAGAACTCTAGCGTCTTTGATAGAAAAGAATTCTGTGAGGAGGAAGGCAGTTTTCAGTGAGGGAGAAGGAAGAGTTGATGAGAAGAAGGTGAAAACCTGGGGACTGGCTGTATTGGAGTTACTCTCACCTGTGAAGTGAGAAGGCTGGCCTAGGAGTGGATATAGAGGTCCATGATCATCTTCCTTCTGAAGCTGGAGAAGATAGCTGTTCTGCAGTTTGGGTTGCTTACTTGCTCTTCAAATGTGCTTTATTCTTGCCACTTGCTGAGCCGTGTTTCATTTTAGCTCATGCTGTAACTTCCTCCTGGTGTGATTTCTGCATGTGACTCAACTGAATCCTGTTACTCTTTCAGTGGCTTGCATATTAGCTTGGCTTCTATTAAGCTGTTCTGTTCTTCTAGCTGAATTTTGGTTTTTCGCCCTTTTACTTAAAAAAAAAAAAAAAATTAGTTGATAGTAGTGGATCAGTGTTTGAATACAAGAAGCAGTGTCCAGAGCCCACTCCAGCAGATAAGGGAAATGAGGAAGAAAAGATACAAAACTTGAATTGTTTCCTGAAGAAGATTAAAATGGTAAAATGGCTGACGATAGGACCAAATAGGAAGTTCATTCCAAACAGCAGGTTCACTGAGAAGCTTCTTTTGTGAGTCTTACAAAATCCCATCCATTTTGTTAGCCTGAGCATGCTTTTTGCAGCTATATACTCTGTACCATTAGATGGGCAGATAACTGAGTTAGTGCTGACGTGGCTTTATTTTCAGTGTTGTCAGAATAGTAACAGCAAATATTTTTTTTTTTCTTATTTTCATTGCCTGGAAGAAGGCTTTTGAAGGCCTGTGGATTTGTAAAATTTACTTACCTGACTCTTCTGAAAAGATAATCCATTTGTGGGCATCTCAAAGACTCCAGTTAGCAATATGGAATTAAATTAGCCTCTCTTCAAGGGTATAAAAAAAAAAAGGGGGGGGGGCAGGCAAAAATCCCCCAGTTACTTGCCCATGTGGAGTGTAAAGAGTATATTGGTATCTTTGGTCTTGTTTTCTGCTTCAAGGCTATGTTACTTACACGGAAAACGGCATGTTACTATGAATTTATTTCAGTTCAAAGGAGGAATAACTGTCTTGGGCTGAGCAAACTTCCTGAACTTTGGGCTTAATTCAGCCCAGAGGTTAAATTAATTTGTATTCTTCAAATAGACAGTCTTGTTGCTGAAATAGTGCATATGAGATGGTGCCATCTCAGAGTAACTTCAAAATGTAGTACATGTGCTGTTCTTGCATATTCTTAAAGGAGAATAATGAAGTCTAGAAATAGGAATTGTGGAATTCTTATTCAAGTTAGTAATATTCCTTGGCACTTAGTCTTGTATATTTTCCACTGATGTTACTTGAGAATATTAACCAATCCTTTCAAGAAAGCACATGAAAACTCTAGGTTGGTTACTGGTTTATTATGGCTCAACTTGTGTGGAAAGGTATTGATTGCATTGTATGCTTATCCCTTTCAAGTACCACCACCTCAAGAATTTACCCAATGCAATTTTGTTTAGGTATTTGAAATAAGAAATACAGAAGACCTAACTGAAGAATGGCTGCGTGAGAAACTGGGCTTCTTCCATTAAGAAAACCTCTGTAATAAGTATTTATGTACCATCCTGATAATACTGGAACCAGACATGAATACTTACATCTAAAAAATGCACTGTATTTACATCTGTCTCCTGCGGTATATCTCTTGTGCAAGGTTTGTGCAAAGAATAGCAGGTCTGTCTCCTTGAAGTAACAAATCTTTGCAGGTGTTTCCTTATTTGTACCTGTTAAAAGGGAATACTCCTCTGCAGGGACTCCTTTTGCACTCTTGTGACTAATATTTCTATAACTAAAATAGTTCAGTTCTGGATTTATAACTATCTACAATCTGGAAGCTGACGCTAACTTTTTCTGAGCTACAAATGCATCCTTATGACATATACTAGCCATTTATATGCAGAAATTGTGTACTGTCACTTACTGTTCAGACTTTTTGAGTTAACGTCTTCTCAATTTTGAAAACTACTCCCTGGAAGCATTTAGTTCTAAAAAGAGAAAATCCTTCTAGAGCAAATCCATCCATTTAACTTTCCATCGAGTCCATGTGAACTTTCTCAAATTCTTGGAACTAATTTTTGTCATTCCAGTAATTCCTGGGTTGACTGAGTCAATCTTTCTAAATTTCAGGGCAAAGCTTTGACTGTCCAGTTCTCATGCTAATATAGTCTTACAGGAACTAGGTGATAACTAAGGGCTGAATGACAACTCTGGTTACTCTTGTACCAGATGTCTTGCATATATAACTTACTACACTGTTAAGAAGTTTACCTCTTTGCTCATTTCCTGTTATATGAACTCCTGTTAATACTGTGTGCCTTTAATTTGTTAGCTTTAAAATGACTTGAGAATTTTACACTGCCACTTATTACAAATTTGGTAAAAACTTTGGTAAAGAATCCAAGTAACATTTTTTTTTTCCTAGTGCCTACTTTTGCAGTTGACATCTGTTTAAAGAAAAAAAGCTAACCTCGTTTTCTTTGAAATTCCAGTCATCCACTCCATTTGTAGGAGTCAGGAGGTCAAAGCTTTTCATAATAATGAATGATTTATATCTCTTTTGTTAAAAAGTTGGCCACACATAGCTTTTGAGTACTTTAATTACAGTCTCTAACTTTCTTAACTGCTTGTTGGTCAAAATTACATTCCAGATAAAGCTTTTGCATAAGTGATAATTTGATTTTCATTTACTTACGGTTCATCTCTTTGAAACAGCAAATATTCTAATGTGAAAATAGTATTTAACTTTTATAAATGACCAGTCTTTTTACAGGTCTGTTTTATATTGAATAGAGTAGTTGTCTGACATGGGACATGTTCAGCCCATGCAGTGGCAAAAGGAGTACTCATGTGACAGTATCTCACTATCTTGCTCATGAGTGTTTGTTGTGCTACTGAATAAGTATCTGCGTAAGAGCAGCTTCCTGTTGATAACATACCTTAAAATACAGCTGCCCTAACAAATCTGTTTGGTGAGAAGGAATGCAGTGTTAAATTTGGAGGCCAGTATTTCATGCTGTGAAACCTTTGCTGAAAGAAGGTTTTTTTTTCGTTTGTAAACATATGTTGTGTTAGTGTTAAAACACTAATTCCTCTAAGATCACAAGGAATTCATTTGCAGAGGTCCTCAGTGTTGTTAAATCTCTTCTTAGTTTGATGTTACTGCTCATTTATTTCTATACAAATCTGACTTGAGCTTTTCAAAATACATGTTAGAATGATCCAATTAAATTGATCTTTCAGTGCAGGAAAGAAATGCTTGTAATTAAAATTAAATTTCTGTGTTAACGTAGTGAACTGGAAAAACAATTTCATTTCCCTGGACAGAAAAAAATGTTGATTATGAAACTGTTGCTTGATCATTCTGTACTACAGATCAATAAAAACAATGTATTTTGTGACAAACATTCTATAAATAAGACTGGCTTAAAGAATAGCGTCATTCTGAGCATCAGTCTTGAAACAGCAAGAATCTTGTTTTGTTGGCATTGTGCTAAAGGTAAGGCGTGTCAAAGTACAGTGTGGGTGAGAGGGAAGCTGCCACTTGTAACGTTCATCTTGATTTGCAGCGGGGAAAACTGGATTACTACTCTTTGTCATTGTACTTTGTACACTGGTGGGCTGCCAGCATCCAACTCCTGCTTGCATAGGTCTTAACAAAAATAACTGTAAAAGGGGCCTGTCTCTCTCGGGAGGAGAAGGGAGGAGCTGCTCCAGACAAATGGTTGAATTTGATTCTTCATCTCTGGATCACTCCACCTTCTGCCAAGAAAATAATGCTACTTGCGACTGTATCTTCAGTCTGAGCTTTTCTGTTCACTTCAGATGTTCTTGTTACCTCCACTTAAGGACTTTCTGCCTTGGGTGCTGCCCCTCAAGTCTTGTAGAAAGCCAACGAATCCTGATGAGAGTGTTAAAGCCCACTTTCTTGTGAAAGTTGATGTTGATGCTGCTCAGCCCACTGGTATTATTCTTCAAACAGCCTTGTTTGGAAACTGTACCTCCTTCCCCTCTCTGAGCTGTGAAAGTGAGGAAGCAGGTGCAGGTACTTGGAGAATGAGCGTGCAAAGGATGTTTGCTGTTCTAGGCTTGTTTGTGGTTTCCTTGTTTTAAAGGCAGTGTTTTGACACAACTGTCTGCTGCTTACTGTCCCAGGCTCTTGAGATACAGGTAGTCCTAATACTTGATTGAACAAAGACATTATGTCAAAATCTTTCCTGCACAGATCATACTTGTTTTCATAACACACTTTTCCCACCTTATCTTTAGAACTGTATTTTCCATACTGCTTTCCCCGTACGATCAGTGGGAGGCAGATGTGTCCATGTTCAGAAGGCCAGTATGTTCTGACTGTGCTTTACTAGTTAGTTGCCCATCTGTAATCATACATTTGTCTTGAATTTTCAGATCTCTAAAGAGGATTCAAACTTAAGGACAACATAAATTAACTAGTGCCACCTATGGGAGCCTTTGTAGCTAAAGGTCTGAGAGTCAGCATTTTCCATTGTGAGCTCCTATTTTTCAGGAGTTAGTAAGTTGGCCATAAAATCCTTGGCCTGGAGTTAGTTAAATGTCTCAGAGGGAGACTTGTGCCACAATTAATCTGGTTTACTTTAAAGATTGAGTAGATGGCTGGGATACAGCTCCTGTAATCCTATTAATTGATGGTAAGCTGAATTAAAGCATGAGTTTGCATGTCAGCCCATAAAATGGACTTGTATTGTTTGAATATTTTTAACAAAAAAAAAAAAAATTAAATGCTGGTATTTGATGGTTTAAGTGTGTTTCTAGTATCACGAATGCTGTTTTGATCTATCAAAGGAGGCAATAATGTGGGTGTTGACACCTTTTCACTTCTCCAAAGGAGCATCTTATGCATTTGTACCAGGATTACATTTTTATATCTGTAACTGTAAAATAGCTAGTCCAGAAACAATGTTCAACTGGTAACGGGGGTCTGAATCAAACATGTGAAAGCAAGGGAGTTCAATTCCTCACTTTAGTGCGCTCAAAGAAATGTCATGCAACATATTTTTTTTTTGATCCATACATCTAGTAACTGTGAAATGGAGGCGTGATGGGACATGGGAAGGGGCACAGTGAAACTCCTGCTTTTGTTACGTGATCCGGACTCTGTGATGTGTGTACTGTGACACGTCAGGGTTGGCACCAGTGCTGCGGGTGGTAAAAGGTTCGAGAGGTTCACGGCCAGTTTTGAGAATTTGGCAATTCCATGAAAATATCAGTAACCAGTACAAATTCCATATGCTGTTTCGTCTCTGCTAGTTCACATTGCATGTTTACTTTAAACCAAATCTTTTTTTTTTGCTAAGCATGGTGCTTGTATTGGTTTAAATAAAATGTTTAATTAAGAGGTTCTGTTGCCCTGTTTTAATTGCAAAGTAGCACATGTAGCACGGGTGCCTGACAGGGGAAAAGCCATTAATACTAGGTATGACCTTTCTCCTTTTCTCAGCTTCCTGGAGTTTGCTTTGGGAGTTGCAGTGTGGTCTTCAGTCTTGAATGTGCTCCCTCACTTGCTCTTCTACCGAAAATAATTCCTCTCTCCATCTGTTGTGAAGGGTGGCAGCAAGGGAGAGGAGAGGACAGCAGCTGAAGGAGTACTGTGGAATAACTGCTGTCCTCCTCCGCTGCTTTGCACCTTTGTGTCACAGAGCTCAGTGTGTATGCTTACGAGCTGCCAGACAGTGTGGGGGCTTGATTTCATTCTAAAATGTCACTTAGACTTCCATGTTGCACCTCTCTCACAAGGTCACGGCTCCTGGTGTAACCTGGAGCTGTGAAATACAATATAGAGCGCAGGTGCCAAGTGAGCAATGTTAGAGTAGTTGTCAAGGAGACCCCAAAGCTTGAAGCAGTCAGAGGAACTTGGTTGTACCTTTTCCTTCTCACAGTCATTGGCTCATCTCTTTCCTGACCAAGAGACCCTTGGATTAAGTTGATTGAAGCACTCTTCCTCATTCTTGCTGTTTCTTCCTTTCCTGATCTTTGAAGATTTCTTTTTTTCCTGTATTGTTGGGGAAAAAAAAAACCCTACTAAAGATAATCCGAGGAATTCAGCTTCAGTAGCTGACATCCATTGTTTCTGCCAGTGCTGAAAATAGTATTAATTAGCCACAGATTAGACATGATAGAAGTAAACTGCTTCTCTCTCAGGTGAGAGCACTGTGAAGGAGAAAATGCACAGCTGCTTCAGCACAGCTGGCTCTTGAATGGCATTTGGTCACTGAAGTATGTTGCAACAAAACCTGTTGCCAAAAGCTCTGAAAAAAAAAAAAAAAAAAGGCTAAGCTGCTGTGAGAGAAGAATGGTTCTCAAGAACAGCTGATTAAAGGGAAGGAGAGGAAAAAAGGAATAACCAAGTCTCGCATCAGAATGGGATGTCACCTGTGGCGTCCTGTGGCATTCTCTGTTGTTCATTGCGTATGCTTCACTGGGAAATGAGGTGGTAGTTTACCGGTACTGCTAAATCATTGAGACAGTAAAAACAAAAGCTGACTAAAGAGAATTACAAGGAGATCTAGGGATATGAAGTGAAGGGCAGCTGCTTTCGCTCAGGAAAGGTCATTGACTTGTAATAGTTATACAAAAAGGGTATTAAATGAAAGCTAGAGAAGGGAATAGGAAGCAAAATGGAAAACTTCTGTGCAGCAGTACAAATCTGCAGTGTACAGGTAGGCTGAGTATTACACATAGCTGGTGCTTTCTCTTCCAGGTGTGTGAATGGACGGCTTGCCCAGAGCTAGAAGGAGTTTGCTAAGGCGATCCCTTGACTTGGCAAGGTCTTTGGGGGTAATGCAGAGAAGAGGCGAAATGTAGTTGGTTCTAGAGGAGCTGGGGCCATCACTGCCCGTATGTGCTGCTCTCCTGGCAGTGAAAGGGACAGCAGCCAAAGGGTATTGTGAATGTGCCTGTGCCTTGCTGTTCCATATCCCCCACGGGTCGTGGAATTGATTGGAGTACAAACTGGCTCCCTCAAGCTCCTTACCTGCTCCTCACAGGCGAAGGTCCTGCCACGTTGTGTTTGGGTGCATGCGAAGGTGGGGCGGTGAAGCAGAAGCAGGTGAGATATTGATGTGGTGCCACTGAGAGGCAGAACGGCTGGATGTTGAGCAGCCTTCAGGGGGAGTGCTGGCAGGGAGGCTGTGGCACAGAGACCTGAGGCACGTGTGGGTATGAGAGCGGTTGGGGTTTATTCTGCTATGGTAGGGGTGATGATTTAAGGTGGCCCTCACCCCTTGGAACAAAAATGAGGATGTGGTAGGTGAGCCATCCCCTGCACTTGTTAGTTTGCACGGTCATGTCCGCTGCTGTTTTGGTGATGCCCCCCAGGGATGTCTGCAGCAGCAAAGGAGACTTCAGCTGTGTGGGGACATTGCGGGGGTTGGCTAAGGCACCTCTCTTGGTAGCTGCAGGCACGCTAGCTGCTGTAGAGACCCAACAAAGCTGTGGCCTGGTCTAGTCGGGTTGTTCCTGTGTTACGGTAGAATATAGAACAAGATTTGTCAATCTTCTAAGATGTGGCTGGATAAAAAAAATATGCTCGGCTTCATGTGGAAAAGCCTGCACAGAGGGTTTTACAGATCTCAGTGCTGGAGTTCTTGGATTTTGCTTCTACGTGTATGACTCTAGCTTGGTGGCAGTCATTGCAGAGTCTTCCCTTAGGGCAGGCAGCTGCTTCTCTCTCACAGCAAAGGAAGAGCTGTGGAGGTGGTACCAAGTTTGTGGAGTAGCTGCTGCTTCCCCATCTCTTCCAGAAGGGTACTGAGCCCAGGGAATCCATCCTGTGTGCCGAGCTGGTCTCCGGGCAGGTCTGGGTACACAGGTTAAATTACATCTGCTGGGGAAGAGAGAATTTTTCTGGGATCTGAGAGGAAGCCCTCGGTGTTCCTCAAGAACGGTCCTGAACTGCCAGATATGCAGGCATATAGGTTCCTGCAGCTTAGCAAGGAAAAGGAGGTTTAGTTCTCAAAATATATCTCGGGGGCTCAACAGTCTTGGGGAATTGGCTCCCTCTCTCTGGGCTGTTGTATAAAGTGTTGGACTGCCTTTATTTGTGCGGTATTCAAGGCGTTGGGAGCTTTGTTTCCAGCTGTGTTTCAGTGAACACAACAATCCTGAAGTAGAAGGAGCCCTGGCATTAGCTTTTAATTTCTCCAATTAGCACACATTTGTATCTGCCAGGACTCTATACTGAAAGGTTGAGCACGAGGCTGAGCAACTACATACCTCAATTTTTCTATTAACACTCAATTTTCATTTTGTGGAAAATGGTGAAATACTAAACAGTGAATATTCTCCGGTAATGGTTACGGCACTACTAGCATGTAAAATTGTATTCCCATCTGTTTAAACTTGGCCACCGTTCCCCTCCCAGTTCTTGTAGGCTTTCTTCCATATCTGCTGTTCCTTTTGGAGACGCTAAGATTATGTGATCTTGTGGGGATAACAGGCTGTCTGCTGCAGTGTGTGTATGCAGTATCTTACAGCCTCGCCTTGACTAGGCTCCGTGTCTTTTTCTCTAACGCGCCCATAAAGCGAAGGAGATGATTTTAATACATTTGCATAGAGGTAGTGAATCAGCGTGGTCTGTTTTGTCACACCACAGGGGGACTGTCTCCTCCGGATTGTTCTGTCATGTTTCATTCTTTCAGGGATTGCAAACATACTGTCGCTTAACCTCGTTCACCTTTGGTGGTAAGTGAGACATCTCGTACAGAACGTGATGGAGCTCAGCTGAAACTCCCCTGACAGCTCTAGCAGTTCCTCAGCAGGAGACAGAGGGGAGAAGAGAGCAATTATCAGCCAGAAAGACTCTGAATGCAGAACAGATGTGAACACTGGGAAAACAGCATGACTGTCTTTCACGGCAAATTTACTACTGCGATGAGGAAGTCCCATCAAGGCTTTTTGAAAGGCGCACTGTTAACTGTTCCTGCTGTTATGTGCCGTGGCAGGCAGCTAGTAGCATGAATGCAGCTTCTCTTCCCTTTTCTGCAGTACTGAGCTCGACAATTAATATAATGCACCCTTGAAATCCCCACGCCAAACAGCATCTGTTGTTGTTACCTCTTTTCTGCAGAAAATGGGAAGACAGCAGAAGAAAATGGGGCAGAAAATGTTCAGTTGAAAGGGAACGGGTCACCAGCCATCCTACACTTTCACTAAGGCCTTAGAGGGCAGAAGTGGAGCAGAAAGTTAGGGGTCAGTGCCCTTATTGAGCTGAATAAGAAACGAGAGATACAGCGTTTCTTCAAAATAATGTCTAATTTTAAATATCCGCCGTTGGAAGATGCTGCTGGATAATTGGAAGGAGAATGCGCCCGCCTTGCTCGCAAATGCAGTCTGCCTGGCCATCTGCTCCGACAGCGACAAATCCTGGATTGATTTGCGAATGTGATTAATTCAGCTAGGATGACTGGATCAAGGGATCAGCTGGAGACAATATTTGTACCCTACCTCCAACTGTGAATGTGCAATTGTTTGGTTCAGAAGTACAAAACAAATTGTATAGTGTATTACTGGAAGAATAGAAAAATAGATGCATCCACTTAACGGCCCTGTTTTCCTTAGATGGCCCCATTCCAAGGTCTGTAAGTACAGTCTAACGTAAGCCCGTTTTCCCTGTCTGTGGGGTGAAACAGAGCGCTCCTCATTTTACAGAGGGCTTCTGCATCTTTATTTCCTACGTCGATGCTGCTGTTGCTCTCCATGCTGCAGTTTAGTCCTAAGATCTTGGAGCTACTGGCTCTGCGACCTCATCCGCGGGGCCTGGTGAGGCAGACGAGGAGTGTGAGCCAGCCACCGCTCCCTGCGCCTGAGGTTACTGATGGGAGAACTCGTACCGAGCCAGAGCCAGTGCGGGGCAGGACTTCAATCTTAAGAAGAGCCAGGGGGGTGGATTTCTAGCACTGGTAGAGCCTTGAGCTGATTTGATAATACGGATATAGCTGGAGAGATCAAAAACAAGATCTGTAAAGGAATTTAGATGTAGATGAAGGCTTTTGAAATCCTACTTAGTGTGATTTAAGTGTGTAAATACACATTGAGCCTGAAGGTGCAGTACCTAAGGCCACATGGGATGTCTGTAGGAGAACATGGAGACCAAAGTCTTCTGTGTCCCATGCTGACTCTCCATCCCAAATTTTCAAGCGTGCTGCAGATCTGCTGGGGTCTGCAAGAGCTGCTTGGGGGAAGCATGAGGTGGTGATAACCGGGCTGTGTCTTCTGGCTGTTGACAAGACACCGGGCCCTGAACAGCTTATTTCTTTTGATACGAAGGAGAAGTTGCGTGTGTCTTCCCTCCTTTGGGGCAGAAGCAATAATGATGTTACTGTTGGTGGAGGACCAAATGCCTCATTTCTCCCAGTGAGTAGCTGCCCTGAGTGTACCTTGACGCAATCTTCCCACCATATCCAGCAGTGACAGGGTTTCTGCTAAAACGATTAGCAGAGAAATAATTAACACGGGAGACTTCTTTAGGTGTTGCCAGTTGGTACCAGACGTAACGCCATCTTAAACTGCTACCACTATGGTTTCAGCTTCTGTTTTTCAGGCTGATATCGCTGCACTGGTTTATATTTGGATCAGAATTTAAAGTTATTCTTTGAAGAGCTAAGGAGTAAGGGTGACATTTTTGGAGTCATCACTGCTACAGTTAGGCTAACGCAGAATGTTTTGGAAAATCCCCCTCTTCCTTTGTTAATGAGCGGCTGAATCCTGAAACACATTATAAAATAATTCTTGAAAAAGCAATTATTGGTCCCTTTGCCTGATCGCACACTCAGAATTGTACGGAGAGCCGTTAATAGGAGCTGTACACAGCAAGAGAAAAACAAACCCTGTTATTAAAAGGACAGGTTGAGTATTCAGTATTTAGCCTATTAAAAGAAAACTGTTGCCATCTGACGGTAAATGTTGGAGGGATTGAGGCCACGAGTGGATTCCATAATGAGATGTGGTGAGATGCCTGGCAGCGTCTGTGTTTTGAAATTGAGTTTTAAATGTGATTCTTGTTTCTCTTGAGACTTAATTTCATGTGCAAAGGAATTTATAACATCAGTTTGTTTCTGCGGTCACATACATAATGGTAGAGTCTAAACAAGGATTCTAAAGGTGAGTTAATTAGCACAACAGGAACGGATATTTGCCAGTTCGGAAAGGAAGTTGGTGCACTCGCAAGTGCAGGGACCTTTTCATCCTGCTGATCAAAGATTGAGCGGTGAACTGACACCCTCCACCCTGATGTCTGTTAGCGCGTAAATGAGGTAGGTGGGTGGGGAGATCGTGTGCTTCTGCTGCATATTTAAAAGGTGCGCGGAAAGGTGACCTCTACTAGATGACATCAGAGGTACTTGGAGAGTCTCTACTAAACTGTAGAGAAATATTCAGATTTTCCTCTCCGGAAAACCCAGCAAGCGAAGTCTTTATTGCAGTCAGCAGGATTTTTATTACTGAGTTTAATAGTATTAGAGTCTTCCCTGATATCTGTAACTGAAATGACGGTTTCTCCAGGGATATTATTTTTAGTGTTGAAGAATGTGTTTACCCCGTGCATTTCTACCACGATAATTCAGCGAAATTGCTGTGTAACCTTCCCTCCCAGCTCTCTGCCAAAGCACTGTTGTCACGACCAGACAGAGACTTCTTTCTTCAGCTAAATCTGCCTTATGAACAGACTGCAACACGCCGAGTTATGACTGATTACATGACTGTTTTCCGATAAGGACAGATACTTGAGAAGGCTTTAAGATGAAGTGAACAGAAGCTGACGTTTTCCCTTGGGATTCCAATCAGGATTAAACTCGGTGAACCCAGGCTAAAAGGAGAGTGCGTTAAGAGCTGTAGGCCGTCCCCAGATCCTCCCGTGTCCTCCTTGCGTTGTTTACAAAGTTTCATCGGAGGAAGTTCTGAGAAGATGCTCAGTTGTTTGATTTGAGATCCCAAATAAATGAATTGAATGAGAATCGATTAGACCCTTTTTCTACAGAATTTGCTTTTAATTTCCTTTTGTGTTATCTTAAAAAGACGATCTATAATACAAGAAATCCTTCAATGAGCAAATCTTTGTGGTGCAAGATTACAGCCGCCTTCCGCTTTTCCTGACAGGATAATTGCAGTGGAATGGTATGCAAGCATCAGAGGTAATTCAAGGTTGTATTCCTTCAGGCAGAACCGCTATTAATTGCAAATGCAAGTACATGGCTGACACACCTCTTTATTTCTGGCATGACACATCCCTGTTGCGCAACGTTCTGTTGTACAGAATATAATTAGCAACGTAGCAACACCGTTGCTTACATAGGTGTAGAACAGACCGTTTGTTTCCCTCTTTTTTTCCCCCGTGTTTCAGCTAGTACAGATTACGCATCCCAATCCAAACCCACCACTGCCTGTTACAGCCGGAGTGCTGGGTGCTGCAGCGACCTGTGGTGCTGCCGACAGCAGTGTGGTGGCCCGGGCGCCGCATGGACAGCGGCCTGCCATAATCCTGGTAGAGTCCTTAGTGCATAGTTATGTGTCTTGAAGTACAAATTCCTCTGTTCCGGGTGAGCCTGGTGGCTTGTAGTGGGTCTTGTGGGGAGCCACATCTCCTTCATGAATGGCATTAGTAGACTCTGTGCCAAAGCACCTGTAATTCTGCGGGGCTTCGCCTTGCCGGGGAGGCTCGGGGTGTAACGGTTGAAGCAGGGATAGTCACTTGTCATGCTTTGAGGAACCCACAGCAGTTCATTGTCCTTTAGACAATTATTCTCTCACTGATGACCCCTCCCCACCCGGGAAGGGAAATCGGGGAAAAAAACAAGGAAACCCGAGGGTTGAAATATAAGCAGATTTAA
>RSEF01000005.1:62167608-62196915 GCA_003993805.1 Himantopus leucocephalus
CTCATCAATCAGCACCCTCAGGTCCTTCTCCTCAGGGCTGCTCCCCATCCATTCTCCGCCCAGCCTGGATTTGTGCTTGGGCTTGCCCTGACCCAGGTGTAGGACCTTGCTCTTGGCCTTGTTGAACCTCATGAAGTTGACATGGGTCCACCATTACATATATATGTAGGTTTAAAGCCTAAAGTGAAACTAGCCTTTTATATGGAATGAATATTTTGAGTGATTGAATATGAATCCAGATATTTTCTGCATACTGTTCAGTAATATCTGAAAGGACTGTGTTATAAGTAATCTATCTGGCTACAAAAACACTGTAAGTAGAAAAATACAGAGAGTGTTTCCCATCTATCATACTAAAAGGATGTTTTACTACTGCAAAGAGAGATAAAGATTTCATTTATAAGTGACAAAACCAAAATTCTTTTGAATTAAAGTGCTGTAATACATTAATACTAAAAAATAATGCATTTATTATCAATGCTGCTTTTGATGACTAACAGTCATAAACTGATTTATAAAACAGCTTTTGTTTGGATCATGGGCAGATTATGTCCATCAGACCATAGCATGAAATGCAATGTCATTAGATGTTTGAAGTGGTTATTAATCTTCCAGCAATGTACAGCAATTACTGCTCTATCTTCATGGCCTAGCTAGCAGACGCGCGGGGGAGACAGCGTGACATTTCCACTCCCTGGGTCTGAACCAGCAGTGCATCAGTGCTGTCGCAGCCGGAGCAGCTTTTACCTCCACAGAGCTCCGAGCAGCTGCACTGCACCAGGGCAAAGCTCCGCGCAGCCCAGCGTCCCCCCTCTGGCAGCGGCTAACAGTAGGGGGTGCTTGGGGAAGAGTATAATAACAGGGGAGCTCTATAATGACAATTTTGCAGTGTATTCCCTTAGCCTTCAGCAGGTTATGGCTTAGGGAACTTCTGAATCAGCCGTGGTATCTTTGTGCTTAACAATTCTTCATGGATTTTTCTTCTCTAGATTTATCTAGTTGGCTTTTTGCAGCCTCTGAAACTTTCATTCCTGACCGTGACCGCGTCGTCTGCGTTCAGCTTGGTTCCTCTTTGCCCTCCTGTTTTCACTGCCAGAGCGAGAAGCCACCGTTTGCGCTCAGGTTGGCGCCCAGCGGGTTGAGCTGTGGCCGTGCGGGGATGCCTCCCGGGTGGACTGGAGCACGCCTCTCACCGTACCACTGCACTGGCACTTCATCACGCAAAAGCAAAATAAACATGTCTTGTGTGGATCCTGCCATAAACTGCATTCGCTGTGAAAGGGAGGTTGCTAAGGAATTGGCCAGTGATGTAAGGATACCAGTTTCAGTTCCCAGCTCTTGTGGAACAATGGCCAAATCCCTTCTAGAAGTGCATCACCCCCGAGATGTCTGGCTGCTGCCCGTGGGGGCACACAGAGACTTCATCCTTGTTGACCCTGGGGAAGCAGAAATTCTTATCAGTAAACTTTTGCTATTCTACTTCCATGCAGTTAGATGTTCGCTTTCAGATTACACTCTCTTTGAGACACATTTGCAAATGGCTTCCTGATCAATTATTTTCTACTTTGAAGAGAAATTACTGTCAAAATTGAAACTGCGCTTGATTTGCTAAGGGCAAAGGGAGAAGACGATGAAACCTAAGAACTCAAGATCTGAATCTGAAAGAGAAAAGGAGCAGCCCTTTAATTTCCCAGACAGCGTTTTGCTGTAAGGCAATTTATGCAAAGCCCATAAAATGCAAGAACAACGCAAATTACTACAGAGGCAATCAGAGTCCATCATCAACATATGTTAGAAATGTAGAGATTCAACAGTGCTGTGCTCCTGAATGTCTCATCTTCCTGGAAACAGAAACGAGGACCGAAGTCACCCACGTGCAGCAGTTACCATAACTGGATCACATCTATTGGATGGAAGCTTTTTGGACAAGTTGATCAAACTTTCTGGTGGAAAACCAGGTGTTTGCAGGCACAGGTTGCAAGGCAGTGCCAAAGGAAGGACAACTACCCCGCTGTTACTCTACCAAACAAGGAGAGGATTAGATGACTGAAGGCAGGGTAGAGGGAATAGTATCTTTGGGATCTTCTCTCGGGGTACAGTCTGGTCCCCGAGGCAATTACTCCAGACCCCCGTATGCCTGTGGATGAAAGCAGCTGGAGTGACGTCAGGCTAAACCTGTCCAACCATGTGTGCCACGTTAGCCCAGACCCATCGTGCTCCAAAGCCACTTCCTGGTGGCTCTGCCGACCTCCGTGGGGCTTGGGCAGCACTGTGGCTGGCTGTGGAAGCACGTCCTTTGCGGGGCCATACCATGCAGAGAGGGAAGATGCTGAAGAGGACAGGACTGCTCCACAGCCCTCTCTGAGCACACTGCCCTTTGTGCACCGCAGATGGACATTTGCCTTTTTCCGCAATGACTGGGAATTGTTAACTAATACTGCAATCCACTTGCAATCCACTGTGAACCCAGCCCCTTTCTGAGGAGCTTCTGGCTAGCCCGTTTTCTCCCCAGCCTGTACTTCTGCAGCTTGGACTGCTTCGTGTAGCACTGGGCACTTCTCATTCTTCAATTTAAATATTTTTTTTTTCAAGTCTGGTTTCCAGTTGTCATGATTCTTTAGAATTTGAATTTAATTCTTTTGTATTCTTCAACCCGGTCTGGTTGACCAAGCTACTTACAGACTGCGCCAGACTGGTCTCAGCTGTGCCTGTCATACGTGGGCTGGTTTTCATCATCCAGGCTATTAAGGGAAAAGTCAAATAGTATCAGAGCCAGAGAGATGCAGCAGCACACCCAGCGTGCCCCCTGGGTCATGGATAAATGCTCTCTCAGTATGATGTTCTGGCTTCCTACCTCTTCTTTGTTTCATCCAGGCCATCTTTCCTTAGTGTGCTTTGAAATGTCACGCCAAAGAGCCTCAGAAGCATTATTAAAGTCCAAATAAATGACATTTACTGCCTTCTGTTTTCCAAAAGCCTGTTAGCCAGTCACAGAAGAAAATTAGTTTTTTGTAAAACCTGGCTGCCTGTTACTTTCCCTTTTCCTACCATCCTTTCTTCCAAGAGCAAATCCCCTCTGACTTTTGCTGGAATAAATAATTACTAAGTTAATGTAATAGTTACCTGTGATGCTGGGCATGGTGCCCCGTGGGCATGTCGTGCTAAACTCACAATAGTGAGTTCTGATATCTGATGTAAACCCTTGTCTCTGAGGGGTGACAAAGACAGGTCACGTGTAGACTGGTGAGAACTGGGAGCCTCACACCGTGTTTCTGTGCCTGTGTCCGGGAGGGGACCCCTCAGAGCTCCCACAGCCCAGAGGTCAGGGAACTCGGCGTGCAAAGTCTTGTCTTCATGACCAGTATCATGTCAAAAAAGCCTAAAGGCTGTCTCCTTCCCGCTTGCTGGTTATCAGAGAGGTATGAACCATAAAACAAGACGGAACTTTAACCAACAACTGACAGATGGGGGTTTATTCAGGGTATGTATTTTATGCGATGGGGGTTTCACCGGGGCAGCGCAGGTGGCCTAATTACGGGGCTCTCCCCTTTCAGGACCACTTCCCACCTGAGCAAACGCTTTTCTTCTGAGGAAGAAATAGTTTTGGGTTTGGTGTTCTTTTTTCTAAACTATACGGCAATTTGTGAATATTGCTGCCAATACAAGATTTTGCAGAACTTTGATCCTCTTCACTATTCAATTTTGCCGTGCCGCACGGTGCCATAGCAGATGACAAATTGTCCTTTACCAGTGGCTAATGACAGAGACCCAGCTTCTTCACTGCATTCGCTCCGGTTGCTAAGAGCAGCCCAAGGATTACTGTAGTTACGGTAAGTGTTTCCTTGAATATAATTTCCCAAATGCTTTTAGCTTTACTGTGGCAGTTTGTCTCTAATTGCAGGAATAACAAAATGCCTTGAGCATATTTATTCACTTGAGTTTTATTTTAGTTACTCATTATAAAAGTGTTAATAACAGCCTGAAGGGGAGGAACGGAATTGCAGTTGAGCAATAGAGAGCCAAAGACAAGTTGGTTTAAAATTTTGCTTAATGGACCATTATGTCCTCGGAAGAGTTTTTCTTTTCTGCCGTCTTCATTTCGCCTTCTGCCACTTGATGGTTCAAGATCAGAAATAAAAGGCAACCAAGTTACCTAATACCATGAGTCTCAGATTTAATAACTTGGTAAAAATCAGTCCTTCGGGTAAACTGACTTCACTGCCAGTGAAAGATGAATGCTTTTACTTGCTCTTGAAGGTGAGTCTTGATTTTTTAGGACACTGTGGACTTCTTCCTCACTGAAACTACAGGTTAGTTTTAGCTCGTCAGAAGGTGTTCAGAGATGGAAGAGAGAAAAAGGACTGGTGTGAGACCAAGGACGGGGAAACTGATGATGAAAACTGCTGGTTTCTGCCAGCAACAATTGTTAGACCCCCCAGCCCTTGTAAGCCTGACTGCCTCTTGCAAGTTACTGAGCGTCTTCAGTTTTACAGTTATTGGTCTTACTTAGAAAGCAATGATTTCTTACAGCAATGGGCAGTAGCTCATGTCTTACAGCTCTGGACATTCCAGGTTTACTTTCTGGTGGGCCAGCTGGGAGATGTTCAAGCATGCTTGCAAAGACCTGCTCCCTCCTGAGAAAACATTAGTGGACCATACCTTGGGAAGTTATTTTGGGACACTGTTTAGTTTGCATCTTGAGGACAACTCGCCCTGCCTGGAGAAAGCTACCGCAAATGGGGAGCAGGATAATGTCTTTCTCCGCCATAGAAACCCTCTGGGGCGTGCAGCAAGGCCCCGCGCTCCATGGGAGCGGAGGCTGTCGGTGCGAGGAAAAGAGGAGCAGCCTGCAGCCCTGAGCTCTGTGCTGAACAGCAGCTCCTCTTGCAAGCCTTGTGCTTCTGCCCACACCTTGGCCTTAGTGCCTCTGAAGGATGAATTTAATCTCTTTGCAATAGTCAGGTCTATTTTGATCTTACCTTCAAGTGCAAAACTAGGAAAGTGGTATTGTGATGGAGCAGGGGATGGAAGGCAGAACTTTACATGTTGATTACTTCGCAGCACGCTCTCCTCTTCAGCTAACAGGTGGCACTCTGTCACCCAGGAGAGCCATCATTGCTGCAGGACTCGCTTTTGAGGGACCCTGTCCCTTGCTCATTAGGATGGTCTTTTTTGGGGACCCTTGTTCCTGGTTCAGCCAGCACAGGGCAAAAACGTAGGATTATTCCAGTAGGTACACTACTTTGCATCTTCTCATGCAAGAAAATAATGATCTTTTTGAGCAACTTGTCCTTAATTCCCTTTCCACACACAAAGGAGGGCTGGATTTTGGTTTCCCTCTTATAGTAGAGGCTGTGGCACCATCAATGAGATAAAGACAGAGTGGTCCCTTCCGAGGGGTTGTGTATTTCCCAAGAGAGATGCCTTACAAGTCAGTCCTTCACACCATGGGGGTGAGATGTTAGTTTCTGGCAAGCTGGCTCTGATACGAGGTTGTGCAGTCCATCCCACGGTGCTCTGCCCCTTGAGCTGAAATGCAAAGGCTTTGGCATGACAGGGAGCTGCCTAGAAATCCTCCTCTGGGACTTGTAAATTGTATCGAGACATCTCAGGGTACATGCTGTACACCCGGGCACCCGTCGGAACTTGACGTGCTTCAGGGATGATCAACACAATGCTTCTCCCACTTTTTTCCTCTTTTGGCAGAATGATGCTGTGTTTCGATTTAAACCCGAGCGTTGTTTGCTTTGTGAATTATGATTATTAAAACATGACTGTTTATCTTCCTACAAGACTTCTGAGATTATTTACACCTTTAGAATTTATCAGAGGGAAATTTCAAAGTCATTAAAACAAACATGTAATTTATTTGTGGTAGTACAGATAGTCTGAAGACTTTAATTCCCGTGCAGATTAGAAGTAGAAGGAGACCCATTTATCAGGTCAGACAGGAAATGTGATGCCATACTGGATTAAATATCTTTGGTGCATCATCCTAAAATGACACTGTTTTAAGGCATGTGGTTTGTTTTCTTGATGAAGACACCATTTCACTTTCTTCCAGAGAATGTGTTAATTATCCTTTAACTTGTAATCTCCAGTTGGTGTCTGAATGAACACAGGATCCTTCAGGAACCGGTATCTGTAGATGTTATCCTCAAAAAAGCCTTACTTCATAAAATGGAGATTAATTTAAATGTAGATCACTTTATCTGCTCCCTGCGGGTAGGGGAGGTGACCATGGGGTGCTGTCAGCCAGGCGTTCTGACGCTGCCGCATGCAGCGGGGGGTAGCAGAGCTCACTGGCTGCTTCTTCATGTTGTCCTAAAGCATTTGAAATCGAATGGGTTTTTTCCACGGAGTGAAGTTACTTTGCAAAATGGACAGGTGAATAAAGATTCTAATTTGAAACTGTCTAAAGTTAAAAGTGCCTTTCTGAAGTGTATTGGTTTTCCAACTGTGAGAGTAGTAAACCTTTTTCTGCAGTTTAATACTTGTTCTCATTCTTATCATTCAATAATAATTCCCCCCTTGGGACATATATGGAGAGGTGATGGGAATAAAAGAACTCTGAGGGTGTTGCTCAGGCCACCCTATGTTTACAGTTAGTGGCAAATCATTCGCACTTCTGGTGTCTCTTGCCACAGCACTGTTATTCAGAATATTCTCTTTCCTTTTAAGTGTGCCAGTTCTCCCTCCACCTCAAAAATAAAATGAGACAGTGGCTTTATTTTTATTTGACAACTTGGTTTGGAGCATTGAGACCTGTCACTCGCTGGGCGATGGCCTCTCCCAGCTGAGATGGGGTGAAGCCTTGCATGTGTCTGGCCATCGAAGAACGTTTTCAGGGCCCTCATTAGCCCGGCGCAGGCAGAACGACCGCTCTGACCTTCCTCTGCTCTCAGCAACAAGTCTGCACTAGGTGCCTGCAGACCCCCGACGTTAAGTGGGGCATCTAGGTGTTACAGTCATACAAAGGATGAAATTAAGCATCCTCGAGCAAAGCTTCACCTTCCCACAGACTTGAAGGGCCCTTATATCCAGTGTGGAATCTGTCTGGTTTGGAAGCGTCGGTTGTAGGGACTGACTAACGGTCAGTCACTGCCTAAGCTCTTCCCTTTGAGCATCAGAATCACAAGAGGTGAAATGAACACATGAGCCTCCAGCATTTTATTTTAGCTATGGTATTCTTTGAGATTGGAATCTGCAAATTCTGTGTGTAAAACTCGATTTTTTGTTATTTTGGCTTGGGTAGGAAACCACATCAGTGTGTTCCTCCACAAGGGAGACACAGCAAAGTGAAGTGTGGCTATTTGTATGTCTGGCCTCAAGGAAGATATGGCAAATATGAAGTTGAAAATCAACTCTCAAGTCCTGGAAACATTTCTTCTTGTATCATTCCTCAGCTGCTTCTTCAGGGAGTGACTTGCCTAGCAGAAGAGCGCAGAATCTAGCGATATCGGTGCATTATCATTCCTTTCATTTTCCATCAGCCTTCTTGGAAAATGCTGTACTGCACAATTTTTAGAAGTCTGAAGGTGGATTTATTTCTGCCATGTCAGAGCCCACAAGCAATAATGAGCAGTGTTATCCTAACGAGGTCCTCTGGTATAACTTTGTTAACGTCAGTGCGCTGTTGCACATACCAGAAGTGAACGTGGATATGCACACGCACAGGCAGCAGGAGAGCTTTCTTCATTTCTGACCAGTTAATGAACTGACCTTTACTGCTGAGAAGGGTTGGAAGAAGCTCTGCTTGATCCCATCAGTGCTGCTCTGTGCATGTTCCTAAAGAATCAGTGGAGATGGGGATGAGATCTTACTTTACTCAAACAAACCTCCTGTGTCCCCTCCACATCTTGATGCTTCAGCTGTAAGATAAAAAAAAAAAAAAGTTTTTATGTGTCCTTTAAAAATGGTCTTGAAGTTGTTCTGGAAGTGGGTCAGTCTTGGCAAAGTTCTGTGGGCCTTCTGGGATCTGACATTGTTGCTATTACTTTCATAAGAGACTCAGTGGCATCCTCCTCCTCTTATAGGGTCAAACTGGGATACATCCTATCACCATTGATAAATCACCGGGCATTAGCATGGCTAATACTCTTCAAACATAATTGCTTGGTTACATGGAGAAGCAGGTTTTTTAAAGCAGGGGAAGAGACAGCAATGCAGAATAAAGATTAAGTGCCTGCCAATTTTTTGTCTTTAAAGTGGTCATTTTTTACTTCAGGTGAAGCAAAATTGGGGCTGAGTGACAGTTCTGTAATGCAATTAATTATTTATGTTTTTCCGCAAGCAGCAATCAAGAGTATCAGAACTGACCTGAAATTTATATCTCAATTGATTTTTTGAAAAAAACCCTGCTTGTCAGCGCAGAGATTGTGCTAGCCCTGGGCTGTGGCTCCCTGCGCATTAAGCACCCAGTCTAAGCTGGGGAGTAGCCATGGAGCATGAGCTCCATCGCCTCTCTCCTGCCAGCCCAGAGGGGAGCCGGGGGGACCAGCCTGCACAGGACCTGCCGGCGTCTTGCCACTGGTGATTCCAGAAGCCCAGACTGCAAAAATCAGGCGAGAGGAACTCACCCGGCAGCTGATGGAGCGTATTTACCCTGGAGCCAGGGTGATCCTGGCACAGACCATGCAGAAGCGTCTGCAGGACAGGGATTGCACAATGATTTCCAAATGGAACGTCTTCACCTTCACCTTGGATTATCCCACTGTTGTCCTACCTGTTAGTTGCCTGGGACCAAGCTTCCTAATAGCGCTTGGCCAAACTCTGGTGTGGGGAATACTCTCAGGTAACTTCACTGTAGATGGCCCCAGTAGATGGCCCCTCACTGTTTGTGGCCTCCATCAGAGTGACGTGATCTTTGGGACAGACCTGTTTTCCTGTGCAGGACCCCAGAAGTTCTTTCCAATCCAGCTGGCAAGCTGCAGTGGTTTATCTAGTGAGGCTGAGGTGTCCGTCCCTTGTGAGCAACGGGCTGATGCCACTTAATGCCCTCTTGGTCTTCTGTACGTCCATGCTGGTGACAGTGCTGGCAGGAGGGCTGCCATTCCAGCCTTGCTGCGAGCCCTCTTCTTGCATCTGTGGTCTCTGCTGGTCATGCAGATGGTGTGAACTGAGTCGGCAAAAACCTCTTGGTGGGGTGGAGACCTCTGGCAGGAGGAGCGTGGGGGCATGGGGAGGGTGAGTGGCCGGGGACAACCTCGGCTGGTGCTGCTGGGCTGAGTGGGGTGTGAGATGGAGCTGCCTCGGCGCCCTCCTTTGGGTCTCTTTGTCCCATTGTGTCACAGTGGCACAGAAAGTGGCACAGACCCGGCGCACTGAGTCACCCTGCGTGTGCAAACCCTATGTCCTATTTTCATCTGAACGCCAGGTTGTCTAGAACCAGGTGAACCGCCTGCTTCAAACTCCTGCTTTGTGATCTTGGCAGCTGCCTCCGTTCTCCTAGATGGCAGGTTTCCTGTCTTTCGGGACTTTGTAATTCCCTGTCTTCATACGGGATGCACCGATGAACACATGCTGCCTGCTCAGCGCCACGTACCCTTGTGCTGACCGCGGCTGTGGGCCAGGCTGCCCGCCCCATCACCCAGCCCTCGGGCAGCCGCATCTCCTGCTAGTTCAGTTATCCTGCCTTTGCTCGCTGCCCTGACAGCTGTACCGCTGGCACGCACGGGAAGGGACGAAACCCCGCCAGCGTGGTTTTGGTGAGGGTACCGCGGGGACAGGGGCTGGGAGCCAGCTGTGCCTCCCACCCCAGCTCCTCTGCTGCAGCGCCCCATGGCTGCGGCACCCTGGGGCACGTTCCCACCGTGCTGTGGGGGTAGGAGACTCTGTCCGGCTGAAAATTTATGAAATCCATGTTTTACAAAATTAATACTAGAACAGGCCTCTGATCCAAACCCGTCTCAGCTTGTTTTTTGTATCGCTTTGATTGAACAAACAGAGCAAAGACAGAAGAGACCATAAGTTCATTACAAAATCCTCAAGGCCTCTGACGGAGTAAACTTTCATGTTGAGAGCAAAGTTTTGATGGGCCACTTGTTATCTGGCATATCTGGAGTTTAAAAAATAAAATTCCTCCTTATATAAAACACTTTCTGCTCCCTTGCTGGTGTACTTAACTGCTTTTTCGGCAAGAACTAATCTTGCTGAGGAAACATTGCCTGGATTGCAAAGCTAACAAAATGGAGCAAACCAGTAATTTTTGCCAGCCTCTTATTCTTAATGTTCTTAGTTTCCATTTGTAATTACAGTGGTGCACAGTTTTCAGACACATATGGGATTTTTCATTTGATAGTGTTCAATTATAATGATTATGCTGTGTCTCATATAATAAAATGTTTTCCATATGTTAGATATAATAAAAGCATAACATCCCCTAGTGCTTTCCACAACGATCTCCATATTAATACAACTTTCAGATGGCATAAAATGTTTGTGTGTTTGGGCTCCACAGGCACAAACACAAACATTTAATTTTATATCCACAAGAAGTGCCATTGATTGCAGCGGGACTGTAGTTAAACACATGCACGTTTGGAGAAGGCAAGACCTCTTTATGGAGCAACGCTCTCCACTACAGGTTCAGCGAGGGAAGCTGTTCTCGCTGCCTGGGCAGTGTGTTTCTGTCCCGCTCTGTAGATGGTGGCAATCACGTACTCGCTCTCATGTATACCCCATAGAGAGGTGGCAGAGGGGATCTCATTCGCAAGACAAATAGCCCGGAGGACACGAAGTTCTTCCAAGCCTTGGTGAGGGAGCCCCCTCCAGCTTGATTGGGATGAAACCAGCTGGCGTTTGGAAATGCCCAACAGACGTTGAGATTGATTCCTCTTCCCTAGCTTTTAAATCAACCCACAGAAATTACTGGCCGAGGAATACACAGCAGCTTTGCAGTTTTACTGGAGAGGAGGGAAAACACTGTGGAGAGAGGTTATAGTTCCTGATTATGGACTCTGCAACTTTTCAAACAAGTGCCAGACAGTACTGCGTTTGGATTATGTTTCAAACAGAGGCAATAGATAAGGAAAACCTAAAAACGCCTGAAAAAATGAAAAAAGTTAAATTTCTTTTGACATGAAACCAACACAGCAGGTTAAGTACTTGTAAAATTCCTTTATTTCTGGTGCTTTCTAGTGCCTGGCACTATATACTACTACTTCTGCATCTTTATTCTAATCTACCAGCAAGTTTAGGTGTCTGGCACCATTACGTTCTCTGCTGGTCTCCAGGATTTTAGAGATTTGAGGAATACCCTCCTTCGACTTCCCATCCTTTTTTTGTGGGACGAGGTTCAGACAGGGTGCCAGTCTGAGCTTTATTAGCTGCATTGCTCTAAATCAGGGTGACAACTCTCCTGTTTAATTGTTCCCTGGAAGGGGCACAGCTCGTTTCTATTCTGCTCTGTACACAGGTAATAGCCTGGTGCTGTAACGTAAAGCCCAACTGAAGAAATGTGGAGGGGATGATTTTCCTTTATTTCTCTGAAAACCCCACAAGGCACAATCAAAGCGTGCGTCCCCCTGCTAGCATAGTGCTCTGGTTTTTGCGTTTTTTTTCCCCTTACATGCTAGCGCAATAACTAAATCTATTTCAATAGAAACTGCTGAGTTTTATGGTTTTTATCTGAAATTGTTGCTGGCAGGATTAGGAGCAGGAAGAATTGCTTCCCTAAATATCTTATAGGCTCTTTACTTACAGCTCGATGCTATCTGCATAAACCTCTTTATTAGAGAAGGAAACCGCTATGGTTTAACAGGAGGAGCAGAGAAGGTGTCAGGGACTCAAGTGACCTCTCCCGTTTAGGGACCCAGCACTTGCTTTTCAGATACTCTTCTGCGTGAGTGCTGATTTGTCACACGTAGAAACCAAGGAAAAGTGAACACGTGCGTATAGATGTTGGACCGTGTATGAGTGTGACTGTGCCTCAGCGAGCTGGTGGGAAGCCCTTCAAAATAAAACAGATTCATATTGGAGAAGGTTCACGTGCATACCAAGCAGAACATGATATGCTGAATGTATGCATTATTCTGCCGTCGTCCATACCAAGATCACTCAGTTATTCGCTATATTGGCTTCAAGGGGGTGATACCAGTGTAGAACAGGCATTGCACGTGGTGACGTGAAGTCAGCCTCTGTATTCTGTGTTGTTTTGAAGTGCTCTGTCCATAAAAGTTATGTGTTCGGAAACAGAGCAAAAGAAGTCTGTTTGTGTTCCTTGCCATCAAAAATCCCGTACCCAGTGCTAGGACTGTTTAACCCCAGTATTTCTCTGTTAGTGTCATGTCATACCCATACGAAAGAAGGATATGCACTGAAGACATAAGAGGCTGTATATACTGTTGAGTTTTAGGTAGTCACTCTCAGCCTTGGTGCTCTTAATTCTACTTTTTTGGGTATTCTTTATCAATGATGGTGCTACAGATTGATTGCGCATAGCAAGGAAATAAATAACTGAGCCGCTTATGGTGTATTTCTTCTAGAGAGCAACCTGGAGCAGAGGGACAGGAGGCAGAGCTGCTCGATCCTAGGCTCTTTCTTACCTTGCAAAGCTTTGCAAGGCTCTCGTTCATTCTCTTCTGTAACACCCTGATAAAATGGAGTTTAGATGTTCAACTTTATTTCCTTGCGCAAGCCCTGTGTATTCCCAGATCCTCTGAGCTTGCAGCAGCCCGGTTTCCCGGTCACTGCAGCCGCAGGTGGCTCTAGCTCCTCTGCCTGTCATCGCAGTACTCGTACCAAGGAGGCCTCCAAACGATAACAGCTGCTGATAACTGCTAGGAAGGTTTTGGTGGAAGGTGGGATCAAGAAACTGGTGACCCCGTACCTGGTCTGCCTCTTGGCTGGGACTGTGGTCCGTGTGCTTCTGCCAGACTACTTTCTCCTCCTCCCATCTAACAATTCGCATTAGCTTTTATTTCACCAGCCATAACACACATGTCTCATTACGCCTTTAAAAGTTTCTAAATAGTAATTTTAAGATGTTAAATTGGAAAAGGAGTACTAATCTCTCCTTGGATTTTGATTTTTAATGTGCCCCATTGCGGATCAATCCGGAACGCTGCATATGGCAATCCCCGTGTTAGATAATCATGGTTATTATTGTAAGTGTCCCCCAGAGAATCTTAACAACTGAAGTGAGCAATTACCTTATTTTAAATTTAATTAAAAAATGATCCACATAGGGAGAAAAGTTTTAATGTGACCAAAGGATTCATTTCAATAAAAGCTACTGGCACTTTGCTAGAAGTAGTGATGGATGTTTGCAGCCTCCAATGTCTCTCAGAGCTGAGTGTGCATCTGGTATTGACGGCTCATGACATTAAGAAATGCTTCAAGTTGTAACAACAACCATCAGATTTCTTCCTAGAATTTTGCAGGATCTCTGCAGAATTGGAGCTGTTGTTTTATTGAAATAGTTTCCTGTGAATACTGGTTGGGGCATTGCTTATGCCAAGGATAATTTCAAAGGTCTGCTTTTCAGAGGTAGCAGGAGCATGAGCGGAGGGTTTTGTCTTCACCCTGGATGCCAAGAGGGAGAACAAGGATGTGTCTGTCTGCAGCGAGGCCGGCCATCCAGCCACCCGCAGCCGCCCTGAAGCCAGACTGCACGGCAAGCACCTCAAGTTTACTTTTTCTTTTGATTTTCTCCCCTGAGGTGTTCGCATCCCTGTAACTGCATTGTAAATCATTCAGCTCCACCTTTAAGTCACCCTCGTTGACCCAAAGGGCTCTCCAGAAGTAGCCCATCGCACGCGCTGATTTATGGAGGAGTTGTTGACCAGGAGTTGTAGCTCTTCGGGTGCGCTGGAGAACAGCAGCGGCACCAGCACGGCTCCCAGAGCTCGCGGTGGGACAGTGTGTGCCCCGGGGACCTTTGAGTGGATGTCGGGGGGTCAGGGGGTGCCTCCCCGGCGTGGAGGGCCGGGCGGCAGCAGGGTGCCCCTGCTCCTCAGGGGTCAGTGCAAAGGCACGGCTGTTGCGCTGCTAAAGCCTGCTTCGAGCTTTTACAATTATTTTGTTAAAAAGAAATGCTATTTTCAGAATTTATTTTGCGTCACATGGAGCATGTTAATGCTATGAGATTGAGTTTAATTATCACTCTGTTAAATTACAGCAAAGTTACGGGGTGCCTGCTCTAATATCCTTTTAGAACTGGTTCTGCAATGCGTTTGTGTGATAACATGAAGGAAAGGCTGGGAATTACTTCTTTTTTGTGCATCTAGCTTAAATGAACCCAAAATTAAAATGATGGGCATATCATGGCTTCAAATTAATGGCTTTAGCAGCTTAAATGACAAATTTGTAAGTGAGTTAAATATAATCTGTGTTCCTTTTGCCTCTGTCCTTAGCAGCCTGGTATTTTTGATCTTCTAAAAGACAGTGATTTCACCAGCATTTAATGGAGCTGGAAGCAAAAGCACAATAAAACTCTATATGAGAGAACATGATAAGTGAGGAAATGGATAATGGGGTGGTTAATGCTGTTAAATACCTTGTGCTTAATGTTGGCAGGTTGATTGGTTTTGCCAATAAAAAGTTTTAAGCGGTTGCAGGTCTTGACTGTTGGAAGCTTTCTCCAAAAATAATCCGCCCAATGCGCTGAAGCGTAAATCAGACTTTTAACAAATCGGTGTCATGATTTATTGCCCCTTTTGTGTTGCTTTTTTGGAAGCCTATATTTTAAAATGTTATATGCATTCTCAGGCTAGTCTGTTGCGCTGTAGTTAGGGCTGTATGTACAGAAGCAGAAAGAACAGCAGAGTGCACCGAGCCTTGGGGCGGGCTGCCGGCGGGCAGTGTGGAGTCGTCACCGTTACGGACAGCTGCGAGCGGGTTAGAAAAACCTGTGTTGGGAGAGATTCGCATCTGCCTGCTATTGCCTTAGCAGGGAGGATGGACGAGGTCACTTCTTGCAGTCCGTCCCTTGAGTTATCTTCCACTATGATTGTACATTGCCAGGTACAAACATTTCTCCAACTCAGCCAGTGCTAGCTTGCACATTCAGAGATCCCAAAGGTGTTTCCCCCAGTCCTTTGCTCAGCAGGTTACCCAAGACGCTTTCATCAAACCCTTGCAAACCTTTGCAGCCTGAAGGGAGCGTGGAGATTGTTTAAAGATCTGGGACATTAGCTGCATGAAAATGCATCCATCAAAGCATAACCAAAGGCTGTAGTGTTCTTCATGTGTGACGTCCTTCATAAATATAACACTGTTAACTGTTTTTCTGAAATCCTTACACTCTAGTCATGTGATAATTGAAGACCTTTTTCCAAATAAAAGTTTGAAGTCACGCAGGTGAGAGTTCAGGGCTTTACTATGCTCATGGGTTGTATGGATAAAAGGCTCAGAAACTTGGCAGTACTGTGATGTCTGTCATGATTCCCAGTGTGTCATACTGATTTGATGGTTGGTTTCACTGGACTCTTTGCTTTCCCTAGCCACTGACTAAGCAACTTTTATTACTACCCTCCTAACTACCCCTCCTAACTTTTATTACTACCCTCCTGCTACGTGTTGCTGGCAGCAAAACAAGAAAAGAGTGACTGGATTTGGATTTATAAAGACTGTTACCGTAATTGAGCCCTCCCCAAGTCCTAAGAGATACCTTCCTAACACATCTGTAGGCACGTTGCTACCCACAGGTGTCGATGGACAGACGTGTCTCATTTATCTCAAGGTGCTTACAGAGTAACTAAAGCCCCTGGACACTTTGGATTCCTCGGCCAGCTGTGATGAACTGGGGGCCAGCCAAGGGCACCTGAGGCCACCCAGGACCTGAATCAGGCTCTAGCAGTCCCCGACACTCTCCGGTGGTTCTCGAGGGACCCTGGGATGAGTGGGCTCCAACTTTGTTTCTAGCATTTGTATGGAACGTTGGGAGAGAGCCTTCAGGCAAAAGGCCATACCTCACACTCTTTTTGTGTTGCTGTGAACGTCAAGTGGGCAAATGTTCATCTTGATACCTTGCTTCTTCACCATTCCCTGTGTCTCTGCTTTGGGCATTGAGTCCTCCAGACCCTTGAGTAGAAGGAAGTGCTTTGTCTCTCAGTTGTTGCACCGGGGCTTTTTTGGTGCTGCAGAAGGCTTTGCCGGCCCACCTCTGTGGCCTCATCCACACTCTTCTCAGCTTCTCCTTCCCCCTTCACTCTTCATGGTGTCAGTCCCGAGCAGCTTGCTCCTTTGCTGAACTGCTCACCCGTGGAGATGCCCCTTTCCACTCATTCCCTTTCCCCCATGGAGGGAGGAGACCTCTGGAGGTGCCCAGGCAGCTTTGTCTTTGTCCCTTTCCAATCCTTCACAGGGGCTGTGTTCCTTACAAAAATACTTGTCAGCAGATTGATCATGGGTGCCCTAAGGCTCCGATCAATAAACCTCCTGTGCTTCCTGTGTTGCTGTCCATACTCGGGCATTAGCTCCTGGGCCGTATGTTACCAGGAACTCCCTGAGGACGGAGATTGCCTTTCTGTTGTCTGTTTGTGCAGCTCCTAGCACTGAGGTTCTCCTCTCTAGTGAGGCCACCCATTACTTTCTAATACTTCCTATCTGCTTCGCAGGGAGGCGGCTGTCAAGAGCAGGATCCACTGTCTGGGCTGTAGCTCCGCTGATGCTCCAGACTGAGATGGGCTGTGGTGAGTCTGCAGTCTCAGCTGGGCTGAGCCGTGTTGGGTTTGGGAAACGGCTGCTGTTGCTGCAGCGTGCGAGACATCTGCTTTCCAATACCCCCCAGTAATCCTTGAGTCTGGATTTCCGCGTCACTCACGTAGGTGATTTACGGCTCGTTGAATCCTTTGTAGGTCAGGTCGGTGCCCTTCACATCTCCGCTCTGAGTATTGCGGGATATCTCTGTCCTAGATGAGGTTTCCCCTCTGCAGCTCTAGGGATTGCATCGGAGGATGGGTTTCATGAACTTTTGTGGTGTTTATTCCCTGAGCAAAGTCTGCGGTGAGTCTCAAAGTCTTTCCTTGCGTTACACATCCGAGCTGCATGTGTGAAGTTTCTGGAGCTTTTAATGGAGAGGTTTTCTGAAGTTTTTTTCTCTTCAGCTGTTGGCGTGTCTCTAGGAAACACTTTATAGATGCAGAAAACGTGCAGTTTTCCTGTGTTGAGGGCAGGGTATTTAGGACGCCAATGTGGTAGCCAATTAGGATTGTAAAACAAGTTTTACAGCGTCTTCCTATTCCTAGGAGGGAGTGTGGGAAGCACGGCACCTCTGCAGGAGACGGAGTGCGCCGCAGGGGCGGCAGCGTGGGCACTGCCGGGGCTGACAGCATCCCCTTGTGAGAGCTTACAAAATGCCCCCCTCCCACCTGCGTGCTTCCTAGCCCTTTCTGTCGCATCTGCTACGCTGTCTGATTAATAAATTGTTCACTTAATTTTTGTGTTGCCACACTGAGACAGCTACAGAAATGGAAGAAAAAGGCTTAAAACGAAGATAGAAATTCCCTTGCTTTTTGTGTCTGATTTTGGGCATTAATAGCAAGGGACATTTGAACAAAGTCTTACTGATGGCTACAAAACACTCGGAAGGACCATACCCTGAGCTGCCTGCAGCCTGTGTTCCCCGGTGCACCGATGCAGTTGCTGTTGCGACACAGATTCACTTTTGGGGGTTTGCAGCAATCTCTCTGGAGCGCTGAGCAGCTACTGCTGTCTCTTCAGGAGAACTCTTTGGTAAAAGCAGGAGGGGTGAGGATTAGGGGAGGACAGCTTTGGTCAATGGAGCTGACAGAGGGTATGTGGGAGAAGAGCAGTCCCTGGGGAAAGGCCATGAACACACACGTTCTCGGGGCGGTTTCGTACTGCTCTGTGCTTTGCACGATGCACAGCGCTGTTCCCTGAGCTCTGGCACAAGGTGGGAATTCCTCTGGAAGACCTTTGCAAGTCCAAGAGGCAGACAGCCCAGAGCTCTGGGGGAGCTGCTCTGGGCAGCTCTTTTCAGTGGTTCCCAGGGACAGGACGAGGGGCAACGGGCAGAAGTTGGAACATAGGAAGTTCCGTTCAAACACAAGAAAAAACTTCTTTATGGTTAGGGTGACAGAGCACTGGCACAGGCTGCCCAGGGAGGTCATGGAGTTCCCTTCTCCAGAGATTTTCAGGACCCGCCTGGATGCAGTCCTGAGTAACGTGCTGTAGGCAGTCCTGCTTTAGCAGGGTAGTGGGACTAGATGATCTCTAGAGGTCCCTTCCAACTCTGAAAACTCTGTGATTCCATGATTCCCTGAATCTCCCTGTCCCTGGTGACGGCATAGCCGTTGAGTTCACACGGGGACCTACCCTCAGCGGGGGTTTGAACTGGAATACTGCAAGTAATCTTTGGATGTTTCATCTTGGTGATGCTGTATACGGGTGGGTGCCGTACTGTTTGTCTTCTCTATCCGTATACGTTCACGTTGTTTATCATAGTATATGTAGTGATTTCTTTTGGCTTGAACCTGGAGAGAAAGAAGACAAAGAAATAAAAGAAATGCTGTTTTAAAGTATAAGAGCTGGGAAAATAACCCATTACCTTTACTTCTGTAAAACTGTACGAAGTGGCAGCTAAGGCAAGTGACGTAGCTTTGTGTTAAAGTTGTCAACATTTTTGTTGTGAGATTTGGTTTTCCTTGCAAAGTTTTAACTGTATGAATTGAAATTTTTCTCTGCAAGTTTTTTCCCTCAATTACTTCTTTTTCTTTTAAATCCAGACAAAATGTTCAACAATTTCTATGAAAGCATGAAGGAAAAGAAATATTTCGAATGCAATCTCAATGATTTTTTACATATTGTCCCATACGCAAACCCTGTTACACCACTTGGCATCACCACTTTCATCTTGCTGTGTCGGCTAGGGGGGAGTTGCAGGAAAAAGTGGTTTATACCAACTAAGTTTAGATACCAAGTAACTAATTAGGTGAGTGGGTTTCCTGTGTGGGGAATACAGGAGGACAGGTAGAAAAAAAAAGAAATACCCTACGGCTTTCATTTAGCAATTTTTACCTTTTGTCCAGATGTCTTTCATCTTCCAGTGATCCATTCCCAGCACATGTACAACTCGCAATTGACGGTATTGATTAATCCTTTTTAATAGAGGACACAACCAGTAATCAGTGCTAGCGTATTTTATGGTGAAGAGTGTCCTGTTCATTACTCTTGGGTTTGTTTGGGGTTCATAAAAAAGCAGAATATTCCAGAAATGATGGAGAAGGGCAGACTGCTCTTTCTGGTGGATGTGGAGGGGTGGCGTGGCTGTTCTTTCACCACAGAAAGCCATTAAAATTTCTGGGTTAGAGCAGACAAAGGAGGGTTCTTGCAGGGGCAGCAGGAGCAGAAGAGGAACATACTCTGTGCTGGTATTTACTGTGTCCGACGGCAGCTCTTCGCCTCCCCATTGATGGCGTTGCCTGGCCCACTCTGGGGAGCTGGGAGGCTGGTGGGACCCTGTGCTGGGGGAGGGTGGGAGTGTGGTCCTCTTGGCTTGTGATGCTCATGGGGGACTTTTGGGTGAGGTTCTCATAAAAAGGCACTAAAAGAGTTCATTAGTGCCTCCTTTCACTCCACCCTCAGCGGGCATCACTGCAAATCAGTGGAAAAAAGATATCAACTTAGTGGCTTTGGCTCAAGTTCATAAAATTAGTAAATAGGTACACTAGTTGGCTTTGATTGTCTTTCTCAATGACATGGTTCATCTCTTGAGCGCTTCCAGGCTTTGGTCAGGTGTTACCAGGCTCATCTCAGCTGCTGTTGCTGTCATTAACACATGCTGTTGTGTATAAATCTACAGTGTAAAAGGAGCCGAGGATACTTCTCCCTGGGAGAGTAAAGCTTCCAGGGCTAATTGTTTTCCTCTCCCCAGCTGGGAGTGGAAACTACCTGCACACTTAACTTCCCACTACTTTTTCATTTGATAATATTACTGATTGGAGAAAGGACACTCGAGCATCAGGAAAAGGTGATCCGCAGTGCTCATTTACATAGCAAGGTCTAACAGTTCCCTCCAATTTGACAATTTCCGAGGGCAGGAGGAACCGGTAGAATTTTAGGAATGTAAATGCGAAATTGCAATCGAGTGGAAAGAAACTCACTCCCCACTGAAACGCAGATATAAAAGAAATATGGATTGACCAGAGGTAGCATAACCAATGAGCAGAGGTGCAAGGCGGCTGTAGTCCCCGAACAAGACCTTGGTTGCTCTTGGGCGCTGTGCAGACTCCAGGTAAACATTTTCATCGGTCTCGGAGAGTTCACAGTGGTGCAGCCTTTTGAAAAAGGCACGTGCTGGAGGAGGAGTGTGTGTGCAAGGCTGTTTCTCATATCGTCGCTGCTTGCTAACACAGCACGCGTGACTGTCTGCCAGAATACTGACCCCGGGGACATGTCCCTGAGCATCTCCCGTGTCCCACCTCCTGTTAGCAGCAGGGTTTGAGCTGTGCCCTCAAAGCCCGGGAGAACCACAGGCAGTGCTTGGTGGTAGCTGCTCTGCCTCCACAGGGTTTGCCATTCCCAAATAGCTGGAGTTCCTTGAAACTGCCAGTTTAGTGCCAGGGTTAGTTTATGGATAAATAAAAAAACCAACCCTTTATTCTATCAGAAGGAAAAGATCCAGCAGCACTCCCGGTCCAGCGCTCCCGAGGAGGCAGGCCAGCAGGAGGGACTCAGCACCCTGACGGGGCTCTGCCCTCCCCCCAAACTCCCCAGCATGTCACACCTCTCAGTGCCTGGGCTGGCGTCACTTCAAGATGCTTCTGCAGGCTCAGCGCCGCTGGGGCAGGCGCGCTGGTACCCGCCTTTCCGTAGGTGGCACTTACTGAGTTTCGTTAAGAACCCACCTCAACAAACCAGTGAAAAATCCAGAAGTAATTATATTATATTATATTATATACCCTTTTCCAACCTTTCTGCTTTCTGATGTGGTTTTTGTCTGCCTGTAAATGATGACGATGTAAATGTGAAGCAGTGGTTTTGCAGGGAGGAAATGTGGTGTGATATCAAGCATTGCAGAGGTGACAAAAGATGGGTTTTTTTTTTCCAAATGAGTTAATATAGAACATTTTCAGTCTGCTCTGAAAGAAAAAGACAAGTTTATTGTAATATGGCCAACAGCTCCCCCAAAGCAGTAAAATGGTGGGAAGTGACAGCCTTTGTTCGGGGCAGTGCTGAATTCACCATCCCAAATGAAAAAGTCTGAAGCCAGAGGGGGAGTAAGGGCTGCGTTTGGTGAGGGGAGAGGATGTGTCCAGATTATATCCTTATTCAGGGCGGCAATACATTGTCCTAAAAAATCATTTTCAGCTTTGCTCACATTGCTTCAAAGCTCTGAGGATTCTTGCGTGCGAGATTTTGTAATGACCAAGACTGAGCATCTCTGCAAAATCCGTCTTGAAAGAGAATAAGGAGCAATGAAGGCATGAGAAAATAAGAAGATAAAAGGTTCAAATACAAATTCAGAGAATTAAGCCATGCATGAACTAAGAGCACTAAAATACTTTTGCACGAGAAGATCCACACAGTTACTGAGAGTGCTCTGATTTATTCACTTTGGACTCACTTTTGTGGATCACTTACCTTTCGTGCCCGTTCCAGCGCAGAGCAGCAGCCAGTACACAGGTTGTATCCTGTGGTACCCACCCTGGGTGCCCTCCACAGAGGTGAGAAGGGAGCAGCGAGCTGCTCCATGTTGAATTAACGAACCCCAGGCTGTGTTCAAAATTGCCCCCACCCAGGGGCATTACTGAAATCTCAGGTATTCTTGCTGGGCATCAGCATGGCACACAACTTCCAATGCGTAAGTGAAGCCCACTCATACTTCCATATTAAATCCTTCCTTCTGAAGGATATTTCAATATCCTTGAAAGATACAATATTAATTATATCACAAGCACATTGTTTGCACAATGCATTGTTGTGTAGGCTAAAAAAAATCAATATACATCTAGTTTCAAAAGCTGTTTTAGAGCTGTACTCGACTATTTTTTAAAACTTAATTAAAATGTATATTTTCCTGGCATGCAGTTCTCAATGTGACCAAATGCTGCTTGGTCTTTAGAAAGAAATATCTTTAAAGTGTCCAAGATGTTTATGTTTGAAAAACTGCTGCTGTGTGCACCAACTTTAGTGCGTTCCATAAAATTTTTATACCTAATGTGAGCAATGTCTATAAGATGTTATGGTGGAAATGAATTTCTAATAGTCTCCCTGAAGAGATAACAGCTTTGAGGCTGCCACATCAGTTACACCATGGATGAATATCAAAAATAAGAGAGGAGGGGTTGCAATTAATAATAAGCATGTTAAAGATAACAAGAAACATCTGACAAAGCGGTTAGCAGGGAGGAGCCTCACACCGCAGCCTATTCCTGTGCTTCCATCCCAGTGTGGGCACAGGTGGGGCTCTGGGCACTCATCACCTCTCTGCTAATTGCCGTCTGCCTCATCAGCCTGGGAGAGAAGGCATTTAGTGGGGGTGCTGCTGGTGGCTGAGCAAACCTGGGGATGTTCTCCTGGGTGTGTGGGAAAGGAGATGGCTCCTTGTGGACTGTGGTGTCAGTGTGGGGCCTTGGGAAGTGCTTTGGTGTGAGATGAAGTCAGAGCTGCAGGCAGCGGCTGCGTGCTGGTTTTGTTCGGCTGGACGCTGGGGAGGCTGCTGGATGGGAAGGAGCATGCCGTGCTGGGAATGGAGCTGCCGCACTGGTGCGAGGCGTGAACAGGTATGGAGGGCCAGACCCCGATGTGGAGGGCACTGAGAAGGAGGAAAGAGGTGCTGAGCTCTATGTTAAATGCTGTGTACTGCTGCACCCAGGCTGTGGAGCGTGCAGTATCATCAAGGTGAGGACGGGGGACCAGGCAGTCTGTGGGTCACTGTGGACCGTGCAGTGGTTCTGCAGAGGATTGCCCTTCATCCACACTGAGACAGTCACAGAGCCCCAGCCCTCGGGGCTGAGCCCTCTCCAGTGGCGGGAGGGGCTGTCACTACGCTGCACGCCCCCCAGAGGAATGCTCCTTTCTGTCTCATGCTTTAACTTTTGCCCAACCTTCCTGTGAAGCAACCGTGGTGGGCTGAGGGGAGAGCATGGATCACAGCTCGGAGGTGATGCAGACTGTCTAGCTCTTGGGTTGGCCCGTCTTGCCTGCACGTCCTGGGGAAACTTCCAGATGTGCTGAGGAAGTTTCATTCTGGTCAGACTGGTGAGGAGCTTTGTTTGCTGGTCTCCTGCTTTCTTCTCCATCATTGTGTGCTGATCTGCTGCTGGGATGTGTGTTGCTGGTGAATTCTCAGCCTGTGCCAGGCTGTTGAACATCGCTGGTTCTTCAGCCTGCTCTGCTGCCTGGCTGCCATCACCAGGGCTCGGGAGAGTCCGGAGGGTGGAGAGAAAAATATGGGAGGGAAAATATAATGGCAACACTCAAAATGAACAATTGCATGGTCTGCGTTGCTGTTAGGATGGATAGCATGTAAAGGTAAATTTCTTGTCATATACTCAGGGAGTGTCTGGTGGGGACACATCTGCCTGAGGCTGCAGAGACTCTCTTCTGCTAGAGATGCAGAAGGCAAACTGCTCGAGCCGTCTTTACTGCAAATACGGGGACCCGCAGGGATGCCCCAAATGTGACACTAGCACGGCTTTCCTGCTCCAGAAAGAAACCAACGGGAACGGGGGAAGGAGAACGTCATATGATACAGTTTTAAAAGGTGAATAAAATATAGCAGCGAGAGACAAGGTGTGGGTATGGAGAACAAAAGGCAAAGTCCCAAAAAGGCTCCAGGAAATAAACCCACTGCAGTTCTTGAGGATGCCCATGTGGAGAGCTGTGATTGAGCAGAGCTCTTTCTTACACACTAGTACTTCAGCAGGGCCTGAGCAGTCTTTAAGTGCTGCGCTGAGCTGAGGGTACACGGTCCGTGCTCGTGGAGACTTTGGCTGTAGTAGGGCTGATTGATAAGCACTTAAAAATATTTTATAATCTTTCAGCTGTTGCAATCAGCACTGTATTGTGAAAGATGTAAAGACATCTGATAAGCACTTAGTTATTTTTGTTAATGTGCTCTGAGAATGAAGTTAAATGAAAAGTGAAACTAAGTGGTCTCCATTTACAGCTATTTATGCAAGGAGCAAAATCTAATTAAGCGGTTTTAACGGGTATGATACTAAGGTGTGAAGTTTATTGAACACTTGGTTAACTATTCAATTAGTCTGCGGATCTTGTGAGCTAGTATAATTCTAATTCATGTGAGGATCAATTACTTGATTTAGAAGAAAATACAACATAAAACATTAATTCCAAGAATGGGAGAAGTTAAGTAATTGTCACAAATTGATTTTTATTAGCATAATCATTACCAATATTCTTCCAAACATAAATATTGCTGGAGAGATTTAAAAAGATTTTAGGTTTTGCCATTAAAATAAGCGTTGCTTTCTCTGATTATTTTTTTAAATAGTAATTGACAAGTTTAAATAAAATTAGCTTAAATTTTAAAGAATGATCCCTTAGGAAAGCCCAACTTTTTCTTCTGTTTTACTGCAATTGTTGAAGGCTTTTATTGATAAGGAATATAAGCTGTGACTTCTCTGCCTTTTATGTTAGCAGTGGACCAGCTGTGTGCATGCATCTTACCCCCCACATTGCACCAAGTCAGTTATATTTAACCAAATTAACGGACCCTGATGCAGAACTGGGTTTGCTTAAGGAAGCTTGGCAAGAACATCTCCGCAATACCTGCGCTCAGGAACCCTGTCATCATCAGGGAAGAACTAGCACTTTTTCACCAGAGTGACTATACCATAATTTGAGTTTAGAATTCTTAGTGAGAGTCATAAAAAAAAAAAAAAATCTATTTTCAGCCTGGATGGTTTGTCAGCAAATGAACCCTTCGGGTGTGAAGACCTGGGTAATATCGAAGAGTTAAAAATCCCGTCTGCCGGGGGGTGGTGGCCCTGCTGATCCGTGCTGAAGGGAAGAAGCCTTTGCATGTGCAATGGCACAAAACATAGGAAGCTGCTGTCTCGGGTATGGGAAGCAGTGTCTGGCTTAGGAAACTACTTCCATCGGTTGGAAATAGCATGTTATTTCTGCTGAAAAACTCATGCGGTTTCTAGCGTGGGTGGTAACCACCAGGTTGCAAGGTGCTGGGTTTGGTCATCGCCAAACCAGCTTTTCCCACAGAGCTGCTGGCTGGGGTCACACTGGGGGGGTGGCAGGAGTGTCTGTCCTGAGCTGCTCAAGAGGAAACGGGACAGGCAGGCTCGGGGGTCTCTGAGGCACACGAAACGGAGGGGAACCATCATCACAGGGGACAGAGAATCCTTAAGGCTGGAGGCTCTCACCTCCCTTCTGTCCCAGTGTCCCTAAGGCTGTGCTGCTCCTCGGTTGCCTCGCTGCCTGGATGGGTTTCCTTGCTTTTCTCCCTGGATATCTATATTAAGAGTAATTACCCAAGTGGAAATTACAGTCTAATCACAGAAGCTGGGTCCTCAGAGCGCTGCAGTTCTGAATTCCTCCAGAGAGAGGGGAGGCAGGTTTCTGTGCCGTTGGGCTGGGACAGCCTGAGCAGGAGGGGGTCTGGGTGTCTGCACCAGCCCTGCAGATCAGCCGATCTGCCAGCAGGTCCCTGGAGGGACCGATTAAAGCCTTTCTTTAAGTCCTCCTCCCGGCCCTTTCCCGGGAAGTCAAGCACAGGAGCCTGTCTCGCTTGCTGCTTTCTTAAAGACAGAGCTTAATAACTGCCCCTGGTTTAAGATGTGGAGATCCCCCAGGCCTGATGGACGCCCCTGAGCGCAAACCCCTTGCTCTGCCCGGTGCGGGGCGTCGAGGAGCAGCGGGCGTGCAGCTGTGTGGTGACAGGGTGTGCAGTCTGGCCCCAGGGACATCATCGGCATGGAGCACCATTCCCCTGGGCAGCCTCACCTGGGACCAGCCTCTGCTGGACCGCCTGGGTCTTGAGCCATCCTGGCAAGGAATATCAGGAAAGTATAGCTTTTTGGAGACTGTTGCGCTATATAATGCTCAAACTTGAATTTTATTATTTCCTTTGCTATGAAGAAGAGTGCACCATTTGGTTACAGAAGGAAACTCCTTCCTGTGTGGCACGGTTCATCCATGTGGTCTTTGAAAGCAGGCAGGCTGACAGATGGGGAAACTGAGGCACGAAGGATGGAAAGGCAGGGTGCTGGCAAGGCTGGGATAAGGTGCCTCCTCCCAGTCCTCTGTCCAGCCTGCTCTGGCCCCGCAGAGGCACTGCGTAACCCGCCCAAGCAGTGCGGCAGGACTTGCAGTGATTCATTCCTCATCTCCTCCTCCCCATCCAGACAGCAAGTGATGAGTCAACAATTTCACCTTGGAAAAGGATCTGAGAGAGAAACTTGTTTCAAAGCTGTATGGGTTGAAATCTTTCTTTCTTTAAGAAAAAAGGCTGAATGACTTTTCCTGGAGAAAAAAATTAAAAAAAAAAAAGAAGACTTAACTGAAGGGCAGGAGAGATTTGGGGAAATAATCCACTTCTCCACGGAAGCTATTCTGATGCTTCCTCTTTCACAACAAATCAATGGGGATTAAAAAAAACCCTGTCACCTCTGTAAAACTTCTTGCACAGGTTGTATTGAACCCACCAGCTTCGTTTGGACAGGAGGGATGACCATGACAAATACACTACTGGAGCTTTGCTTGGCCCCCCATCAGACAGCGATGCTCCTAGGGATCCACCTGGCTCTTGCCCTGGCAGACAGAGTTTAAGCCTTCAGCAGAGATAACTAATCAGGTTATCAATGGCCAAGTGTTACAAAGTGGTTTATTGAAAGCACATGGACCAGCTTTACTGAGGCATAAATGTGATGCGTAAGGAGTGCATCAGATCTCCTCACTCAGAGGAGGAAATCCAAGTGGATTTGTAAAGCATCCATTACTCCTGATTTCTGGGGTTATACTAATGGTTAAATTAATTCTAAACGGGTCCTTGGGGACTACTAGATGCCCGAGATCTGCTAGTGCTGGGTTTATACTTATTGTGTCAGTGCAGAGGAAAGCAAGAAAAGCAGGATAGGAAGAGGAATGTGTCTATTCCCCCCCACTCCACTTCTGGGCAAGAGAGACACCGATTTCATCTTCCATTCGCGCTCCTGTGCTGCCCTCTGACCAGGGTGATGCCTCTCTTCTTTCTGGGGATGAAAAGAGCCTTCTGGAGATGCTGTATTCCTGCCCCAGGCCCCTGCCTGAAGCAGCAGCAAGTGGGACAGGGCAGGAGGATGCGTGGTGGTTCAAGGATGGTTCTTGTGCTCGTGTCCCAGCTCCAGGAGCAGGTCCCAGGCTGGGATGCCTGATGGTGCCCAGCCCTCCTGGGCACGAGGGCTGCTCTGCTGCTGCTGGGGTTCCCCGCACTGTGCCAGCCCTGGGGCACGCCACCCCAGGAAGAAATTTTGTTTTAAATGTTAGGAATCTCAAAATTGTGTGGGATAACATGGGACAGTTACTGTGCTGACACAAATCTGGATGAAGCCTGAAAGAGGAACAATCTACAGATGAACTGAAGAGCTACGCACCCCAGGAAATAATGAAATAGTTCACAAACTCTTTAGTAAACACTTCTGTATTGTTCTTATTGTGGTTAATGGATCATTAAAAAGCAGTAAAATGCAGCAGTAATAAAGCTGAAATCCTTTCTTTGAAATTGGCCTCCTCGTGAGGAGTGGCTGGGGGTCTGTGGAGTTACACGCCAGGAGATCTGCCCTGCTGGGGGTGCCCGTGGATGTGCCGGGATCGTGGGTGTTAAGCCCTTGAGGCCGGGCTGACCCCCTCTCTTCAGGCTGGGCTGTGGAGGGAGGAAACATGATGCCGGGGGAGACTTGGTTTCCCAGGTTTTGGCTGTTTGGGAGCTCATTTGGTCCCGTGGGAGAACGCAGGTGATGGCACTGCAAAATTAGCAGAGGCCTTTCCAACACAAACCCCATCTGCAAGTGCTGATGATGTGAGCTGCTGTCTGCAAACAGTGGGCTGGTTGGGTGGTTGGTTTTTTCTTTCTTTCTTTCTTGTTTTCCTGTTACCCAGAAGTACTTAGAGGCAACAAATACATTTTTCAGACTGGTAGAGTTTGAAGTCAGGGGAAAATCAGGTTGTTTAATGTGACCTCCCTGCAATTGCAGGCAACTGAGTGTCACTCCCTGCATGGACCCTGGTAACTTGTGTGTCCCTAAAGCACCTTTCCTGAAAGCTATCCCAATGTGGCCTGAAGAAACTAAGACATGGAGAAATCACCTTCCCATTCAGAGTGTATTCCAATCATCCTGGTTGTTAAAAATGTGCCTTGCGTGATTTAAACACTTCTGGCTTTATCTTCAAGCAGTCGGTGCTTCACATACTTCTCTTCATTAGGCAGAAGAGGGTTTAATTACTTGGCGTTTCCATTCTGCAGCAGTAGTTATGCCTTCGACCCAAGGTACCTCCCAGGCTTCCCTCTGGGAGCCCCCACTTATGGCGCATTTGGATGGAACTGATTGGAAACTGTTTCATAAACTGCTTTCTTTGCTGGCAGATATCGGTTCATCAAAATAGTACTATTTTGGAGAATGTCTATTCTTTCAAAGTTATTTCTGTCCTTGCTAAAGGGAAGAAGGATTACGTAGCTGGAGATGCTGCAGCAGTATTGCTCAGCACAGGACAAGGACAGCCTCGTGCTGCACAGGTCCAGCGTACAGCCCACCAACATCCCAAGGGCCTGATGGGGGCGATACCCAGGTGACGTCAGCTGGAGAGGGGGGAAAGAAACAGAGAGAGTTTACCACCATGAGCACACGTNTTTTATCCACAAAAAAAAAAAAAAAAAAAAAAAAAAAAAATCAGTTAACTCTTGGGTGCAAAGGCAACGGACAACTGTTGTCAGCAGCAAAAGGGCTGCTGAACTGTCCTGAACACATGCTGAGGAAAATAATCACTCTTGCCATGACCATGTCTCATACCACTGAGTGGACAACTGATGGTATTTTACCTTCTCCTCAGTAGTTTGTTCCCTGTTGGTGCTTTTGGGTTGTGCTCCTTGGAGAGAGATGAAGGCCGGGTTTGGCCCAGGAGCATCATCCTGGTGTCCTTACCCTCTCTGCAGGCCAAGCGATGGGCTGTGGGAGCACAGCGAGCAGACCGTGGACTTTCTGAAGCGCAGGGGACTTTGGTGATCTCTTGAGTAATGCTGCTCTCTCCTCCTGAAGTTAGAGGGCAGGTGGAAAAAATGTATAGGGAAGATGAGAAATAGGAAAACACAAGAATATGTACCTGTATAGAATCACGGAATGGTTGGAGTTGGAAGGGACCTTAAAGATCATCCAGTTCCCACCCCCCTGC
>RSEF01000005.1:62197015-62236408 GCA_003993805.1 Himantopus leucocephalus
TAAGGTCCCTTCCAACCCAAACCACTCTGTGATTCTATGATTCTGATTCCCATCACGTCTGTGTGCCCGCTGGGGTTTGTGCGGGAGCATGGCTGGGCGTACCTGCCTGGGTGGGGAGGAGCAATGACATTTTCATCTTTTGTAAGAGAGCTCTAGCCATGAGTAACACTGTTCAGCAGCGACGTTGTGGTGTTAATGCTATTCAAAATTGTGTAAGGCACTCAATGTTCACTGTTTTAAAATTCCAGAAGATGGCAAATGCTGTTCTTGCCTCCTTGCTGATGGGTATTCAAGAATCAAAGGGCCAAAAAGAAATTCGTGGTGCAAGAAGCTGTTCCATGGCACCCAGCCACGTCTGCAGGGAAGTGAAGCTGAAGATCTTTGTTTGTGGGCATTATCAGATGAGGAAAGCCCAAGGATCAGATTTTGTACCCTACTGGGTTTAAAGCACTGACTGAGATGATAAGATGAGCAAATAAAGTGGAGTACAGGAAGGATGTTATGATTCTCTTTAGTAAAGGGTTATTGTACCTATGTCTGCTAGATTTGTTTGCAGGGGTGTAAGTATGCTATTTAATAAATGAATGAGTTTCTGGTTAAGAACTCAGAAGAGTTACCTGAGCTTTGTGGCAAGTGTGCCTGCAGGAAATTTTAAGTTTTTGGCCCTGTAAATCTGTTACCTGTTAAGGAAGGAGAAGGACCTGAACGTACTCCAGCTCCAAGCACAGTGGCTAGTGCCACTGAAATAGCTAAATCGAGTCTTACTGTGGTGCCGTGAGGAGCCTGTCTGACTTCAAAAAGAAATCCTCTTTGAAAATAGTGATTTGTGCTGTTCTATTTACTGTAGCTGCTTCAGCTCAGGTCTCTTCTTGATAGTCTGGAGTGAACCTAAATGCAGGCTCTCGCAGAGGTTCGTTACGCAGCATGCCAGGAGGCTGGTGGGCTAAAATGCAGCGGTTGCTGTGCCTTTAACTTTGGCGTGAACTGAAGGGCTGTGAAGCAGATGCACGTGTGATCGCAGAAACACTCCTGTGCTGTAATGATCGGCACTATTTTCCTCTTGAACATGAGCAATTTTGAGGGAGAACTGGAGCCTTTAATGTGGCAGCAGCCAATGCTTGAAAGTGATTAAGTCACACAGGGCTGGAAGAAAAACAAACACCGCTGTCACTGGCTCCTCCGGAGGGGAGAGTCTGCAGAGTCTCCTCTCCCTACTGCCCTCCCAGTTTAGCCCCAGTGCCGCTCTCCATCCAGGGCATTGCCAGCAGCATGGAGCCCCGCTGAGTGCTGCCCTCCCCACGGAAACCCCAGCCCTGCTCCTCCTCGGGGCTTTCGGTGCCTAAACCTCTCCGGGGCAGGATAGCTCAGTGCAGAAGCTCTCCAATTAGACATTGTGGTCAGAAATTAGTTTGAATCAGTGGCGAAGGAATTACCAATCTGCAGAAATGCACTTGTTTATGCCAACAGTCAGAGTCTCAAATGCCAAAGAAACAGGTTTCACAACCAGAAACAGCTGGAAACCACTGGTGTAGAGGAGAGAGAGTGTGATGGTGCTGAGGCTTGGCTCGGTCCCTGCCCTAGCTGTCATCTCCCACACGGTGTACCTCACCTTCCCATCTTTGAGACACATGCCTCGGTGTTGCAGGACCCAGCTTTGGGTGCCTCCTCCCTCCAGTAGAAATAACATATGTTTTGCTTTGGCTTCATGGTATTTGTTTGTGCAAAGGGGAGGAATTCAAAGGAAAGGTAGTGTCTCCCCTCCAACATAGCCTGGCATCACTGTGCTGCATCACAAATTTGTTGTCCGTGGGGACTGGGTAGTGTGATTTTTCACCCATGAAATAATGGCCAGATCCCTCGTTTTAATAAGAAGATGAACCTGTGTGTTCATATGAAGATGATCCGCTGACAGCTCTGAGGAACACCAGGCAACCTGTCCAGACTGGACACTGCATGTGAAGAGGGATGTGGGTCAGCTGGGGAGGATCCAACGGGGAACGGCAGAGATAATCAGGGATCTAGTCAAGATGTCCTATGAGGAAAGACGAAAAGAACTGGAAGTGTTTAGCCTGGAGAAAAGGGACTCCAGGACACAGGGCAGCAGTCTTTTTTACATCTACAGTGCCTCCACCAAGGAAGGAATGAACTGCTTTTCACTGCTCTTGCAGCCAGGACTAGGAGTGATAAGCCAAAATTACAACAAAGAGGAGCTGAGTTAGATTTAGGGGAAAAAAATGTTATTTTTCTACTGTGTATTGAGAGATCCAGAAATCATAAATATTAGAGGTTTTACAGTAATGGATGGACAAACATCCAGTAAGGACAGCCAAAGTCTACTTGATCCCGCGTTGGGGTACAGGGAGAAGTTAGTTGGCCACTTGAGGTTCCTTTCAACCCTGTGTGTTATGATTGTTAGGTAGTATTAAATGTCTTATGATGTGCTGTATAGTAACTTTTAAGATCAGGCCCTAAGGGGCAAACGGTAGAACAGAAGTAGAGGTGGAGTCATCATTTTTTTTGGAAAACGACCACAGAGAGATTGTCTGAGCGAAACAGCATCAGATATCAGCAGCTTACTACAGGCCTAGATCATTCAAAAAGGGCAACCAATGCACCAGACATCTGTAATTAACAATTCCTTAAAGTGGTTATTTTGTCCTATCAGAACTGCCTCGGAGATATTACTTTTCCTTTTCACGTTGAAACTTTCCAGCACAATCTTGGCCGTTGTGCAGCTGGAAGGCACTAAGCATCGCGGGACGAAGAGGAGCAGTAGGCGAGGGCTAGGGCGGCATGCCTGGGAGCGCTTGCTGCAGAGAAAAATATATTATTTTTGTAGGAGTGGTTCTTTTTCCCCTCATAGAACTTTGAAATAGATGACCCTAGAAATGCTATTGCAATTCATCATATCCTGTTCTTCATTGTTTTAGGCCCTTGATTTGCAGTCAGCTTTTAATGGATCATTTTGAAAATGGCTTAAGGTTTCTTCGTGACTTTTCATTACACAAAGAGTAAACAGATGTGTTGGGCTAGAATTGCATTTATTATAGATTAAGGGCAACATTGCCTGAAATAATAAATCTTTGCAAGACAGAACACAGGAATAAAAAGCGTTCGTGTGCTTTGGTCGGTGTTTCAGTGACTGGAGAAGTGTTGGGTTCCTTTGCCACCTCTCTCAGAAGAGTCTTGAGTCTTCACAGTTGTCCTCCTAGCCAGTGTAGAACGTTGTCGGCTGTCAGCCACTGCGTTACACAAAAGAGGAGGGTTGTGGGTGCCTTAAATAGGTTTGTGTGTAGTCTGGTTAACATCAGCTGGAGAACTGGCGCTGTCAATGGCATACGTTATTGGTAAAGTGCAGATAAAGAGCTTAAACACGGGGCTGATGATCCATGATACATGTTGCTGTATCCTGAGCAAATGTCACTGCGAAGCCTTGTGACGGGTCCTGGGAGCGTGTGTGGTTTGTGCACAAATCACCAGAACAATAGTATCTTAACCACCCGAGATTATAGATAAACTAAATGCCTTTGATTAATGGGCATGACTCAGGCTGAACAGCTCAGGGCTCGTAAGTTAAAAAATAAGATCCTTTTAGGACTCTGAATTTATTTAGACTAGTTCTTAGACTCAAAAGTCAAGAGCTCTGAAGAAATATCTAGGCTATTGCTTTCAAATGCTTCCTGCTTTTGAAATGAAACTCTCATTGAATTTTCATTTTGTTGGCACAATACTTTAATGCATGTGCGCGCAAATGTGGGACAAAATGGCAATTTTGAAATGAGTCTTTTTTATGCATGAATTTTCAATGCCATATACAATAAATACATGTAAATCTTTTAAAAGTTGAATTATAGAGTAACAGATCAGGTAGAATCTAGAAATAAACCCTAGCCTGGATTTTGCTGGGGCTCAATTTAAGACAACCCGTGCCTGGTTTTCAGACAGGGTATGCATTTTCCGTCGGCTGCTCATCCGTTCCAGCTGGGTTTGCAAAGGCTTCTGAGTCTGGAGCAAAACAATTCCAATGAAGTGTTCCTGCTCCCCTCTCTGAAACAGTGGATGTGCAAATGGGGGGTTCAAAGTGTGTTTACTAGAATAGCAGCAAACCAGCCCAAAGTACCTATCTCCTGCCACCTTTGGGAGTCCTCAGAGAGTGGCAGAGGGAGGTGGTGGGGCAGAATGGGTTGGAGTCTGCTGCAAGTGGGAGATGAGTCCTCCTGTGCAGAGCCACTGCCTTGCCACAACCTTTAGCCATGGTCCAGGTGGATCGACTTTGTCTCGGGGATCTGACAACTTCTCTAGAAATAGTTGAGGTGGTCTAAGTCTGTCAGGCAGCCTGCCCTGTTTGAACTGGATAGAGAAGTGCCCAGGGCTGTCAATCTTCCTTAGGAAGCCTTACACCATGTTTTGGAACTGCTTCCGCAGCTCCTGGGGAGGTTTGTTGCATATGGCCATTAGTATTCATGAGCCTGCTTGGGGCAGGGCGGCATCTTCGTTAAGGGTGAGTTCTTCGTCGCATACACACAAACACCTTGGCAGGCAAAATTCATTCCATTAGTCGCATGTTTCCTTGCTCTTTGATTGAGGAGTATTTGTTGATAAGGGAGCTGCTGTCTGAGTTCGTGTGGAGCATTTCCCTGGCAACAGGCAGATGCCATTAAGGTTATAGATATGTCCAGGAGGCATGCGGCTTTAGAGGTCTGACTTTTCATGGTCATGGACTCCAAATGCTCTCTCCACTGGCTCCTTTGTGGTTTAAAGCTGGTGAAGATGCAAAGCCTCTCATTTGTTCTCTGGGAGCTGGATTCTGGTTTCCATTTAGTCGATCACAGATTCAAGGCCAGGTTGGACGGGGCTTTGAGCAACCTGGTCTAGTGGGAGGTGTCCCTGCCCATGGCAGGGGGGTTGGAACTGGATGGTCTTTAAGGTCCCTTCCAACCCAAACCATTCTATGATTCTATGATCCCACTGTGTTTCTTAAACTACAGCTTCTTGTGCGGGGTCCTAGGTAGAGGCTGGTATTTTAACTTCTGGAAGTTGATCTGCGAAGAGCTGGGCTCTGAAGTGTCTGTTCTAGGCAGGAGGCTATAGGCTATGGGGCACCTCGCGCTTCGGTGGGCCCTAGACTGTCAGTCCCCAGACTCCTATGGTGGTTTTATCATGGGTCTGTCATACAGTCCTTAACCTAACTTCACCGCTGGGGAGCATTTTGCAAGAAATATTGACATTTTCTGACGTTGGCGTATCGGCCACGGTCTGTGGGCAGTATGAAGTGGGCACCGTTCAGCTGTATCCTTGCCCCCCGCTGCCTTCTGTCATGGGGCATCCTTCTCCTCAGTGCTGCAACAGAAATGCAGTCCTGAGAAGCAGCGTGGGCTTGCTGGCAGTGCCCGCCGTACCAGGGGGCAGGACCTGGGGTGGACCGCAGATCCACTGGTGAAGCCAAGGTGGGCTTTGTCCAGGCGCCGGTCTGGTGCTGGGGGGCAGGGGGGCACTCCGAGGGAAGGCAAACCTCCATTTGGGAATGTGTCCTCTGGAAGAGAAGTACTGTGCTTGAATTCTCTTGTTTATCTCATTTCCAGTTAAATTGGACTAACATCCTTGATTTATATTGGCAGTACAATCTGAGCTGCATGTTGTTGCTGCAGAGCTCTATTGTGCAACCGCATTTGCGAAAACACAGGTGACATTTAGGGATTTTCTCACACATAATCATTCTTAGTAGAAAACAGAGCATGAAGCACAAATTGAAATAGGCTCTTAAAAGATGAAGCTGGTAAAAATGACTGACTCGGTTCCCATGAGTTTCATTGGCACATCCCTGGAAGAGTCAAAAGAAAATGCACAAGCACTGCTCTGGTTGCTCCTTCTGGCTGAGCAGGTGGAAAAATTTAAACTCCAGAAGCCAAAGGACTTTACCTGCCCATCCTTACCTCCATGGAAACCCGTGGAGGGTGTTCCTGTGCTGTGTAGAGGGATGGCTGGAAGACTCGCTCAGCTGGCACTAACCCACGAGGGCCAACGTTCAGTGTGGAGGAGCAGGCGAGGAGGTGATGGAGAGCAGCGCCGAGGAGCCCGCTTGGCGGCCGATCCAGCGTACGGTCGGGTGGAGTGTGCCATCTGCCCATCCTTGTTCCCGCGTTCCCATCAGCTGCACCGCAGTGTTTGTTCCCTAATCTTCAGGCAATTACGCTTGTTGGACACAGAGGAAAAACATCTGCCATTTCTATTCAGATTAGCTGCTTATCATGCTGTGCTTTAAATACCTTCAAATGCTATTTTCTCTTTCCATCTTTCCACTCTAGCTAAATTATTGAAAAACCTGTCAAATAGTTTCACACATGCGTTTGGCCTTAATTAAGGAAAGACGAGGTTTTTTAATTGATTTTAATATTATATTACAAGTACAAAGCATTTCCAACAGTCTGTCACAGAAAGTCTAGCAGAAGAGTTACTGAGGCTCTGTGCTTCATTTTCTGTTGCTTTCAGCCCAGATCTCTAAAGAAATGGGATGTCTGTAAAAATGCTGTTTGTGCACAGTTAATAAATGTTGAATCTTCTGGATATTTCAGCCAAAGGTGACAAAGAGGAGATGGATCAAATGTTGACTTATGGGAAAGTGTGTGTTGGGAGCTTACCCTTAGATATTAGTGTTCCTGTGCTCACAGCATGACTTGATCTTAATTCTTTTCTTTTTCCTTTCTGAGATCCTGTACTGCACAACCCACTGCCAAAACAATGTTTTATGGTTTTGTGCTGAAGGCAAAAACTAGCCTTTACTTTAAAAAAAAACCCCAAAATTCAGTGCCAGCCTTTATAAGGCTCAACTTCATGCTCCCAGTTGTGCCCTTTCCCAGCAGCAGACTTACCTGCGCGTTGGTGGATTTTCCAGAAAATATTTTTCAGTAGCCAACTGTTGCTTGGAAGTGGTTGGGAACTTTTTCCTCTTTTAACAACATTGTCAATAAGAAAATACTGAGAGTAATACTTGATGTAATGTAATGTCTTCCAACTGTTATATGTAAAAATATTTTATCATCTTTCTCTCTCTTTCTCCCTAGAACAGGGCAGTGATTTGCAATACATTCAGATTTTTTATTATCCTTCTTTTTTTTTTTCCAGAATGTGTTTCAGCTCCAGATTAAGCCCCTGAGAATAAAATATAAAAGAATCACAGAATCACAGGATGGTTTGGGTGGGAAGGGATTTTTAAAGGCCTTCTAGTCCAGTCCCCCTGCAACGAGCAGGGACATCTTCCACTAGTTTAGGTTGCTCAGAGCCCCGTTCAACCTGGCCTGGAATGTTTCCAGGGATGGGGAATAAGCCCAGAGTGAGGAAAACTGCAACAGTAGATCTAGAAAAGAACAGATTTTATTCAGTTGCTTGTGTTCACGGTTTCAGCAGCGCACAAATAAGTCTGTACCATGGCCAACGTAAGTCTAGAACAAAACACAGCTGCAGGTTTTGGCTTCCACTTAGAGCAGAGCTCAGTAAAAGAAGAAATAGGGGACTGAGAAATATTAAAGGCAGTAATGGGCCAAAACCAGTCTCAGCGAGATCCCCCTGCAGTGAGCAAAGTTATATCAGGGATGAATTTGACCTCGTTAGCTTACGCAGACACCTCTTGTCTCGAGCGGAGTTGTGAAGTGGTGCGAAGCGAGTGTTCGCTGCTGGCCGGCGCTCCCCCGCCGCGTGCAGATTGGATGCAAATACAAGCAGCAGGCGGTCGTCCCATTTCTTCTTGCCTGTCGAAGTATTATCTTTGCTTGAGTGAGAAGCACTTTCTTCTTGTCAGTGTGCAGCATATTTAGGGCATAGACAGTGGGTGTACAGTCAGAAAGGTTTCCTAATGTGTTGCTGTTAGCGAGTCATTAACATTACCAGCAGCATCCCCTCAATCAATGCGGGATGATGTTTCAAAGGAACCTAAAAATTAATGTGCCCACGTCCTCCTGCCATTGTTCAGAAGCAGGTGCTGATTCCCCGGCCTCCTCGAACCGCTCCAGCCTCACCAAATGCCCGCTCAGACTCATAACCACTTTCCCATGGATGGAGTTTGCTTTCAGCCTGTTTATAACTTTGTGAAAAGTGGTGTAAATAAACTGTTAGACTAATAAATACTTGGTGTTCATTTTATTAGAAGAAACCAAATAAATGGATACCCAGAATCAAGGCAAATCGATTTGCTACTGTAATTCTTACGGACCAAAAGATATTGCTTTGAAAATTTAAAATTCATTGAAATCCCTACAGTACTGGCAAATCATTTGTTTTCTTATTAATGAATATTGTTCACGCTGTTGGTATCAGAGCTCTAAACGAACAAAACCACGTACAAAGAACAGCGTGAAGTGCGCGTGATTTAAATGCTGATGTTATGAGGTAATGGCAACCTTGTCCCAAGCTCATAGAAAACAAAAGCATCATCTCCCTTGGTTTCTGTAAGCTTTGGATCAGGACCCAGTTGCATAGCTTTTATGGTTGTGGAATTTCATTCCTGATTAACAGGTGTACATTTATGGGCTCCCACTGTTTCGTGGAATATATTGCGGCGTTGTCTAGAAGCTGTAATCATGTTATATTGTAATCAACAAATGTTAATCAGGCAATTCTTAGTTTTACAGGTCCAAAATGAATTCTATGTCTCACAGCATCTTTACAAAAATAGTTGCAGTAACCTTTAAATCTTTAACAGCAACCCAAAGAAGGTCTGTGGCATTTAAAGGTTTTCTCCAGTGGCTGACCCATCAACAAAAAAAATTCAGGATTAGAGCAGAGCTCCCATCCCTCTCGTGCTGGTACGGTTGCATGGTGAGTCATCTCACGGGGGTCTGACTGCCCTAGTCTTGTGAGACGGCCATGTACTGAGCTGTACCTGAGGACCAGTCTGAAGCACTCGATGAAGGACTCGTGGGCACTCTGTGCCACACCACGGGAGCTTCAGTGCTTTGGTCGTGAGAAAGGGACATTGGAGCAGAGTGGGATGGTGTAAAGGGGACACCAGGTATTGGGTTCCTTCATCAATGGCTTCTAGAGCATTGTATGGTTCTCTTTATGGTATTTTGTGTAACGTGGGCACACCCAAGGAAACTCCTGTCGGTGGTCTGTCAAAGAATGACTTTTCTCCTACAAGGACCAGAGGTGAGTATTCTCATCTCCCGGTGTTATTCCTATAGCCGACAGTTCTTCATCCTGCTTCTTTGCTGGGATAGGGCTCCTGCTGTTGTGATTGTTATGTTGTGATAATGACTTGGTCCCTGGCGGTTAAGCAGGCTGTGTTTGCTCTGCAGAATTTGGTAACAGTAACCTGCCCTGGGCATTTGGCTGCTGTAATCTGATGGCCTCAATACTGTTCCTTTCAGTCCAAAACAAAACAGTTGGTTTTTTTCCCCCCCGATGCTGTAATATTCATTATTCATAGCAACCCAGGCGGCATCCTGTACAAAAACCGAAGCGTGGCGGTTTCATGCACTTGCTGTAAGTGTGCTTTACTTTCACCCTTATCAGAAACCTTAGTGTAAAGGTACAAAGGCAATAATGGGGCGGAGGGATCTAGGCAGATCTAGGCAATATTAATATGTCAACTAATTTGTGCTAAGGTTTAAAGGATGTCTTTCATCTTGTATGAAGAAGTGATGAGGTCCACGAGAAGAAGAACACAATGCGGTAATTGGACTGCAGTAATTGGATTAGGTAACGGGTGCCATGGCCAGCCAGACTCCAGCTCATACGGATCACACACAAAGGAGCCAAACTGAGCCAAGACAAAAGATCAGTCTTCTGCAGTTAATGAGTAAGGAGATATAAAAAGTTTAGTTTCCTAAGTGCATCCACTTAAAAAGTTCAAATGAGAGCTGCACAGTTGGATGGAAGTGTAAAAGTAATGTAGAGCTTTTGTGCAGACCATGCAGATGGGTAGCACTAAGAGCTACAGCTCTTTGCAAAAAAGTTTGGAAGAGTGTTCTGTCAGAAAGTGCATTCCCTGTAAATGGAAGCAGTGTCTGCGAATTTTCTAAGACTGTCAAAGGATTCCCCCTTTGCTCCAAAAATGGCAAAGTGTTTTGAGTTTAGAAATGACTTTTCTTTCAGAGTGACACAGTAAGAAAGGCAGCACTGTTTCGCTCGCGTCAGAATGAAATGTCTTCCTTGATCCCAAATGCGTGTTAAATCATTACGGCTTGAAAACACTGGAAAGGTCTAGGTTTGTGGCAGGTTGTAACAAATGGTCAATCTCCCTCAAGAAGCAGAATTTTCATCCTAACACTGATTATCACGGTCACACCCACGCCACCATCTCTGCTCATCTCCATCCCTTTCCCACATCAACTGTTTTGTCAACAGGGAGTTTAGAAGAAGAGAGCAAGGGACTTGCCTGGGATCACCCTGCTCGCATTTTCAAGGCTTCCTTTGCAATCGTAACAGCTAAAGCTGAGTTTTTATTTGTCAGTTTGATGTTCAAGGTTGCTTTTTGTTGTTCAAGGTTGCCTTGAGGTTCCATTAGCACAGTTTACGTAGCACCGTCAGCATCAAGTCACATCTGTCTGATGTCAGAGAGATACCATTAAACTAAACAGCCTAGCAGGAAAGGTTGCATGTGTTTAGGAAAGTGAGCAGGTGTGTATAGGGAGCACTAGTTACTTAGTGCAGGTAATTTACTGCCTGATTCAAGTCAAGGAACAAAAAGGTCACATAAATGAGAAAGTGCTCCATCTGTTTTTATTATTCTCCAAGTCCAGTGCTGTGCTTTGTCGTGTTAAATTATATGCAGCAAGCCCCTGACAAAGGAGATAAAACAATTCATTTGCCATTTGAGGTAGACTGTTTTTGTTGTAAACAGTTTGATGGGCTGACATTGACGGTTTTCCCGAATTTAAATCTTACAGGCACCCTGAGGTTTTCTCAACATGACTCAATTACTAAACCTGAATTTTAAGCAGAATCCCTTTATGTGACAGTTGCCATTGAACGGTGTCATGGGGAGGGGCAGAAGCTCCAAAATGTCAAGTTGTCCCTAGGAAAGGCTCTGAACGACAGATAAAGCAGGACCACAGATGCTTCCCGAGTCAGCTCCCGCCGGAGACCCACCACAGCCCGGAGCTGCCCGCAGAAGCAGATGTCCACTGTGCTGTCTCCTCTCTTCCTCCTCCCCAGATTTCTCTTTTGGAAAATGTTTAAAGTTCACAGAAATTATTCTTTTGGCAAAGTCTGACTAACCCCCGACTCGGGGAGATATGATTGAATCAGTATGGTGATGACATTTTAAGAAAGAGAGTAATCCAGATGGTATGGTGTTGTGCATCCCGCAGACCCCTGGTTAGGGAGCAACAGAGGTAAAAGGGAAATGATGGCAACAAGTTCTGCAGAACATGGTGCCTGGCCACCTACTGTCACTTTGCCCCTCAACGTTCCCTCGCTGCCGGGACCCCAGGGCCTCACCCGCATCCCCTAGCAGGCTCTGGGCGAGAGACAGCACAAGGCCCCAGCTGGTTCGCAGAGCCCCAGGTACTGATTAGCTGGCCTCTGTCGTGCTAATTGGCCTTTTGGCAGCTGCCAATGTAATAAGTGAGTTTTTCCTGCGTTTGCCTCCATCTGGGCATCACTTTTAGGCTCTTTCTTCTTCAGTCGTTGTTTTTCACCAAAAGTGTGTGGACGTTGTACCTTTGATCCTCCTATTGCCCCTTTGTGTTTGGTACGAGTGAGTCAAAAGCAGGGGGCTGACAGGTGGCAGTGGGCAGGCTACACAAGCACACGAGCCTCATCCCCTCAAAACATCCATAAACAGGAGCAGAACAGGCACAGGAGGAGATAAAACCTGCCAGGGTGGTGCTGGGACTGTCCCCTGCGGGGCAGAGGGACCGCTCAAAGCCGAGGAGTAGAAAAACCCATCCTGAGCGTGTTTGGGTGCATCTGCCCTGTGCAGCCACAGCCTTGCGGAGGGGAAGCACCGAGGGGTGCTGTGTGCGCTCCGCTCTCCCCCAGCCTCAGCCCAGGCTCCCCCAGCTGTGCGCTGCCCTGCCAGATGTGGTGCGCAGCTGTGCCGTGCAGCCCCATGCCTGCCAGGGGCACTGAACAGGCTCTGCCACCAGAGCATCTTTTTTCTTCTCTCTCTTCTCTGATTTTCTCTTTGGTTTTTCACTTGTCCCGTAAGCAAAGGGAGTAAAGCACAACATGGAAAAATGGGATAACATCCTTACCCAAACTTTTCCAGACTTTGCTACTTAAATAAATAACCAAATGTTAATCATTTTCTGCCCCGAAATCTCATTTTTTTGGTATGAACCACTTTTATTGAAAAAATGAGAAACCAGAAAATGTGATCAGATCTGCTAGCTGACATCCCTCATCAACAAGCTTCATATTTTTCTTTCTTCTTAGCATCCCGTTTGCTTTCTGCCTCTCTCGCTCACATCCATCTACACCTGTCTCACGTTTTCACCAAACGACCAATCTCTCATTGCTCCCCGCCGGCTCCCGCGCCGTGCCATGCACAGGGACTGGGGCACAGTCACATCTGTTGTGTGAAACCCTTGTGCTGGAGCACTGCTGTCCGTGGAGGTCACCTTTGGGCCCTGGGGTACCACGTCCTGGGTTGTGAGCACACGACTATGTCCTGTGTGTCTTGATGAGCATGAAGCCCATGGGTTGAGCAGGGCCACAGTGTCCTAGTGTGTCCTTGAGAGCCATGGGATGAACCAGCAGATGGACTTGTGAGCTCTTGACCGTCTCCACCAATGCTTTGCAGGAGGTGACCCTGCAAGTGTTGCAGCTCCAGGAGGAGCTCCACAAGTGACAACACGGCCGCTTCTGACTGCCCTTTCCACTCAGTGCACCCTGAGTTAACAGTTCACATCTGAGCAGTTACGGTTCCCAGTTAATAATAATATTCTTCTCCCAGAGATGCCTTTTTCATCTGGTGTCTCTCCTCACTCTCCCCAGCCTTGCCGATGATCTGTCATCCTCTTCTGTGATGGAAGTCATTACCACGACTGTTGGCAATTTTCAACCCGTAAGACTCTGTCCCGCACTGCCCTAATACATAGTTCATCTCTGTTATCTCTGGCTGTGACATACAAGCCTGCTCCCTCTCAGCTTCGACTGGTGCATTTTAACCAATCTTTATTACCAGTCATTCAGCCCTATGTATTTTTGAGATCCAGATGTGTTTCAGTTAAATCCATCACATTGCAGCCATTCTTGGCTGAGCACTCAACCCTTTCTTCACCTCCATACCCATTTCCTTACTAATTCTTTTCCCCTTAAAACTGTGTTTTCCCACATAGCTTCCTATGAAAGTCTTCCTCTCAGATTAAGGTTTTTGTTCTCTCCTACTGTGGGCTGTTTTATTTGATTGACTCCCATGGAAATCATCTTGAGTGCTCAGTGTCCACCGTGACCATTGCATTACATGTACTGTTATGTACAGGTTGCCCCAAGAAGCTGTGGCTGCCCCATCCCTGGAGGTGTTCAAGGCCAGGTTGGACGGGGCTTGGAGCAACCTGGTCTGGTGGGAGGTGTCCCTGCCCATGGCAGGGGGGTTGGAACTGGATGATCTTCAAGGTCCCTTCCAAATCTAACCATTCCATGATTCTGTGATCTAAGGCAGGGGGGTCAGACTAACGTGAAGCTGTAAACTTTAGGCTGCAAGTGTCGGCTGATTAAATACACCGAAGTTCTGCAGAGTTTTGTCTTGGTAAAAGCAGAGATTTTAGTCCCATACCTCCTTTGACTTACGAGTCGTGCTGAGCTGTAGGAAGGGCCCAGAGCTTTGCTTCACAAAAAGCACATTTCACTCCCCTCTTTAAATTTCACACCATCAGCACCCAATTCCTCTCTGCTCCCGCTTTTCCAAACCTTTACCTGCACTTCTTTCCCCGCTTTTAGTTGCAATTTCTTCTCCTATATCAATGCAGCCATTTCTTAGCAAAGTACTCTTGGAGATGATAGATTTTCATGTTATATATTCTTATAGGTCTCCATGTAGCAGATTAGGACCTGACAGGTCTCTCTGCGGGTAACTCTCATTTCAGATAATTGGCAAAGATTTATCTTTAAAGGTGTCTCACTACTGATTTGGATGCTGTTTGAATTGAGTTCTCAGATAAGAAATGATCATCCAACTGGATACTGCTTGGAGAGGAGTCCCGGTATCTGCTTTACCAAGGTTAAAGCTTCATAAAATCTGTAACCTTTTGTTTTAGACCCAGCTACAGTATTTACAGTATGTAACAGTATTGTAAGACTCTATTTTTGTTTTGAACCAAAGAGATAACAAATGTCCTCAAATGATATTTCAGAATAATTGATTACAAAACCGCTTGAAGTTGGTATATGGTCTGTGAATATGCATGTACCTCTTTGTCATTGAGTATGTTGTGAAGTTTAAATAAATGTTATAGCTTCTTATTAGACAGCTTTTGCTTCCTCAGATTAATACCATAGATAATGTAGGTGTATATATATTCAAAATTGACAGGACATTTATTTCTCTTTCCAGTGGCAGAAATCCATTAGAAGTAAACAAATTCTTTACTCTTATCAGGGTGCTTTGTGTTGTCTGCATTTAGAGATAAAGCTCCACTATTTCATCACAGCGCGCGGGTGCATTGCTGGCAGAGTTAAAGGGGGATCGTGCTGCATAATGAAGTTACAGTTGGCTGCAGTGACTGGAAATTCATCTGAAACACATGTTGCATGGTAGGTTATGGTTCATGTTTTCTTTTATACTTTTCCTTCATACATTTGCAAAAGAGCAGCAGTTTTCTGAGGGTTGGAGTGTTTCTGACTTTGTCACCAACACGGGGGAGGTCAGAGGGGTTGTGCACAGCAGCGAGTCACACGGTGACTGTGCTCTTAATTAGCGAACACTCTGCCGCTAAAGTCACCGCTGCTACAGCCCCTTGAAACTGCTCTGGTTATATTTGGGGCTAAACCCATTAGACTTCCAATGCTCAGAGATTTCCCCCATAGTCCTGCAGTCAATTTGCTTTCCTTACTTCACTGAGTGAATGTGATCTTCTTTTCACATCCACTGCGATGCTACCCTCTGTTAAATTGCTTCCCTCAGTCTGTCTGTTATTCGGATGCCTTACCATGCGATACAGGGTACAACAAAATGACTTTCCAGATAAAATATTTATGCACAGGCAGGGCACAGTGGTCATCGGAGAGCAGAAGAAAGAAATTACATTTGTAGAGGGGAAGAGGAGCAGCACACAGCAAGGACTTGCTTTCTAGCATCCACAAGACACGCAAATTTATCCAGAGGTCTCATAAATGGGAATGATTTGCACAGTAGTTGTACGTTTATTTCCGCTTAGCTTCTGGCATCATCTAGTGTCATCGTTCACCGGGGAGTCTATAAGTATCAGTCAATCTTGTCATTTCGTGTTAGGAAAAGAGCTCAACTCTAAAACAATTCCTCTTGCAATGCTGAAAAAAAGAAAATCCCAAAATACAACTAACTGGTGAGCAAGGTCTGAGAGGACAGGAGTGATCCTGGTGTACAGGAGTGTCACAACACAAGAAGTTGTGGTGCACGTTCTAAGGTGGACATGTCCAGTGGGTGGGAAATGGTGACACCTTCTCTGGGGGAACAGGGCTCAGAGGTATCAGCTGGAATAAAAAAGTGGTTAGGAGGAAGGGTTTGAGACCTCAGAAACAGGAGGCTATTCCAGCTCGGGGAAGGCTAAGGCGGGAAAGGCAGTGTACAGCGTGTTTGCAACCAAAGAGCTCACAGCCATTCTTGGGTCCGTACAGGTTGCGCAGCAGTGAGGCTGTGAAGTCCTTTGCAATTTCTCATCTGCACCAGTAACAATTGTCCTCCCCTCTGACTGTCTTGGACTAGAGAAAGAGGTATATATTCTTTATTTATTTGCTGGTTTGAATTTACAGATAACTTGTTGATTGCGGTTGACATGGGTGAGTTATTTTTAACTCTTAATGAATTAGCTAATTTGGTAGTTATCAACAGTTAACATATTTAATTCTGTAGTTGCAAAACCCTCAGAAGCCCTTCAGGAAATAAATTCCTCAAAGAATATGAACTGCAGACTTACTGAAAGAAATAAGTACACACTAAGTTAATTATGTGTTTTGGCTTGTGTTTGAAAAATTCTGTCCAGACTATTACAGGAAGACAGTGGTGGCTTGCAAGGGCTCACAGAAGAAAATCTCCTAGGTGTAGGGTGGTCCCCTCTTGGGTCTGAGGCATGCTTTTGGTGCAGGCTGTAGCAGAATAATGCCGTGAGCCAGCTATTTGGATCATGTACGTTGGCATTGGCTACTTTTATTAGAAAGTTGATTTCCCAGTCTTTACTTCTCAGAGTTGTTTATTGTCAGCTACCGTGAATTCCCAGGTAACTAAGCCCCAGAATTCCCAAAACACTCTGAGCTCAGTTATTTGGGATGCAAATACAGAAGCAGCTAAAACGCTGACAGTTTGAGAGCTGCATCTCCAGGGTAATGACAAAACCGAGACATTTATCTTAGGAGCAGAGCACATCTTAGCTCCGTTAGGATAACTACATAGCACCTGCAAGGAGCTTCTGGCATGGTTTGTTCCCCATCACTTGTCCTCCCATCTCTGTCTACTTCAGGAACTCCAGGGAAGTGTCGTCCTCCCTTCGTGCAACCCCAAGGTCACTGTGCGTCTCATGTCTCTCTACCATCCCTTCCCTGCTTGCCTCTTTACTTCCCTTCTCACTTGCGACTTGCAGCTCACTGACTCTCGCACTATCTCTCATGGTCCTTGTTTAATCTTTTCTTACTCAGGACCTTACCCAGTTTCTTCTTCCCAGGTCTCTGATGCACTTTGTAGAATTGTTCCTAGTTTCTCTCTTCTTTGGAAGTCCCTCGTTTTCTTAATTCTTATCAGTGACCTTTAGTCTGAACGTCCCTGTAGCTTTCCTTTTGATTTCTATCCCCATTCTTTATTCCTTCACTTTCATACACACATTTCCCCCAAACGTCTTCTTTCCATTGGGCTCCTGACTGTGCATGAACCTCCAGCCCTCAGAGCTGTGGAGGCAGGAGGAAGGTGGAGCTGTGACTGGCTTGCAGCACCTGGCACCATGGGGCACACGATTTTCCAGGGAACTGAGCTTTTCCATTTTTGTGCTTTGCATGGAATTATGTAATCTTGGGCACTTGAAGATTTGGAAGATTACTTGAAGTTTTTGAATGAGTGACAGCAAAACAGACAAATGGAAAATTACGGTATTTAGTAGGAGACCTTGCTTCACTTGGTCTGCAAGAGTTAGGAAAAGTTCATATATGAGAATCTCTCTTTGTGTTCAGAAAATAGCTTCGAAGGGGTTTAGTCCAAATAACTAGGATCCATTAAATCAATTTTTGATCCCCTTATCATAGGTGATGTACGGAATATGAAAGAAACTAGTCATCACAGTATTGGTCTTTTATTTTTAAGAGTATAATAGAAGATTTATGGCATTCATGGCCAATAGGAGGAAACTTTAAGGTCATTTAATTTGTCAGAGCACTAAAGAATATCAGCAAAGTCACAGCATGGGCTCTGGCATAGCAGGGTCCAAGTGCTTACCCCTGGAATGGAAAAGAATAAATGTTAGTGTGTCTGTATCTCAATTCCAAATTATAATTGCAGTTGTATGTACTGTAGCCTAACTGGCAGGTGAGAAATAAATGCTTTTGAGCTATGTTCCTTCATGCATGAAAATTTAAAAAACTGATCTGTGGGAGTTACTGTGAGTTGTCAGGAGCCGGAGCACGTGGAAGACAAAGTGCGTGAAGCGGGTTGGGGCAGGTAGCAGCTCTGTCTGAAGAGATGCACCATAATGGAAAATCACAGAATTCCCTCTTAGCCGGTTCAGACAAATACGATCTTGTTTTACACTCCAGTGCCTTCAATTGCCTAAGAGAACAGCATTTTTTAACATCTAATTTGAATCATCTGACCTACTGTTGTGCAGCTTTATGTAGTTTTACTGAGCAAAAAATTAAGTAATCAGTAATGTTTCAAGCTGGTGGTGTGGTATTGCATGCTTAAGTTTGGTATGATAATGTTCCTTTTTCCCAATATGTGATTTTCAACTGAATACTTGATAAAGCCCATTGAGATATTAAGTTGATGGAAAACTTCAATATCTGAAAGTTCTCATCTCCAAGTACTGAGTATACGTTTCTTCAGTCTCCTGTAGTGTGCTATGGGATGAGCGCCCTTGTGTTATTCAACTGCAGCATCTGAAATATAAGTACGTGTTTCTCCAACAAATACAGCAACCTGATGGTGGTTGCTTAAACTTTAATGCAGAGTTTATGATAGACAACAGAATTCTCCTCCTTTAGCCTCAAAAACTTATTTGCGCCTGTCAAATTCTGCATCCCAGTGACATGAATGAATGGGGGACCGAATTCAGCTCCCTAGGAAGAAACCCTGCAAGTCATGAATTGTCTGAATCCTTAATGAGTTATTTAATAACAAAGAGATAATTTGGTTGGCAGGGGATGATTTGATCACTGATAAAGGGAAAACAACTCTCACAGCCCATGAAACAGAAAAAAAAATCCTTTAAAAGTTCATGAGAAAAGTAAAATATTTTCTATTTTCCACCGCAGATTTTTAAAAGAAGCAGCATTTTTTCATGGGTTTCTTTTTACTGAAAATGTTCTTTAAAAGTGTGAGCAGTTGTTAAAATGACATATCACAAGAATGAATTGCTTGTGAAGAAATGTGAGCCTAAAGAGGAGCATGGAAGCCAGGGATAGAAAAAGGAGAAATAAATTGCCCTATTCATTACTTTTCTTGACACCTTTTTCTACTTCCCATCCTAATTGTAGTCTGTGAAATGCAGTTATCCTGTGTCAACAGCTCTATGCAGACACTCTTTAGGGAAGTCTTCACCTCTCCGGGAGAATCATTAGGCTCACAGGATGAGCATTTATCTCTTGGGTCCATATTTAGGTAGGAATATTTGAAACACAGAGACCAACGGCTTCATACAGATCCTGGTGTTGCAGCAGAAATGCAGGAAATTGCTTTGCTAGTATCTCCATGTAGTAATTTTATTGAAATTGATAAAAAAGGTTTGCTCCATCCTTTATAGGAGGTGTGGCAAAAAGACACAAAACCTCTCACTGGAGTTATGATACAGAGACTCCAAAATAAGCAAACTCCATTTCTAAGCCTAGTATATATGTTGAAAAAAAATAAAAAGCAGCTCAGCTGCAGGTGAAGTCGTTGGAAAGGTGAGCTCCTGAAAGGGCTTTGGGAACCTCCACACGTTTGTGATTTTTGGCTTTGGTTTCCAATACATTTAGATGCGAGGAGTCAGCTCACATGGTCCCAGTGCGAAACCAGCAGGCTCAGAGTAAGAAGCTCAGGATGTGCCTTACCTGATTTGTTCATGGAGAGCTTGTTCGTGCTCATAAAGAAATTGCAGTCACGCTGACCTGGCAGTCCTTGGGGTTCCATCTTTGGCTGCTGAGGTTTGCCCCGTCGCTTCATTGGGAAGCGCTGGTAGCCTCTCTCGCAGGCTGGCCCATCACCTCGGCAGCTGCTCCCAACGTCTGTTCCCCAGAGCTGCCCGCGAGTTGTCTGGGGACAACGCAAGTGCCCACCTGGGCACTCAGGGACCAGTTCCTGCAACGTGTGTTCTGGTGTTGTTCAACTTTTCTTGTGTAAACAATACCCGCAGGGGCTATAATAGTCAGGTTTGCAAATGTGTTAAAGCACATTGTATTTCAAATGTAAAAGTAGTGGTTGGCAGCGCTCTGCTTCCACCTCGGCACGTGCCCAGCGTGTTCAGAGCAGGGCAATCTCTCTCACCAGTGCACAGTATGAGCCATTCAAAAAAATCACCCCAAAACTGGGCAGTGATGTTGTATGTTTAATAAATTTCTAATATTCTGTATAAGATTTTCTTTTGGTCCATGTCACTGCTGATGAGAAAAATGTCCCGCGGCTCATTGATGTATTCCTGCTGTCAGGCTGATTTTCCAGGGAGAAGGGCTACTTTTGCTGACCTTCTTTTCACAGGGATTTCAGTGGAGAGCATGGTGATTATGAATCGAAATGATCTAACCTAGGCGTGTAGCACACTGCAGAATTTCTCCCCATGGGGTTGAACTGAGCACCAACAACACATTTAAACTTGATCTTCAAATGAATTTTGGCCCAGGCGGTATCCCTGCATTTCTGGGAAGGGGAGGAGGACATGGAAGACACTAATTGCAACCTGGCTGGTCAGATGAGAGTGCCCAAGAGAACGTGCATTCATTGTTCATGTCTTTGTGGATTATGCAGTAGGAGAGGTGGGACAGCAGAGCTGGAATTGTCGCATAATGGTGGTGTTACTTTGGTCCAGGTACCAGGTCTGGGTGAACGGGGGCTGGTTTGTTCTGGCCAAGATTTGCAGCTGGTCCTTTGTTGAATCAAAAAACGCAAAGCAAAAGCCACCCTCAGCTTCTGAGCACTCCCTTTGGTCATTCTGACACGGTGTAAAGCAACAGGGTTTTCTTGTGTCTTTTATGCAAAACTCTCGATCACACGTGTTCAGGCTGCTCTGCAGTCACCCGTTAAGAGCAGTATCTGATTAATCCACGTTGCCTCAAAAGGGTTTTTTTATATTAAGAACGCTCCTAGCAAATACGATCTGACAGTTGCTTTGTAACCATTATAATTTCCAGTGATTTAACATTGTGATTTTGGCTTCCTATTGTTTTGTTCAATACCCCCTTCATCAAGAGCCCGTGAGCTCTGCCAGAGACCCCCCTGCAGTCGCCAGGACCAGAATTACATGTTATACGGGGAAAGTCTCTCTTCACGGCAGCTGGTGATCAGCGTCATCCTGAAATGTAACTGGTGACTGATGGTCGGAGAACTGGAAATTATATATGAGAGGGATGGAAATTACCTATCCTTAAAAAAAACGAAACGAAAGAGCAGCTACACTGTGATGACATGGGGTGGCAGCAATTTCATGTAGTGTGTGAAGCAGCTTTCCCCGTTATGTATCCTGAACTTACTGACATTTTGTTTTACCAAAAGGTCCTCTGTTTTGAACTAAGGTACAAGATTAAAAGGAGACACGTCTGTGCTCAGGAAAGGGGTAATGAGGTCGCTAATTATCTTGATCCTGAGCCTCTGAGAAGAAGTCAGCTACTTTCCTGTTCATCATTTCTCCTCACCCTTGCTACAATGTGGTCAGAAATGACACTGCGAGCGAGGGACTTACAAGACTTGGGCCCCATTAGTGTGCAGCTGCCCTTGCTCCCGCTTGCCTGTGAGTCCCATTCCCTTTAAGAGACATTTCTTCTTGGTGGGACCCGTCAAAGGTCCCCACCTGAGTACTTTCAATGGAGTACTCCACTGCAGTAATGGTTCTGCTTTCGTTTACAATGAAGTGACTCAGTGAAACCACTGGCATTGCAAAAAAATGAGGATGAGGTTGGAAGATGCTGCTGAAGATGAAGTGCCCTGTAGTCATCAGGCAGCTCATGGTGTGGAGGAGGATGGATGGTCACGGTGGAGATCAGCAGTGCTGTGGCTGCAGCTGGGCTGGCCATGCAGGGGCTGCTCTGCTGAGCTTCAGCAGCCCAACCACGGCCAAGCTGGCCACGCTCGGCTCCCTTTCCGTGGGAAGGAAGCAGGTGCCTTGCGAGCACGGTTCATGTGAGCAGGTGGAGACGCCTGCTTGAGGATGAAGTGAGTCACACCCTGGGGCTCAGCATCACCATCAGCTAGATTTCTCCTAACCATACAGAGACTTTATCCCGTAGGACCCCTCGGGTCCTTCCTAATCACTGGCGAGGAATGGTCATTGCAGGGATGCAGTTCTGCTGCTGCAGTGAGTCTCATACAGGTCACTTGAATTTGCGCCTTTAAGGGGCCTCAGGTAACCAGCTGGATGTGGCTGTCTATGCACTGGTTTACACCCGGTGTGATGGATGCCACCAGTATGTATGCAGCGTTAGGTATAGATACAGCAGTTATCTAGGAACATGCAACGCCTGACACAGAGCAGCACCCAACACTTGCGGAACAGAAGCGACCTGGCTGAAGATGCTGTGTTCCTGTATGTCCCAGCAAGAGGGACACGCAGATAGGCTGATTATTCCTGCACCCTGCTGCATCATGTCTTGGGGACACCCTGTTTTAGGTGAGAAAGTGGCAAGCCCTTCTCCCTGGAAAATCAGCCTGACAGCAGGAATACATCAATGAGCCGCGGGACATTTTTCTCATGGCAGCACCATGACAGCACAGGGACGTGTGAGAAGTCACGAGGACCAGGTACTTTGGTCTCACCCCGAGACTTCTGAACAGTTCTGTAAAATAACTACTGCTAAGGTGAGGAAGCTGGAATATGGCTGGAACTGAGGAGCATGTTGTGTTTTATGGCAGGGCAGTTACAAAAACAGAACGGCTGCTAAGACAAAGGCAAGCCCTAGGGTAAAAGTGAGACAAAATGGGTACTTGGAAAAGTCAGTCTGATGAACAAGGAAAATTAGAATTGTCCCTTCTGAATGTAGATATCTGGTCATTTTAACTTGGGTAATCTTTTGCTTGAGCATTTAATCATGCTAATGCTACATGAGTTGTTATGTATTATTAAACCTCCGAGAGCTTTTAAGCAGCAGGCGGAGAGAAAGCTCGGCAAAGTCACAAATGGGTCCATGAGAAGCATTGCTGGACAAATACCAGAAAAACCAGCTGCGCTATGGCGAAAGCTGCATTGCACCCATGGAATAAATACCTTACAATATTTACAAATGAGAGAGAATCTCTAGAAAGTGCATGTCTCTGCTAAATGTCTCCCATTAGAAACACAGGAATTCCCATTAGTCCTGGGAAAACCAATTCCATTTAAGTTGTGAAGTCAGTATTGCAAACTACTGAGTTGTAATGGCGTTAATTGTACTGCTCAAGAACTTTTAAACCACATTAGTCTCATTTAATTCAACTTAAAGGAACACAAAGAGAATTGAGTTCTCTAAACGTGGTTGGGTCTATTTTCCAAAATGCCCTTTTGAGTACAATCCATGTTACACAGTAGATGACAACAGCAAGAGGAAATTTCCCTTAAGTAGATGTAGGAAGCAGGCAAACCCAGCCGAGATTTCTGTTGATGTTCATCTAGGCTGACGAGGTGACTCCTCTCTTGAGGAGTTTAAAAGAATACAGTTAAACTCCATTTGTAAGCTTACTGGGCATTTACTGGGAGGTTTAACTCTCTGAGGTACGCTGGTTCCCCCAACGGCAGGTGAACTTCTGCTGTTTTCCCATACACTTTATAAGGGCTGTTGCAGTTCTGCTGCAAAAGGACAATAAAACCACCAGTCAGATACCGAGGGAATATGTATAACCACTTATAACCCCTGCAGGGACAACTTGGTAGAGATTCAGTCAAGAAGTTGTCGGGCCATGGATGTTCAGGATGCCCAGGACTATATTCACATGTTGTCTTTCTTTGAAAGATCTGCTAAGAGAAGGGAGAATGATTTGGAAATGTATTACTTATAAACACCTGCTTTGCCCATAAGTATCCTTTTCTGGATGGGCTTGGGTTGGTTTGTTGGGTTTTTTTGGTAGGAAGAGCCATAAGTATTATGAAGGGACTGGAGCGTCTTGCTTCCAGGGAAAGGCTGAGAGCTGAGACTGCTCAGCCTAGAGCAGGCCCAAGGAGGTCTTACCCACGTGGATAAACACCTGGTGGGAGGGAATGACGAAGATGGAGCCAGGCTTCTCTCAGTGGTGCCCTCTGACAGGACAAGAGGCAATGGGCACATATTAAAAACCATGACGTTCCATCTGAACACAACAAAACACTTTTTTTCCTGTGTTGAACACTGGCGCAGGTTGCCCAGAGAAGTTGTGGAGTCTCAATCCTTGGAGATGCTCAAAACCCGACCAGACAAGATTTTGAGCAACTGGCTCTGGGTGACCCTGGTGGAGCTGGGAGGGTGGACCAGATCACCTCCAGAGGTCCCTGCCAACCTCAGCCAGTCTGTGACGGGCTGAATTGGTACATCTTGGCAAGCACATCACTGTCTCCAGAGAGACAATGAAGAATTAGTTTTCCATCTTAAAAAAAAATTATTTGCTTTTATTTAAAGCAAAAAAAAGATTTATAGCTTGAAACGTAACAAGAAAATCTCCCGGACATGCAAAACATATCAACAGCTAATTTTCTTTTTGTAACTTTTTAATTTTCTTTCCACCATATGGCTTAAATTGTGTGTGAATTAATATTATTCATAAATGCAGTACAAATAGGAATAAGACCAATTATAGCAAAATATTCGCCATCTTTTTAATCTCTAAGGTTATGGGAAAGGCTGTTCTCTTGCAAATTTAATATCTTAACAAAAATCACATGGTATGAAATGGTTGACTTTTGGCCCGTGGTACTTGTCAAGTTTGCAATATTTTGCCAACAAATTGACAAGGGGGATATTTCAGTGAATTTTTATAAGCCAGAGGGAATCTTCCATTTGGCTTCAAAGTGTTTGCAACATGCTACAGGAGTAATTTGGATCTAGTAGGATTCAGTTCAGAGTTTCTGGTATCTCAGCTGGCACAGTCCTTTCTGGCTCCTATTTTGGGAAGCTGATAATTGCTTTGGGCTGGCTGCGGTGCTGCGCTCTCGAGTCACAGGGGGTTCTCTTCTAGAGTCAGATGTACAGTTTGGCTATTGCTGTAGAGCAAATTACACCGGATTTTTAAGACCTATTTAGAAATGAATAACTACAGAATGGTCGCTTGGCAATGATTCAATAGTGTAGCTGTTAAAACTTTGTGCGTGGCGGTCATCAGAGCCTGAGATCACTTGTATTTGCATCAGATCCCAACTCCGTCTCTCCCAGTATCCACATTCCCACAGCGATGTAGAGAAGAAGAGACACAGACAAATTTAGAGTGATATTTCCACTAATCTGGCTTGCTGCTGGACATCTGCAGCTGAGGAATTTCATAAGGAAAAACTCTTATCTGCATTTTTTTTTAAATTTAATTTTCCTTGATTGACCATCTTTCATAAACTTGTGTGGTCCGTAAGAGGATGATGACACTTGCAATAGTCGGTGTGCTTATTTGCATTACGTGCTTAAGCGCAGCATGAGAGGAGCCTGTTCACCAAGGAGGGAAGCCACAGCCCTGCCGGTATTCCCAGAAACTGGGTCTAGGTGTGAAATCCAGTCTCAGCAGAGCTTGTTACCGTGATGAGGTAGGCTGGACTTGCTGTGGCAGTCAGGGTGAGACACTTGATGGTATAGACAGTGCTTTTGGTGCTGCGAGGAGAACGTGGGCCTTGCTAAATATGTGCCTGTCCCAGGCTCTTGCTGGTTGGCACCAGCTTCTTGAGAACCTGAATCACAGTTTGGACTGAGTCCTTGAGAAGCTGCAGTTGAGGAAACCCTCAGACAGTTCCTGCCCCACCTGGTGGAAAGGTCCCAAGAAGGAACCGGGGGGAAACATTTGCTGATGAGAAATTGCAGTGTACCCTTTCCTTGCCTCAGCTAAAATGCAACCTCTTTTAAATTAAATTTATCTGAGATTAAATAAGGTGAAAAAAGAGTTAATTGACAGCTTTTTGCTGCCAAAACTTCAGATCATTTTTCTTACAATTTTTCACCTCGATGCTATACATCTCTTCACTAATCTCTCTTGGTATTTACAATTTAGTTCAATAAGACCATTCATTTCCTTTCTCGTTGTTGGTATCCTCACTGTCTTATCCTGTTGCATCTGCAGCCCAAATATGTCTTCTGAAGCTGAAGCCTCAGTTGCAAAACTCTCCTGCCATAGCGCATCCTCATGTTATCAGTGCAGTCCTCTTTAGGGTACCATCTCCTGGGCTCTGGTACTTGCTCACTGGGTCATCTCTGACACTCTCAGCCTATTTGCTCTTTTCATTTGCACATCGTGTGTTTGAAGTTTGCTGTTTGTGTTATTTGGAGACGTGCAGACCCTGATCTTCTCAGAAATATGCCTGTATGAGGGCGACAGCCCCGCTCAGCTGGTGGAGGCCTTCCTTGGCTCAGCGGTGAACCTGCAAAACAAATCAGAGGATGCTGCCCAGGAAAAGGCAGTGGACAAATGCACTTTTTTTCCCCTTTGGGTGATGGAGAAGATCCCTCTGCCAAGGTGCAGGGAGCGGACATTAAGTGCGGTTTGTCTCGACATTGCCACCGTACCACCATGTCCCGGCACCAGTACCGCCTTCACATTTTGAAGAAAAACATTGCAGTGCGCCTGTGCAGGAGCCAGGGCACGAAACACAAACTGCACGTCTGCGCATGAGCATGGACCCATATAAAAAAGAAGCCCACACGCTGCGGGGTTCGCTGGCATTCTCTCTTTTTTGGCTCTTTGTCTCGCTTCCTCACCGACCCCTTCTGAAACCTGCCTCAACAAACCCTGCGGCGCTGGGGCGGGGCCGACGGAGCATCACTGGACTTGGAGTGTCGGTAGCCAGATCTCCCCCCCCGACTCAGTCTCCCTCACTCTCCCTCTCTCTCTCTCTCTTCTTTTTCCCCCCGCTCCTACTTTTCCCCTTCCCCCACTCCTACCTCTGTTGATTGAAAAATAAAGTTGAAAGTTGTACGTCATTTGACAGATTTCAGTGTCTTAATCTCGTCTCTTGGGGTCGTAACGGAACCTCCCCGATATTGGATTGGGACACAAGGAAAGTAAGTTTTCTGTAGACCCTGAGACAGATTGACAGCAACCATAGTTCTGCCTAACACCATTCAAGATCGCGTTGCAGATCCAGCCCCATTGCTCTGTTTATTCGTTAAAACGAAGTCTCTAAATCTGAGAGTTCCTTGTGGTGGGCTGTTATGTCCAGAGACCAGATTTTAATACACGGAGCTGATTTAATGAAGTGAACTTGACTGAAGTTGTGAGGGACAACAACAAAGTCTTTCTAGAAAAGAAAACAGTTTTGGAATGAATTAATGCCATCTGGTGCTATCTGTGTCAGACGGACTCTCTGCATCTGTTACAGCCACAGGAGAGGAGGCGTAAAAGAGAAGAATGAGAAGAAAAACAAATAATATATCGCTTCTGAATTGTACTAAAGCCTCGTCTCTAAGTGGCCCCCTTTTATATTTTCCAGCATTGTGAGAAATGGACAGGCATGCTTGAAAGTGTATCACCAATTTTCCATAAAGAAACCTTTCTTTATTTTGTTGTGCTTCCCCCCCACACCCCACCCCCCCCCGGCCTTCTTATTCAGAGCCTACAGGTTCACACACTAGCTTTGAGGTAGTTTGGTTTGAAATGGGCTGTACTGAAAATATCCATGGCCGCTTCGATAAATTGTAGTGAATTCCTCGTGGAGAGCACCGGGTTGAATAGAAGCTTTCATCTCTCCTCCCTCTCCAGCTCCGGTTCTTTGCAGCTGGAGTTTTCATCTGAAATCCCGTTCCCTCCCAGCCATTTGGATCTTTTTTTTCTTTGAGTCTGGCTAAATGTAGGGGGTTTAGTGAGTAAATGTTGAGGCACCGCTGCACTGACGTGCAACAAAGCAGAGCTGTTGTAGGGGTGTGCGGGAAATAGCTGCTAAACCTCTCCCTGAATCGTGTCCTCTCATGACACTTATTGATTGCATCGGTCAGTTATACGAGAGCAAAATGAGACTGGACTAAAATTGATACTCATACTTGAGGTTAACTTCTCACTGCTAATTATTTGATTTCCTTTATACTGTGTTGACATTTTGTACAAAATTCCTCTAATTTATATCCCCGTGCACAGAGTGTAAGTCTTTCACACGGCAATAGCAAGGAGTCATTAACGTCACGTTTACGTCCTTCCTTGCAGCGCTGGGGATGCTCTGTGTGCACACCCTCTGCCTGCCTTCAGGCTTTTGCCGGCCGGTAGAAGAGGGGGTGTCCGCGGGGCAGGAGCGGGATGGGCTGAGGGTGGTGGTGGTTGTGCTTCCTCCTCCAGGGTCAGGCGATGGAAACTGAAACGGAGGCCTCTGTGGTTTTCAGAGGTGACGTCTGAAAGGTTTTCCTGTATTTCTCAGAATTGGCACTTTCCACCTGCAGCGATTTGGTGGCGGCTCTGGTTCCCCGAGACTTTATGTGCCCTGGGTTGGGCGGTGCGCTTTCCCCCCGTGGCGTTGGCTGCTCTCAGCAGCCTGGCCCCGACTCCTCGCCTGTGCGGGGACGGGAGGAGATGCGTCAAGAGAAAATGCAACGCGGGTCCTGTTTCATTTCCATCCCTCGCATTTCATTTTGGCTGGTGGGTGCCTGTCCTCTGTCCTGCGAACCGGGCCGCTCGCTGATGCGCCCCCACTCCTGCTGCCGACGGGTCGGAAACAGCGCTGGTTGTCTCCGAGTCCTTCAAATGTAAGTGGCTCTTCCCCATTGTGCCAGATGGAGAAAAGGGAACTATGCTTTTGACAAAGATGCCGATTTCTGAGTGTGTTAGTTCTCCAGAAACCCTCTTCTGCCCTGTCTCGGGTCTGCTGTCGCCCCGCGGCTGACGAGGTGTGATGCTGCATGGCGCCCAGCCCCGGACCACCCGCTCTTCTCCCACATCGGTCCTTGTCCCCCCTTGCCCCTGCTGCCCGCGGGCTGCAGCGTTTTGCCAGATGGGACGGGGCAGCTGCTTATCACCTTGTCTGGGCATCTTTTAAAGGCTTTATTTTAGCTTTCATGATCCTAGACAAGTATCCCTCCATGCAACATTTCTGGTGTACGTTTAATTGCACCAAAGGAAGTAGTAGTATTGAAACAAATGATTATAATAGTTACATTCCCTCTCTCTCTTTTATATATCTACAACATGTGATAATTATTTTCATAAATAATTTAAGATGTGTAGTTTATTTTACTTCTACTTTGCACCCAAAATGACTTTCCAGAATGTTAGCAGAAGATCCGTGTCTTCCTCTAACCCCAAATCTTTACATCTAACGCACTCTTGGGTGTAGCAATGCAGTGGCAGTCACACACTAAGAAATTCTCATCTCCTTTGTCCATTTTTATTTTCTCTTATGCACTGACATTTGCATTTAATTATAAATACTGTGTAGAGCACGTCATCTGTCATTATTCAGTAGACTCAAGAGTCGTCTTCTTGTTTGGGGAATTGGAAATACATCCACTTTGGTCATTGTGAACCGAATGTGTTTTTTAATGATTTTCCCCAAAGTCTTCAATGTTTCAGAAAAAGTTTACAACAGGGAATAACTAGCAAGCACTTCCAGGACTATCCAGAGGATCATTTACCATGGCTGTCTCCATAGCACATTTAATACTGTGAAAGTTCAGTATAGTCCTTACTTAAAATTACATATGGAGTGGAGCATGTGGATTTCAAGCATTCATTAGGGAGCAGAGCAGCATTAATGGTTTGATGGATAGCTTCACTATCAGCTCTTGAAATAATTATGTTTTGTAAATGGAATGCACAAAGAACTCATCAGCGATGCCGGGCTAGGGTAACGTGTGAAGCTGAGCGCACGCCGTTGAGCCGTTGAATGGCAAAGGTATTTTTTTCACCATGAACCATAACGGCACAGCGTGTGCTCCAAAGCGAAGCTGCTAATGCCAAGGCTAGGCATGGGATGGGCTTTTTGGGTCTGCTCTCACAGGACCTCTGAGTTTGCATTGCAGAGCTACACTTTTCCAGTGAAAGCGGAAATTTGTAGTATGGGGGGATTTATACTGAGCCCAGCAATTTCATGTCAACAGCAGCTTTCTAAATGTGGGCTTGCAGTGGAGGAGACTCTCAGGGCTGCTCCTGAGGGACCGGCGTGTGTGTAAAACATACCACGGTTCCACAAAAAAACCTTACAACTTTGCAAAACCTTGTATGCCTCCAGCCATTGAGTCGGGGGAGTTTGAGAATAGTTTTCCCACTTGTTGTCCTCTTACCTGGAAAATATAAATAAATAACATAAAGAAATTCAGGTCAGCCATATTACCTGAAAGAAGGGAAATGAAGTTTTGCTGTTATAATCCAGATGATAGGCCAGGAAGATGCTAAATTTGCACAGCACTGTTGTGGAAGCACGTTATCCATCTTCTCGCTGAATCACCCAGACGACAGCACAAACCCATTCCTTAATTAGTGTTTAAGCATTGCTTTGTCTATTTTTTTGTTTTTATCTTGCTATTCTAGCAGAAAAGTGTTTCCTGTAAGAAGAGGCTATTGCTTGTGACACCACATTTAGCGAAGTCCCGGATCTCTGTTCTCTGGAGGAGTCCAGCGGCAGCCAGAGGGGACGGTGCCGGTCGGTGCCATGCCCTGGTCACAGAGGTCCCAGACCTCTGGCGCTGTGGGACGCGGGTGGCACTGCCACAGCTCCTTTGCAGTGGAGTGCCTGCAGGCAGCGGACACAGATTTGGAAAGATGCTGCAAGGGCTCAGACATAGCCATTGCACTTCTAGAAGACTTTAGCGAATGGCCTGAATTGGGGTTTGTTTCCCAGAGGGTGGGGGACGAGTTGCTCTGGCTGCCGGGCTGGAGAACTTTCTCCAGGTCCCCTGGGAAGCCCCCAGCCTCAGCCCATGCCTCCTGCCACCACCGGGCTTTCTTTGGGAACAGGAGGTGTGATGCTGGGGAGGGCACTGCCTGTGGGTCATGGCACCATCACTGGTGTTTTCTGAAGGAATCTACCCAAGGCAGTGTTTTGGGGGGGCCCTGGTCTCGGGGTGTGTCTGGGCATCCCGAGTTTTGTGCAAGGAGCAGTGCTATTTCATGGCTCAGCCTTTCCAGGGCGCAGTGGTTGGGGCACGGCGAGGGTGAAGTCACACTGCGAGTGCCTCCGTGATCCCAAAACTGAAACGGGGAAGGCTGATGTACTTCACCTTAGACTCGTCTGCATGACACCAGGACTTTCTCCCAGCCCGTCTCAGTATTTCACCTCCTTGAAGGCGTGCGCCTCTTGGAGAGGCTGCGCTTCAGCCAGGAGTGGTGGCACGAGCTCTCTTCTTGCTTCATTTAGTCAGCAGCGTGTTACGATCAAGGAGGATATTAGGAATTTTCCATGAAGTGCTGTTTTGATGACACTACCTATCTGAAGAGGCAACCTCTGGATTCATATATACATTATCAGCACAGATGTATTCATTATAGCATTAGTGCTGAGGAGCTAATGCATTCTGCTTATAAAACATTACAATTCTGAGCCAGTGTGTAACAGATGCACACCAGAGTCAAAGTATTGTTATTCGTCTGTGCTCTGCAGCCCTGCCTGAATGTACGTGCTTTTTCTTTGCGGAGGGAACAGTTATCATGCTCTGTTTCTCCTCTCATTCGGTTTTAACCCGCCATGATTTTATTAAGTGGCACCACTCAGTATTTGCAGAATTACAAGCAGGAAAAGAATCATTATTTTTTTAAAAAAATCACATTGTTTGAAATGGCCGGGAGAAAAACGATAAAGGAAGAATAACTGTGGGTTTGGCAACAGTTGATTCTGGATTTTTAGCGATTTCTTCCAAAATCCGTCACAGCCAGTAAGGATAACCAAGCATTCCAATACGGATAACCAAGTATTTTTCCATAAAAAAGGAGAGTCGAAAATTTGGTCATGGGAGACAGTGGCTGAGAAGTGAACACGGATTTTACTGAAATGGATCCTTGTAATGTGGCCAGTCCCCAGCCCGCTGGAGGCCTGGCCATTTATTTGGCGATGGCTTCTCTGTGGAAGGGGACATTGGTGTTCCCAGAGCGCCGAGGTTTGCTGTATGTAGGAGGCAGCCAGTGCCCGTGCCGCCAGCCGGCGCCTCAGCAGTGATCCCACAGGCAGCCCCATTCCTCCAGCTCTGGGAAGAGCAGCCTTTGGACCCATCTCCGAGCTGTGCCGAGTGCAGGGAAAGCAAACCGTGGTTGCTGATGGCAAGCTCATCCGGATACAAAAGATCTGCAAAAACAAAGGCACCGCTTGAATATTCCTATTTTTCCACACGGAGATGCATCATGCGCAAGGCCACCTCTGCAGCAAGCTTTGCCCAGGGTCTGGAGGGCTGTGGGGTGGCCATGCCCTTGTCCTGCCTCCAGACAAGCGTAAGAGGGGCCCCTTGGCTCCCGGAGCCATGTCCGAGCTCGGGGGCAGCCCCGAGGTGTGCAGGAGCCAAGCTGTGCTGAGGAGCTGCGCCCCAGGGGGACTCCGGGTCAGCATGGCATCACAGAGTCATAGAACGGTTTGGGTTGGAAGAGACCTTTAAAGGCCATCTAGTCCAACCCCCCTGCCATGGGCAGGGACATCTTCAAGTAGACCAGGTTGCTCAGAGCCCCATCCAACCTGGCCTGGAATGTTTCTGGGCATCAGGTATCTACCACCTCTCTGGGCAACCTGAATGATGCTCCACCATTGGCCACAGTGCTGGGGGATGCCAACTGCGCTGGGGGCAGTTGTGGTGCAGGTCATCTGCTGCTGCCACAGGTGAGGGTTTGGTTGGGGCTCTTGGTGAGCAGGGTGGTTTTTGAGCAGTCACTGGGGACAGTGTGTGGGTGTGCACCGCCCCTGGCTGCGTAGCAAGGCTGCTTTCCAGGCTGTGAACCCCCTGAGACCTTTGAAAGTTGGGATAACCGTTTCAAAGCAGCCTCTGAAGTCTGCTCAAGTGGCGGTGATCTGACGCTGGTCTTGTGCTGGAGTCTTTTCTGCAAACCCCGTGCTGCACCGCTCTCCTGGGTCCATTACTCTCTGTGCCTTTCTGCTATTTATTTTCCTTCTCTTTTAAATGTGTGTCCTTTTTGCTCTCTCTTTTCTCATCTGGGCTGGATTAGAAATGCTCTGTTTGCTGTTCAATTAAATTGGCCTCTCAGACACTGCAAAGTTCAAATAGTTGTAGTTTTTGCCTTAAATATATCTTTCTGGATTTAATGGGCTTTGCAGGCTATAGTTTCAAATTGGTTATTAATGGGATTTGTACCAGGAACTCTTGCTTTTTGCTCTTAAAAATAATATAAGAAATCCTCCCATTGGCATTTAATTTCATTGATTTGGGCATGTCAAGAGGTATCTGTCGGGTGTCACATTAAGACTTGGCCTGGATATGATGGGTCTGCAAAGTGAGGGCTGCACTACATCTGGCAAATTCAACAGCAGCCTGGTAATTAACTAAAATTATTGCCTTGTGCTTTTTTTAATGCTATTACTGTTATTATTGGTATTATCCCCTGGAGAATGTCTCCACTGCAAAGCTCCACCAAGACATAAAAGGTGATAACAAAACTGGCAGCCAGGTTAAATTGGTACCCACTGTATGATGGTGATGCCCCGGTGGCAATACTCTTTCCAATCTGCCATGCCCTTACTGTTCATTTCAAAGATGTCACAAGGATTAGAAGATTCTCATTCCACTCTGTCTCCAGCCCATGGCTGTGCTAAAAAGCAGAACGGGGGAAGGAGGTGGGACAGCAGTCCCTCACCAGCACCTGCGAGTCACGGCCATGCCTGCTGTCCCATGGGGACCTGCGGCGTGGAGAGCCATAGGCAATGGGTCAGAGACCGACATCAGTATGTGATGGGAAACCTTAAGAAGCCATTTCTAAAGGAGACCCTAGCTTTGGGGGTCTGCACGCACCCCAGAGTGCTGCTGGGTTTTTTGCTGTCTCAAGTGAAAGGTCCCTGGTGGAATTTCCTTTGGAGAAGAAGCAGCTGAGTCACCATCCCTGGAGGTATTTAAAAGATGTGTAGATGCAGTGCTGAGGGACATGGTTTAGTGGTAACTTGGAAGTGTTAACGGTTGGACTTGATGATCTTAANAACTTGGAAGTGTTAACGGTTGGACTTGATGATCTTAAAGATCTCTTCCAACCAGGACACAACCTAAATGATTCTATGATTCTGAGAAGAGTAGCCTCAGGGTTTCTCAGGAGCCGTTTAAAAACGGACAGATAACTTGGTGTTTGGGGATATTCTGTTTTGAGGTGAGACATGGCCACGTTGCTATCTGGAAGCCTGTGTCTGCCAGCCATGCTGTGTACCGTGCGCGTCTGTAAGACATTTTTGCACTCTTTGAATTTGCCACAGACGGGAGATGATAAGGTGTGGCGCAAACCTTTCTCACTGTTGCCCACGCCTTGGCAGCTCATCCCCAAAATGTATATCCTGCAGGCCAGGATGAGACAGGCGGGCAGTTCTACCAGCCCAGCAGGTGCCGGGTGTCGGTGTGCATGCCGGCAAGGCAGAGGGATACGGGGCCAGCGGTGGATGCTCCGTGGTGCTGGCATGGGGGTTCACAGCCCGTCCCCTGCACTGGGACGCCTTGAAACACCTGAGCTTCTCGCAGGGTCCTCCAGAAGTGCACACACCCCGACTCAGCTATTGCTTTTGAAAACCTGAGCTCACGCGTGTCTGAAATCATGGGGAGAGAATGAAGGGGATGGTGGAAAGCGGAGCGATATCTTCTCATTTCCTCCATACGTGTCCAGTGAGCCCAATCTACTTGGACTCTATTAAAAAAAAGGGGTGCAGTTAAAATGCAGATATCCTTTTATTAATGAAGAAAAACCAGTGACATGCTCTTAAATGAAGGGAAAGCAATTATCATTTACTCAGATGAATTGGCTGACGTTCCTTCCTGCCGCTGCCTCTCTCTGTAGCTAATGAAAATGTAATGCGTGTTGAAGTCATCAGCAACAAATTTTTGAATTGCACATTGTACTGAGTGCAGCTTTAATAGCATCTTCCTGTGAAATGACAGGCAGAAATAAGTGTCCTTCAGAATGATTTATACCCTGGATTAGGTGCAGGCTGTAAAAATACACCAAGTTTAAATCACTGTCAACCTTGAAACAACAGCAGAGAAGGTGGTGACCCCAGTTAAAAAGTAAACAAAACAACTATGTTTCTCAATAGATGGAACGGCAAGCTGTCTTTAAAAATAAAATCCATGACTTTAACGTTGTCTGCTTTTAAATTAAATGGGAAATGGGGGTGGTATGTGCATTTCACAATTACTATTCAAACCAGCTGGATGGGAAAGCATAAGCCACAGCAAAGACTTGAAGCTAAGTTGCGTTAGTAACCTGTGTTAAACTGCTGTGAACCAGGAAATAGAGATACACCGGGAAGCTAAAATAGTGCGAGGAAGGTTTTTTTGGAAGGAAGAGTAGAAAAATGTTTTTGCCCATTTGAAATCTGAAGATTTTTTTTTTTGTCTTCACTAAAAGCCATTTACATATCTGAATATCTCCTTATTCCTCTGAAAGCAGCGGGAAGCCCTTTGCTGTTAGTCCGTGCAGCCCTGGGCTCGTGTCTGCCGTGCCGGGGGCTGGAGAAGCACTGACTTCTCCGAGGGGAAGCCAATGGACAGTTACTTCCAGACGTGGGTCTGGTTGTCTCTAGGTGAAACCTGAAAGACTGAGTCACTACTGGATTCTGGAAATTTGTCTGTTTTCCCACGCTAATATTGCAAAAATGCATCAGAGCCGCAAAAAAATCTGTGCCTCAGCACTGTAACGCTGTACTTTCTCTGTGAGTAGCTGTAGGTATTTCAGTGACGTATCTTAATATCTTTTTATCTGTTCCTGTGAATTGCCATCAGGACCTTGCTTTGCTGTCTGGAAAGTCCCTTCTCTTGGTGTCACTCAGTTCTCGTCCGCAGCCCGGCTCCCCAGGGCTGGTCCAGGTGGAGCACTGAGACCAGTTGCCATGGCAATGCAGTGGCCCTCCATCATCAGGGCAATGCTTAATTAAACTGTTCCTTCTTTAGATGCTTGGGCCCAACGAGAAGGTCATTCCTCGCTTTCCTTCAGTTTATATTGTTTTGCAAATACCATTAATTTGTGTTCAGCTGAAAGAGAATGGCTTGAACATGCAGTTCTGCGACCTGAAATTTTCCTGTTGTTTTGTTTCTTTGGGGGAAAAAAATGAAGAACCGACCCCCCCCAATTCATGCAGTGATTAAGGCACTGCAGATGATGGCAGTGCTGGCTGGAGCACGGCAGCCCACTCAGCATAGAGGTATGCGTATGGCTTTAGTAGTGTGAAAGGGTTAGAGCTCCCCACCGGGATTTTGGAGGTGGGATGAGGGTGTCCTCCAAGACTCCCATGTGGTTTCAGAGCAGGGTCTGCTCCTGCCCGGCACTGCTGTGCATGCACACGCCGTGCCTGTTAAAACCTGCGTTCAGCCTTGCCTTGCACAAATCCATGAGTATCCCACGGTCTCCCTGTTTTATTCTCTTTCTAAGTACAGGTCCACATGAACATATGGTAAAAGGAGGTGGCAGTAGTAAAAAATACATACATTATTATGGTTGAACCTGCCCAGTGCATTTTCCAAAACTAACTCACCGTGCCTGAAGAAGACATAATCAAGCACTTTGCTGTTGTGTGAACAGGTTGGGAAGAATCGTTGAACACCGCAGCAGCAAGGTGAGCTCCTGCAGCAGCACACTGGCAGTACTGCTGCCGCCGACAGCCCCCTGGGGAGAAAACCTTGCTGGTTGTTCTCCTGCGGTCTCCACATTCACAGGCTGTGACCTCCCAGGGAATGATGGTCCCCTCGTATGGACACTCTGGAGGTGATCCTGGCCAGAAGGATGCTCAGCGAACTGTGGGGCAGGTAGGGGCTGGGGTGGGAGGGCAGCTCCAGAGGACACACATGGCACTGGTGGGGCTCCCCACGCCAGGACTGCCGTCTTGTCCCCGTGCTCGGGCAGGGCAGGGACAGGGGGTGCCGAGTGCTTCTGGAGCAGGTTTTGGTCTGCAGGGCAGACATCTGCCAGGGGATGTGAACCGGGCTGACTCGGAGTGTGCCCTGGTACAGCCGCCCCCGAGCAGTGGTGTGCGCAGCGGGGAGATGGCTGGCATCCCACCAGTGCAGGGTGGTCCCTGCTCTGAAATACCTGCTGCTCCAGCAAGTGGAAATCTTGACCATTTAAACCTTTGCGGCAAGGTCAGAAGTGAAGTCTCAGCAACGTTTCTTTCTCTCAGAATGTTTCTTTCCCTCTTGAGCAATAAAAGCAGGAGTAAGACATCCAGGAGGAGCCGCGGATGTGGAAGGAGTGGTATAAATTCAGCGCACGTTGTTCTCGGGGCCAGGATGTCTTTCTGACTGGCTCATCCTTCTTCTCTTGTTCTTCCCCCAGCTGCTCTGCAGGGACAGTTCAATTCCACCAGGAAGACCGAGGGACACACGGTGTCACCGCTGCGACATGACTCACAGCAGTCTGACCAAATTTTGGCTTGCTGCCTGTCCTCCCCTGGTGCTTGAGAAATGTCCCCCTCGCGTATCTCGCCGGCACGTCTTGTCTTTCTCCGTTAAATGCCGTCGGTCCCCGCTCCGAACAGGCAGAGCATCCGCAGAGGATGGCTGAGAGACGAGAGCCAGCCCCGTGGCCACGCACAGGCTCCGGAGGTGCGCAGGCGTGGAAGCATCCTCTGGTTTTTGGGCAGGGATGAGCAGGTCCCGGTGAGAGCGGGGCTGTGGGCAGGCCAGCGGGCAGAGGTACAGGCAGGGCGGGCAGAGTTAGGGTAGGATCCAGCCTGGGCTCGTATGGCCCTTGTGGAGAGCTGCTGCAGCAGCAAAGGGAAGAAAGAAGCAAATGGAAGAAGGCAAAGAAAGAGAAATCAGAGGATTACAGAATTATTTACGTTGGAAAAGAGGCTTAAGATCATCAAGTCCAACCATCAACCTAGCACTGCCAAGCCCTAAACCATATCTCTCAGCACCACGTGGAAATGAATAAGGTCTCACCAGGTGGAGCCGGAGGGGAGGAACGGGCCTTTTTCGGGGGATGATCTATTCCCAGGCGCTGAACCTGGCCCAGGAGACCCCTCCAGGGAAGCCCATCATGTGGCTGTTTTGAACACTGGTGTGGGGCTCCCGATTGCATCGCAGCTGCTGTGACTATTGATGTGGCCATTTAATGGTTTGCCTTTTCCCATACCGCTTCCAGGCATTGTTTTAAATTAATTTTAAAATTTACTGTTCCTGGTTGCTTTTAGCAGTCTTTGCACAGCATTAAGTTGGTTTACCCTGACGGGTTAATGCTTTTGTGAATGCTAATGTGTAACTAATCTCACAAATGCAAAGTTAAATATGGTCTCCGTTATTATTATGATCATAATTTGATTAAACAAGTTCTCACTGTTCAGCCCAGAGAAACGGGTAACTCTTTTTGCATTGTTTTTGCTCGTGTGTGGTGTTGATCTCTGAGAGGGGAACTTGGATTGATTATGAGGCTATTTTTTCTGAGAAGTGCATTATTTTGACAGTCCCTTCAGACACAGGGAACGCATTTTGCACACGAAGATCTCGGACACATCGCAAAGACTCTGTATATCGGGATGCAATAGAAACTCATTGGAAGCAGTGGAACAAAAGAAGAGGCAATGCATTGACAAAAAGATGGGGCGGCAGTGTGGAAGAGGAGCATCCCGATGATGCACAGCCCAGCTCCTCATATGGATCAAAATATTTTACTTTTTCTTTTCCATCTTTCGGGGCGGAATGGGTACCACTGTATATACAGTCAAAGCTCTTTTCAACATCCCATTCCTGCGCACAGGGAAGAACTTAGGGCTGTTATCAAAACTTTTTTATCACAATTTATATGCGGGAAGGCTGCCAAAGTGTAAATGAGTCAATACTACAGTGCAGAGTCACAAATGAAGTTACTATAGAGGATGATTAGCTAATTGCAGTTAATCACTTTGAAAACATAGCAACCAGACCAAACAGAAAGTATCATAAAGAAATTATTTTTTGTCACTTCATGTCTAACAGGGTAATAAGGCCCCAACTATTTTCCTAGAACTAATTCTTTGTTTGCTTTACAGGCTGATACCTGCTGATAAGATGCTTTACTTTCAAGTGATAAATTATCTTAATTAACTTTAATTGTTTGCAGACAATTTTATGCAAATTGAGACATTTAAGGAACAGAAGCAGAGAGTTAGCTGTGGCTTGGGAGATGGCTAAGGAGCACTAAACTTTTCTCATACCAGTGGGCCTTTTAGTCTTAAATGTGAGAATGTGCATCCTGGGGTGTGATGCTGCGGTGAGGTGGGGCGGTGCGTGAGAACAAATGCAATCACAGGTTGTTTTCTCAGCCTTTCCCCAAAGAGATCGGTGGCTTCTCACCACTGGCCAGGATACACACAGGAGTCTTATTCCGACCCGTCTTGACAAAACTCCGCACTCTGAGTGTGGATTGTCTTCCTTGTAGCTTTATTTCCCCAACCGCTAAATTGCTATAGCCTGTTTTTATTGGCGATTTTCTCCTTGAGTATAAATCAGGCCATACCTCTTGCTGGGAGTTCTGGTGACTGACAAGGATTTTCCCCCTACAAAGGGAAATGTGTACCAAGAGTACATGCAGAACAAAACCACCTTTAAAGTGGGTGTATTAAAGACCAATAAAATATTTTATTTTAAAATATCAGGAAAGACATGGACCTGTGGGAGCGGGTCCAGAGGAGGCCCCGGAGATGCTGCGAGGGCTGG
>RSEF01000005.1:62236508-62249152 GCA_003993805.1 Himantopus leucocephalus
AGGGGGGTTGGAACTGGATGGTCTTTAAGGTCCCTTCCAACCTCAACCATTCTATGAATTTTTTATATGTCTGCTAACACGCCTTAGTACCTCTTTCTTTCTCCACGAGTCTTCAGCTCTGTGACACATCCCGATTAACTCTCCTAAGAGCTAATATATATAGTAATGAGAGCAAAGAAACAGGTTTTTTTAACCCCAAAACCAGCTTCATCCAGCTCTAGCTGTGTCTTTCTTTAACTGATTGTGGGTGGGCAGTTTACAGCTGTGGGGTCTCGCGTGCCAGCCTGTGCACATCCCTTATCTCCCCACGCCTGTGCCACCCCCATGCTGCATCCTGGGTCCTCGCTCCTCGCTGCTGCTCTGTTGTACCGCGTTCCTCTATGCTGCATCTTCGGTTTTGTTGTAAACATTTCATTGTTTGTAGAATAACTGCTAGGTACTGCTAGACGTCTAAAGCTATGGCTGTACCACACAGGGTAAAAACAGATGACCTGTGGGCACCTGATCAATTAGTTTAACTGTAACAGCGGTTTTTCCTAAGTAAAACAAAGCTGCAGGCAGGTCAGGGCAAGGTCAGGCAGAGCAGCTGAGCGGTGCATCCTGAGGCCTTGTAGCCTGGATACTACACTTGTAGTGATGCTGTATTGCAGGTCTGTGTGGTTCCACACCAGGTGCCGCGTTCCCCCCCCCCCCCCCGGNCTCCATGACTGCCCTGTAGCTCTTCCAGGTCCTCGGGGCCATTTCGGAGTAGCTCTGATCTGTTTGCAGAGAAGTGATATCTCAAACTGTTCCATTCCCAGGACTTCCCTAAACAAAACCAATATATTCATAGGGTAAATATTCAATAACCAGGTCAATATACAGTATAAATAAATTATACCGAGATATTCCCACTTGTACTACTGATGTTCTTTTCAGCATTGGAAACCAGGTACAGCAGAATAGATTTGTCAGACGGTCGGGCTGGTGAGGATATGGATGTGCTAAGACGGGCCAAGGATGCAAGGTAGTCTTCGCACATCTGTCACTGTAATACATCTTCACGTTTTCTTGGAGGTTAAAACAATCAGACTGCAGCGGGGGTGGGTTCCTGCAGTGCAGCCCACGTGCCAGCTATTGGCAGAAGTCTCTCTTCTTGTCTTCCCTTTTAGAACTAGGCTCTAGCCGTGCTGCCTCTGTTTCGCCATTTGAATATTTATCCTTATCTTTTGAGGGTTTGGACAGTTGTGAGTGAACTCCTCCTGTCCTGTGCTGGTCCGCACTCCCAGAGCCTTCGTCCCTTGCCCAGCACGGATGCTGGGGGCTGCGCTCAGCGAGGGAACGTTAGGGACTGGCAGATGTAGCCAGAAAAATGAAACCGGGTTTCACTTTCCTTATAAAAGAAGTTGTTGAATAAGTAACTGTGCATGAAGTGGAACTCTTTGGAGACAGCTCACTGCAGCACTGGGAGGGAATGCGATATGAAGAAAAGATGAGGCTGCTTTACTGTGGAAGGAGATGCCTGAGGCCGGGGGGCAGTGTTCCATTTAGTGCAAGTAATAAATGATGGCTTTGGTACGTGAATCACAGCAGCTGAAGGGAAACTGGTATGTCATGTAAAATTAAATTTCGCTCACTGGCTTGAGCATGCTTTTCTGTGGATGGTCCTAATTACCCGCGCGGGGCCTTCTGCAGTTCCAGCAAGGACAAATGAGAGATTGCGTTTGCCAGCCTGCGCTAATGGTCATCCAGTATACTGTGTGTTTTGGGCTCAGGTTATTTAGCTCAATGACCATGGCTAGATTTTTAGATCAAAGACAAAGCAGAGATTAGCATTAGGCAGAGGAATGAGTAATAACAACAGCGACAGAGAGACCCAAAGAGGGTCACCGCAGTACGGAATTTGAGATGTTCTCAGAGGGATGTTTTTGCTGTATATTAAATTATGATTGTAAGCCAAAGTCTAGTGCTTAACTTATCTTTTGATAATGTTATTTAATCCTTAAGCCTGGGTGGGTGTAGCCAGGAAACACCACTGACCTTGTTGAACCTGCAGGACACAGAACAAGAGGACTAATTAAGCATTGGCTCTTTCTCATGTAAAAAATAATGAGGTACCTTAGACAAACTGTATCCCAGTTATTTTAAGGACTCGAAGTAATTGTTCCAGGTGGATAGCATGGATTGCCCTCTTCATTGTCCGGAGTCATAGCACCTTCTGCTCCACCAGAGATGTTTGCTGAGGTTACCACAGGTGTGCTGTCTTGGTTTTCCTTTGGAGGGAAGGAGTTTGGCAATGTTTTCTACTTGCATCTGTGCCCAAACAGTAGCTGCTACTTCTGAGTTTGTAAAAGGGAAGAGAATTTTAAAATCCTTGGGTCTGCTGCTATTTGTGCTGCACTTGTGCCAGGCGAGCTTGTTGGCGCTGTGCATGCGCCAGCACCTCAGTGCTCAGAAAGGGTTAGAAATGGTCCCTGCAATGCCATGTTTGAAGATTTGGACCACAGTTAGGAGGAGCAATCCTGATCCCTGGAAGAGCTGTCCATCCAGGCAGGGAGGAGAGATGAATGGCTTTGTGCCTTCTGTTGGTCTTGTAGGGCATCAGTGTGTGAGATGGGTGGCATCCAGTCCTCCAGAGTCTCTGTTCAGTGTCGCTGCCTGCTAGCCCTTGCTATTGCACACCAGAGTAAGAAGCGTAGGGCCATTGTGAACTTAGATGGAAAAGCCCATAACAGGTTTGAGGTCTGTGTGTTTTTCTTTTTTTTCTTGTGTAACTTTGCCCAGATTCTAATTCCTGATGTCATGTACTCTTGTGCTATGAGAGGTGTTTAGATGTTCAGAGATGAGGATGGGCTTGCAGGGGTTGGATCAGGAAAAGGTTCCCCTCACAGATGAGGGAGAAGCAGCTTCAACTTGATCATCTATAAACTGAGATGTTCTAGAAGGAAGTGACTTATTTTCAAAAGCATTTCTCTATTGTATAAAGTTGAGTTATTTTTTCCGTTGTGGAGGCTCCAGTTCTCCACTGGAGCCTGACGGCTCCCAATGTGCCAAAACTCTCACAGCTCTTCATTACACCTTTAAGTGAAAAATGATGCGACTTGTTAAGCTTCCATGGGATGTGTTGTTGCAGAAGACATAGAGCCATAAGGAATTTTACCCCCTCTTTGGTGGGAATGGCTTCATAACTATAAACGGACCTGACTCCTGCCCATTTGGAAGGGACCTGTTTCAGGCAGGGAAACAAACCAGAGAGCTGCTCTGTTTATGTTTAGATATAATATGCAGAGGCATAAGTGTATCTGTGTAGGAACACATAGCTACGCTTTTGCTAAAAGCAGTGCACCAGAGATGATAATACTCGTGGTATCATGAGCACTTGCAATGATTTGTGCTGGCAATAGCAGTTACTGCTTTACTTTTATTGTAATATGCTACTATTATTTCCCTGGAACAAGGAGGAGAAAAATTACTCCCTAAATTCTATTGATTTCTATATATTATTTGCTTAAAACTGCAAGTTTCTTTGTCTCCACATGGCTAATGCTAGCGTGTGCTTGTGCTACAAAGGAACAGCACACCAGTATTCAAAAATACGATATAGTTTTAGCCCTGATGTGAAGGAGCTCTGGAAGCGTCTGAGAGACAAAACCATCCAAAGATGTGCTGTGGTACCAGCGTATGGCTTAACATCCCTGGGAGCTTTGTTCGGGCACACTGGAGGTAGGCGGGCAGCTTACGTGGCCCATTCCCTCACTGCGAATACAAAGCATCCGCAGATGCAGCGCTCTGCCTTGCAGAGGTTTCGACTGCTCTGCCGTCACTGCTGGGCTGGCAAGTCAGCAAAGTGCGTATTCTTTCTGTGGTAAGCACCGACTCTCCTGCTAAAGGCTTAGGACTTCAGGCACAGCCTTCCATACAGCTGTCCACGCGCTTCCACCTCGCCGATCTCTGGTTTAAGCTTGTCTAACGCCTGGTGTAATACTCCCTCTGTGGCTAACGGGGAGGCCCTGATAATGCAAGATAATAGGGTGATCCTTCCAGCCTTTCCAAAACACCTCCTCCGTTGCAGTCAGCCTTTGGAGGGGCTGATGGTGGGCCCATAGGATGTGGGCACCACCCGTTGGAGGGTCTGACCCATGGATTATAAAGGGAGCTCAAGTAAAAACACTTGAGTTAAATGCACAACACTTTTACAGCTGAGGTTAGGTGAGAAAAGTCTTGTTTGCTTGCTTCCCAAAAATACTTGCAGTGGTGCTGTGCATGTGCAACTCCTATCTGGAGAGGGTCAGGTCCAGCTCAAAGGTACTACATGAGTGCTCTTCCTTACTGAAGAGGCCCTCAAGTGGGTAGAAGAAATGAGGGAATCCTACAATTTCATGTGGAATACGCTGTTGCTGTGTTCGCTTGGGCTGGATGGCGTAATACCACAAACTTGAGATATTCTGCAAAAAGATTAGAACGATGCTAGTGAACAGGCTGAGAGCAAGATCCTTCCTGGTTTGAGTCTTACGACTTCAATATTTATTATAAACAGCTTGATTTTTATGTATCTTTTTATTTTTATTTCCAAAGTTGATTACGGCCAAAGGAAATATTTCAGAATAATGATGTCTCTTGGGCCAAGCTGATGCGTAGTGTAACTTTACTGCCTTTGGGATTACAGCGAACAATGCGGTTGCCTTCTCTGCGGTGGGAATGCAGTATGGTATAAACATGGGAGCAGGCTGAACAAAGGGAGCTTAGGAGATGTGTTAATGAACATGAACTATAGCATTAGACAAAACTAAGGTTATAGTTGCTGCAACTGAGAGTGCTGACATGTCTTGTGTCCGTGCAAGACATGTGGATTGATTTGAAGCATATACCAACTCTTCATGCTAAACAGTGTTACTTATCACCCACTGACTTCACCCCAGCCAGCAGTCAACCTTTTTGCACAGTGATGTCGGGGAAGAGAAGGAAGCTGTATTTTGCAAAGTTGTTTTGGTTTTTGTTTTGTTTTTCTTTCAACTAATTGCATACGGTGCTGCTACAGTTGGTTTATGGAAAATGCTTTAGAAGAAAATTGCTGTAATGATAGAAAACCATTAGGAAATGGCTCTTGTAATAGCTTTCCATGGGAATTTACAGGTATATTTAATGGCTGCTGGGTTCTGGGTAGTTTAAAAGCTTTCTGAGTGGGGAGCCTTAGAGTCATTAATTTAGTGGCTAGACTCTGGGCTGAGCCCGCAGTAATCCCATTTGTAATTGAAGAGTTTTAGTAGTGTTGGATACCTGTGCGAGAGGTTTCCTTCAGTAGATGGTCAAGAAAGGCAAGAGGGATGGAGACTGTAGAAATCATACCTCGGTGACAAAGCAGGAAAGAAAGGAAAGACTTTGGGCATGTTTGTTCTTGTCATAAACACAGTAAAAGTTGACCTGGGGCTGGGAATAATTGATTCTGGGGCCATGGTGCAAAGGTGCAATAAACCAGGCTTTAGTGTTTGTACTGCTTGATGTAGAGGACCTCAGATGTGTGTGGGCATAAGCAGTGCACTGTATAAATTTACTGCCACTTGGAGGGTTTTTTTTTTCCAAAACTTTGACTTCATGCCAACAAGACGTGCAGAATCAGGCATTGCATCTCCTTTGTGCAGCAGGTCTTAGAGGAATTGCCAGTTTGTGTCCAGCTTTCCATCCACCAGTACCCCCAAGTCCTTCTCGGCAGGGCTGCTCTGAATCCCTTCATCCCCCAGCCCGTATTGATACTGGAGGTTGCCCTGATCCAGGTACAGGACCCTGCACTTGGCCTTGTTGAACCTCATGAGGTTGGCATGAGCACCCCTCTCCAGCCTGTCCAGGTCCCTCTGGATGGCATCTCTCCCCTCTAGATTATCAACTGCGCCACTCACCTTGGTGTCATCTGCAAACTTGCTGAGGGTGCATTCAATCCCACTGCCCATGTTCCTGCCAAAAAAGTTAAATAATACTGGTCCCCATATGGATCCCTGGGGACGCCACTGATCAATGGTCTCTGCCCAGACATCAAGCTGTTGACTGTGAATCTGTATTGCCTCGATTCTGTCATTGCTATGCATCCCCTTCCAATTCTGTTCGATTAACTTCAAGCTATACCTGGAGAAATTGATGCCAACCTCTGTGCTGCATGGTTGTTACATGTGGCTGAGTATTTGTATATCTGAAATCTTGTCTGCCTTCTCCAGCTATAGACTCATAGAATGGTTTGGGTTGGAAGGGACCTTGAAGATTATCTAGTCCAACCCCTCTGCCCTGGACAGGGACACCTCCCACCAGCCCAGGTTGCTCCAAGCCCCGTCCAACCTGGCCTTGAACACCTCCAGGGATGGGGCAGCCACAGCTTCTCTGGGCAACCTGCCCCAGGGGCTCACCATACTAACAGTCAAGAATTTCTTCCTATTATGTATTCGAAATCTACCCTCTTCCAATTTGAAGCCATCCCCCCTCATCCTATCTAGTTGATACTGGACTATCAAGAGAGATCAACTATGCTAGTTGATCAAATTACAGTTTTTACCTCTTGTAAGCACATGCGAAATGAACTGACTGTCTAGCTGGAAAACAAATCAGTGACCTGACAAAGGAACTGTGTTTGAAACCCTGTTAACACTTTACAACTGATCTAGATGGTCTAAAAATATATTATTTTTATTTATAAATTTGGACTTTTTTATCTGTATAAGTGTTCATAGTTACAACAATACAAACACATTTTACCATTACTGTAGAGAGGTCCCTCTCTCTGTGCTCATTTATTTTTGTTTGCTGTGGTCAGGATGGGTGCAGACCTCACTGCCACGCTTCTGCCGGAGGATAGAGCAGCCTCGTACATTCCCTGCCATCCTCCTGTCCTCTTGCAATAAAACCAAGGAAGCCAAAGCTTTCACAGTGCTTTTACTGCTGAACTGAGGGCCTATAATGTACACCTATTTAATGAAATTTCAGATTTTTTTTATTTCTGTCATAACTTTCATCCAGGTATTGCAGAAACTATTAGTAGCCAACTGAGCACACTGTAAGTTATATATACACCAAGGTGAAAGTTGTCTAGCATAATGCAAGCTAAGGTTAATTTCCTTGCTGTAGCTACTACAGCAAAGGAGAAGATTGTAATTAGAACAGTCTTAAAAAAGCAATTTGAACTTGTAAGTGTTCTTTAATTAGCAGCAATGAGGTTAAGGAGGAAAAAAAACCCAACCCTCGCTGTGTTCTGGCTAGTGTGGGAGGGGGAAATTGCTCCTTAACGCGTTTGTCATTGCTGTAATGCAACATTTGTGTCAGTGCAAAGGCAGAGAATGAGACTGTCCTTGCCCCACATTTGAACAAGAGGGAGCATCTCGCTTTTGGAGGCTGTACTTCTGTCTGGGAAATGTGATCGGTGCAGGCTCCGTATGCTAGGAAAAAAGCAGCTGTCTGGGAAAATCACTGCTCAGGCGCTGTTGCAGAGAATAAGAGTGAAGGAAGCCCACGCGTGGCTTGCTTTCTGCAGAAAGGAGAGGGGAGACACCAGGAATGAGCAAGAACTTTGCAGCTCTTGGACAGAAGATCTCTTGGGAGGAAGCAGTTAGCTATGCTGGACTTCACAAGGGACAGCGAGACCTTCAGAGGAAAGCCTGGGAAGTGTGGAAGAAGGCTGGATTGAGATGGAACAGCAACATTAATGGTGTTTATGTTACAGACCCATCTATGTTAGCTGATGGTATGCACTGCATACATACATAAACTGGATTTCAGTAAGTTAAGGTTCTTTGCAGGGAGCTCACGCTCAGCTAAGTCTGTGTTTCAGTGCGGATATGAAGGTATCTGTGGGCAGCAAAGAACAACATTGGAGCTTCTGGGAGGTGGCAAGGAGAGGAGCTTTGGCTCAGCTCACCCCAGTCATGGAAAATCATAACATCCCAGAACTGTGAAGCCAGGGACGATTCGCTCTGCGGGGTCGGTCAGCGCTGCGGTGCAGTAACCTCTGTGTCACAGCTGCTGTTGCAAAGCAGGGGTGAGAAATCTCCTGTCATTAAAATACATGATGGTGCTTGAAAGATGTCTAACTCTGAATTAGTTTCAAATTCTTCTGAAAAGTAAGCCACTAAGAATGCAGAAAATGGAGGAAAAATGTTGCAGTAGTTTTCAGGACTGATGATTGATTGATTTATTTATTGAAGGTGAGTTTAGTTTTTACTTAAATTTCCAAAATACATGTCCAGACTTTCAAAGGAAGTTAGTGGCTTGGATGCGCCCGAATATCTAGTTCTAAATTCTTCTTGGATGAGGTAGGATGTCAGTCTTGTGTGTATTTCTTAAACTCATGGGTAATTAAAGTGTTTTTACAAGCTTCAGTCAGTTTGAATACTCTGAGTACTGGAACATTCTTAAAAGTTTCAGCGTGTTTCTCCCCGGCTTTGCTGGTCTGCTCCTTAAATCACATTCAAAATTCTCCTGCGTTCATGGGACTTGGTTTGACCTGAAAAATTTGGTCTTACGAGGTGGCACTTCTTTTTTTTTCTCCCCAGCCATGTTTTGGTATTTGTTTTTGTGTGTGGGCCACCCCTCCCCCGGTTTTACATCTTTACACAAAAGAAAAAGGTTGCTATTTGGGATATGCATGGTTTTAGCTCAGTTTTACTACTGTCTTTGATAGGATACTGAAATACAACATACAGTACTAAAAGACTTGAAATCATTGTCATAATTTCACTTCTCTAACCTTACATAAGCACTAAAGTAAAGCTCCTTTTGTGCTGAACTCAGCATCTTCATCTTCATAAAATAACACATGAAGAAAAAGTACTTAAGGTTGGGTGAAATTTTGAGCTCAAATTTTCAGTCTGATACACTGAAGAGGATAAGAAACCACAAGACAGATGGTCTTATGCTTTTTTTGCCAAGTTCACCCCGCCACCAGGAGACACAGGATTAGGTGTCTATTGCCAAAAAACAGAGATTTTTTTTTTAATATAGGCTTATAAAAAACAAAGAGTTTGGAACACTATCACGTGGTGATTATGTATCTATTAATGAGGAAGAAAATGAAAAACAAGAGTGCTCCTGAGATCCTGTAAAACACTTCAAGATGAAATATAAGCCAAAGCCAACCCAGTCATGGTAATAAAACCAATAGAAGATACGTGGAAATGAGGACAGTAAAAAGTTTGAATGAATTTAATTTTGCAAATCATTGCACTGTTAAGAAAAAAAAAATGTAAATGAGAAATGAATGGCTGTATAGTAAGAGAACATAAGGGAAAATGAGAAAGGGAACTCAGAGGTTGGATGATAAACTCACTCCGTATTAATGATGGCAACAAATGCCTAACTGTCTTTCAAAGCCTCTCATGTGCCATTACAGCAATCAAGCATGAACAATATTTAGCATCCAGCGACTGTTGTCAATTTTTCATATTCCTGGGTATTTCTGACAATCACTTTGCCAGAGGCAGGAAATTGTTCATTGGCAAACATTAATCAGAAATGCGTAGTCGAAGCTGAACAATCACGTTGGGGTTTGGAGGGTGGGATATGTTGACTGTGCTGCTAATGAGCTGTTTGTGATTACTGAGGACATGGGCTGAAGGCTATTTCAGTACTTGGACCCTGGTGACATTTGACATGAGTTGCCTCAACCAAGCTTTTGAAGGATGTGGTTCCTGTTGTGTGCTGCATTTCCAGCAAAATATCCCACTTGGAATGGCATTGCTGCTGTTACCAGTGGGCCCTGGGGGCTGTTGTGGGAGTGTGGGCAGATACCCTTGTCCCTGTGGTGGGAGACAGTATCCCAGGAGTTCGGAGCTGGAGCGGTGACTCTGGAGGTGGCTTCAGGAGAAGGTCTTGGCTAACACAGCAGTTACCTTGCCTTCAAATGGCTTGAGAGGAGTCACATGTTCTTGGACGCATGGATCAAAATGTTTGGACCCCAAGCAAGACTTAGGGGCGGGACTTTAAGCTTTCTTTTCAATTTTAACAGGAAGGACTGCTGTTATTCTCTAGTTTGTGAAGACAACATGACAGTACACAACTCTAACCCCGTTTCTTCTGTTCTTCCTGAAGTGCCAGCTGCCATGGTACCTGGTGCCTACCTCCTGCCACTGATGACTGCCTGAGCTTCACCAGGGCTCATCCTTGACCTTAGTTTTACCTAGATGGCAAAATCTAGTCACACTCAGCACCTTATTCCTGGTGTCCTCCTCACTCGGTCTAAGCTCTGTGGTCCCGCTGTCTGGTCTCATTGGAGGAAAGTAGTTAATGTCTTCCAAATGTAGAAACTGTCACTCTAATAGTATTTTACAAGCACTATATTTTTTTTTGTAAAGGAAATGTGATTTGGGTTGTTTTGAACTGGCCATCTGGAAAATGCAAAGGGCTGCTTTTCCCTCAATCGCTGTGTCTTGCCCCAGCAGGGACTGGGCAATGCGTGCCCCTGTGTGCAGCACTGGTGACCACATGCACAAGCTCATCTTGCCTGTGACACTGCTCGTATAGTCAATGTGGTCAGCTGTGCTATTCATGCCATACCTGTTGCTTGCTGGGGCAACATGAAGAGTGGAGGTCCCCAGAGAAACCCCCCCAGAGTGCAGGAAGCAGGGCTAGCTTTGGCTGGGTTGGGATTCGGAAGCATTTGTTATCTAATTGGACTTTTGTAGGCTTCATGTCATCCGCTCCCCCAGCTGCAGAGCCCTAATCTTGCTAGGGTCTCCCCACCCAGGGGCTGTTGGATGCCTCGTTATCATAGAATGGTTAGAGTTGGAAGGGACCTCAAAGATCATCTAGTTCCAAACCCCTGCTGTGGGCAGGGACACCTCCCACCAGACCAGGTGTCCACGTCTGGACATCTCTCCTACAATCTCCCTGGGCTGTGGAGGAGAGCTGTGAGCAGCACTTAGATCCCAAGTGCACCATGGGTTTCTTCAGTGGATGCATAATGAAATTATTCTCTGACCTTTCCCGGCTTCCTGCAGAGGGGTTGGGGTGCACAACAGCACGAGGTGGAGCAGGGGTCCCTGGTCCAAGCCCCTCGCCAGCATGAAGCCTCGCTGCCTGCTCACAGCCCGACTTCTCTGTGGGTCTAGGCTTCAGCTGGACTGCCTGCCTCAGTTTCCAGTTATAAACTAGGTAAATGTCTCCTGTATTTGCATCTTGTTCCTGAACCCTCCCCTTTATGTATAAAACGTATATCAACAGAGAAAGTTACTTAAAGATGGACTAATAAGATGTGGCCCAGAATGTCCCAAAATGCAGCCTCCAAACCTATTGCTAATTAGGCACTGGAGCCACTAATCTAATTTTAGCCAGTGACTGAATTTATTCCTGGCGGAATAAAATGCACTTTAAATCTCATTTAAAAGCCACCGAGATACTCTTGACAAATTAAAATATGAAATTAAAAATATATTTAGTTTGTTTCTGCATCATTAAAATAATCCTCAGTGCAGATGAATCAAACCCCATGCCTTTGCATTTTCATTTTGAAGGCTGTGTTTACTGCTGAAATTACGAGCTAAGCCCTGTCGCCCTCTCCGCGTCTTGTAAAATCAACCGCTGTGCACTGGCGGATGCTGCAGCTGCCTGGATGTGGTCCATGGGAAAGCCAAGACCAGAAAGAGTGGAGGCATCAGATAGATGTAGGGGGGCTAATATATTTTGGTGAGAGAGTAGGATTTAAATGAATAGACATAAAACAGTGCAGAAACAAGCAACACAAAATGGCAATCTTAATGCTAACTAAGCCTGTAATAGAAGAAAGCTGTAACTGAAAGGAAAATAAATATCCCTATCAACTATATGCTTGATTGGTTCTTCTTAGTAATAATTTACTTCTTGGCTAAAGTAACGTCCTTTGCATACATTAATATCCAGCATGGCACAGACAAAATGAATGATATGGTTTTTATCTGGAAAGCAGCACTGTTTAAAATGCTCTGTGAGGCAAGAGTGGGTTGGCACCGTGTGCTGAAGTTCCGCAGCAGCTGCAGCTAGATGGCACAGTCATCTCGCTGTGCGGAAATCGGCCGCAGACCCTCGTGCGGCACGAGCCCGAGCATCGTGGGGGGGCAGTACCCAGCCTGGCACGCTTACCAATAACTGAAGGTGTAATTCAGCCTCTGTTAAAGCCAGGAGGAGTCTGAAGAGCCGTAAGCCTTCCCTGGGCTGTGGATGGTGGTACGGCATCCTTCTGGTCTTAAACCATTCTCAAGCTCGTGTCTTAAAATTACGTTTTGATAATTACAGCAATTTTAACAATTGCAGGTTTAAAAATTATGATAAGCAGAGCGCGCGTCTTGCAGGATTGCAGGATTTGTGCCTGCAAGAAAACAGGGGAAATTGCTGATAAATTGCTTTTGTTGTGGAAGGAAAGCCAAGACTGGCCACTTGAACGTGAGTGCTTTGGTAGGGGAGTTGCTCTTGCCACAGGTGATGGGGCCCAGGCTGTACCCTCCGGCTTCTCACCCTTGCCACGACCGTAAGTGTGCCCGGTCCTGAGCAGTGCTTTGGTCTTCCACCCTTCTTGGACACCAAGATCCCACCCACCGTGGGCAGCAGGTGATGGGACCTGGGTGCGTCCTTGGACACCAAGATCCAACCCACCATGGGCAGTAGGTGATGGGACCTGGGTGGGTCCTTGGATACCAGGATTCAACCTACCATGGGCAGTA
>RSEF01000005.1:62249204-62274637 GCA_003993805.1 Himantopus leucocephalus
TTTTTTTTTTTTTTTTTTGCTAGAAGTGTTTAGGGGACATGTGCAGTCTGAAGAGCTGCTTTTTCATGAGGCTGGTGGAGGACCTGCAGGTGGGGCTGTGCCCAACGCTGGTCAGACAATAACCTCTCCCAACATGCTGTGTGTAGAAACCCCTGAGAGCGCACACTCCTGCTCAACAAATTCTTATGGGAATTGAAACAGACACAGGAGAGAGGTTTTCTCATTTTTTTCTTTCAACTCGATTTTAAAAAGAAAAAAAAACAATGCAACCTCTGAATTCCTACGGAAAGCTGAGCTCTGAAAGCCTACGTAACGACTGCATATGCTTTTAGCTTCCTGACATTTCGGCACTAGCGACGATAAGGCACAGTGCGCTCGGAGCGGATCTGTGTAATGCACCCTTATGGTGAAAGGAGGAGCTGGCTGGGGGTGGGGAGGCACCCCAAAGGTCAGATGGGAGCGGGAGAGAGGAGGAGGGGGTGGGAGTGGGGGCATAGAAGCCATTCTAGTAAAACATCATGGGAAAAAAAAAAACCTAAGGAAAAAATGCAGAGGCATCTGCGGTCAAAAAGTACTGCTGGACGGATCCCGTCTGCTTTCCTGTTTCGTTACCCACAGAAGAAGGACATGGGTGGCAGATAACTCTCAGCTGTACAGCACTGGCAGACTTTCACTGGAAGGAATAGATTAAAACTTCTGCCAAGAACTATTTCTAAAATATTTTGCTTTCCCCTGGTACCGGAGGAACAGCAAATTGGCTTTCCTGGTAAATAAAAGCGCTAAATGGAAACATGGAATGTTATTTTGGGTCTACTTAAGGAGATTGTATATAAAACCAGGCAAGCTGACTATAAGGTATGTTTCTTGTGAGTCAGGCTTCTTGGGGACGGCATTTATTTATTTAGAACTGTCTTGGGGGAAAAAAACATAATTGTATTAGCAACTTCTTCGTTTGAGGTCTCTACTAAAATTCAGCTTCATTTAATTTGTGGTACAAAGATCTCCCATGAAAATCTTGTAATTAATATATATAAAATATCTTTGGAAGTTAGCACACCTGCGAAGTAGAGCGTGTTTCAATGCATATTTGGAAAAAAAAAAAAAACAACTGCCAATTTATTTAGATAATCTCTTCCCAGAGATAGTAAGGGTTGGCTGAAATCGCATGCAGAGGAAACTGGAAAAAGTTACTTTTGCACGTTTCACTGTCTGGATTTTCCTGTAGATGTGCAATGTAGATAAAATGGAAAACTTGCAGCAAATAAAAGTGAGTATAAAACGTCAAAAAATTTCTCAGTGGTGTTTTGCAAGCACTTACTATTTTTTAGGCTTGCAGTACTCTTTGAAAAGCTGCTGAGAGGTCTGTACATCAGAGCGTGACGAAGACTGACTACGTCTGCTCTGGCTCCATCCACACACAACTTGGCCCGTGGCCCGACGCCTTGGGAGAAAAGGGAACTCACCGGTGACGTGAGCTTATTTAAGGACAGGAATAAACCAGAGCTGCTCCAGGCAGAGATTCCTCAGAGCAGGAAACAACCAGCTGCCAAGGGACTCCTTTGCATGAGTGTGGCATTAAAGACCTGGGAGCGTTTTGCTGCTAATCTTTTTTTTTTATTTATTTTTTTATTTTATTTTTTACCTCTGAGTGGACAAAATATCCCATGTGTCCAAGACTAGAGTCTATCTGACAGGCTGCTGTACTGGCAGAGCCATCCCTGGGCAAAAGAAGAAGAGGAGGTGGGAGGGGGAAGAGGGTGGATCTGAGGACATTTTGTGTTGGTGCTTGCTGGGTCTGGAACAGCCCAGGTTTGTGTTTCAAAACCAAAATGTTAAGGTGTTTGCTTTCAAAAGCAGCTGGTGGGTTTTGGAGGTGACGAGCAGGGCTTGGCAAGGAGTGGGGTAGCAGTGGGGATGGCTGGGTGGGGGGTACCGAGCCTTGGGCTCGAGGAACACCCCCAGCAACACGCCCGTGGGAATGCGTGTCTCCTCTTCCTTACTTACATTCCCGGTGCTCCCACTTGGATATATGATGTGTGGAAGAGGTGCGACCGTCTGGCTCTTCTCTCCCAGATCCTAACTCCTGGTTCACTTTGAATCTGGTGCAAAGCCTGTCGATGTTAATTAACATTTCCCAGTGTGGAAGGGATCAAGTTCCTTACGTGAGAGATGCGAAGAACGATGAACTGTAATTTCATCCTGGATGTCGTTGTATGACTCTAAATGCTAATTATATCTTTTTTTTTTTTAACTTGCTGAGCTGTTTGCAGCAAATGGGGTATAAACCGTATTTCATTAAATGAAGAAACCTCATAAAATTACTTGGGATACCAGCAACATCCCTGTCCTCTCAGTTGTCCTCAGAGGAGTGTTTTGTGCAACGCTGAAGCTGTTCACAGAACAGAGCACAAGGAGGCGGTTGCAAAATCTAACTGCTGCCCAATTCCCTCGCAGCGGAGCGGGTATGGGAGCGGGAAAAGCAGCTGCCTTCTCTCTCCACAGGTACTAGCACAGAGCAAATGTGTAATTACTAAAGACTGGCCTATTCGTTTGGATAAATTACAGGGCAAAGTAAGCATCTATTGATGCTCAAAAGAATTCGGAGGAGCGGGGCTTTTTTTGATACAGATTTCTCCGTCGCTACGGTACAGCCAGCTCCAGGCATTTAAAAAATCCTGAGTCAATCCTGAAAATCCATGAAACTGCCTTAAATTGTGAAATGCTAATAACTTCAAGTTCTGGTTTTTTGATTTTATTTTATTTTTTATTTGTTTTCTGGATTCCAAGCCTCCTCGCTGTGCTTGGTTGGTGTTTTTCAGCCTTTTTGCAGCAGGAGGTGCGAGGCAGGTAGAGACAGTGCTGAGCCTCCTCTGCTCCAGCTCCAAGCCGGCCGATCCTCCCGGTGTGCTGTGAGCTCTGTTTTTCTGTCCTGCAGAAATGGAAAAGCCACGTGGCTGGTGTCCTCTCATTAGAATGTCCTGATTGGTATAGGAGAGTCCCTTGGAACGGGCTGAGGCTGTGGCTCCTCTCCTCCCAGCTTGGTTGTGCTGCGCAGGTACATGTCTCTGGTGGCTCCATCTGTGCTAGGTCATACCTGGAAATATCTTATGACCTTTATAATAAGCTTCTAGTGGTAATACTGAACAATGTCCTTGCTGATGACTTAGGGGAGGGAGTACTGTGGACATCATGAAGATCTGGGGTCTGCTTTAGACTTCAAAGTCTTATGAGAAGATACCTGTGTGTCTTTCACCTGTATTCATTTTGATTTGAAATGCTGTTAGAATAATTTTATCTTCTATCAGCCTTGCGAGTAGAAGACTCAAAAATGATGTGCCTCAACAGTCTTAGGCACTTCCTTGATGGAGATCTGAGTATGAACAATTTAATGGTTTTTATCAACCGTGAGAGTGAAGTCCCAAAACAGCTTCTGAGTGAGAGCAACGGGGTGAGAAGATGAAGCCTATAGTGGTTGTAAGATGGAGCACAATGAGCTTGTAAATAGGATTCAATGGCATAGTGTCCTTTGAGAGAGGATTGGGTTTAATTACCCAAATGACCCATGTACTCCTAGAAGAAACTAATTAAGGTATTTCTAGTGAAGTGTGATAGACATAAGGTGGCAATTGCAAATGTATTGATTTTGATAGCTCAAGCGTGGAGAAGACTTCACATTCTGCAAATGTGTAGGGCAATGTTGTCTCAGAGCATCCTTGGGGGGACACTATGGGGAGCATTTTGCTTTGGAGTATGGTAACTGAACAGTTTAATCCCAGCTCACACGATGGCACGCAGCTGAACGCCTCCTCCCTGGGCTGCAGTGTAACTTAGAGACACCTGAACTTCCTCAAGCCGCTTGGGCTAGCAGGACCAGGCAGGCTTCAGCTACGCTTGACAAGGCTTGACAAGGTGGATGAACCCAACCCAAACTGTGCAGTGTCCTAAATAGGTGCTTTGTACTGCCCAAACAAGGTTTTCAAAACTCATTCCAGTTTAAAGTGTGTGTGCGCGTTCAGTTCTCAAAGCTACATGACCCTTCCATGCTCTGTTAGTGTTCCAGGTACTTCACCTAAAGCTATCGCAAGTATCACTGGACACTGTTGTCAACCTGATATTATTATAGATAGAACCTTAGGAGAAGCACAGGCATCGTTAGTTTACCAGACCTCTGCTAATAAAATCTCTGGCAGAATGGGTGTGAAGTCCCAGCTGGCAGTGAAGGAGTGAAGCCACGCAGCACGCCGAGTCTGCCCTGCGAGCCCCTGGCTCTTCATTTTCAATACTATTTACTGCTACCACCAGGATGCTGGAGTGAGCAGAGCGCTCCTGGTGCTCTTTCTGAGGACACGTCTGCACTGTGATTGGTTTGCAGGTAGTTGTGACTTCTGGTGGAAAACGCTTTTGGTGAAAGTGTGAAAATTCCTAGAAAGCAAACGCATCTTCTAGTTATACTTTGCGTTGTGAGTAGTAACAGCTGTGCTATATCTGTTCTCCCCTATTCTGTTCCTAATCACTGGTTTTCAGGCTGGATGGCACTAACAGCATATTTAATTCTCAGCATGGTTTTCTACTCTCACTCACGTCATGCGGATCGAGGTGGACAATCCCTTAGAAACAGGTACAAAGCTCTTGACAAGGCTTTTCTTTCATTCTTGCTTCAGCTCTTCTGATTCTTGTACACACTGTGCGGTAGTCCGTGCTGTTAAATGCGTGACACCGGCTGTCGGCCTGTTTGCTTTTTTCCTTGGAGGTGGTGGACATGTACTCCTTTTGCTGAGGTTTATCAGTGCTTCCAGATCTGGATGGCTGAAACAGTGAAGGCCTCTGCTCTAATACCAATACATACTAAAAGTCAAAGGAGGACAGTAAGGCTGTATTTTTCATGTGTGGAGGACTTCGTTTTTGGTCTTTGTTTAGTAGCAAAAGCCAGGCTGCTCTGTTAAACACTTGCCAAGGACTTTTGATGACTCATATCGTTTCAGCTGTTGGGCACCCAAGGCTTGTTGCCTCTCAGTAAGGCGTTTCAGGAGAAACGCTGTACAGTTTTGCTTTTCTAACTCAAATTTATGAACGCCACTTTCATTGGCTTCAGATTAGTACTGGTTGTAATTATGTATACTTTGCTTACTGCATTGGAGGTTGGTTACCTGCCGCTAGTTGGTGTCAGTATAATTAGCCACGCTTTGTGGATTAATAATTTGATGAGATAGTTCCAGTTGGAGAAAAGAAAGTTGTTAACCTATCGTGACACTTATTTGGAATATTTTATGTTAGTTGTGTAGGCCCACGTGTGTTCAGTGCCTCTTTTGAAGTCTTTCATCTGGAGTAGTAGAGGGGTTACAGTATTTTGTATCAAAAACTACAGGAATTAAGTTGTTGTGGGATGTCATTGAAGGCTTGTCACTGAGAGTGAATCTCATTCATCTGTGTAGATAATAAGCACACGATCTGCTGGTGTACACTTCCAACAGGTGAAGATCCACCTCCAGAACAAAAAATTATGGGTGAGAATTTCTTTGTCCAGCTTCTGGAAAGTCCTTATTCTTTTCTTTCTGAATGTACACTTGGATATAAAAGAATACATATCTTCTAATTTCTAACCCTGGTTCTTCTAGTCCTGGTAGCCATCTGTATCAGAATATTAACAATGCACCTCCTACCTCTAAGAAACGATGCTGCTTCTACGTTCTCCCATTCTCTCCACTCTCCTTTTCTTTCTCTTCAATAAGCAAATTTTCCTAATAGCTCGATTAAGCCTTAACGCAATCATGTCATTAATTCCACATCATGTGGTAAGTCTGAATAATTCCTTCCCTTAATTTAATTTCAAGATATTTTGAAATTCTGATCCAGGTCTTTTCTGTGCCCTTCTCTTGGCTGATAATAGGAGGAGGCTTGCTGGGTATTCTCAACGTATTCTTTTCAACTGCAGTACAGGTAGCGGTGAAATGAAGATTCCTAGGATGAGGTACTTGCTCTAGTACACAAGTTAAGAATACCCAAAAGAAAGCTCATAAAAGAGCCACAGAAATTATTGAAAACTTTTAATGAAAGAATTTTAAAACCCTCCTTGTGCTAGGAGAGTCCACAGCTGAAATGATTTTTTTTTTTTTTTTTTTAAAAAGCAGAGATTTTAAGAGGGAATGTGTTCACGATCTGTGTGTTCCCATATGGGGAACAAGCCTGGACAGCAAGGTATTTGTATAGCTTCACCTTCCATATGTTTACAGCTTGAACAGCTTTGAAGCTGAAGTGTAGCACTCGGCTTTTCCCAGGTTGATGAAAAAATGCAACATAGTCAACACAATGATAGGAATGCTAGAAGTTAAGGGAATAAAATAAGAACAAAAACTGATACTGCCAGATTTTTCCTTCTGAAGTTTCACGTAGTTCTCTTTATCTCATCGTTTAAGCCAAGGTACACTACTAGTTCCCTCCCATGGTGCCTTAATGATTTTTAGATGCGGGACAGAAAAGAGGTAACTTCTTGTGTGAGTTTTTTCTGCATTAAGCCCCAAGTTCCATGTGGCTTTGAGGGACCCACACCGACTTCACTGGGTGACAGACTGTTCCTGCGTTCAATGCTGAGCCGTGTGAAAATTTAAAATTTTTTTTTTGGTTTGTTCCTAATCTGATTATTTTGCATTTTCACAGGCTGGAAGCTCATCCTAGTATTCCAATGGCATCAGTGCTCATTAGCAGCTCAAGCAGGAAAAACTGTGCAATTTTTCTTTCCAATCTATGTGGCAGGGTTGTGCAGCTATAAATCATTGTGACTGCGGAGGACAGTCTTTTAATTAAATGACAGCTATAAGTCATTCTTCCTGTAACTCATGCACCACATAATGCTTTCCAAAGATCTTTCCAATTTTAGCTGTAATGTTTAAAATCTAGGAACACGTTGCCTGTAATACTCAATTTTGCGAGAAGATTTCATCCGTTTCTTCTGCTTGCTGTAAAGTGTGTCCTGTAGCATTTCAGAAACTGATGTTTAAGCACCTATTTATCTTTTTTTTTTTTTGCAGTCAAAGATTTTCAAAATGCTCAACATGTTAATAAATAAGCACACGCTTTCAGCAACTGCTATGTAAACATTCACGGGCAAGGCATTTTAACGCATATCATCCATTTTATTGGATAAGCAGTGGGATTTTTACATAGTCACCAACTATTTTTTTTTAAATGCACATGACAGAGGAATGAACTCAGCTGCTCTGGAAGGTGGTGTCTGTCCGGGACCAGAGGACAGTCGTGGGTAACCAGCTAAAGGCTGGCAAGCAACAGGGCCAAGCACTCCTCATGAACTTAAAAGTGATTTGCGATAGTTGCTACTTTAATCCAGTGTACTTTTCTACTGTGATGAGCGCAGCAGTCAGCAGCACAGATACTTTTCTTCTGCATTAATGCGAGTCTCTAGAAAAGCCCGAGGTTGAGCTGCTCTTTCCTGGTGTGTATTCTCCAACTGGGTTTGGATTTCACTAACAGCCTCTGCCTCCAGGCAGTACCTTGTCTAGATGTTGATCATTTAGGAATGGCACTAATGGGAGGTAATTATTAAAACATCAAAGTACTAGAAAACATCTGGGAATTTATTGTCTGAGCACTTATTAAACATTATCATCCTTTGGGGGTGAGAATCTGACACAAAGTGCCTCTCTTTATTGCCATGTTACTGCAGTGGAATCCCCAAAGTTGTGTCTTGATATTTGCTGAAATACTTGTGCAGTTGGAAATGTCAGTAAACTTTGGGTATGGTTAATAGATTTCTCGACTCTCCCAAAATGCTCTCCTTGGCTTTCTCACGTATTGAACAGGGCTTGTTATACACAAGGTGGAAGTAGCTTGGATACTGAGGAAAACATAGATGTTTTCTAAAGTATTTATTACTGAAAAGGCGACCTCAAATCTTGCGTTATTAGGTGGCAATGTAGCCACAGTTTCTCCTGGACCTGGTCTCATCTTGGCTTCCTTGATCACTACCTCAGAATCGTAATTTATGGGTTTCTTCTGTGTGCTCTCAATTCACCAGTTACAATTATCTCGAAACACGTTTGAACTATGTGCTCTACTCCAATCAGTCTTTCCATAAACTGAAAGGTCACTGATATAAAATCCCACTCCTTCAGAGGGTGGCTTGTGTTGTCAAGAGAGGAAACACAAGCAGTTTGTCCTTGCTGGCATTTTAAAAGTTGCACTTTGGCGTTGCCGATAAGGAGCAGATTACATCGCCCACCCCAAACCAGAAGGGCATCACTGGAAATAGGAAACTTGGGAGGTTGGATTTCCCAGGGTGAAGGAACTCTCTCTCCTTCCTCAGCCCTTCGTAGGTGCTCATAAGGTTTCTGCAGATAATAGGCATCACCTTTCTTTTCATCCACACGTACCCTGGAGCCATCACCATGTCACTCTTGCAGCACGTTCTGCTGCTATGTTCTTTCCAGCTTCTCCAGGTCTTCTGCATTGGGCATGAGAGTAATTAGAATGGGCTGAACACTTATGATGAATTCCTTACCAGCTCTGCTCAAGCGCAGTTATATCTCTGCCATAAGGGACATCAAATGCCTAGAATTCTGATTTATTCTTTTGCCCTCTGCATGGCATCTTGCTTGGAAGCAGGGATGTTCTACCCACTGGAGGTCTTCTGGCTACTTCATGCAATTCGGACATTCTGATTAATAATGATTGGCTCTGCAGAAAACAGGCTATTTGGCTAGAAAAAATAAAATTATCATAAATATGTATAAAGCGCATGGAAAAAAAAAAGCAATTACTTTGGCTTTAAAAGCTAGAAACAGTTTAGCAGAACAGATGGGTTGCATAAATCTGGCAAAAATGAGGGCAAGAGGGATTTGTGTGTGTGTGTGGCATGCAGCAGAGGATAAGACCAGGGTTTGCGTGATAAAGAATTTATTGTAGCTTGGAAATTGTCCATTTTCCTACACTTTCAGAGTAAAAGTAGTGGCTGGAATCGCTAGACAAGGCTCACCTCAGCAGTGTGTGGAATTATCTATGAAACTCCTGTCACTAAATAGTTGCTCTCCAGCACTGCAAATCGCAAATCCCTCTTCATTTTCAGAAGTTCCCAGCTCCTCTCTGCTTCCCAGCCTATCTCCCAGCAACGTTATGAACAATGGTCATATCTCAGTCATAGTCAGGTCATGTTGATGTGGATGGTGTTGGAAATTTGATAACTTAGTGGTATTATAATGATTTCCTAGTGTGTTTGTTTATTTTTTAACTGGGGGTGGGTGTGGTGTCCCTCCTGTATATGAACAAGCGCTATTAATCAATTTGCGTGGAAAAAACATGTCTTAAGCTCACTGAGAAGATGGAGGCTTTTGAATAGCCAATGTTAGGCAAAAACCTTATCTCTGTAGACTGTCTCTGAGAGACAAGCGAGAATAGTTTTGACATGATCAGTATGTGCCTTCTTGTGCTCCTTTGGCAGAAATGTGTTGACAGTAACTGTGAGAATGTCTAAATTTTACCCAGCTGAAGCCTGCAGTGGCGGCCTGTCCCAAATTCTCAAATTCCTATGGATGGAGAAAGGCCATTGCTGATCAGAAGTAACACCTATTGGTTTTGGTGCTTATCTAGGGGGATATCTTTCATGACATCTTGTTTTGAAGGTCTTGGGAGAGACTCAACCCATCTTGTCTTTAAGAAAATTGGAGGTCTTCACAGCTTTCTGTCTCCTGATGTGTGTAAGTATACTCCAGAGACTCTGGCACAAGATATTCTGGTTTTCCCACGTTTCTAGCCTCCTTGATCAAAGATAGATGGGTACAGTGCTGCATCCTGCACATCTGAATGTGATTTCTGGAACACATGGAGACTACATAGGTCAAATCTAACTGTTGCTTGGGTGGCATCCCAAGGGCAGTTTTCTGAATTGGTTTTCATTTTTATCGCCATGCATCTTTCCCAGGTCAACTTAAAAATCCCTTGAGGTATTGCTCTATCATTTAGGTGTTTTACAAATAAACGTGACCTTTCTTGTAATAGTCAGCAGCCAATTTCAGAGCAGTCTTACCTGGCAGAAACAGCTTGTTTTGTGTCAGTCTGCAGCTGTATTTGAGGAGCCACAGTATGGATTATTATGGTTACGCATTAATTTTTTTTAGATCTTTGCGATTTTTCTGTTTACATTTTTTTACCAACTTGCTTATTCATTGGGCTGAGTTGAAGGATGTTGAAGTTTAAGGGGGCTCTAATTTAAACTTAATTTTATATCAAACAATTTGTATAAAAGAAGTTCAATTCCATAGCTAGCAAATGCACGTTCTTTACACACAAAACAGGCTTTGTAAGCAGAGAGCCTGTCTGCGTTACAAAATCTAATTCTGCTACTAACAAGCAAATAGGTAGATTTTGTGTCCTATTGATCTCAGAATTACCTGACTGATGCCAAAAATCAATCAAAGACTTCTTCTGAGCAGTCAGAAGACAGGATCCTTTTTATTAAGCCTGTCCATGATTTATAGTTTTGCCATTAGTGTTAATGTAGACTTAAAATATCAATACTTCATTCTAACACCTTCAAAGTGGCATTGATTCTTCCTTATCTAAGCTGCTGCTTTTGCACGGACACTACCCAGAAATTTTTTTGTGGTCGCATGGATACAGTTGCTTGAGTCAACCTATAAATGCATTGAAGTGGTTGGTTTGTATCGAAATTATAATGATGAGCAGCATCTTCTGTAATCATAAGAACAAAAAGGTGGACCCAATCTGTTTACTAGGTGATTTCGTGTTGGAAATTGTGAGCGCAGCTTTCTCAAAGCAGCAGTGCTGTACTTCTGGACTACCTTCATCAGCATGGGCTAATGTGGATCCCAAGCCCAAGGAAAAAGAAACGGTATTTAACGCAATTATTGTGTTGATAGCACTCCCCTTTTACCGATGGATTTATGCTATTGCAAAGTTTTGGGAAATCGCAGGGAAATGAGTTTTGATCTTGAAAGGTTATGAATTTTGTCTTGTTTCAAAATTGCAGAGAAGTGAAGAGTCTGTAAATTATGGCAGATGTAAAGAGGAAATTAAGATGGATAGAAAAAAGGGTTCAAAGAGGACCCATAAGGGCTGCTCAGGCTGGTGTAGTAGAAGTGGGAAGCCGTCAAGGGAATCGGTGGGACCATGTAATGACAGAAGCGCGCTCTTGCAGTTGGGAACAACAAGACCCACAGACAAGTCTGAAAGGGATTAGACAAATTAATGTAAAAGAATTTGAGAACAAGCTGTGTCTGATGGTATCTCCCGCTGCTATCATTGGAGAGCAGACTGAGCTGCATGGACTCTGGCTGTGACTTTTTGTTTTTCCATTCTCATGGAGCATTTGTCTCCCTCTGGAGAGAGGGTAAGTTATGCCAGACCAAGCACTGGTGCTGTGCTGACCCTTTTTTGCTCGTTGGCTGAATCTTGAGGGTTTGTTCCTAGAAAAGCCCCCGGTACTGAACCCAACATGTAGTCTGTGTTCTGTCTGCTGGGAAGGCAAATTACTCATTTTAGTCACGATTTACAGCATGCAGCAATTATCCCACAGTCTGCGTATGTTTTAAAAGTTAATGGAGAAGAAACACTGATTTTTAAAAACCAATTTGAAAGCTTTCCAGTGGCTCTAGCTGCCTCAGCTGGTCACAAAGAGCAAAGCCACCAACCTGGCTGTTTGACTTGCATTAAGAATGAAATCTCTGCATTTGTAAGTAAATGCCAGAGCACTATATATTCCTGGCACCTTGTGGTCTCTCTGCATGAGATTCTCAGACCCTACCATGTAGTAAAGCCCACAAAGAGGTGTATAAGCCTCTTCTGCATCCCTTTTATGTACCCCTTTGGCTATTGCAGCCTGGAATTCCCACCATCTGCTCACGTTGGTGCTTCCGCTGTCTGTCCTTCATGTTGCGTTGGGGACTTGCAGAAGCTTGTGTCCCTGCCTCCTGGGGCTCTTGCAGCTGGGGGACTCCCCTGCGTTGGAAGGCATTTCGCTATTCAGCAGACTTTTTTTGTTTCTTTTCATCACTGTCCATCCTTTCCTCCCCTCACGTCAGATGGTCGTAAGCAAGGATGCTTATGTGGAAGAAGCAGTATTTTTTCACTTGCCTGCTGTGCCAGGTCAGTGGTCACTCTTTATCTTTGGTTAATGCTCAATACTTATTTTTCTAAACTCTGCCTGAATCCTGCAAATGTGGATTTCTTGTCAAAAACTGTCTTTCTTGTAAAATGAGTCCTTGGGGGAGTTGTGTTTGTCCTTCTTGGTTGGTTAGGTTTTGGTGTTTTGGTTTTTCTTTCTTGTCTGTATGCACATCTGCTTCTGTTTTGTCCTGGTTTTCATTTTGGGCATTTGCAATTTTTGTTCACACTTTACTACTGGGAGGCACGGAAAGATGGCTGGCTGCACCGCTGCTGCTGTTTGGACTGACCTGAAGTCCTGTCCCCAGTGCCTGTGCCACATCTTGTGCTTTTAGGCGCTTTTCACAGAACTCTGACCCACTTAGTATTTGCCAAGGGGAAGCATTAGCATGAAGATCTTGCTCCTTGGAGGAGCAGAGCGCTCTGTTCGAAGTGCTTCAGTCTGGAAGATGAGTTTCTGAGGATGGCAGGAGGCAACCTAAGATGAACTGGGCTTTTTGTGCAAACAGTCACAATAAATCATAGAATCGCAGAATGGTCTAGGTTGGAAGAAACCTTAAAGATGACCTAGTTCCACCCCCCCTGCCCTGGGCAGGGACACCTCCCACCAGCCCAGGTTGCTCAAAGCCCCTTCCAACCCGGTCTTGAACACCTCCAGGGATGGGGCGTCCACAACTTCCCTGGGCAACAATGAAGTCTGATGCTCCTTCATTTATCAGAGATAAAACCCTGGAGAGGAAAGCCTGTTTGATGGTATATCAGTTATAGCTGTGTGCTGTGATGATTGGGGGCTGGGATTAACCAAGGTGACCGTCTTCTTGGAAACGAGTAGCCCCGTCGTGTGGGTGTGGACATGGAGGAACCGCACATTCTGTAACAGACTCTACATCTGCAGACAACTAATGCCGCTGGCCTGGTGCCACCTCTAATGAACAGGCTTTATCCTCCCTTCCCACCCTCGCGTGATGTGAGAAGGTGGTTGTGATCGGAGTAATGATTGGTAAGGGAGAGTACCAAAAGCTGGGATAATAACCTTCCTCCTCTTAGTGTGGTCTCTAGTGCAAACAAAGCTAGAAATCAGGTTGCTTTGAGGGGATTGGGTTTATAGACAGACCAACTGGTGCAGCGAGGGAAAAATCAGGCAGGCTGGCAAGCCAGGTCCTCAGAGCTGGAACAGAGGAACAAAGAGACAGACAGGTATGTAGCCTACGAAACCCAGAGACACTGGGGTGAAGGGGGGCAGCTACACAGTGTTGTATTAATCTCTTGATGTTGTAAGTTTTGGTAGCAAGCAGAATTATGAATTTTACCTCTTAAAACGATTTTACTTTTGTTTTGCACCGTTTCCATAAGAATCAGGACTCATACCTCTGAAATAGCGATTGCTTTGTGAGAAATGCTCCTCTGCTGCCATCGAGGCTTAACTTTCCTGTACTCAGGTTGGATGACTTTATTCAGGTGGTTGGTAGGGATTTACTTTGGCATATGCAGAGCTCTCGGTGCGCTGGGTGAAGCGTACCTGGAAGCGGGGTTGTTGGATACGCAGATGTTCCCAGCTCTGCTGGGAGATGTTTACTTTAGGAGCAGACAAGATGCTTTTCAAGTTGGGAATTTCTTGTTCCAGAGCTGTTTGCTGTATTACGGTTTGAAGAGAGTTTGGTTTTGTTTATGACCTCAGTGTGTCCAAGGGTCTGTCTGGAGATTAAACACCTAACTGGGGAGACTCCTTCAAAACAGGACTGCCTTCATTGCTTACTGATTTTGGTTTTTTGAAAGTTCCTGGTGGGATGGTATGTGAGACCCAAGCATGTAAGGGGTGCCTGTTTGTCCAGCTGACCACTTCTCTAGCCTCTGTTTGTAGATTTGGAGCTCATCACTTCTTTCAGTTACATCTGAAGTATGCAGGAGGGGTCACAAAGATGCGCGAGTTCCTACAAATGCTGTGCAGATGGCTGGCTGAAGGGAGGAGAGATGCCTCAGCAGTGATCCTGCTCAGGTAAAAGGTCTCCTTACCAAGTACCAGAAGTTTCACATGGTGAAAAAGTTACAGTGAGGGGTGAGATCAAGTGAGAGGTTTGATGTTTGTTTCAACTGGGAAAAGCCTAAATAAGAGCTTGTATTAAAGTGAAAGCAAAGCCTGTAGGAAACCAGGCTCCATGCTCATCAACCCAGACTTTCACGGGTTCATTTCTGAGCGTTTTGTGTAAATGGTAGTCGATGAAACTCTCATCACAAGAGATGTAACAGAGCCTGGAAAATATACAACTACCCTTAACGCAAATGGAAAAACATCCCTGTTGCATTGCACACAGGCATGTTCTTCTGCTGCGGTTTGATCAAGCTCTCTATTGGGTGTGCCTCGACTGGGTGCCATTGTGCGTAGGACACCAGCTTTATGCAAAATATAACACAAAACATGATTAGCTTTAGAAACTCAAGTACAAGTATTCTTTTTATATTTGATAGACTACTCATTGGAAGCAGTTAAAATTCATGCTCTCAATGAGTGTGATATACTCATTTATACTCCATTCAAACTGGAAATTTTGGACAATGTTTTTTTATTTATCTTTAATGCTACGAGTCACCATATATCAGCAGATTTGCTTTAGAGCTTTTAAAGGCTCAGTTTAAGGGCACAGCTAATGGGGAAATGCTGCAACAGTAAAAATAAAACCAATGAGGCAGACTAGATCTTCCAATTAGTTGGAGAGTCTGAGCTTTGTCATTAACACAGAGTGGTTCCCAATTCAAGCAGGAAGCATCTCCAGTTCAAATATGATTTCCCTGTTATATGTTGCCTCTCTTGCTTCTTGGTAACCTTCAAAAGTTCATTGGTTTGTATAATTTTTTTGTTTGGTTACCTTCTCTTCTGCCAAACTGCCTTGAGCCAGCTGGCCTGGGAGCTGATGTGGGAGCCGGGAGAAATTTGGAGAGCAGACAAGGGCCAAAGGTGACGTTAGTCTTTGGGGCCATGATGTATAGTGTGAGCACGTGTAAAACAAACACCTTTTTATTAATTACCAAGAACTATTCCAGGCTGAGGAGGGAATTGGAGGGAATAAGTTTGAGAAGGGGGTACCTTCTCCATCAGCGGCTGAGGGAAAGAAATGCAGAGTGGACAAACAGCATTTCAACACAAAGTCATATACAGCAAGGAATGTTTGAAGGCTTTAGAGGGAAAGGAGGAAAGGATGGTGCTCCAGAGAAAAACACTGAGCTTGGAGCGTAAGAAACAGGATGGGACCAACCGTGGCTCTGAAACAATGATGAAAGGAGGGAAAGAAATAAGGCATGTTGGCATGAGCTTGAAGTAGTGAAAATCCACCTGGTCTCAGAAATGACACAGCTATGAAGCTGATGGAAGAGCTGAGCTGGATGGTGATCTCTCTCTGATTCCTTGTGATACAAACTGCGTGTCACATCAGGTGGTGATAACAAGGACAGGCATCCCTGTTTGCTCCAGAGAGATATGACAGATCTGGAGCTGGTTTGAAATATTCTTAAGATATCCAAAAGTGATCCCTGCATAGGAAGCCTTTCTTATCAGGTCTGTCAAGATATAAAAATGTAGACCATCTTGCCAAGAAAGGCTGAATTTCTGAGGTTGACTGGATGCTTGCACTCCATTAGCCTGGACTCAACAGATGAATGCTGAACACTCAGACCAGATATAAATTCTCTTTTCTGGCTGGGATCTCCTCATATCAGCAACTTTTAGATAGCTTATTTTTTCTCCAGAGATAGAATTTCACCTTCTGACAGATGCAGAGAGTCCTCTCCAGGGCTTGGGAGCTGGAAGGAGCAAGTTCTTGTTTAGAGCAGAGTTAGGCATCTCAAAGTGATATTCCTGGTCATTGTTAACTGGAGAAATGGGACAATGGAGTCTCCAGGCCCCATTTCATGAATGTTGCCCGGACTGTGCTTCACTGGGACTGGTGTGGCTCCTGGGACCTGCCATTGACTCCCAGTTACATGGTGGGTGAACAGCTGAGGTGGGTCTGGAGCTCAGTGGTGCTCCCCTACTTAGTCAAAAGCAAATCCAGTCAATAGGCATCTCTCCACTGGTTTTGTGGTTGAGATTAGCCTCTTATGCTATAAGCTCTTTAGGGTCGAAGATATTTTTAGCTTGGTGCTTGTACAAAGACAGGTAAAGGTGGGCTCTGAGCTTGAAGGCCACCTCTTCTCCTCTAATGTGCGTCTTGCTCACTGTTATCCCCCTTGGTTGGGGTCCCAGAGTTATAAGCAGAAAAAAAATATAATCTGTGTGCTGTGATCCTCTGAGCTGGTCCTGAGCCTGCTAACGGCTGGGAAGAAGGTTTTTAAAAACCCCGGTGTTGTTTCTGTTACCTTTCACTAAGTGTTGAAAATTAAACAACAAAATAAAGGCAGTCAGGGGTTCCTCATTCCTGGACTGTGATCACGCTTTGGATCTGTGCCGTAAACTATGGCCCTTGGAGGCTCTACGGACAAGCCAACCTTCTTTTAAATAAAACCCAAAGGAGGAGGGACAGTAGATGTCTTCAGGCTTTGTTGTGCAAAGGTGTTAGTAGGGACCTGCTGTGGGAAGCAGTCTGTGTCAGATTATTTTAATATCTAGAATATCAGTACAAAGCCACATAGAGCAACAAACCCAGGCTCTTTATATATTGGATGATGGAGTACTGTACGGCACTGGGTGGGGGAGGAAATCCTCATCTAAAAGCCATTAATTGGAAAATGTGAGGGGTATCACTGATATTGCTTAATGATGCACATGGGGCTTAAAATACTTAGAATCTCTTCAGTAAAAGTAAAATCAGATTATTTTTTATCCATTCAATTTTGCTTTTTATGCCTGAAACACTAGATGTATTTCATGCGTCATTTATTAACAATAAATTAAAAATCTCTATTAACAGAATTTTTCCAGCAGAATAACATTTATGAATATAAAATTATTTTTATTGCTACTTTGATGTGGGGCTCTTCCTGCTGTATGCCATGCTTGGGCACTAAATGATAAAGATCAAAACCGGTTTGGCATGGTGTACTCAAATATTTTTCTTTAGAAGTATTTACGGTGGGTTAAAATCGACTATACTAATAGCTACCATCTATGTTCTGCCATGGCCCTTAAAATTAGTGTCTGGGTAGCAGGCAGTGGTGTAGCTGATTCATTCTTCCTTTTGTACAGGGTACAATGAGGAGATGAAAAAATGCTGCAAGGGATGAAAGCAAGAAGGAAGGAAGAGAGAAATAAGAGGGTATCTAAGCTGTGATCTATGCTGGTCTCTTGGAAATGCAGATGAATTACTGTGTTAATGGAAATGAAAGCTAAGAATAAAATTTATAGATTGTAGCTGCTCAAGACTTGCTCTGTCTGCACAGGAGGTTTTACAGTCGTGGTGGTTAGGTAGGACAGAGGTAATGTGAATTACCACTATAGCTGTCGGACTTGGGGCTCCACAAATTCTGAACAAATGGGGTCACAGAACAACGCAGAATTGGTAAAGCCTCCAATGCACTAGAGGCTGTGGTGGATTTAGATGCCGAGTGGCCACCGACTTTGAAAGCACCTGTCCATAGGAGATGACTTCGGACCTTCCACGTTACACAGGACTGTATGTTCGTTACCAGCTCTACTACTGCATGGCTGCTGCCTCTTATTTAATGAGGAATGTCATCTTTCAAGCTTAAGTTGAAAAGGGGCGCATTTGCTGTTGTAAGCTGTTTTGCAGAAACAGTTGAATTAAAGCTTTCTGTGGAAACAACGTACTTTTTATAGGGTACATCTGAATGGTAGTTGATAGTGTGAGCTTTTGTATCTCCTACATTTAGTCTTCCAGGGACTCGGAAACTTCTGGGTTTCATGTATATTCTTAGGATTTTAGTAAATCATTATTTTAATGGAGATGACTGAGAGGTCATGGAGTATTTTTATTTCATACATAGTAGAAGTAACATAAAAAACATTCATTCTGCTATAAATTATATGCACATTTAGACATGCTCGTATTTGCCTGGCAAAAAAGATATTCCTTACCAAAGAAAATAACACACTTTGAATTGGGCTGCTTGAAAATCTTCCCTATTCAGCCATTTTGTTTTCAGCAGTAGCCAATCACTATTGCTTAAGAAAAATCGTAAAGAATAAATAAGAAAGGAGTGGTCTTTCTCCTGGTTCTACCTTGTAAGGCAGGACTTGATGGCCCAAGTATGGCAGTTGAGGATGTCCAAGTTACCTGCCTGGTGTTAGGTGATGCAAGGCTGAAGGACCACCTCCATCATTAAAGAGTAGGAGCTGGAAACCAGACCAGGTACCCTAAATCATCTCAAATGACATTTAATACCAATGTGTATGGTACTGAATCAGAACTAGGCTACTGATAATTATTAATTTGGGGATTTCCAGATTTGAGCCTTGCATTTAACCTGTTCTGTATTCCTTAACTGATCTGTCCTGCAAGAATTTAACTTTTTTTTTGAGTTCTGACCACCACAGTATGAATGGTTCCATAATATTAAGGAATCTCTGATCTCTAAAAAATACTGTATCTAATTTGTTTTAATACTACTTTTAAAACTACCCGATAACTTCAGTGCATGTACTCGGTTGCTGTGTTTGGAAGAACAAGGAATAATTGTTCCTTATTCAATCTCTGCACACCTATTAAGACTGTAACGGTCTTTGCTATGTCATCATCTCTGTTGGCCTCTTGCTCAAGCGAAGGAATCTATATAGTCTCTCATCCTGCAGCTCTTTTAGTATCCTTCCTTCTACCTGATCTAGGTGTGTTGTCCTGTAGAGGTTGGCCGCCACTGAAGGACGTGCTCAGGATGTGGGCGCATAATTTTTTTTTAAATTTATTTTTTATTGTTTGTTCTTTGGTCCCTTTTTTTGATATTCTAGCTGTCTTTTTGTCTGCTGGGTTTTGAGCTGATGTTTTTGAACAACTTTCTACAATGCCTCTGCAGTCTCTTTCCTGGAGAAATGGATAAAGTAATATCTATTCTTGCCTAAAGAAGGTACAGATTTTTATTTCTTATGTCCATTATTTTGTAATGACGGATTCTGGATTTCATCCACCATTTTATTGCCCTCCAAATCTTCACAGGCAGGCGTAATTTGATTATCTCGAATAAATTCCCTGCAACCTTGTCAGCTCACTGTCTGCCCCCTCTTCCAGATCTTGTCTGATGATATCTAATGTCATTTGCAGTACCTCATTTAATGGGTTAGTACACGCCAATATGCCATGCTCCGCTTGCTGGAAATTCAAATGGAAATATGGACACTGTCTTTTGTCTGTGTATGGTTCAAATAACATGTCTTCCTCCCCCTCCCTTTATAGTCATATATGCTCATTGTGTTTGGAGTGTACAAAATAAAGACCTTAGCAAAAGAAAATAGAAACCAAAAAGCTCCAAACAACAACAACAAAAACCCACAAACAAAAGGGTGGAAGACTCTGAGGGCCATGAAAAACAACTGATGAATTTCAAGGATAAGGGTTGTATTAGGTAAACAAAAGCTCGTTTAAACTGAAGAGGTATGACTGCCTAAATAAGTAATGTAATAACTTATAGTCTCATAAATTTCTGAGTTATTCTAATGGTGTAGAAAAAGGGTGAAATTATTAATACTGGTAATGATGGAGAAAAAAAAGCTAAAAGCTAAGCATAAATAGGTAATGAGCTGAGGTTAGCAAGTGCAGCTAGTAGAATACCAGAATGGAAAAAAAAAAAAAAAAAAAAANGCTTGAAGTTTTGTAACCATTGACATGGTCAATTTTACTTCTTTAAAAATTGCATAAGGCAACTGCTGACAACTCTCTTTTCAGTGGCTCAGCATAGCTGCTTCCTTCCCCAGATCCCTCCTCCATCGATGCAGGAGGTGTACCGTGAATTTTAAAACAGGGAAAATGCCACATTGAAAGCTACAGTCGAGCCTTGGGGACATTAAGGAAATCCGATATCCTGGTGTGTTTGAAATATAACAGAAAGTGCTAAAAGAAGGAACCATAGGTGTTAGGTCTCCAGGAAAATGAGATGGCCATCAAAATAAAAAAAAAAAAAAGCAGAAGAGGATTCAGAAGCTCTTTGGAAGAAGAGAAGCTGGCAGGTTTCCTCCCGTTTAAACTCAAAGGCAGTGAAGGCTAGTGTTGTGAAGCAGAACAAGAAGGATTATCACGTGCAATAAAATCAGTTTTGTGAGGTGTCATCAACCTGGCCAGGAAAATGTCTATAATCAAAACCTGTTTAGTACATTTAATGTCTGTTTATCCTGTCTTAAAGGTATAGACCCAACACACCGTTTCTGCCGATGAAGCCTCGTGCCTTCAGTTTTTGGTATGCAGAACTGGGAGCCTTGATTGTAAAACATAAGAATGGGTATATCCTACTCAAAACATATTAAATTTCATTTCATGCAAATAGTAGAAATTACATTGCAGATGTTTTCATAGTGCTATATGAAAAAAAAAAACCAACAGCCAAACAGGGTAGAATTCACCAAAAGCTGGGAGTACATGGTATAACCTATAGGGTAGTTTAAAAACAAACAAACAAAACAAAAACCCAACCCACAAAAAAAAACCAAACGCCCCACAGCAACAAAAACCAGGCATTTGTGATATAAGATCTACCTGACTTCCACAGGCCCATAGATTTTCTGTAGTAATAATTTTCTTCCTGGATCTGAACTGTAAAACATTAAGTTGAACGCCCCCTTCAGAAGGTCATATTACACGTGTAGTGCGATATCTTCTTTCATGTATAGCTGTGAATTTCACATGCATTTCCCCACCCTTTTCCTCCAATCTCTGTGCATTGACAACCTTTTATATAATTAGCCTTTTAGTACCTGCAGAGGTTTTATTATCCTCAACACAAAATCCAGAAACAGTGAAATCGCCAATTATGCTGTAGCTGAGTATCCTCTCAGCTGTGATTTACTGCACTGTCAATATCCTGAAGAAGTGAGTAGAGACTGTGGGTTGTAAGAGGTACATGTGTTTAAGGTGTCAGTAAACAATGATGGCAAGGAGAATTTATAGGGGAGAATAACAAGAATCATATATTTTACCTGGTTCATGTCATCCATTCTTTTTTTTTTTTTAATTTTTATCTTTTAGTGTTTAGTGTAGTTTTCTGCAGAACCATAGAATAATTTTGGTTGTAAGGTACCTCTAGAGGTCTCTAATTCATTCCCTGGTTCTAAACAGGACAAACTTCAAAGATGCATCAGGTTGCTGAGGTCTTTGCCCAGTCAATTTTTTTGAAAGTCTATGAGGGTGGAGATCATAATTTATTTTTTTGGACCCTGTCCCAGTGCTTAATAGCACTTAGGGATTTTATGTTTTTTCTCTAACATCTTATTGGAATTTGGGGGTTTTTTTAAGGATATTCCTATTGATATTTTAATTTAAAACTTCTGTGTGTTCAGCTTTGACCTTCATGAAGGCCACGTGGTGGGATTGTGGAAAGGATTTTCATTTTCTGTTAGCGTCCTCCTCTGTGAGTCACAATTTTTTGATCAAATGATATCTTAGTTTATTAACCACGTACCCTTATCTCTAGATCCTCACTGCCATGTAAAATTGTGATATGCAAAGCTGGGGAGCAATGGAAGGGCTCACAGAACAGTCCAAAGTCCCAAGCTCAGAATTGAATGTTTAAGTCTGAGCTTCTTCCTTTCTTTTCTTAAGAAAAGAGCTCTCTTTTCTTTTTTTCATGTGTTACATGATGGATCAAAAGGTACAGGGAAGTGTGGTATTTCCAGCTCAGGCAAACACAATGAAAGAGAAGAGCTATTTAAGTTAGAACAGAAGTTATTCATTCAAGAGCTCAACTTTTAATGCATTTAGACTGAAATGTTGAGCAAATGTTTTCTTGCTATCAAAGTAGTAAAGCTGTAGAACAGTGTTTCTACTCCAGAAAAGTTTAGGTACCTCTTGGAAGGAGGTGCCTGATCACTTCTAATGGGAAGTTTTAGGGGTCAGTTTGCTTCTGGTGTTCTACAGTGCTCCCCCTCTGGCGCCATTCTTCATCCATATAGTCTTTAGAGGAACTGGCTCCAGTGTCGTTCCCATGGGGCTGCTGCAACCCGCCTGTCCTTTAGCACACCCAAACCCCCAGTGCTGCAGCTGGTGCTTGAGCTCACGGACAAGGAAATCCTACAAGGAGCAGCGTTCATTGTATTTGATGCTTCCAGTTGAAGCTGCCTGCTCAGAATAAGTCGCATCTTAAGACAGTTTTTGTGTGCTTTTGAATTCCCTACCGAATTCCTTACTAGTTTCTCATGGTACATGGTGCTAGAGGCAAAGCTGTGTTAATTTAGGAAATGAGATGGCCAGTCCTGTCTGCCGGCAGAGCTCCCGCCAGTGCCCGACCACTGCCTTGCCATTTCAGCTCCGTCTGTCTGCGGAACATCAGGTCTGGTGTAGAGCTTTGCTTCCCGTTTGCAAGGGCCTCGTGGCCCGGACCGTTGAAATATCCTGCTGAAACAAAACATGACGCTGCTACTACTTGCGTCTTTGGGGACAGAATATGAAAATAATCAGTCGTATTGTTTAGTGTACTGTTAGAAGGTGAGCAGCTATTACAGTAATGAACTTGATAAAAGAGTGCATCTGCCAGTCCCTGGCTCAAAATAAATCACTGATAAATTGTATTTTTGTTATTAAGTTGTAATGCACAACAAGCACTTTATCACCCTTAAGGATGCATCCTGCAATGTTTGTGGTCCAAATATATCCTGAAACCTCTTCAAAGTGTTGAACAGAGATTCGTGATTGGCTGTCAGAGGGCTGTGTCCGGATCAGAATGTAAAGCTTTTTGAGTTATACCCGACACTTCCCACAGTGCTTTATTGTGTCTGTGTCCATGGGGGACAAGACAGAACTGCCAGAAACTTTTATTTTTCTGGGAGCGCCAGAAATAAATCCGAAGTATTTCCCGCATGTGAATAGGCTGTCGGACAGCATAGTTGAAGATCACCGATTTCCCCCTGCTCAACCATCCTTTAAGTGATTCAAAGGCAGCGCCGAAGGTCGTTACGCATTGCTTCAAAATTAACTTGCTTGCCAGACCCTTCTCGCCGGGTTAACAGCAAATTTGTCCTTTGCACTAACGAGCCATTTCAAGCACCACAGCACTATGGAGGTAGCTGAGGGAATACTTAATCCTTGAAGTAGGCTTCTGGTTTTTAGGAATTTTGTTGGTTTATAGTAGGCTGGATAACGTGTCTTTCCTGAGGGAAAGGCAGCATTGAAGTTAAGCACCTGCATCTCCCGGAGCACACTGTCACTCACTGGAAATCCCAGCGGGATCGGGCCATTCCGAGTTACCTAAATGCCACCCAGAACTGTGTGCAGAAGAGGGCTGTGATAAAAAGGGGGAAAAAAAAAAACCTGAACCCAAAATAATTGATTTGATCAATGAAATTGAAATTAAAATGAGCTTTCACACTGTTAGAAGTTAGTGGTGAAAGCAAATGAAACATAACCATGAGAGAAGGATACGATGATAGGAATGATGTGATTTTTGTTGTAGGGTAGGTTTGTTTGGGGTGGAGGTGAGTCCTTTTAAACAACCTAATCTGTTGCTCCTTCTGGAAGCACAAAGAACAAACAACTCCTAAAGTTTTGTCTTATGTTTATTTAAAGTAGATTTAAGCGTTTATTTTGCTGGATTAAAAACAGACGCTGAAAGAAGAGGACGTGGAAAGCCATAGGAGAATACAAAGGGCACATCCGTGATGCAGCGACTCTTTAATCTGGAAGCACATGACAGCACACTGCTTTATTGCTGCTCCGTCCCAGTCTATGGCGGGCTTTTATGAGAACGTTTAGATTGCTCTCCTTGGCAGACTGTGTCTCTCCTTGATGTTAGTACTGTCATAGCAGTTTTTGAAACTGCTTCTTGCGGATAAAGTTTTTATTTAGGTGGTTATGTCATTTGCGGGAAAATATAGGATTAAAATGTCAGGCGGTTTTCCTAGACCACCTATTGCTCAGTGTCTGCAAAGATTACGGGAAAATTATTCTCCCTTAAACAGAGGGAAATTCTGGAGGTGCATTATCAAATATTCTCCCTGTAATTAACCAGTCTGCAAATGGCTTTCACTGTGCCCGTTTGCACTCTGGTAGTCCTGGTAGGTTAACTGCTGGCTCATTATAATCTCTTGAATGAAAGCCTGACTGCTTATGATCTCTAAGATTTGGAAAGAGCTCAAGTTCTGCATCTAAATTGTTAGGGTTTTTTTTTCCTGTCTAGCACACGTTTTTTAATGTTTTGGATAGATTTAATCAAATTGCTGTGGTATGAAAAGAAAGAAGTGTCTTTCTTTGAAAGACATAAGAAGTTCTCTATTTCAGGCCTTTCTGAACAATACCATTCTATTATTTTGGAATTGTGTATAATATATCATTACAAAGTTCATTTCAATTTTGTTTGAAGATACTCTAAGCTCAAACATAATGAATCATTTGATTTCATCTAAAACTATTAGTAATAATAATACTACTGTAACTGTTTTCATTATTGATTTTTTTATTTTCAGTGCTTTGTCTCTGCAGTGGGTGCCTGCTTAAAGCTAGTGAATATTTCTATTCATTATAAAACCTTTCATATACAAATGTGACTTGAGACTTTCCAGCCTTATCTGTTGACAGGCTGTGGGTTTCATTTGGGTACTGTAAAATTCTTTCCTATGTTTTGTTTGGGTTTTGTTTTTTTGATATATCCCTTATTTGCTGTCCTGAACTCCATGAGCTTTTGCTAAACAACTACTATCTTACATGTGTGACAGGATGTGAAACAAATTAGGTGTGAAGTCAGAAAGGGCCAATTAGACCACCTAACGATTCCCAAAAAACTTTATGTGACGTTTCATATATTAAGCCCTGTAGCACAACCAGTAGCTTGTTTTTGGCTAAGGCAGAGTGAATAGAGGGAAATACTGGCTTTTCCCAAAGAAGCTACTGCTTGGCTGCTTGTTCCAACAGTTTAGTTGTATTCTTTTATTGTGGTTGAAAGGCTGGGCTAGTTTCAGTAGTAGTCTTGGAAATAATGTGTGCTTTGCATAATATAAATTTCTCTGGCCTCATGCTCCTGAAAACCTCGCTTCCGTTCAGCTTTCTCTCCTGGCTTGTAGAACCTGTTGGAACCCAATATTTTAAATTCCTTTGAAGGTATTTACCCACTTAATCAAGCCTCTTCATCCTCTTCTTTTCAACAACACATATTGGTCTCTCTAAGTCATAGAATCACAGAATCGCCTAGATTAGAAAAGACCTGTAAGATCATCTAGTCCAATCACT
>RSEF01000005.1:62274737-62285377 GCA_003993805.1 Himantopus leucocephalus
GTCCCTTCCAACCTCAACAATTCTATGATTTTATGATTCTATGCTCTAGTTACACCTGGAATGAATTTTGGAGCCACATTTCTATCTATGGGTTGACCTGCAGTTGTCAGCATTGCAGGCGAAGCCGTGCTCCCAAACCATCATTAATTGGCCCTGTATTTGCTTTCATTATGCTCAGAGCAAAGAGAACCCAGCCTGTTGCTTGTAACAGGACCTTTGCAGGAGTGTGCCTGTGGGGGACACGGAAGGTCCCCAGAAAGTGCAAGGGAAACATTGTCTGTGGTTTGTGGTCCTCTTGTCTTTCTGCCTGGCTCTTTGCAGAATGTGTTTTCCTCTCTGTCTCGGCAGCAAGTGAGGAGCCGCAATTACTGCAGGTTGGCGGGGAGAGGCAGGGTCATGGGGATCTGGCTGGGTCAGGGATGGCATTAGGGTGGACAGGGCTAGGCTGAAGGGTTTCTTCGGTCTGTGATATGTATTTGAGGTTCTTAATGACAAACCAAGCAATGAAGGTCAATTAAATCATCTTCCTAAATGAATTATTAGGCAAATAGCATGGTTTTACTAGAATCTTTCATCTGAACATCTGAAGATTTTCAGCTTTTGACAGAGGAAAAATGTTTTCGTGCTTTTGAACATTTTCATGGAAGCAATATTTGTTGCGCTCTTTTCCTCGTCTGTGTATTTCTGCTGGAGAACAGTTTTACCCTCTTTCTGCTCTGGTAAGAATGACATGGCAGTGTATTAACGAGTAGGAGGTACAGGTAAACCTTTCCCCATAAAGCTGAAAGGTTGGACCTTCAACTGCTCCACTTTATGGCAGCACCATAAAGCCGTGTTGGTTTGTGTTGGCCGTAGGTTTGGCTGAATAAGCAGCTTGCCGTGGCACAGGGCAGGTGGTGACTCACCTCTCCAGTGAGTCAGGCTTAAACACCACAAAATGCCCTGGGGACACTCCATGTTTATGTCCTCAATTTTCTCTTGCTTCACTAGGCTCGTTTTTAAGACATTTGAAATACAACAACACAGCTACAGAAAATTGCTTTCTAGCATACCTCAACATAAAGGTGTTTCATCTACAGCTAATTCCTCCTGTTGCTGTCATCTGGCAATAATTCTTCCCTTTAACTTAAAATATTTTTAAATGACCTTTCCTGTAAAGTAAACGCTTTTTTTTTATTATTTATTTATTAGAAAATGACATGGGTCTGCTTGTTCAGATGAGGTATTTGGCCCTTACCAGTTTGATTGCTTAAGGTCCATCTTCTCTGTGCCGTCCTACCCGCAACCTGGCGATCCCCAACCTGTCCCCATTCGCTTCCTTGGCAGACACCAGAGCTCGCAGCCTTGTTGGAGGCATCTTCACCGCCCTTCCTCTGCCAAAACAATCTTTCTAACTTCTAATGGTCTTACCTATTAAAAGTCATTTTAATTACCATTCTCTTTTCAGGTTCAGGGCTGTGAAGTGAGTGCCTTTGATCAGATTAATAGGTTTTGGTTTTAAAAGAATTGCGTTTTCACCTCATGTGACACATTGAATATTTGGTTTGCTGTCAAGACTATTATGCTAGACATGCGTTTATGTTCACCTAAATATGTTTTTATCTTTGGAAAACCTTTAAGGAGCTCATCAGGGCAGAGGAAAGTACGTTCTCTCTGCAAATGCTGCGTGTGACTGAGTTTTCCTGCTGCTCTCCCTCTCGGGGAAGCCATGCCTCCTTGCAAAGCCGGGCTCGGGCTGGCTCCCCTCCGACCCCACGCTCTCGCCCTGCTTTGGGGGAACCACAGGGCAATGGCGTGTTAGATAAAGGCATTTTCAGCATAAGCATCTCTCTCTCTTGTATCCTGTAGGCATTCAGGATGGAAATCCTCCCCTACATCCCCCCAGTGGTCTAGCAACTCTTCCAAATTTATCTTTTTTCTTCTTCAGTGTTTCATTTTTTTCTGCAGAGACTGGATATATTTTAGCTGTTTAATGCAATCTATTTTTCATGGTTTTTTCCTGTTGCTGCAGCTATTTCAGAGTAACTTATAAGAGATTAACTTCCACAATGCAGGCAGAGTTAAACGTTTCTTCCCAATGTAAAAGGTTGGTTTGAAATGGTGCAGCAATTAACTAAAATTTGTTAGAACAGGGGGATCTTTTACTCTCACTTTCTGATTAATGTCTCTGCTTTAAACTCTTATCCATTTATCCCTCTACATATCCTATTGTTCTCTCCTCCAGATAGGGGCTTCACACAAACACACTTTTAATTACTTTTATAATTAGTCAGCAGCAAAATCTTTGATGAAATGCCTCTTATACTTACTGAAATCTTTGCTGCTTTTTTTCATGTATTATACACAACTTCTCATTAACTTTTTCAAGTCTAATTAAATTTCTCTCATCATTCTTACATTCACCCCTCCAGTATCACTCTTTGCTAATTCTTCTTGTGGCATTACAGTCTAGATGACATCACAAAATCTCATTTGTTTCAGCAGAGAATGCATTTTAGAAAGTGAAGACTCAGAGCAAGGGGTTTTTTTTTAATTTTTAAAGGAGGCTTCTTTCTGCTTTGCTAAAAATTAAATAAAAAATTGGTAATTAATTATTAGAAATGCTAATTTCAGATGACTGAAATACTTTAAACAAAGTTGAAATATTTTTAATGTGAATTCTGGATTTTTTACATTTTAGAAACAATATTTCTAATAACATTTTAAATTGAAAAAAATGAGATTATGTTGTTGGCTCTTGAACTTTTGTGGTAAGGACATGATATGCGTCGAGAAAACATCACTGTCGCTCCATCTAATTTTTCAAAAAAAAAGAAGAGAAAATGTAAGAACAATTTTACTTTCAGGTCTGGTTTTCCTTATTTTAAGAAGCGTTAGTGTGATCTGAGATTAGCAGAAGAGTTGCCGGTAGCTGCCTTTGGCCCTGCGTGTGCCTGCCTTTGGCTCCATGCAGACTACGAGTGGCACTTTTAGTGTCATCAAAGGATATTTAATCACTTTAAAAGTGGCATGTGCCTGGCTCATGAGCAGCACAGTCCTGGTGGCTCAGGCTGGTGGCACAGAAGCACATTATTGTGCAAAGATGCTTTTCCTTCTCTTTATTAGCGCCTACCCCAAACGAGCACTAAAGCTGCCAGAGTGCTCTTGCAAAACCCCGGAGGGGGATGAGCCACACGCAGGCAGGGGTTGCGCTGGGTGTTTCCCAGCTCAAATGCCTCCTCGGGAGTGCAGCCGCCAGCAGAGCATGACAGGGGGAACGAGCAAGTTACAAACCTGATGTTCTCAGGAGCAAACAGAAAAACTGTAGGAAAACGCTTCCAGTATAAACAGTTAATTCTCTGTCCTAAATTATCTTCTGCGAGTGTTCCTGGTGGCCTGTCACTGACCTTAATGTACCATTTCCACAAAGTCTATTATTAACAAAATATTAACAAAATAATCTTTTCCTGTTTGCTCCTTACATTTTTGCAATTCACTTCCATGAGAAGGTGTTTCCAGTCCTTACTTACAGACAGCATTTGGTAACTGCCCCTTGACTTGCAACTGTGCCGTCACTCCTTGCTTACTTCTGGCATGAGACTTTTGGAATGGCGTGCAGGGATTTAGCCGTAGTGCTAATAGGAATCACATAGCTAAATCCTCAAGCAGGGCTTTGAAAATGAATCCCCACCCCTTTGGATTTATCAGAGAGTAGGGGTTTTCTTTATATGAAACAACATGGATAAATCTCAGTTTATCTTTGAAAACTTGCTATTTCTTCTTTTTGTCCCTTATCTGCGTCTGCTTACATATCTGCAGCATTTCTGGTAGCTGCTAATACTTCCTTATGAATGTGCTTCCAAGTCTTTTTATTTTTAGTGACTGGATTACCTGCTTGTTCTTTAACCTTTGAGCACTTGGTTTCAATCTCATGATTTTGCCCTAAAATAGAGGTGAGACTAGAATGCTGATGTGGAAATGAATATTCCTAGCCACGGACCAAACCATAACCGTTTTTCCCTTGGTTCTTTCAACTTGGCACGAAGTCCTTAGATAAATTTGAGTGAAGTTTCAGAGACACTGTACAGAATTTGATTCACAGGGAGCTGAGGGTTCCCACTCACTTTTGGGGAGATCTGTTTCAGCTTGTCAAGGGCTGAAGAGCCCCACCGTAGGTGAGGTCCCCATGAGACAGAAGCCTTGGGGCTTCAGTATACTCTACTGGTATATCCACATGTTTCTTAGACATTCTATTATTCTGGGAGCTGATGTCCCTTGCTTACCATGACAAGTAAGGTCTCGTAGCCTCACAGCTGTATTGAAACAATAAGGATTCAGTAAAGAATTTATTTATTTAACGTCCTATAGTTCAGACACTCTTATATCGCCAGGACCTTTGCTGGTTGCTCTCCAGTGTTGTTCCTTTTACCATCAGTCATAGCAGGAGTGGGAAAGCCGCTTTTGTCAGCAGCCCTGCTGTATCCTTCTCCTCCACTTGGCAAGTGGTGTGTTGTTTGGTCTGGTTCAAATTCAGTTCTGGTCAATGGGAAATGTCCTTTCACTGGCCCCAGATCACCTTCACTTCAGTAGGTGTAATGGGTTCACAGGAAGGGAGGGATGAGCCAGGGCACTCTGCATGTGAGACAATGCTAATTCTGCATTGGTCACAGTTGTTAGTATCTTGAGCTTATCTCAAGTGATGTCATTTCACCAACACCAGTAGAAGCACGTTAATTAAAATGAGATGTGGATGTAGTCACAGCTTTCTGCTGTTGGTAAATAATCATGTGTTACAGAAAGAGTTTTAAATTGGTATGTCTCTGATTTGCTCATTTTACTATGGGGAGCAGTCTGCAAAGCATTCAACAAGCATGAAATTCTCATTTATGGTTGAAGGGCAGCTTCTCTAGTATTTTCTTCTGGTTTACAAGATAAATCTGACTGGTATCTGTCTGAGGAGATTTAATGCCCAGCTCACAGCTGCTGGGTAGATTTCTGGCTGTAGCTACGGCTCATCTCAGTTCAACATATTTGGTATCTTCCTGGCCCTTGTACTCAGTTGACTTTTGATATTGGCCCACAAGATGAAGCTGTGGCACAGACAGGCTTTTAGACTGGACTTCATGTTGTTTGCATTGAATTTTGTACTGTCTGAACTAATTTAAAATTAACTCTCTTTTGAGTGATTTACGTGATGCAAAGTTGTGCTCAGGGAAGGATGAGAGCCCGTGTTGAGTCTCTTTGTGTGGAGTGTCCAGTTCTCCTTGCGGTAAGAGGTCTAGATTTTGTTTTGTTTGCAGTTATATGCAACCTACATGCTCCTGCCCAGCAGTCCTGTTCAGGATGTGCTGTAGTCTCATCGCTGTTCACTACGTGAAGTTTGTAATTACAGCGCAAATAGCTGCAAGACTTTGACCTTGGCAACTTTTTCAAACTTGCTCTGTTTTGGTGTGATCTGCATTGTAGCATGCAGAGCAGTGAAGAACCAAGTCTGTGCCCACCACGTTGATAGCAAGACTAAGGTAAGGCTTTGTAGAAATAATGGGAAATGATAAATGTTCACTGACTATTTTATAATCACGTTGGCAAAGAGATTCTGGAAAAAACAGGTTTAGAGCTTTACTAACGTATGGTTTAATAGAGCACATTGCCTTAACTTCTTTGCAATGATAAGAGATACTTTGGGGATGCCTTCTAACCTTCAGGCATTTGACCTTCCTGCTCTGGGCATTGACCATTTAATAGTCTTCCCTCTGTGTGGTGTAGGTGCTTTCTACGCTGCCTCCTGTAACTGAGGCTAAAGCCTGAGCTTGTGCTGGGAGATACTTAAAGTCAACGAACAACAAAACAAGTGGAAATACTGTCTCCTGCTATTTTCCATATATTCTATTTCTGTTGGCATTCTATATGGACACTTCACACCTGATGCAGAGACATTGAGGTGTTGGTATGTCTTTTTTTTTTTTTTTCACGTCTGCTTTTAGAGACTTGAGTCTGAAAAGATTTTCAAGGGGAGGAAGGGAATGTACTGGGTGATGGTCAGCCCAATAAACAAAGATAGCATGTGAATTATGCATGTTCTTGAGCATTCACCTTCAGGAAGTGGTAGGACTTGGGTAGTGGATGACTGGCAGAGAAGACCTTGAACAGTGGCTCTGTAAGACTTATTTATTTATTTATCAGTGTAGTTTTCTAGGAAGATTAATTATCAGACAGAAAAGCCTTGAGGGATCATTTTTTGTTCTCATTGTACAAGTTTTGGACCAATAAAATAACTCTCTTTTGCAGTACTCCTGATTAGCTGTACAACGAGCTAGTGAGGCACACAAGTGAACAGGGTTATTCAACCTGGATATGCAAATAAGAACATATTACAGTTCTCACTGGCTTTTACGACCTTCATTAAGCACAGGGGAACAGTTGAGCATGCATACATTGACTCACACCCAGCCAAGATCACAAACTGCAGTGGAGTGCAACTCCCTTCACTAAGGGCACGTGGAGTGCAGCGAAAGGCTGGGCGGAGCTTGCACAGCTCAATGCAGAACTGATTTTAATATTCATGAAGCTCAAATATTGAGACCTCTTAAGAAATTAACACACAAGGAAAGGACAGATTTAGACAGGAAGCATTTGCAAGCTCTGTGTGTGTAGGGATTGCAGACCACGGCTGCCGGTAATTACGTCCCTGGCTTTCTGAATCACATGGTATGTGCAAGTTGCTGCACAGGACTCATAAACTCTATCAGCTTAATTTTCTGAACAAAGCATCTAGACCTGTTTCATATGCCACCTGTGAGTATTTAATGTACGCACTGATAGAAATTATCTTCAGTGTATTTGGTATTCCAAATAAATGAGGGGTTAAAAGTGACTGGGGTTTACCTCTTTTAGCACTCCTCCGTGGGTAACATGGGGTGGACTCAAAGGAGCCCCATCTAAAATTTGCTGGCTTGTTAGCCACTGGTGGGGGAAGGGAATAAAAAGGATTTTAGTGGATTTATTGAGAGAGTTTAAAGGTTTGAAAGTACCGTCTGTGTTACAGCGATCGTGAGGTCTGAAATGTCTGCTTCTGCTCTTGGAGCCCGTCCGTATGGGAAGGGAAAGCAATTCTCACCTGCTGCAGCTGGCTGACCCAGATTTCATGCACTTTTAGAGGCTTAGCAACGCCAGTCCAACTGACCCCGTATGACCACGGATTAAGTTTTGAGTTTGAAGTTTTTGCTTCTTTCCCAGCTTGTATCTAGGTTTTGCAAACAGATGATGTCGGTAAGACACTGGCGGTGTATCAGATTAGGAAACTCCCGGAGTCGTCTGTTTTATTGGTATGCGTACAGCAGTGCGGCAGCAGAGGTAGCTGTGATCAGCATGTAATCAGCATGCAGGCAGCCCCCTCTTCCAGATCTCTACATGAACATCCCTGGTGGTTGCCAGGCTTTGGGGTGTTGCCTCTGGTTAAAGAAACTTGGTGAGAGGGCCTCTTGTCCTGCGCCAGCTCCCACCATGAGCGCAAACACCGAGGAAGCTACAGAAGGAAAAAAAACAAACCAGAAGTTCTCCCAAAATTGAATGTTTGCCTCTTGTTTGAAAAATCATTGCAAGACTGCGTGTAAGAGGGCTGTGTCTTTATTCCTGCCGTATTGTTCACTAATAGTAACATTCAGGCTGAAACTTGCAGATTCCTTTGGAATGTAATGTTGTGGTAGCAAACGCAATATAGTTCTTAAGAAAGATATGGTCCTTTCCCTAAAGTACTTCAATCTTGCAAATATATGTACACTAAGAAAATTACCTTCCTGGAAAGCAACTGATCCAAAGTTGGACTCTAAACCTTCCATACTGATGGAAACAGAATGGGACAGGTGAATTGATTTTCCTGTATGATCAAATCCCAGTCTGCAGTTCTTTAGGAGGATAAGCTGTTGCAAGAGATGCCTTTCATCTTATTCTCTCTGATGGAGTAGGGTGGCAGTAAGATATCAGACGATATATCACAGGACAGTTCAGGCTGAAAGGCAACAGGAGGTCATCTGCTGAAGCAGGGCCACCCAATGCCAATTGCCCAGGACCATGTCCAGACAGCTTTTGAGCATCTCTGATGATGGAGATTCCATAGCCTCCCTGATCAACCCGTGCCAGTGCTCAGTCATACTCACAGTGACAAGGTAGGCGGGAATGCGAGGGAGACCTTTGTCTCTGCTCCTCAGTCCCCGGGTGAGTCCCCGAGTGACGGTCCCTGGCTGTCGGCAGGCAGGTGACAGCAGCAAAGTGGACTGCAACTTAATACTCTTAAAGCAGCAAAGTTTGAGCCACAATTTAACACTCCTGAAGCACGACAGTTGCACCAGTTTTCTTTCAACTTTTATAATTTTTTCTTGTTATAGTAGAAACTCATAATTACAAATTCCAGCTTAAACTTCTTGTTAATCATCAGCCCTCAACACTGCAAGCCTCGGTGTTTTGTATTTGCAAGGCACCGATAGCCTTTATTTGATCTTCTATCGCTCCAGATAAAGTGGCATTGCCCTAACGCTGCACGTATAATCTGTTCATAATTGGAAGAGCTCCTTCAGGCATCTTATCGTTCGAGCCGTGAACACAATACTTCATCATTACAACTAGTTAAAAGAACGCTACCTTCATAAATTATAATTCTGTAACTCGTTTGAGAAGGAATTAGTATTTTCTAGTATCTTCCTTGTAACAAGCACCTGCAGCCAGTTATTCCAAAAGAATAATTTCTTCACAATTAACTATGCAGGTTTGCCCTCTGTGAAAGAACAGAGTTTCATGTTAATGTTATATTTTGGTCAGTAATGGGTAGTTGTAAAGGTCAGGCTGTCGAATACCTGCAATGCCACAACATTTGAGTGGGGGGTTACAAGGATTAATAGGAAAATGGTTAAAGAAAGTATTAGAAAACCCTTGTAATTCAAACAGCTTGCCATGTTCTGCTTCTGAGCCTTTGTAAGCGCTGCCAACCAAAGTTCAGGAAGGAGTGGCAATTAAGAAAAAGGGATCAATTTATCAATGGCAAGGAGAAATGTAGCCTGCTGAGTTTCCTGCTCAAAGCCCAGCAGAGGGATGTGTGCCTTAGGGTCAGGGATAAAGATCAAACGTTTCTTGCAAGTCAGGGGTTTCTCTAAATTAGCGCTTTGGAAACTTTGCAGATTTTCAGTGGAGACGAGATCAATTTAGCATCAGAGATCAAGAATAAAATATAAAATAAAATAACGGGATTAAGATACTGCCTGGCACAAATGGGTCTGTCTGTTTGAGCAGATGGACTAGAGACCCCCAGAGATCCCTTCCAACTGAAATTATTCCACGATTTTGTGATATCCACTACGCAAAAAGACAGTTCCAGATACAGCAGGTTAAATACATTACCCATATCCTCTTGGAAGGAATAACATGTTTCAGGGTCATAATCCTTTCCAAAAAATGAATTTATGTCCATTCCAGAGCTAGTGTCACTATCGTTATTATTTTTGTACATTGAGTTTATTTCATACATCTTCATTAGGAACGCTGACTTTGATCACATTAGTGGTGATCAATAACAGGCTGTAGAAAGATCACATAAGTAGATATAACTACTGCTGTATTCATTCAAATAATCAGATGGCGTTACAGTAATGTTTTATGAGCGCAATGAGCAGGCTGGAGGAGAATTTCAGAGCTCGAAATGCTGAATCTGGTACCTACCATCTCGGGAACATTCAGGCATCTGTTTTTCCGTAACATCACACAGGGAGCTAATGCTGATATATCCTCCCATTGCTCCCGGATCCTTCTCTGTGCTATTGCTCTCAGAGGCAGCATCCTCCTGGTCTGTTCACCTCCACGGCATAACGCTCTTCATGTTCATACCTTCCAGTTATCATGTTTGATAGCGTAATTTCACTTTGTACTTCCCTTGCGTTGATGCTAACGGTTATTAAGCTTGCTTATGCACTCTTCCTCCTTCCTCACTTCTCTGTTTCCACATGTGCTGTATTATATTCGCTGTAACACTTTTGATCTCGCAAATAGTGTGTGACTATTTTTGAAGGTTCAGAAAATTAATGATTTTGAACTACCTTTCATTTTCACTACTCCTCATGAAAAGTAATTTAAAATAAAAAGTGCATTGTTGCAGTTTTGTGCATAACTTGTTCAGAGGAATGCTTGTATGCAGTGAAGTATCACTGCCGGAGTAACAATTTCAACAAGGAATGAGGTAGAATAGACCCAGCGTGGAGCCTGTTAGAGTAAACGGGCATTTGCCCTTGTGCACTAAACAGCAAGAAAGTCCAGGTGCTGCGGAGCACCGAGGGATAACAAAACAACGTTTAAGAAAATAGTGTAAATTTTCCATTGCTATCTTACAATAACTTTGTTTTCCTTAACAGAATAAATAATACAGTGCCTTTGCTATAGGGTAGTGAGCCACAGGAGATATTTCACAGTGAATCAACATTTGCTTTCATGAGTTACAGAGAGAATTTTGTGTCCCTGAGGCCATTTGAACAAATGGATGGGAATATGGGAATAGATGGGAAAGAGCACCGTGGGGCTAGAAGGATTTTTAAAAACCTTCTTACTGCTTTTAATGGCTCTGTACACTGAGCAGAGAGGAACTGAGGAGGATGTCATACAAAGTGGGGGGGGGGGGGGGG
>RSEF01000005.1:62285387-62322201 GCA_003993805.1 Himantopus leucocephalus
GGGGGGGGGGGGGGGGGGGCAGTTTGCTGATAATTTTCATGTTAAATAGCTTAGTGTAATATATAGTCTTACATGTAGTTCTGGGTGGCTTTTGACAATTAGAACCTTTGCTGTTAAATCCTTTTTATTTCATAAAAAAAGAAGGAAAAGAAGTGCTTACTGAAACTGGAATTTTGAGAAATTAATGTTTATTACAAAAAACATGAGCAAAATGTGCCCAATAAAACCTGTATCTAAATTTTGTAAATATATAAAGTACCTATGAGAGATATCTATTGTGAATGATTTTTTTTTTTTTTTGNTGAAAGATTTTTTTTTTTTTTTGGTGCCACTAAGAGAGAAAAATGTCAATTAGGTATTATTATAATTGCAATGATGTCTGTCCAGCTTGTCACTTGTTAAAGTGACTGTGGTCCTCTGCCGGGGAGCGTGGTGCAAGCAGTGGCACCTCATCGTTTGAAGCGCTGCCCTCGCCCACTGCGTTATGATTGTAGCACACTTGGATTGCGAGCTTTTGTGAACAGGACCATCTTTTCAGAGTGCACCTTTTTATGTCTGTATATTTCAAGACACTGAAGGAGTTTTCATAGCTTTTAGGGTTTTCAAGCTCTTCCATCTCACGCATTCTCTGTTACAGCCCTGCGAGTATCTCCAGTGAAACACCATCTCTTCTGCTCACTCTGGCCAACTGCTTTTTGCTTCCTCTTTACCAAAGAGTGGTGTTGTCGTGTTACCAGGTGGAAATGGAGAGGTTATTAATACTGATATTTATGAACTGCTTCTGGGTGTTGCTTGGAAAGAAGCAGATGCACTCATTTAGTGTGAAATTATTTTTCTTTGCAGTGCAATGAATACTACGTAATACCTACAAATGAAAAATTGTTTTAAATTGACAGGACTGGATAGCTTGCTCCCAAGTGACCTAAAATAATTGATTGAGGGGATTTTTGATGTAACAATTTATTAACTAGTAAAACAAGTAGGTAAGATAGAGCTCGCATTACTGGAGAAATTTTAAAAGACTGATCAAGGTCTCATGTACTAATGAACAAAAGGGTCAAGTGTGGGTCACCTGCAAAGATAATGATAAAGTATGGCAAAAGGCACCAAGTTCTTGTAAAAGATACCACAAACGTATGCTGTACTCAGACACAAGCTTTGGCTCTGTACAGGAGCAGCAGGATAAAATTTAATGTATTGTGCTACGGAAGAGATCCGACTGATTGATCTAATGGTCTTTTCTAGGCTTAAAATTGGTCGGTAATTCTTTGGCCAGTCACTGTGGCAAAGTTACACGACAGCCTGCAGGACCTGCTATGAATCTCACTTGGAAAAAGAGTTATCAGGTCATTCATCTTAAACTTGCCTGCTGTGAGACACAGCCGTGGCAGGTCCTAGACACCCTTGTGAATAGTTATGTGCTTTTAATTAGAAAGCGGTGTAAGATTTACGTCAGTGTTCAAGCTGCCCTGTAGCCTTTGCCCTGCGATATGCCACTGCAGTTAAGCATTCTGCCTGCTTAGCTGGTGGGAGAAGAGATCTTCTCCAAGGAATCAGTCATTTTCCGGAGAGCATCAAGGACAAGGGCTCGTGCACTGAATCCAGCCAAAAGGAGCTGGGGTGGGAAGTCATGGCTCCCCTCGGGCCCTTGAGTACAGCTGCTTTCTGGGCAATGATTGAACCGTGGTCCCTGCGCACTCAAAAATTTACTTTTAGGGGTATTTTTGAAAATGTTATTTCATGGAAGAGTAGAACTATTTTTTATTATTGGGAGAAGCAGTGTCTGGGCATCAGAAATTCTTTAGTGAATATGTATCATTAAAATACTACATGTTTAAACTACAAAAGTCTGAAGGTATTTTTAAAAGCTTGTAAAATAGTGTCATGTCGTTGTACACAGTCACGTACAAGCCACTGTATATTATAAGGTACAGGTACCATTTTGCGTCAGGATCCACGAAGGAAAACGCATTAACTGGGAATCATGTACTTTGCCACGAGTTCAGCACGGCACAGAAATATGACCACAGGCAACAGTCTGTGGAGGCAGATCCTTGCTCTGAAAAAGTCAGGCACCTTCTGATGGGTCTTGCTATGCTGCAGCCCTAATTCCAATTTGGCAGAATTAAAGACTTTTTCTTTATTTTTTTTTTAAGGACCTGAAGGCTGGATCTGACCTGCTGGCCTTGACTACTACAGGTTGACTTCAAGCCATTAAGAAAGTAGCTGAAAATTTTCCTTCATGTTACACATAGTTTCACTACGTAACTGTTGTGTTTGCAGATACCAGTGAAGCTGTGCTGGATACAGGTTGGAGTTTCATTTATTTGCTTATATGCTTATATCTGAACATCCACAGCCTTCAAGAACTTTACTTCCATTCTGCAATGCAAAATAAATCAGACTTAATTTGTCTGCAATAAGGTTATATGTTAGCATCGATTTAAATGATCCCTAAATCTTGGTGCAGTGCAAAGGGTGTTACATGGCTTCTGTGTGATGGTTGGGTCAAACTTTTCCTTTTTCTTCTTTAGAGAGCTATAATAGGAAAACCACAGAAATGTCTTAAAGTACGTAGACCTGGTAGATGGAGTATCTTGAATTATTTTTCATTTTGTGCACTGTGTGATGTAATTATTTTACTACCTGATACTTAAAAAAAACCCCCATCCTTTTCTGGTGAACAGACAGGAGTAAGGCTTGTCACTAAAGCCTCAGTTTACCATTTTTAAATATCACGCTGCAGGGAAAAGGAGGCATAGGGGATCTCGCACAGTCAGCTACATGCTGGAAAAGAAACGGTCATTACTTTGGTGCGCACAGATTTAGCCCTTGCATTAGAAGACGCGAGTCCACTGAGTCCCATCCACGGGTTTACAGTGGCAAGGGTCTGTAAATAGCGTTAACGTGTTTTTTCTGATATGTGAACGTGAATATCCTTCCTCTGTGCTGGGATTAAACTTGTAGTGACCTCTCCCCTTTCTCTGCAGAAGCAATATTAAATGCCGGCAGTGTGATTACTCCTGCCCTGTGCATGCTCCCTGCCCTCCTCCATCAGGAGTTGGACGTGCAGACGTTGTCCAGCTGCTGCGGTCAGGATGAAGTGCAATGTTTGCAGCCTTCTGCCTCTCCTGCTGCAATCTGACAGGAATGAGTACAGACTGACTTCCCGATTTCTCTTTTCTAAGGATGAAGAAATTGATATTTGTAGTAGACATCTTCCTTTTCAGCTTTCTAAAGGTCTCAAAAGACTCTCCCCTATCATTTCCCTAGCCACCCCAGACCAGATTCACTGCCTCTGTAGGTAGGGATGCGGTCAGTGGAGCTGCTGGCGTAAGCGGGAACACCACGTCTTGACGTGGAAAAGCTTATTCCGGCCTTAGACACTTGGTACATCAGGCTGCATGCCTGGAAAGCTGTGCATTGCAGGGAGCATCTAGTGTCCTGGGCACATCCTCATCCAGTGTTTAAGAGTGGGGTAAATGTGGCCACATTGCAATTTCTGATCATGTGAAGCAACAGGGAAAGATGCGGTGGTGTTCAAGGAGATGTTCTGCTCAGATGGGCTATGGGTATACTGTTAACATAACAGCAAAACAACTCTTCAGTAGGCAGTGTTTTTTTCCTAAAGCTTTTTTTTCTAGCTTGTCTCAATTGTATGGGTTTCCTCCTGCTTGGGAATCTGCGTCTGGCACGTGAGCGTGAAAGGAGGCACTTGGATATTCCGTTCATGCTTAAGAGGAGTTTTGAGTTTGCTGGACTGTTGGTGTGGAGGGCTGCTCGCTGGTAGAGGTAGGGACCCCCTCAGTTACGCTCATTTTCCAGGTCATCTGTATGAGCCAGGGCTTCAGACCCGACCTGGCTGCCATCCCCACTTATCGGTATTTGAAAGAAACATATATAGGGGAATCCAGAGTTGCACCTCATCTTTAATAGTGGGCAGTATGTCATGGTGGCTCTGCACAGAGCAGCGTATGGTGCAGGGGAAGGAGCTCTAAGGACAAAGTGTTGTTTGCGTATCCAGTTCACAGTGCAGGAATGAGTAAATACTGTCAATCTGCCCTTCCACTGATCTCCTGTTGAGAGGGCAGCGGGAGAGGCTCTTCTCTGGGTTAGGAGGCCCAGTACGTATTTTCACATGGCCAAGGGATTTTCTGCGGTGACTTGACCTGGTTCTGCTATGTGGTCTTCTGTGATTTGTGTCACTGACTGTTCCCTGGGTGAAGATGGCAACTTGTATTCATTAAATAATTCAAATAATTTTTTTCTTCATTTGATCGGCAGCTCCATCAAGCTGTAAAACCACCGCATGTTGGGGAACTGTCTGTGAGCTGGTGTTCCTGGTGCTCTTCTGAGCCATATTTGTGACCATGGGTAATATAATTCTGTAGCTTGTCAAGAATGAGGGTTCACGTGCCGCAATTCCTGTTCAAAGGACCGTTTTAGGTATTGCAGCTCTGCCTTTGGCATGAATTAATCTTTATTTTCTTCATTTCCAGATAGGGATGTCATTTGGAATGGCCCGGCACTCGCTGTGCTGGCTGGCACAGTGAAATCCCAGTGCTGCAGAACTCAACTTCTGTCCGCACATCTGGTGCTGGCTTGGGCCGGACCAGGACAAAGCTGGACAGGAGCTATGGGGCAACAGTGATATTTGGACATATTTATAGCATCTGGAGGAGTTAAATAGAGCTTAACAGACCTGAGGCGGCATGTTTCTTTCTTGAGCTGACACTCATAAACACAGTGCTTTGAAACTGTGAAGCATTATGTGCCATAAGCACTAAATACCATTATTATTCTGCAGTCTATGTGTAATTTTCCATTCTATGAAAAATTTCCCGTGTCTCTAACTGCCATTTTAGCTACTAAAGATTGAAAACGCCAATGGCGTTTGGAAATTTGGAAGAAAAGCAACCGTTGGTTGAAACCACTGAACTCTGAGTTTGGACTCCAGTGTGCTACAGAGCTGGAAGGATGGCTCGTGATTTACACCAGAACTCTGGCTCATCTTCTACTTAGAATGCAGGTATTGCTACAGACCTTCAAAATTGATCCCACTGTTTAGCTGAAATGAAATTAGGGGTGACATTCTATGTATTTTTCTTTAATCAGAGTCTATAAATACATTGAAAAATCAGGATAAATCCCAGCATAATTAAGAAGATATGACAATGCCAGGAGTTAAACTATTCCTCTTTGTTAGATTTCCTTTGTGCTATTTCACCTAAACAGATTGCAATAACCAAAGCTTACGTTAAGAAGTAGTATGGACATAAGAGCTGTGTAGGATATATTTTTTTAGTTTCTTTTTTCAGCAGTGGCAAATGAAGTGCTGGATTTAGGGGTACTCCTCGAAAGAGCCTCGGGGTAGCAGTGGATTTAGGAACTTGTTAAACCTCCAGAATTTATTTTTTTTTTAATAAACCTGTTGATTAGGCAGAAGATTTTCCCAGCTACTCTTTGAAGTGGCTTTTCTGATGGCAAGATTTATTGTGCAGTAGTATTAATACTGTAGAGAACAGTATAGAGTTTCCTGAGCAGGACGGTGTGCTGGTGGTGCCAGGGCGGTTTTCAGTGTTGCGTTAGTCCCAGATTATTTCTGTTACTGGAATAGTTTATGTAAATGCACCTACCTCCTCCATTCTGCAGGTTTCAGTTTGACCAAGCAAAACTGAAAAATATCACAAATTCTCTGCTTTAGATAATAGCCTATTCTTTTATTCCCTGTTCTTTTTGCTCTCTTCCTGTTCTTTTCTTTGATAAAATAGTAGGAAAGGCTATTCCTGCTTTCCAGCTGCTCCTTTAAGAAGCAACTTGAACACAACCCATGCAAATAAAAACCCGACAATTTGGTCAACTTTTAGGAACATTGGTGCCTGTGTTGTTACCCACACGATTTATTCCCTTAACATCTCCAAAGAATTTTGCAATGTCCACCAGAGACAAGAGACAGGTTCCCGTCACCTTAATTCCCTGTAATCAGGTAATGTGCCAAAGGCAGCTGCGAGGCAGAGGAGTCCTGGTGTGCCAGCGTTGCCTGGAGGAATCTCCTGAAAGGTTAATAATGAAACCAGACTCGACAGGGCTAAACTGTGACATGAGGCACTTTCTGCCAAAGCTATATATCCACATGTGAAAAGGAGAAAAATAAAAATCTGTAACATGAACTCAAACACTTTCAATCCAGTAAGATAGGGAGGGAAATGGTTCTTTACTCTCTTAATGCAGTTCTGCAGTCAGGCTTGAAAGGGAAAAAGCCCTAAATGAGTAGGATCAGGAAAATCATATGCATATCCCAAATTATCTCAAGTTTGCTTGTTAAATATAGCTATTTTCTCTCCTGTCTTCTACTGTTACATAAAGAAGGAGCAACAATCAGAACTGCTGTGCAAAGATGTCAGAAAGTGCTAACAACTCAGGAAAATGACCCCACTTGAAAAATAACTTTATGCTTCTTGAACTTGCTCTCAGTTCTTTTTAAAGAACAAAGAAAAAATTCAGGAAACACTTTGTGACTGTGAGGGTGACTGACCACTGGCACAGGCTGCCCAAGGAGGTTGTGGCATCTCCACCCTTGGAGATATTCAAAAGCCATCTGGACGCAGTCCTGGGCTTTAGGTGGCCCTGCTTAAGCAGGCCGGGTTGGACCAGATGACCTCCAGAGGTCCCTTCCAATCACAGCTGTCCTGTGATTCTGTGATTAGATGGCCATTTCCAGGTCACCGATTCCTGAGTCTTGTAGGGCCCCAAGCGGTGGCAGGTGCTGGAGCTCTGCACCCTACCTCTGTAGCACGCTGAAATATGAGAAGTTTGGTGGGGGTTCAGGAAGGAAGGGTCTCACAGCTGGTTTTGTCTCTTGAGAGTTGTTTTGTGACTTGTAGTTTTCTAGAAGTGGAGAAGCAAAACAGTCCAGCGGACCCACACAGAGGAAGGATGGACCCAGTGATAGCTTGTGACAGAAGCAGCGCTCAATGACGTGGGGCAGACTTTCTAGGGCTATGGGTCTCATGTCAGGCTGTTGGCTCCTGGATGCTACTCACAGGTAAAGCGGTGAAAAAACCTACTGTGTGGGCTCCTGTTGCTGAACTGTATGCTTATAAATACTTAAAGGGAGGGTACCAGGGGGATGGGAACAGTCTTTTTTCAGTGGTGCTCAGTGATAGAACAAGAGGTAACGGGCACAAACTTGAACATAGGAAGTTCCATCTCAACATGAGGAGAGACTTCTTTCCTTTGCGGGTGGCAGAGCAGTGGCACAGGCTGCCCAGAGAGGTGGGGGAGTCTCCTGCTCTGGAGACACTCAAAATCCACCTGGATGCCGTCCTGTGCACCCTGCTGTGGGTGACCCTGCTCTGGCAGGGGGTGGGACTGGGTGAGCTCCAGAGGGCCCTTCCAACCCTGACCAGTCTGGGATTCTGTGATTCGTTCTGTAACTGCACTGGGTCACCCTTGTAGCAGGGCTCCTGGAAGGGGTGGAAATCTGATACAGAGAGGATTAGCGGGTACTGCATTTTTTTGTAGTGCCTTGCTAGGAAATGTCTGTGTGATTTGGACCGATCCAATACTTACCTGGCTTCCCCTGCTCATATCTGGTGCTTATGTACACCAGGACAAAAAGACCAGACAAATAAACGCCAATAGCATAGGCACGTGTTTACGGCTCCGTGCACTATGAGAGGGTAATTCAAGACTGATGTTTGGTATTATCTGGAGGGGGAATGAGACCATGGTCGTATTTGACTTGAGGATCTTTGGTACCAAATTGAAACGTTGTGGCCCCAGGGAGCAAAACTTCTCATCCTGTGTAAACTAGCTCTGATAACTTCTTAAAGCATGTTTAACTTTGTGCCTGCATCATGCACCCTCTTCTTCCTCCTGTAAATCTTTCAGGAAAGCAGAAAGTGGGCAAATATTCTCTATCACAGGTCCCATCTGAATGTACTGTATCTGCATAAAACAGTAGTCTGTGGATCCAGCATTAATGATCTTGGAGCCACAAACCTTGCATGGATGGGGAAAAAAAAAACCACCACCACACCTGCTGGTAAAGATATTGGACCTGGTTAAAAAATGAAGAAAGAGGTGTTTGCTCAGCACTGCACAGAGCACCAGTTTGGATTGTACAAATAGCTGCTGCAGGAGGTAAAGAATTTAGCAGGATTAAAAGAAATGTTGGTATTTAAACTCAGTTTCTGAAGGTTTATTAACCCCAAGTACTATTGAATAAGATAGTTGTTAAATATTGGGATTAGAAGGAAACTGTTGCTGAACTGTAAATTATTTTATTGAGGTTGACTGAAGAATTTCTTTCTCGGCAGACCTGATTTTTACTTTAAGTTGCTTGGATGGACAGATTTTGAGTATGATTCTGTGTTTAAAAGCTTTGCCCAAAGGTCTCTTGCCAAAACCACAATGTTATGGAGAACTCTAGTGTGGGAATTCAAATGCTTCCTTTAGATATTTTTTTAAAATATGAAATATAGGAAGATACTATATGCAATTTCTCTATCAAAAGTTTTGTCCATACCAGAGAACCACAACTCACATGAAAGGAATTTAACGGGAAAGGCGTATTAGGGCATTATTATTCCCTTGACAAATTAATGGATTTTACAAACATTTAGAGTAGGGATCGCTAGCAAATGGAAAAGTTGCACCAATTAAAAATGAACCCTAAGGCTCAGATATCAGAACTCAATTGTCAAACCAGAAATATTTCCAATGAATCCATTTTCTAAAGAATGAGGAGTGTCGTTCCCTCAGAAGTGTATTCCAGATAGTAGTAAAAATTTGGCATTAGATGAACCAGAAGGATGAAAAATTGCCCTAATTTACGGTGTGACATTAGTGGGGTTGTGAGAGATGGCTGTAGAGGCAATTGTGTAAGAGCCTTTCAAGGTTAATGAAACCAAACATTTAATTGGAAGAGAAGGAAGTTATTTTCTATTTTCTCACATCTTCTTCAACTTCAAAATCTGAGCCTGACAATGTAAAACTTCCAATTTTGCTTTTTCTGTGAAACATGCTCTTCTTGGCTCCTACTTTGTGTTCCTCCTGCAGCAGCAATACCTGTGTCGCATCAGCAGTTTTGCGTCTTTCCACTGAAGTCAGGATGAGTTAGGTGAGGCCCTGGATTAGCAGAGTTTAATCAACCATGATCCAAGAAGTAACTGCGGGTTTTGTGGAGTGAGGGGCTTTGTGGGCTGTGTGTTGTTGTGTCCCCTGTGAAGATGAGTTTTCTGCTCAGTGCCGGTCTCCTCTGGCAGAAGGTGAAGGTATCTGTAGGCTGTCGTGGGTATGCTGAAGACACCACCTCGTGCTTGTAGTGTAGAGCACAAGTCTTATGAGGAGCGTCTGAGGGAACTGGGGGTGTTTAGTCTGGAGAAAAGGAGGCTGAAGGGAGACCTTATCGCTCTCTACAGCTCCCTGAAAGGAGGGTGTAGCGAGATGGGGACTGACTGTAGCGAGCCGGGGGTCGGTCTCTTCTCCCAAAGAACAAGTGATAGGACAAGAGGAAACGGCCTCCAGTTGTGCTAGGGGAGGTTTAGGATGGGTATTAGAAAAAATTTCTTCACAGAAAGGGTTGTCAAGCATTGGAACAGGCTGCCCAGGGCAGCGGTGCAATCGCCATCCCCGGAGGTATTTAAAAGACGTGTAGACGTGATGCTGAGGGACATGGGTTAGTGGTGGTTTGGGCAGTGTTAGGTTAACAGTTGGACAAAATCTTAAGAGTCTTTCCCAACCTATGTGATTCTACGTAGCAGAACTGGGGTATGGTTTTTTGATCAAAGCACCTTAAATATTAGGGGTTTCAGCACTCTGTTCTTCACGAGTTCTCATACCAATTTGCATTTAAAATTTTCTCATGTTCATCACTGTCAGTGGCAATAACCTCAGGACACAGGGGATGTTTCCAGCATTGCTGGTGTAAATCAGTCTATACCAACAGTCCTGCCCGAGCTCTTGAGCAAGCTCACGGCTTCTCTCCTCGCTGGTGAGGTATGAGGGCTGTCTGCGGGCTCCCGGCAGCACGCCTGCTAAATGGCCCTGCAAAACTTCACAAATTTGTAACATTTACAATGGGGTTTACTTTATAGCTCTAATAAAATCCTTCAGTGATAAATTATTTACATTAGTGTTGTTACTCCTTAGTATGAATCTACCATTCAAAGCAGCTGATCAGTCACTGCAACAGCCCCATTTTTTACGGCAATAATTCCCTGGGGAGGTCGGCACGGACAGCCGTGGTCCATGGGCTGCGCTGTGGAGGGGCTCGCACCTCTCTCTGTACTCATGAGCAGTTCTCTTATCCCATTAGTCTGTGACATATTTCAAGGAACACAACCAAACAGCAAGAACAGGTTGGGTTTTTACTGTATAAAGCACTTTTTATATCAGTAATGCCATTATTTTTATTTTATTATAAATGTTAGTGTCTTATGCTGTTTCACCTAACAAATATAAGTTTGCACATTGAACATCTTACACCATAAAAGCCTCCTTGGGAATGTGAGAGTGCCACATTCCCACTGCTGCGCTGTACTGAAAACTGCAGCTCTACTGTAGCTTTGACTCTTGAAAACAGAAAAGGAAAAGTTCACGATAACACCTATAAATAACCTTGCCTCCTACTTCTACATCATGTGCTGGTAGCTGGATTTTCATATTTCATACTCTTTCCTCAAGGATGAATAATTTAGTATGTTTTGGGGGTATTGACAAATAAATCCTAAAGAAAATAAAAGAATAAGAGAAGGAAAAAGCCTAGCAAGGTTATTCACCCATTGAAAATGTTGTCTGTGTGAATGCATATAGGTATGTGCACGTTGAATTTATGGTCAGCTCACATTTGTTAAAGGCCTTTGCCTGCCCACCCACAGTCAGCTGTTGAGTGCACCCAAAAATTCGGCATAAAAGTCACCTTGGGCATGCCAGCTTTCTCCTCTGAGCTGGAAAAGCCATTCTGCAGATGATAGTCCAGGAGATCCACTGAGTTTCAGACAGTGAAATGTTTTGCTATTCTTGCCTTAGGGATTTCAGGGGCAGAAATGCCAGTGAGTGAGAAGGAAAACCAGGTGGAAAAGCTGCTTAAAACAACTGGTCAACACAAAAGAACTTGTCACTACAATTTGTGATGGGTTTTAGCATTAATAGCAGTGGTACAGCAGCAGGCAGAGCTGTGAGGTTTTCCGCTCAGGTGTAACGGGATGAAAAGGCACAGGGAGAAGCCAGAGAAAGAAAAATAGATTTTATTTTCTTCTCTCTTTTCCCTCTCTTTTCTCCTTTCTTTTCTGTCCAGTGTATAGGGTTTGTTCGTCAATGAGTGTTTTGCCAACTCTGAGCACCTCTGTAACAGAGGGAGCTGGTGTTGCTGTTGGGGTTGGTTTCTCAGCTTGTTTCTTTGGCTGTTACGTTAATTACTGATGTTTTTTTCTTCCTCGTTGTTGGGCTAGATGGGTGAGCGTTGTAACCTGAGAGGATTTCTCTGCAATGAGCCTGAGAAACTGCACAACCTTGATTGTGCAACCGACAGTCTCGACCCTCCTACTCTGCTTCTCGTGGCTCTGAATTTATTGGGGGTGTGGGTTAGAAGATGAAGATCAAAATGTAATTCCACACAGAGGTAACTGAGCTCAGCTACCAGCAGCCGCGCAGTTTCTCCTCGCCAGGGTAAGTCACCCCAGGCGCAGCTCAGCTCCTCGCTGCGGTGCCTTGGCTGTTGCCAGCAGCCAGCCCTACCTCGTTTACAGCTGCTTTAGTGCATCATTGTCCCCGTGTAAATAACGACGTCAAATGTTGAGGACTTGGGAAGGACTGTCTGGTGCACCCTCTCAGTGCCCTGAATATCAGAGCTTCACCCAGGGGTCCCAAGGACCTCGTGGCTCTCTGCTTTAAAGGTTATCACCCAGGAGGCGTCCAGTCCTGGATGGAGGAGGTGGAGGGTCCATCGGTTCTGGTAAAGCTTGTACTCAGCTCCCGCCTATTCTAAGATATTCAGGCTGGTTTCTCATTTTAATTTGCATGTTCTGCCTTCCCTAGGATGGCAGGGAGTCCTCCTGTACCAGGCATTTTTCTCCCCATAGAGGTACTTATCCCGTGTAATCACATTTCCTCTCCAGTTGAGCTCTCAGCCCATGGCATTTTTCCCAGTCCTTGAGTAATTTCTGTAGTTCTTTTCCACACCAATTTTTCAACCTCCTTTTAGAAATGAAAGGACAAGATGTATATTCAGTATTCTCAGCTACACCACTGTCAGGTGTGCAGAGAGAAAATAATTTTTTTCCTCACATATTTAAACACATCCAGGGATGACCGTGGCCCAAATCACCAACTTCCCTGAGGCTTCCTTCTGGTCTCCGCTGTTTCATTCACCATGCCTTAAACTTTTGTCACTCCATGCTCGCATCCTGGACTTACCTCATTCCTTTACTGGGGTCAAACGCACCCTTCATAGGAGCTCTTTGGTGGCTCTGCAGAGCACAGGGCTCTCACATCGGCTCTGCATCCTCCTGGATATGCGTGACAAATGGGGACTGGTGACCAGCAGGCCCCTTTCTTCTAAAATACTGTTTGTTATAGCTGCAGAGAAAAAACCCCAAATAACATAGAATCATAGAATGGTTTGGGTTGGAAGGGACCTGAAAGACCATCGAGTTCCACCCCCTGCCCTGGGCAGGGACACCTCCCACCAGACCAGGTTGCTCCAAGCCTCGTCCAACCTGGCCTTGAACACCTCCAGGGATGGGGCAGCCACAGCTTCTCTGGGCAACCTGCGCCAGGGGCTCACCACCCTCAGAGTGAAAAATTTCTTCCTAATATCTCATCTAAATCTCCCCTCTTCCAGTTTGAAGCCATTACCCCTCATCCTATTGCTACATACATGTGAAAAACAAGCACTAAAGAGGTAAACCTAAAGGCTTACCAGCTCCGGGCATTAACCTTTGCAAGCCTAATGTGTTAAGAAATACCAGTGAGTGTAAATTTTTCAGCCTCTTGGAGAAGTCTTCTCTATGCCAAGAGAGCGAGCTGCAAAGCCGGTTACAGTTCTGCTCTTTAATGTTCTTAGGCTTCAGCCCAAAACGGATCCTGGAGGCTCAGCAGGAAAGCGAGCCAGGGACCTCCCAGCAAACGGCCCTGTCCTTGCCCCTCCGCTGCACCCGACTTACCGTACGCTTTTCTCCTTCTCTCCCCGGCCCCAGACCCATCGACCCTGCTGGCCACAGCATCACGCTGTGAACTTGTGTTATTTTTCTTGCCTGCTAGGAACATGTTTTATTCGGAGTCAGCCATTTCAGGGGGGTGGATTCCAGTCTTGCAGGGGTGACCTGCCTCGTCTCTCTTTGCACGTCTGACCACGTACTCAGCTTTATTTAAAGACACTCAGCTTCCATGTGCATGGATCACTACATGAACTATATTGCCCTAGATAAACCTCTCATCCCTTTTGTCAATCTTCCTGGCAGCGTGTAAGGGGAGAAAAGAGTGGATTTGTTGTTTTGTTGTACTTCCAGTTCATTAATGAATATAGAGCATATGCTGGTGTCTAGCTGAGGCTGCCAGAAAGTTCTTCCAGAGTTCTCTGCTGCCAATGTTTTTTTGAGATCCAATAGCTGGTCGGTGTTTAATCATGTCAGGTGTTTTTCACTGATGTGATCTAACATGAAGGCTTGGGAGGGCTTATTTGTTAAAGGAGAAAGGTATGTGAGTCAGTCTTCTACAGCTATTCAATGGTAGTAATAACATACCTTGTTTGAGGGATGTTAATTAATCGGTTGTTAATTAAAAGTAAAGATGCAGGTAGAACCTCTGGCTGAGGAGGGTGGTAGACGGGCGTGCTGGAGATTGAGAGGGTGTGCTGAGGGCCATCACAGTGCGCCGTCCCTTCCTTTACCCCCCCAACCACCTACAGTGGGCCACCGCCAGCGGCAAGGCTGGGCCAGGCGAACCTTCGGTCTGACCCGGTTTGGCAAGTTGCACCTTCTCACGTAGTTACAAACTCTTATTTCCCGTATCCTTTACCTGTATGACATTTAACACAGTGCAATAGCAGTAGTTGAGAGCAAACACTGCAGGAAAGTATTGAAGAAACAACGCTTCCATCTGCCAGCATCTATCCAGAAACACCAGTAACCTCTCTAGAAGTTGCATGATGAAATTCATGTGCTATTGCTGAAACAAAATCACAACATTGAAGTCTTTTCTGGTTCAGTTTTCTAAAAAACAGGTGGAAATCCCTCCCACTCAGGAAATTGTCTGAGGCATCCTGCACATACGTTACCTCGTGGGCTTACCTCTGGTGTCACAGGGCACAGTGGGTCTCCTTTCTGCAGGGCTTTCCTGCCTTCAAAACCTGTGTAATACTCCGTGCAAACACTTCGGCATATCCCAGGGTGCTGAATCACCTCCTTCCCAAATAGCACAGTCAGTGCTATCCGGGTGGTCAAATTAATCCCATACCTTTTGGTAGCTGGCAGCAGTTTGACAGGGATGATGGCAGTTTTGAGCACAAGCAGAGTGCAGTCCAGGCAGTTCAGCCAAGCAGCCAGAGTTTCAGACCTTGTCTCAATAAATCCTTCTGCAGTTCATTCATCAGTAAAGGCAGCCTTGCTTGCAATTTATAAAAGCCTTGTACATGGCGCAAGAGTTTTAATAATCCAAATGCTGGCTTTTAAAGACTAAAGTTGAAGTGCTATTCTCATTAAAGCCAATGCTCAAGACTCCCATTGCCATAATGAGACAGAATTTCAAATAAAATATTTAAAAGTGTTCTTTTCCCCATTTTTTGGTGGCTGTTCTGAATTGCCAGCAATTTCCTGGGGCACTGCTCCTCTGGCATGGTATGTGATGGGTCTCACCCTACCCAAACAGTCTTGTCACTGCAGAAGCTCCAAAAAGCAATGCACAGTTCTGAAAGAAAAGAAAGAATAAAAAACTGGAAGAAGACAAACAAAAATAAAACAACAAAGAAATGCTGCTAAGACCTCATTCCTATATATAAAGCCAGGTGTTAGGTAACTGTCTTCCATAAAAGACAGCAAAAGGATTTCCCTTAAGGTGGAAATAATATTTTTATTGAAGCCTTCTGAAATAGCTGTTATTTTCCCCGTAATAAAGCTTTGACTGTCTCGTGATTTCAGCTGCATGGTGGAGCCCTGTTGGCATTGCCCCCCTTGCCCCCACCCAAGTCTTTATTTCCCTTCTTGTCCGCCCTCCCACCAGGAGAGCATCGCTGGCGTGGCCATCGCATCTCCAAGTGCCTCGGGACTAAGTAAACCACAGGCGGTCCGTTTGATTGTCGCTTTAACTTGCCTTTTTTAAGAACAGAAAGGGAATTGATAGGGGTGGGAGGTGCTTCGCGTCCCCTCGCTGTGGCAGCGCGTGGGCTGGGGGCAGTGGCAGCGTGCTTTTGCTGTGGATGTTCCTCTCCTTTCCCGCAGCAGAGCTGCAGGAGATCCCGCCGCATTAGTGCGCTGCTGCGCCTCATCCTTCCAACAGTCAACTGCCCCTGGGCTTCCCGAGATATGAATGCTTATTTTTATTCAACTACAGCTTTAAAGAAACATCTCTGCCTGCACTCACCCCTGCTTGCAGAGTGCCAAAGAGCCGCGCCGAGCTGCCCTATGTGGCTGAGGTTTTTTCCTTACCAGACCCGGCGTGTTTCCCTGGAAGGGGAATTGCCAGGAAAGGCATTGCTTGCACGCAGTGCCAGCAAATGGCATATATCATTTATTTTCACATCGAATCTCAAAGAACTGCTTTCTCTGTTCCTAGTGGCAAACTGCTTTGCTGTTTTTACCTGTGACTGTCTGCAAACCCACTCCCGCCTGGTGCAGAGCATCCCTGGTGTGCTGGCTGGGCAGGACGCTGGGTCACAACGCGTCGCATCCGCACCTCGCGGGATGCTGCCTGATGTGACACGCAGATGTGATCAGGCCTCGGGGTCGAGCTCTAGCAGGCTGAACTTGGAGAAGCTTGGGAAAGATGTCTGTATGAAAAGATGAAGAAGAGACTGAGTTATCACACGTGCTGCATGCAGGGTTTGGAAGAAATCGAGCTGAACGCGAGCTTTTAGTAAATGGTGTTTACTACAAAGGGGGAAAGGGGGAGGCTGAAATATGTGTGTGTGTTTTTGCTACACAGCTGTGCAATGAGTCTCAAGGGTTCAAACAGCACCGAGGAACAGCCTGAAGCATCATTTTCTGTCCTGCTCTCTGTTGATCGATCCCATAGCTCAAGGTAAAATGCAGCATTTGAGCCTTCACAGATTTAGTTTCCTTTGTTCACAAGTAAGGATTTGTTTTCGTAAGGGGATTATATTTACATGAATAAAAATGTTCAGTCATGACCCAAGGAGGGTGAAACAAATACCTGGACAGTGGCAGTACGGAGTAGTGAACACCAGAAAAAAATATTGATGTGGATGGATGCTGGAGTGAGACAGAATAAAAGAATAAAGTACCCATCTTGGTATGGCCTGGGGTCTTACCCAAACCTTTCATTTTTTACACTTTCAGTCACTGTTTTAGCTACAGAGGAGCATCCTGGCTGAGTTTCCTTCCTGCCACTGAAGTCTGGGCTGTTATCAATTGCCTTAGGCTATGCCATGGCATATCCTTGTAGGCAATAGCATAAGCAATCTTTCCAGTAGGAGGGATGCTGCAGCCCATGGTGGCAAAATGAGGGCAGCACTGAGCCTTTAAATTCCCCATCAAAGGAACATTCGTCTCCTCTTCCTTTCTGAGGTGGTGCGTGGGGTGAATCATTTTATCTGCGGGCAGTTTTGGTGGCTGGCTGGGAAGATCTAATCTCACACGTGCGCACCAGCTCGTCCGTGCGGCTGAACTGGAACTGACTGGTCTGGAGCACACACAGATGGGGATTTTCAGTGGTTGTGGAGCGAACTGGGAGCCAAAGGAAAGGCTATGCGTAATTTGAGAACTGATCCCTGGCATTCCTACTGGATATTCCTTCGAGACACTTAGCTGGGAGAACTGGAAAGAAGTCTTTTTACATGAGAATGAGAAAAAAGTTCCTAGAACATAAACGATGGATTCTTGCGCTTGAGAGTTTTCTCTGGAAACATAATTTTTGGAAGTACAAAGTAAATAAGAGAAATAGACTGCCAACATACTGTCAGAAATTTGCCTTCTTAGATGTGGTTGCTGTATTGGAGTAATATGTTTTAAGATGCGTTTCAAGTCTCAGACATGTACAGTAATCAGGCCTCCCAAAATCTTTTATGTGGGTTTTCAGTAGCAAAGCCTCATAATCCTTCTTGGTCTAGCACAAACGAGCCCAGGAATGCCGTGTTTGTAAAGGAAAAGTAGGTGTATTCTCAGGTGGTTTCCCGTGCTGTACGAGGGCTGCCCTGAACACGCGTGACATTCAGACGCCAAGGCTTTACGCCAATCCAGTAAATGCCAGAAGGACTCCTTCTCCAGAACGCCCAAATCTCACCTCGTTTGCTTGGAGCGATACCACCTCAAGACAGCCAGTTCCCTGCACCGGTTTGGACACCGCGACAGCAAACAGCTGTACTTCTGCTGGATTTTTTCATTATTGGCCGTGAAGTGTTGCTGCCACAGAGGGATCTGGAGTGAGCAGCACAGTCTGAAAAAGTTCAGTTTGGGGTCAAGTTTCCTGAAATAGCACCGAGCTGTGCAAGACAGAGGAGGACCTGATCCTCCTAACATGGGGAGAGGGGTCTGGATCTGACCCACTGCGGTTGCTGCATCCATTACTGAGCATCTGTGAGCAGCGACGCGGGCACTGTCACTCATCAGGGAGGAAGCTGCATCTTCATAACGAGGTGTTCCCTTTTGTACTCGCTGCAGTGCTTCCCAGGCAGTGATTTGTCTGCATAGGTGAAAAACAGACCTGTAGGTGCTCCAGTGCCAGCGAGAGTCCAGCTGATGAGCAGTAAATAGACGGCCACGCAGAGATTCCTCCTGATGCGGTCTCTGGGCTGAAATAGCTCTGTGATCACGCAGGGGCTGAGTGCCGGGGAGCTGAGGAGGGAGAAAAGCCCCCATTTCCCATCCCAAATCTCATTCGCAGGCTAAGTAAAATGGAGGGAAGATATAGCCTGGAGCAGCCCTAAGGAGTTTTAAGGAAACTGGGAATTAAGCTCTATTTGGGGTGGGCGATGCCTGTCTGGGAGCTTCTGCCCTCTCTGTTGAGCACTCTGCTAGTCCAGAGATGCTCCCGCTGGAGGGTTTTTTCACCTTGGAGAGAATGACATTTTTATTTAGAGATGCTGCTCCTCTACAGATTTTTTGTGTTTTGGAGAACTTTGCTGCTGTCTCAATATTTAGCATGAGATTCCTTATTTACTTTTGCACTGAAACTGTACGAGCCCAAACGAATTCTTTCCCCTTTCCTCTGTCCATGCTCTCTCTGTCCCTCATGCTTTCCTGTATGTACATCTCCCATCACTGGACACCATTCTTACCGGGGAGAGCAGAGCAGACGGCACCTCCAGGGCAGATAGGGGCTATCAGCAACTGGCTTTTGTTAGCCTGAAATACAGTACACCGTCCTGCCACTATCAGCTTCTTTCTGACGCACTCTGCCTCTCATGGGCGAACCAGAGCCAGACTCAGCTGCTCACCAGGGATAACGTCAAGCTCCATCCTTGTTTTTGCGGGGTGTGGAGGTGCAAGTCCCCTGTCCACCCAAAAAAACATGTCCCTGGAGGCTTCTGCCTGGGACTGCAGTCCACGCAGCAATTGTGGTTCGCTGCCTTTTCTTCTCCTAGGGTGACATGCAACTTGAGTCTTCCCTCCTGAAGATTGGTCTGCAAGACGGGGAGAAAAGCTCTTCAGCCCCCTCAGTGGTGACAGGATCTTAATTGCCACTGCCCTAAACTGTGGGGACTTGGGATGTGCTTCTCTGATGAACTGCACCCCCGGCTCGTTGCGGGGCTGGTTGCTGTGCTAGTGCACAGGAACTGGAGGTGACTTCTAAAGGACGAATATATATGTTCTGAGAAGAGTTGGTAAAGCCTAAATCAAAATAGAAACCGTGAGCTATTCCTGGTGGCAGATCTATGGAGGTGGCTGGTTTAGGTCCTTAACTTATGTTTACAGGCAGAAAACGGAGTTTAAGCTAATATGTGCAAATGGCTTTCTCCTGGGATGTTTTTAAGGTTTTTCTCTTTTGACTGAAGATCTCAAAAATAGTAAGAAGATCGGAGGATGGGAAAATCTTGGTGGGTTTGTAAATGACTTCAAGAAAAAGATACAGAAAACAGGACACGTCTGAGTCTGGGGATGCTGAAGTGTTGCTGAATTTCCTTTTGTTCTCTAATGACAGAGAAGTCTGCCAGTCTTGGCTCCGCTGCGAGCTTCACTCTCTGTAATTAAAAATCAATTAGTATGTTTAGCAATTATCTAATTAACTTACTAAAGCTATCATGTTAGATTCATATCCAAACATGCCTCTAAATTGTGTGTGTTAGTAATAATGCAAATGATGCATTTATTGCTCATGTAAGTTTGAATTAATTGAAGCGCGTGACATTTCTGTTAATTTTGCACATGCCTAATACACTGTACTTGGGGATCTTTGAATAGCCAATTAGGATCACGAAATCTTTCCTGGGAACACAGTTTTGCAAGTCCTCTGTCCGCAGGACTTGCTACCTGGAGCTCAAGCATGAGAAATAGTGCAAAACGATCCCCAACAACAGCATCAGCTTGCAGGAGAGTTCAGGTCAGTGCAATTTGACTGTCCCTGGGCTTACTCTCCGGTAAGTTGGTGGCCCAAAGGATCGAGAACCAGGGTGTACCTTGAGCAATGTGACCAGTCTCCCTGTGCTTGGCTAGAGGTCTTGCACCCACTGCGTCTGTGTTTCATTTAGGCTGGGACCTTCATGGAACAAAGACTGTCTCCTGACCCATTGTCTTCACAGCACTTACTGCGTGTACCTGCTCACAGCTAGACCCTCTCAATAATCATAGAAAAACTGTCTGATGCCAAGGACCCCATTGCTTCCTGCGTTCAGAGGTGAGGTCAAATTCATTATTGAGTTAGCATTTCGAAAGCCGTCTATTAAACCAGCTTAGGTAGTTTTCTCCACTGCAGCTCTAACAGGTAGAAGAAAGAAAAAAACAAAAAAGGAAAACATCCACCCTTTTGCAGCTAGCTCTAGAATGGGAAGAGGGAACAGCTTTTACAGCCTCTGTTCTTTCTGAAACTCCCCGGATGCCAGCCCTTTCCTGGGAACCTTGCGGTTCAATGTATTAATGAACAGGGTGTATAGGAGGGTAAAATAGCCTCGTAAGGTGCGCTGGTGGCTTTGCAGAGCCAAACGTTTATTTAGTTAAGCAAACGTAATGGCTTGACTGTTTGCTAATGGGAATTTGAGAAAATCCAGAGCGAAATGCATGACCAAATACTACAGACCCCATTTCAAAAGATGATTTTGGACTGTCAGTCTGGATTACAGGGAAGGCTCCCTGTGTGTTCAAGCAGAGCGACTAAAAGGTGACAGATATGGCTGGTGACATTGTCTGGAGCTTGTCCCCTCTGCAGCTTTGGGATTGTTGCAGCTACAGATGTTGCCAGACAGTAATAAAGACAAAAAGCAATACTCCTGCAAAGCCCCAAATCTCTGAGAAAAAAAAAAAAAAAATTGGTGAAGCTCTGGAGGTTTTGCAGACCTTAAACCAGTGCTCTTCTCTCGCCTTGATAACAAAAGCAGTTTCGAAATCAGACATCTGTGTATTCAGCAGCTTCAGCACTCCTGAGCAGCATTTATGAATCAGCGTGCACTTCAAAGCTGGTCACTTCTACCTTATGAGTAGCAAGGAACGTGGCCAGAGAGCACATAGCCGCTAAAGGGTGGCGATAAAGCCATCTAATTGGCTTCTTAAATTCCGTGGGAAACATTTGTCCTTGGTAAGAGTAGGCTTGGGTTGTTTGGTGATGTGGAAAACAGAGCTGTGTGAGATGTAATGGTGTATGTCCGATGCCTGCGTGAATTATTCCCGGCTGGACTCCTATGGAAGTCGGTTATCTTAGATCCTTCAATTGGTTAAAAACTTCTGAGGTGAAAACTAGTACAATAGAAAGGGCTCTCCCTAAGCATAAAGTGACTGTGGGAGAGATTTGTGAAGGTCTTTAGGTGCCTAAAGATGCAGATAGATATTTCTGAAAAAAACCTGCATCCAGCAGTTGGTGGAAAGGAGAGTGGAGAAGAAACAAGGGTGAGTTCAGAATACGAATAAGGAGATCTGAGTTAGCGGGGTTAAAGAGAGCATGGGAGGCAGGTGAAGAGGTGAAGGTCCAGATTTATCAAAGCAGGACTGGTGTTTAAGAGCGTGCTTCGACCCAGCTTCTGGTCTTCAACAGGGATGTGACTCCAGTGCCCTGGCAGCAAAACACCTCCGTGGGGTGGCAAGGGGACAGAGCTGGGCTGGGGGACGGGGCTGCTCGTAGCGGCAGGGGGAGGAGGTGACAGCGGTTCTGGGGATGGCTGGGAAGAGAAAGACAAGTAACCAAGCTATAAAGAGCGGTCTTCTGATACAATTGTAATTTCAAATTAAAATCAGATATAAAAATCTAAGAAAAAAGTTCTGTATTCACCCACTATAGTGCTGTAAAGCTGTGGCTCTGAGGACTGTCCAAACAAGTGTTTCTTCACCAGTAATTACAGGACTGTAAATTGTACACAAAGTCTTTAAAGCAGATATAGGTTTCTGGTTTATGCCACTTTATGCAAGATATGTCATTTTGCAAAGGAATATTCCCTTCTGTCCTCAGAACCTGACATCTTAAAGGGCATTTAATATTATAATTGTTTTGGAGAAGGAAACCAAACATTTCTTCAGTATATCCGACCTCTCATGGCACCTAACAGCTTTTGGAGTTAACAGCAGGCACTAAAACAGGTGACTGGTTTTATCATCCTTAACATCTTGCTGACATTCATAGGCTTCTGCCAAATGCACTTTCTGTGTTTGGTGTTTCGTAGCTACATGAGATGCTCTTAAAAATTTATAAGTGCATGTTACAAAAGACACAGTCTTCCAAGAGCAGAAGCCCGCTAACTTGCATTCCTGTTCTGCCACCCAGAATAGAAAATGCATTAAGGTCTGTTTAAAGTTTGCATTCTTTTCTCTGTGGTTGCTTTTTCAACCTACAGGAGCTGCTGAACTGTGTCATAAGTTTGGAATAATTTAAAGGTTGTCTCTAAGAAGTAAACAATTATCCTATTTGCTGCTGCGTATTTGCCATGTCATCTCCACTATAGCAGCTGGAGAACGTAGTTTTGTTTGTGGGTCTGGAAACGCTTGAGAGGGGCAATAGAAACAATAAATTAAATGTAAAAACTTTTGTCAATTTTTAAAATGTGGCCAGGAAGAATCTCCCTTTTCTCTCCCTACGGACCACTGTATGGTCACTTCTATTTGAAATATTTCTCTTGTGGGAACTTTTCCTCAAAGGTTTGATGCCAAATCCTGATGTCTCCAGTAATTCACGCGGGGAATCTTTGAGCACCTTTCTAACACTTACTGCTTCGGCATGTTGCGCGGTCCCTAAATGATGCATCCTCACTGCGTCGCTCTGCAGAGAGCAGGCGTTTCATTTCACAGGCAGGAGGCTGCATTTAGAAAGACAAAGTAATTTAACCAATGCTATATATCAGGTCACTAGCACAGCTCAACCTCATCTGCTATTATTCTCCAGTGTTTGTTCCTCGTTGAATGCTTCATTTTTTTTTTTTTTAGTGTAGCAGAAAAGGATTAAAGCTATAGATGCTTGAGGGGAAACTGAGATTTTATCTCGTCCGTTTCCCCTCTACCTGTCCATTCCCTTTGTCACACAACCACTACTTATTTTAAAAGTAGCATGTAAAATTGATGTAGGAAAAAAAAACCAACAAAAGAAATTGACTTTAAGAGGAATTAATTTCCTGCTTATATACCTAAAAAGGTGATGAGTGATTCTGAAGCCTGGCCCGGGCTGTGATCCCAAACTCAGCAGAGTGCCCCGTGGCTGGTGCTTACATGCTGTCACTTTTTCCCTGGGCTATTAGTGACAAGTGACTAAGGGCTTGCTGGGCTAATCCTTGTGGTGGGTTGGGACTTAACCATACCACTGGTACCAGGCAACCCTCCTCCTCCTCCAAGCCCCTCAAAACCCACAAAAACCCCTTCTCAGTTCTGCATTATATCAACAAATCAATGTTTAATTGAGTTATCAGCCTTACAAGTATCTGCACAACTGTTATCCATAGGTGTGATGGCAAAAATGTAGGATTTTTCTGTTTCTCTCCAGACTCAAAGGTGAGAGCCCACAGGGGTTTGGATGATGGGAGAGGATGCCTGGAGCTCCCTGCCTTTGTCCATGCTCCGTGTTTGTGAGTGCTGATGCCCTAGAAGCAGCTAACTTACTGACAACAAAGAGCTGCTCGATAAATCCCTGACCACGTCCCCTGGCTTGCATGAAACCTAAAATCACGCAGTGATTTCCAGTCCTGGGGATGGGGGGAGCTGGCTCCTGAAGGGCTGTCAAGTCATCCAGGAAAAGGTGTTAGAGCCAATATTCAACTGCGCAACTTGGATAAGAAAATGAGAGCTTCCAGCTTTGATTCTGGGTGGCAGGATGAGCTGGCCAGGAACGTGAAGGTAGAAGGTAACTTATGAGCATGACTGTGAAAAACAGAGGTGGCAATCTGTGGGAAGGCTATGGAAGAATAAAAAGTGCAGAAAATGGAAAAAAATGCCTCCCAAAAATCAAGGAAAAAACCCACCAGTGACCTTCAATAGGGCAAAGTCCAATAAACTCAGAACTGGTAGGTAAGATCCTTCGGAAAACAAGCCCAAATGAAAACGGAATTCGGGAAAGTTGGCAGTTCTTAAAAAATGCTACTAAGGGCACACGTACAATCCATCCCAATGCAGAGGAGCAATAAGAAGGGTAGTAAGAGGCCACAGTGTCTAAATTATGAGCTCTTTTATTGACCCTGAGCAAAAAGGAATTGTACAGAAAGTAAAAAGTGGATCAGCTCCCTGAAAAACAGAACATAGGAGAGTACTATAAGCAGAGAGGAAAAAGCAGAAAGACAAAAGCACAAAGCAAGGGTCAAGTAGAAAGGCACTCAGAAGCGCAGGGTACGGCTGCATTAGCTGCAAGAGGCGGCCCAGGAAACTTCTGGTTGATGACTGGATGAGCGCAGAGAGGGCATTCGCAGATGGTGCCCTCAGAGACGGCCGACGCACCGAGTGCTTCTCTTCCCTTCTGTCTGTGGAAAGCAGCAACAGCCGACACAGTTAGCGATGAGGCAAGTGCTCAGGCTAAACAAGGGAAAAGACTTTTAGCAAAGTATTTGTGCAAGGGAAACGTTGGAGCAGGCTGGTTTGATAGCGCTATTTTGCTCTCACGGAGCTCGCCAGGTGGTCGTTGGCAGTTACCCGTGAAGAAGATGGGAGGGGGTGGCTCAAGATTGGAAAAGGACTAGAAAAATGAGGGATGGAGTTATATCTGGGGTCTCCTTAATTCTTGGAGCAGAGGGCTGACCCCAAACAGGTCTCAAAAGAGCAGGACTCTGCGCTGAAGGTGATGGCAGTAAAACTGTCCCCTTTTACAGCGGCTGAGCCTCTTGGGATTTCTGTTAGTTTAACAGGAGCCAGTGGTAAATATAAATCAGTCTGTAGCTGTGAGCTTTCCGTTTGCTTGTCCCTATCTCAGCTTTACTAGATAAAAATCGTATTTTGAAAGGTCAGTGCTTGTGTTTTAACTGTAAACCAAAAATACCTTCCCGGACGAATGTTAGAGCTGTAGTTTACCATCGCGGAGACTTTACATGGAAATTGTGTACAGAAGCTCCTTGGGAATTTCACACGTTCAACTCACCCAGGAGGTTTCAGTGAAGCAAATAGCAATGGTGCAGCATTAAAAAACACCCTCTGTGTTGGTAGGCATTACATTGCAGCAGGAATGCATGGTGGCTCACCGGGTCGTAGCTACATTGTGCGTGTTGAAAAAAAAGGTATTTTTCTGGCACTTTGCTAACTAAAGGCTCTGTTGGCAGCTGTCTCCAGCAATCAGGTAAAACCTTCCCCTGCAAGTACTGCAGCTGACTGTGGGTATGGAAACGCGGTTGCCCAGGGAGCGTGTGTGCAATGGGCTGCACGAGTCTGACAAATGAAGCAGATGCTTGTTCTAATTGAGTAACCTGGCCAGAAGTGGAGCCTTTATAATAAAGCCAGATGTATCGGCCAAGGCTCCCCCTGGGACACTTTTCTTCATTGTGGGGAGGAAGAGGAGCCTGGGAGAGGCAATGCTGGCAGAAGTGATTTTTCTATTACTAAAGCTAAATCACAGCCTTTCAGTAGACATTATCTGGGAGTAGGGGACATGTTCCTACACTTCTGTACTCCTTTTCCCGCTCCCTACCAGGTCCATCTCCGATGTCGTGCAAAGGCCTGAGCAGTCCAGGTTTCCATGCATAGCCAGAATTTGTTCTTGCCGGCAGGGTTAGTGATGCGCTGGCTGCCTGATGGGCTGGCAGATGCTTTGTGTGCAGGGGTAAAGGCAAGCGTTTGCAGATGAGCAAACTTGGGTCTAGGATCCATTTTCTCGTATTTAATCCCACTGTTTTGCCTTGGTGACACAACCAAATGTTATGGATGGTATTTTCCCCTGGAGAGGGAATGTAGAGGAGAGGCATGTAGAGGTCTATTTAAACATCTAAGTAAACGGATGAGTTTTTCAGTTTTATTTTTCCTTGATAAAATTTCATCCGCTTACAATGGTATCAAGCTGTGGATTAATGTAGCTGCACGTCTGCTCAGAGCTGTTCAGAAACAAATGTGGTCAGCAAAAACGTTCACACAGTTACAGCCACTCACATTCCTGAAGGATGGCTAGGAAGAGAAATAGGGAAAATGACTGGAGACCCAAATCAATTCTGCTAAGCACCACCTTTCCACAAGATGACTGCAGAACAGCTGCTACAGGTGGTTTTGTTTCTAGTGCGTGGTGACGTCCCCCAAAGCTTGGCCTTTGCTGTTACCCAGATGACCTGTTTCATGGCCTGATGTGTCAGGAAGGCGTTAAGCTGCAAGGAGGCAGTGGACGAACAAACAGGGGCTGAGATATTCCCCTGACCTTGCACTTGTCATCCTTTGTGTCCCAGAGCAGGTTGTGTAGCCTTGCTGTTGTGTGCTTTGAAGAAGACACTCAGCCGGTTGGGGCTGTTGCGGTGCAGCGTACTGAGGTCCTGAGCTTGGGGGCAGAGCTGCTCCTCTCTAGTGCCAGAGCAGCAGTTTCCAGAGTTAGGTAAGCTCAATGTCACCATTGAGTTCAGAACAGAAATGCAGGTGTAGTCTATTTTATCCCCTTCTCTTGCTAGTTGCATTTCATTTACGTGGGAAAGGCAGGTCTAAACCGCAGGATACAGGCAGGTCTAGGATCCTGAAGTTGTGGCAGTAATATGCCCAAGATACTTCATCCTCTGAAAATCCTCCAGCGTCTTTCTGACCCAAGAGTACAAATAAGATGCTGAACAACATTGCTGAGGGAGTAAATACCTCGTAACCAAGCAGGTGCCTCACTTTTCATTTGTGCCCATGTGAACATTTATGATTTTATTTCATAATGGCATTGCAGTGAGCTGCGCCTTTACAAATAGGAAATTAAATCAGATGGTGATGTAAACCTGCAGAGGAGAACAGGCAGCTGTAATGGTTCTTTATTGCTTATTTCATCTGCTGTTGCATTTTGCCATCGTCTGGTGCTTAGTGAAGTGTATGATTTATTCATAGAAGACACTGTCACAGCCAAAGGGTTGTACAATAAACCACTGACAAGGCCTATGCCAAAAGCCATTAGGAAAAGAGAACAATAATCTAGACACAAAGTATTTACAGACCAAGTTGTCTCTAATTTAAAATCCTTTACTAAGGCTTGATGATAATTACATCACATTTCAAATCAGCCAATACTGACAGGCTTCTGTGTTTTCCCCATTGGTATTAAAAAAATCTGCAATAATTGAAATCTACTTTAAGAAGCCACAACAAATTAATGTCATCTTACGGTCACTGAAGCACTCATGCATGTTGCTATGAGCCAGATTTTTCTTACTTAATATTAGTGCTAGGCTGGCAAAGAAGTTGGCAGGACAAGTACGTGCTTAATATGGCTGTGGGGCTGGATCCTGATCTATGGTCTTTCTTTCTCCTCTTCCTTCTGTTTCTCTCTCCCTCCCCATACAGAGGTATTTATATATTTAAAATATGTAATTTTTATTCAAATATATGCAGACATATACTTTTGCTTCTTTCTGAAGGGGTGAGGCATCTTACTAATGCGAGGATGGAGAGATGCTTTAAAGTCTGTAAATCCACTGGAATTCCCAAAAGAACTGTGCCTTAGGGGACCGCTCTTCCCCTCGTGTCACTCCCCGCTACAGTTTATTTTAGGAGGCTCCGAGTGCCAAGGGTATCTCTGTGGTTTCGGTGTAATCTGAGAGGATAAAACATTGGTATCAAAATGCACAGGGACAACGGGAGGGAGATGCCAGTTTGCCATCATTCCCTTTGCTTACCTACACACCGATGCACATCTGGAAACGGAGCTGGCAGGTCCAGCTTTTCAGTAAATGGGAAATGGCAGAAAACAGGGACATCGTAAATCCCCTGTGCCATGGACCCTGTGGCAGCGGTGTCCACGCAGGCTGCCCACAGCTCCTGCTCTGCGGCGCGGTCCGTCCCCAGCCATGGGCAGGTCCCTGTGTCACATCTCGCTTTGGGCTTCCAAAGTCTCGATTGCATTTCTCAGTTTTCAGACCCTATGCCCAAGAACAGCCTTTCCAAGCAGAAGTCACTCAGGTCTCTATGCTGTGATGGGAGGGGAAGCCCCAGGGAAGGGGATCACAGCACAGGGCATGTAAAGGGAATTTTTGGAAATGCTGCAGACAGGCCTGTGGCTTTTCCCCACACTAAAATGTCTCTCTGAGACAGGGCAAGGGTGCCCACGTTGTGCATATCCATCTGGAAGACAGGCTTATTTATTATTTTGAACTTTATTTATTATTTGCTGGACAAGGACATCGGTGGCAGCACATCAGGCACAGGAGACCGAAAAACCTTTGGTACCTGTGTGACATTAATGACATCTTGTTGGAATAAAGCAGGTTTCAGTGGGCACTTTGTGAAAGGTAAATACCTATATTCTCCACAAATGGTATTCCTTTTTGACAGGAGCCCTTAATTTCACTGTGCCATACTGCCTCTTCCGAGAAGTAGGGGCGTTTTCTCTCATTAAGGGTCACTGCCAGTGCTTGGAGGTGGAGATAACTCCTTGTCCTGTGCTTGTTTAACCTGGTTCCCGTAAAATCTTGGCCAGCCCGGAGATGAGTGGGTGCTCCAGTGTCCACACCAAGAGTCATGGAGAAATGAGGGGATCCCATGCTGCAAAACCACATTGTTAGCATTTTCAAGCCTTGTGTAACACCATGTGTGCCCAAAAATGCTAAGCCCAGATACAGAGAGTTGGGATGGTGAAAAAGAGCAACTGAGTCATCCCAAAGGCAGAAGTATTGCTTTGGAGTGGAAACTGGACATTTAGATTTTTCCCCGGTCTGCTAAAGCTGTGATTCTTCCTGCACCGACTGTCCTCAGAAGAAAATAATAGTCAATGGAGTACAAAATGCAGATTGCCTGAGCATAAAAACATAGCAGAGCTTTGCGTAGGTTTGTTTGTTAAAGGTTTAATGCCAGTAGGTGTCCCTACGCTGTTCTCTACCAACACATATTTCATCACGTTTTATGGCTACTTTTCGGAGACAATAGAAGAAAAATTAAAAGGAGTCCGGTCTGCCTCCTTTGTCACGGCAAGTTTGTGGATGATGCAGTGCAGCATGCAGGTAATTGCTATGCAGGTGTATGTAGTTGCAGGGTTTTGACGATTGAGAGCAGCATATCCATTGCTCAGCGTCTGCTCTCAGGAGCCCCACGGAAGAGGAAGATGAAGTGCGGTCTCTCGCTAATATTTGCGTTCGCTATAACTTTGCTCCTGCTTTATTTCTCTGTAATCTCAGGTGTTGCAGAGCTGTAAGGAATTGTTAAGGACTTTGAAAGAACACATTCTGGTTTCTTTCTGATGAAAGCGGTAGGAATAAGAAATCTGCTTGTAAATCCAGCAATGTAAAAAACCCTTTAATTAGCAGGCAACCTAATGAAAGTAGTCCTCCGGAAACAAAATACATCTAGAGGTGGGGATCTGAGTGGGATTGTGTGTTGTGTTTATGGTCCATTCTTGAAAGATTTTGAGGGTACTTTTACTGTAAATTATAACACTATTCTCCAAAGAGTTTAAATAGTCTTTATGATCCCTAGCAGTTCTGCAGGGAAACTCATGTCCTTTGAACAGGATTTGTAGCATATGCAGTGGCTTTTGTTGCACCTCCTGCTTAACAGATCTCCCAGCTAGAAGCTGGGTTAGCCATGGCCATGATTGGGGACAGGAGTTTAGACAGGGTGGACCTTTGGTCTGACCCAGTACGGTGATTCTTGCATTTAAATCATCCTTAGATAATATTTTCTGCAGCTGATGTGGGCAAAGCTGGGGAGGGAGATGGGGTGGTGAACACCTGGGTGACGGTGCTTACTCTACCAGGGTTGGAAAAGACTTTGAGGATGATTGTTTCGTGAATAGCAAATTCATTTGAACATCATGAATTCTTACTCTTCTGTGCAAAATGGTTTTACACAGCAGATTTGATTAGGTGATGACACTGGAAAAAAATTGAGTGTTCACGTGTCCTGGTGAATTCTGAATTACCTGGCACACAAGGTCCTGGTAATTCAGAAAGGTGCTCCAGATAAGAGCTGACATGTCTGCAGGAGCAGAAAAGTCCACTTGGAATTTTTATTGAATGTTGTTTTTTTAAAAAAAGCAAACAGAAATCTTGATCTTCTCGTGATCCCCGAAATAAGTGAAATTCTTCCCTTTGGGACAGTTGCCACAAGAGCAAAGGCTGAGGGGTCTGGCTGAATTTCTGAGCACAGGGTGCAACCAGAGTCTCTGGTTCCGAGGGAGGGTTGTGATTTGTCCCTTTGGGGTGCTGCATGGCCAGATCAGATCCTGTCACCAGTTGGGCCATGGCCACCCACCCCAGGGTCTCCTCTGACAGTGATGTGAGGAGATAGGAACTAAACTTTATCCAGAAATGAAGGCTCTTTCCCCTTCTCTCAGCAGCTGGTAGAGGTCTGCAATGTCTCCTGGTTCAGGAGGTGTTTGTAGGGCTCTAGCAGAGATTTCTCCTGGAGCTTATGCTGGTGTCCCTGCCCATGGCAGGGGGGTTGGAACTAAGTGATCTTTAAGGTCCCTTCCAACCTAAACCATTCTATGGTTGGCTGAGAAGAAGCACTTAGCTTTCCTAGGAGGGCATTAATGCTAAAAATAGGCCAGCCGTGAACAAACAAAAAACAACACAAAAGCATGAAAATGCTCCTGCTTCTATTGGAAATCTCCATCCATCTCCTCTCTGAGGCTGAAGGACTGTCTCACTCTTGTGGTCGTCATCCTTCTTCCCTCCTACCTGTCCCCCGGATCCCTCATGTGTCACAGGGCTCGGTGTGAATAGAAGCAGAACAAGTGTCTGCCTCCACCCACAAGGCTTAAGAGGGGGCAAAATGTAAAGAAAGAAAAAAGACAAAAGAAATTGTTATTTTCTGGAAATAACTGTCACTGCCCGAAGCTGGCATATTGATAAGGGATGGTTTCAGTAGAGCTGAGGATGCCGTCACTGTTTCTCACATCTTGTCTGTCTTAAGCCGGTGGCTGTGGGATGGGATTAGGTTGAAACACCAGCCCGGCAGTGTGGCTGGTGTACCCCAGGGGCCAGGCAAACCCCGGCCTCTCCTCCTGCTCGTTTCTGAAGCTCTGTATCTGAAAATGAATCCCTGCCTCCGCTGGTTTCTGCGTTGATTATTTGGCAGCGGATTCTGCCTGACCTACCATAGCTTCCCCCAATTTCTTCAAAAATTACATTCAACAACCTACTGGTTTTCATCTGCGAGTGCCACACACTTTAAAGGACTTTGCTGTAAAGAGTTTTCTCCAGCCACTGTTTTCAACAAGCATGAGATGCTGATAGCTTCAAAAGTCCTGCTTGGAATATGGCATTAATATTTGATCTTCATTGAAGCCAAAGAGTTGTCTGGCTTCTGCAGACAATGCAGAGAATAATAAAGCTTTTGTTTGTTCTTCCCGAAAAAAAAAAAAAAAAAAAGGAAGCTTCATTTCTGCTGATGTAAAGTGAATGTTAATGAAGGTGCTTGTTAGCGGAGAGGCTGCAGCCAAGCTCTCCACTTATAAAATTTTTCCAGAGCTCTAAATAGAGAAAGAAGAAGGTGGAGGAAATCTGAGCAACAGTGGGAGTATCCTGCCACTGATTGATTTGTACGGCTCTAATTTTCCGTACGTGTGTATTTTCAGAACCTCACTTGGAAAGGGAAAATGCCACAGGTTTGGGGTAATGCTCCCATGAGGATGCATTACCATATCAAAATCATAGAATCATTTAGGTTGGAAAAGACCTTTAAGATCATCTAGCCCAACTGTAGACGTAACACTGCCAAGTCCACCACTAAACCATGTCCCTAAAATTAAAGTATTCGAGTCAGTAAATAAGCCATTTTCACAGTAAAGAATTTTTTGGGGGGGGCGGTGAGGGAGAGGTTTTTCCTGAAGTTTGGTCTGAAAAATTTCTCCTCATTATTGTGGCATTTCTATCTTGAAAAATAAATAAAATAAGGGAAGGCTGATACAAAAATTTTACTGAAATAGTACAAGTCCACTATGAAGGCTGAGGACTTACATACCTGCGTGTATTCTGAAAATTAAGATTTTTATCTGTCTTCTCTCACCAAAATTTCAGCTTGATAATCCAATTGCTACACTTTAACAGGTTTCTGTCCATTTCCTTTCATGAGGAGGAAAGGCCCATCACACTGTGCCCCCAGATGAGCCCTAATAGCAGGACAACTCATCGTGCGCATCTGGAGGAGAGGGCTGAAGCTTCTGCTTGTACCCATGTTGGTTCCTGGGAAAAAGGAGCACCAGGTAAGTTACAAGGAAGAACAACCTTCATTTTTATATTTTTTGGTGCTATATTTTTGATCTATATCCTTCCTGTTGTGCTAGTGCTAGAAATGTTTGGGTTTTAATTACTTCCTTGCTATAATAAGAGGCTGGGGGGGAGAAAAATAGCTATAAAGACAGGAGTGGGAAGGCTTTTGGCAGGAGGAAAGGAAAGAGGAAGAAAGTTACTGCCTACTTAGAAAGTAATGATATGAGCAATTACCACTCTGGTGTAAATGAGGTGATCTCAAATGAGAAAGTCACTTCTGAGACATCCTTAGCAAATGTGCCTTTTAAGGATGGGACCTTCTCCAAAAAGCATTTTAACAAAGTATTTTTTATGGGAACAGTTTTATCTTTGGATTGGGAGAAAAACATGCGAAGTCTACTGTTTCCGAGCAGAAACATTTATAGTGTTAAAACAATGCTGAGCCAATTTTCTGGAAATCTCAATTATTTTCCCTTTGTAGATTATAAAGTCAGCTGAGGGTCTGCTCTAATGCCTATAAAAGTCAATGGGAGATTTTGCATCAACTCTCCAGAGAGCTGGATCAGTTTGGTTCTCAGCTGCAAAGCCTTTAAGCTTTGCTATTTTTGAGTTATGTGAAAGTAAGATTTATGCACTGGTAAATTGTACCCTGTGAGTTACAGAAGGTTGGTGCTAATTTTCCACAAGCATTTTGGGGAGAAATAAGATAGGCAAGTAAGACCTAAAAATCAAATATAAAGGTCCAAGCGTATCCTTGCTCTTGTGCTAAAAGCAATGCCAGGTAAGTGCTTTGTTTCATTGCAGTTTTTACACCGTATAGTGGAGACTGGGAAGTGATTTAGGGCAAAAAGCTCGTCCGTGTAAGGATGAGTTGCCTGCCACAGCGGTTTTCCCCCGTGTTATTTAGTGGCTGCAGTTCTCAAGTTTTAGGAATGACTTGTCAGATTTTTCTCTCCAGCCATCGAGAGGGACATTTCTTAGTTCTGCCTTTGTCTGTATTGAGTAATTATAGGAAGTTTTTACCCTTAATGCAGATTTTTGCTTTATTATTCAGTGTTTATTTCAGGGTAGAGTTTAGAGGCTTTATCCAGTTTAGGGCTTCACCATGGCAGGAGATGTACAAGTCTCTAGCGAGAGCCGCTCCTCGCCCTAAGAGTGGGTGTGCTAAATGACCAGACTTTTAGGGATTGGTTGGGCAAGCACATTTTTCATAGAAAATAAAGACACAGGGATTCTTTAGCTGTCTTTGTAGCAGGAGGTCCAAAAACTGTCTCTTTACTTTGGCCAAACAAAAGCGATCTCTATAAATCTTGCCGTCTTGATGGCTGGTTAACAGTAATGAAGAGAAGTGGTTGATGGTCTGGTCCTCGCCAGCGCAGCCGCCGGGGAGGCTGCCGTGGTTTGGGTGGATGGAGAGGTGCCCAGAGGGTGCGTGTCCATGCACGGGCACACACACACAAGGGCGCTGCTCTGTCAGTCGTGCAGAACGGCACTGCGACGCCTGCCGGCAGCCAGCCCTCTGATTTACCAACATTCACCATATTTTCTGCTCTGCTCGATTCCTCTCAAATGTCCCAGCCGCGTGAATACTCCTCAAGGCGAATTTCCACTGGGAGCAGATGGGCGCAGAGGAGGAAGAGCTGCCGGTGCCGGCAGAGCTTGACTGGTGATGAATTTGCTCCATTATTTTCACCGTGGTCTGAAATGTACCATCGTCTCTTAGGCAGTAGTATTTGCTTCCCGGCTCCCTGCTCGCTGGCTTTTCAAGCTCTAATGAAAGTCAGCCTGCGGGTAAGCCTACTTCTGCCTGCGTCCTCCACTGTGTTGTAAATGCGGGCTTGTTACGCCTCGAAAACATAAATAAAAACGGAGCTCTCTGGTCCGGGTACAGCGGCTGCAAGAAAACTTATCATGTTGCACTTCATTTCTACCCGGACTCATCTGAAAGCACTATCTGGACAAAAGCAAAGGGCGTGATTGAAGAGGCTGTCCTCTCTGCACTCAGCGGTCCTGTTGCTGGAGTCGTTTTTTAACCTGCGCTTCTCTCACATCCAGTGGAAAAGATGTGAATTGAAAGGAAGTCCCACTCCTCTTCCCAAAGTCACAGCACCCAAAGGGGCTGTGTGACGAGACCCGTCATTAATGTCCTCTTTGCCCATCACGCTGGCCTGAGCATCCATCTCTTGTTTCCTTCCGGCTTCTGCCATCCTCTGCACAATGCACCAGCACCCCAAAAGACTTTCCTACTATTAGCAATCCCGTTTTCATTGCATAAAACATATCCTTCTCAGGCTTTTCCAGGAAAGAGTTGACTTAAAAATCAATCTTGGTTTTACTTTTTTTTTTTTTGGTCAGACACCTGGAATGGTTTTGACAGGCAATTTCAGGGAAAATGAAAAAGAAGTCCCTTTAAAAAAATAAAAAAGAAATATTTCAATGCACTCAAGCCTGCATGTGTGATAGTTGTCGTCGTGAAACCAGGCACCTTTCATTTGCAGCTCTGCTGTAGCTGGGACAGGCAAGTCCCACCTGTGAAGGCGATGGAGAGCGGACACAGGCTTTGCTTCGCTCTGCTCCCCCCGTGTCCTGCCAAAGTAGCAGCTGGTTCGTACCCCCGCTCTGCGATAGCCAGGGGGTCTGCTCATGGCATGGCCGATGCGTCAGTGTGATACAGAATTCATGGGGGGCATCCCAGAATGCAATCACGGCTGCTTCATTTTAAATGGCATTTATTGAAAAAAACTTTTCCTCCTTAAATGTGAAGGGAAGAAAAGTGATTGAAGATGCCTGGTAGGCAGTGGGTTGGGCTGTCTGTGCCGGGGACCCTGGGCAGAACAGGAGTTATTAATATTCTGCTGTGTTATTGTTTGTTTTCGGTGTGCAGCATATGTTGGGGGGAGGGAGGCATGCTGCAGGCACGGTCACGGCTTTACAGGCATATCGCAAGATGTGTGTGGGCGGCATGGTTGTGAAGAGAGTCTCGGTGATGTCTAGTAATGAGAAAATATCTTAATTTAGTAGCAAGGGGTCTTACGTGTGTCATGGAAGTTCAGAGCAATGCTAGCCATGTAAACATGCTTTGAGATACATTTCTGAAGTGCTTGCATCATTTATGGTTTTGGTTTTTCTCTAGCTAGTTTGGTGAAGGCTGATTCTGATGTAGGATTAATGCTCTGCACGTGGATGGCTTTTCATGGTTAACAGTCAAAACCATTGCTCTGCCTGGTTTTTTAGGTCATTCAATTTTGAAGTGACTGACCCTATTAAAAAAAATAAAAATCTGTATGAGTAATGGCAAAAGCAAATAAAAAAAAACAGAATGGGAATTAATTACCTATTTGTAAATTACGGTGAAGTTAAATACTTAAAAGGCTGAATTTTTAAAGTGCAGATATGATAAATGCTAACTAATAATGCAGGAGAAAACATTAAAATTGCACTAGATGCCTGACATTTTTTCTGTGCCTGTTTGAAGAAAACTGTCTCTGGATACCATGCACACCTAGTGGGAACAGTCGCTTTCCTTGTTTGATTTTCATCTCAAAGGAATCTCTACATCAAAGGTCAAAATCATCAATAGTTAACCAACTAATTAATAGTTCTTAGGATCATTATTAAACACAATTTTTAACATAATTTTTATTTAATTCCTCTCATGTCCACCAATTTGATAAACTTTTTTACAAGTTCTGCATTCTAGAAATTTAATTGCACTTTTATTATTGTGTTCTGAGTTAATTATATAGCAAACCAGGTTTATCTTTTATATATTAAATCTAGCAAGTGCTTTTTTAACAATCAATTGATATTTAATTACAACAGAGAAGCTGCCCTATTAAATTTAAATTAAATTCTCATTCAAGACTATTAAAGTGTTACCAGACCATCAAATAGCAAATGCAATACAATGCTGCATAAACCATCATGCGGTTGGTTTTCCAGTGCTGCTTTGTAAACCTGAGTAGAAAAGCTGACCTCAGACGACATTTGCTTCAGTTTTCGGTGAATTCCTTAGCAAAATTACCTTTACAAAATCAATTTGACTTAATGAATGGTAACGATGACACAGGGCCTTTTTTTTATATATATCTTCTGGCCTAATCGTAATAACTTAGAAGGGAAGGATTCATAAGAAGCTCAGAAGTGTGGAGCATGGAGAAGGCAGGAGACACCCCAGCTCTCTGCCTGTTTTCCTCCTCCTCTGGCAGCTCATGAGAAGTGTGATGTTGGCTTTGAAGCACTGGTGATGGTGGAGGGCATGTGGACATGGTGATGTGGATAGCTTTATGTAAGGTTACCAGGCAAATAGAAAGACAAAGATTAAATTAAGTTGTGGAAATTTGAATTGTTTAAGAATAATGTGTGGGACAGAGTCATCGCTTTCCAGAGCAAACACAGAGGAATGCATCATGTTGCATTAAGGTTTTGCATGGACAACGTTCCTGTATACTTCTTAATCAGAAAAAACAAGTCTGGATTTGCCCAGTTCCCAACGCTGAACAAGTCTGGAGGAACCATCTCTTCTACTGACTACCTGATCCAAGCTGCTGTTTCGCAAAGGCCCGGCCAGTTCTGGTTTCGTGGCTTTGGCTGAGCCACTGCAGAAAGACAAAACGTGCATGGGGCTGACTCTGGGTGAAAAAGCCTCTGGCTTCTTAACTGTACATAATGATGATCTAAAGGCTGGAGCACCTCTGCTGTGAGGACAGGCTGAGAGAGTTG
>RSEF01000005.1:62342916-62361257 GCA_003993805.1 Himantopus leucocephalus
AAATCGATTTTCATTTGAAATTTTACAATTTTCACCCACAGGAATTTTCAAGCAGATCAATGTTTTTTAATTAGCTTCAGCTCACCTTGTAGTTTCCATTTCAGTCATGTAGAATAATTCGTAGCTGCAACACAGGGAGGTCCGCCACGGTGGAGCCTGTACCTGCGTGAGAGGGCTTTGTCTGGTTTGTGTCTGGAGAGCTCTGGAGAGGCCTGTGATCGATAAATGAGCAGTATTAAAGGAGTAAGTAAGTTGTATTTTGATGCTATGTATGACGTACAACTCCACTAAACGGTTACCTCCTAAAGGTTCACCAGCCCAGAAGATAATGGCCTTGGCTCATGTACCCACAAACAAGAAACAGGGTACAGGTCTAGAGGGAAATCTTTGCATCTTGAAGCCTCTAAGTAATATTTTTGTGCTGGAATTAGAGCTCAAATCACATGTCATTGTTTTCTCCACATGAAGAGAAAGCATTGCCACATTTGGAAGATTAAAAATTACAATTCATTATTCAAGATACCTATTGAATTGCCTCTGTTTCCTTTGCCTTCATGACTGGTTATTAGGATATTTGTGGGTAACCAGCAGCTATTCCATTTGCACTTAGGCAGAGTTCCCGCCCTGTCCGTGCAGTTACGTTACAGTCAAGTTTTTGAGACATTACCCATTTGTCACCGTGGGAACAATTTTGAGATCACAAATATGGACTGTGGCATTAATGAATAAATAAGGGGGAAAGAGTGCTGTTTACAAAGAAGGCATTAAAAATCTTTGCAATCAGCAGTAATAGAAGTAGAAAAAAAATTTGTGACAGATAATAAATGAGAAAATTCTCAGCATTACAGTTGGAAAACTCTGCTCGGGTCCTGCACTGTTTCTGTGTATTAAACCGAGATGAATCTTCGTGAGGCTGCTGTCTGCCTTGGAGAAAAATAGCTGCTGATCAAAGCTTCATTTTAGAGGATGAATTTTCATTACAAGAATAACATTTAACCAGTATCAGTTTCCAAAATCTTGTGAAGGGAAATATAAACCTGAAAATGACCATGAACAGAAATATTCTCCTTTCCACATTTGATTTTTACATACTTAATACTGATGGATTATTTTTTTTCATTATTTGATGAAGTGAAAAGAAACCAAGTAGGAGCCTCAGGCTAAAATAGCTTCTTATCTTAGTAGAAGAGCTTTATTATGACCAGATTTGTGTTCTGTCTGTCTACAGGATATAATGAACCTTGGCTGCTGGTTGATGATGTAACAAAGCTGTCACATCCCCACAGGCTTATTGTTCCTGGAGCAGGCTAGACCTGTTTCTTACACCGGTTCTTCCAAAGTCTTCAGCATCCAGAACAGGCCAGCAGGTCGGGCACTGCACTGCAGCCTCAGCGATGCTCATGGTCTTCCAACATCCATACGCATGCCCGGGGAAAATAGTGGGAGTGGGGAGACTTGTTTGCAATATAATCCACGTCATGAATGTGTTGAGTGGCACCAGCTGAAGGGCCTGGTGTCAGTCATTCCTGGTGGTGTGGGTAGATGGCACGTCTCCGTGCGTCAGGGCCTGGGCTGGCTTTAAAGAGAGGGTTAAACCGCCCATCCACAGGGTGTTTTAATGCTGGGGTCAGGGCCTGGGTCAAGCGCAGTGGAACGCTGTAAGCGCCTTTTTCCTCTCTGCCAGCTGTCGCTTCCAGCTTTGCTGAAGATACTATGATCACTGGGGTTTTAAGAATTTCACAGCAGCGAAAAAGGCAAGTCTGCTGGCTTGTTTGATGCACAAAAGCTTCCCCCCTCCCTCTTGCTGCCCAGTCTGCCTCCACGCTCTCATCCAGGGCTTTCTCTTAATTTCTCATTATGAAATAAGGGAACTAGTTCATGCCGCAGATCCTTTAATTCGTTCTTGTGGGCAAACGTTTACAAAAGGCTTGTGGTTCTCGGCTGTTGGACAAGCCGTGGAAAGCTGGTGTTTCTGACGGTGCGTTTAGTAAACGTCCTTCCTCCCATAGGGAAGGGAGAGAACAACCATACTTTCCAGCTCTATTAAAGACTTTTAATCAACAGATTTTAATCAAGAAGGTAGGCAGGATAAACCACATAACTAATATATTTGGCTGTCATGCCAAGCCCCAGATAAGGTCCGTTGGGGATGGTAGAGGCCCAGGGAAGGACAGGAAAACATTAATATCTACAATTATAAAACTCAATTAAGCTGAAGCATAGAATAAAAATGGAGCAAAAGCAGCTTCCGAGGCTCATATGGGATAAGCACTAACAGCACAATGGAATTATGTCTTCTCTGCATTTCATTAACAGTTGGTATTAGTAAGAACACAGGTGTCACGTGAACTCCTGCATCTTTGAGTTCAATGTCCTGCTACTTTAGCACTTCCCTGTGAAATCCCTTCTACAAACTTACTCAACACAGATTAGCACAGTCCGTACCATCACTGCAACAAACACAGCACAGTGCCGGTATGTGCCTTGTGTGAGTAAGCAGGGCGAACACAGGCGCTGAGCCTCCCTGCTGCCTCCCCTCCTGGAGATGAGGCTGTAGACCAACCACCTCCAGCTTTTTTGAAAAAAAACAACAGTGCACAACTGTCCATCAAGTCCCTGACACCACTGACATGATCCTCATTAGTCCATGAAGTTTTTAGTAGACTTTGCAATAAGCCAAATCACCTTCTCATATTTTTCTTGGTTGGCCTCACAAACTTCAGTAACTACTCAGACAAGGTGTGCACCTTCTCTCCTGGATTAGGCCACCTGGCTAAATAGTCAGCAGAGCTTCATCCCTGTCTCCATCCATGAGTGCGCAATCTTTTGCAAATGTCTTTCATGGTAAATTCAGAGAAAAGTAGTCCAACAGTTCACACGTTGATTACATTAACTCATGTGCTTATTCCCACTGGAGTAGTCCATAATCTTGTATCTGTACAGAGAAGCTGTCCTCACTAAGATGTTTTGTTGTTGTTGGCTTCTTTTCTGAACACTCACACACTCAAAATCTCTTTGTACGACAAAAATAATGTAATTTCAAGAGTTTATGACATCGCCTCTTCAGTTTGTTCATACATAGTATACATTGCAGGAACATACCATTAGCACTTACACAGATATCACTGGATGCATTTTATTGTTCAAGTATACAAGTTGCCAAAATCACACATTTAAATATACTCAAAGCTAGAAATCACATTTGGAAATCCGTCTATTAACATTGCAGAGAAGTAGTGACATACTCTTGGATTTCGTATCTTTCATGCTTTTCTGAGGGAGAAAGTAATATGAATGACCTTCAGATCTTACAGGGAAAAACACTTTTCTCAGATGTTTAAACAACAAGTGTATATAGAGCTATCTGTGCTGGACAGAGATAATTCTGCAATATGCATTCAGCGATATTAATGTAATATGCTAATATCCATAGCTTATTTTATACATCTTCTCTTTAAAGAAGTTAGCATTGTAGTCCTCATGTGTATCATATCTCACCAGAGCAAAGAAATGGGACTTTATTTCCTATTATCCCTATTATTTTATAATTTCTTTCTTTCAGAACTCTCAGAATTTTTAGTCCTTGACTTTCTTGTGGCTTTTTTTCATAGCTTCCTCAGAGAGTTCAGTCTCGCTCAAGGCCTCATTCTAAGCTCCCATGACAAGCACCCTTGGAAAAAGAAATTTTGCGTTATATTTTAAATTGAAAGGTGAATCAAAACCCCATCATTTCACTTTCCAGCTACTTCACCGTCCTTCAGGCAATTCATTTCCTCTTCCTTATCAGGAGGTCCCATAATCATCCAGTAAACTTTCTGGCTACTGGAGTATTTAGTCACTTAGCCAAAGCTGCTTGCGATGTAAGTGAAGGTTTGAAATTGTCAGCTTCTTCTGGTGACGAGTGTTACCGTATACCAAATGGCCTGACATGTTGGTTGGTAAGTTCCTGCCCTCCAGCAAAGAAAGGTTTGCAAGGTGACCTGCTCTCTGCAATTTGATGGGATATTTTCAGGCAGCCATTTTTCCTTACAGTTCTATATTATCTTTTCAGCATGCTTTTTTTTTTTTTTTTCAGCTTTAGTGCACATTCTACCTGAATGGTGTCTTTTTAGAATACATGGCATCCTGCTCTACCATAGGCCTCCAGGAGATGTTTCCAAGCAAAACACCTACAAGATCTAACCATTATTCAGCCACATATTTTTCACTGCCATTTGTACACGCGTTACCTTACACCTTAACTGACTGTGGCTAGTTATTTACGTTGCTGTTTCCCCTGTCTGCGTCCTCATATTTCTTTGGATGTTGTCTTCATGGCGTTTCTCTGGATGTGGTCTTCATGGCACTGGCTGCTGAGCACTGCCTTGGTCTCTCTCAGGGCCCCATGCAGTCAATGTCACCTTCTCTTGCTTTGAGGGAAGCCCTGGTTGCACGTGTCTACGATCAGACGCTCATTGCTCACATCTTGTCCTGACCCTGCATTAACACTCTGGGAATAAACATGACAGAGTTACATTTACACTGTATGGGAAGAAATCAAAACTTTACACTGTTCATAAAAGTGCATCTCTATTAAAAAAAAAAATCAGGTTCCACAAAAAAAAAGTGATTCTGATAAAAATAATGCTGAAATCATATACTTTTACTGTAGAAACCTTGATGCCAAAGATATTTAAATCTTCAAGATGATTTATTTTTATTCTTTAAGGTTGAACCATCTGAACATCTTTGAGTTGCATAAATTTTCCACAAATATTAGTTTATATAATATTCTTTAATATTCATCATATCAGAAAAGATATAATCAACCCATTTGACCATTATTAAAATGTGAATTATATGCAATCCCCTCTCTCTTATTATTACAGTTCTTTTGTATTTCTTAAGCCATACAAAATTTAATAAATCTTTGCAGGACTTAATAAAGAGCAGAAGATTTATATATGTACTAAGACATTCATTTAGTCTTCATAGCCGTACTGAATTTATTTTCATTGGATTCCTCATCACCTGCTAGTTACCATATTTATTGCATTCTCTCCATTGCTTCTCAAAGCACGTACGCATGAAATGTTCTTGGAGGAATATCTGTACAGATGTTGTGTTCTTCAGGGAAACGTAAGAAAACCATCTGATCAGCCAAGACATTCGACTTAAGAGTAATTGATATGTTGTGGGTTCAAGTCAGTGCTGTCCATCACGTGACAGCTCCTGGAAAGCTCAGTTACCCACTCTTTTTTTTTTTTTCTGGAAAGAGTCCTACTGTTTTAAATAATAACCAGAAAACTGCCTAATTTTTAGCAAGAAACAAGCATTGCATTTACATAGCAAATATGTTATTTGTGATGATTCAGACCCAGTTTGTCACCCCTTAATTCCTCATCAATTCCAATGCGTAGGTTTTTCCAGAAAGGAAGAATTTTCCGTCTGAAACCACTTCCAGCAACATTGGCATCCCCAGACTGACAGTGTGACTGCTTGGGACCTCCCCTGGAACTTAATAAGTATATCCAGAGATTAATAGGCATGAAATTGCTTGAGACTGTAGACTGACAAGGATCTGAGAGATCCACTCTGCTTTTGCAATACCAGTATCTCACCTTGGAAACAGAGCACTTCAGGGACAAAGTACAGGGCTGTCCATTGTGTTTTGCTGTCTCCACAGAGAGCGGCTTTCAACTGGGTCAAGAGAATGGGGCATATTTGCAGCAGACACTATGAGAGCATCAGCGCGGCTTGACTGCCAGCGACTTTAGCCCTTTTGACAAGATATTTGTCACCATTCTTGAAAAATTTACCTTGTGAGGACCAAGATATGCTGCATCTACTCAGGCTAAATTTGTGTTTAATATGCCTTTACACCCTAAAGCATGAGAGATCCCACTCTCCACCAGCTGCAGAAACAATAATAGGTTCTTCTTGTAAGAAGAAATTCTCTTCAACTTCAACTCTGGCACCTTTTTTCATCAAATAATACTGTTTGTCTTCCTTTTTTACTCTGGTTTACAGGGCTAGACCAAAACCCCAATCTTCACACAAGTTCTTCCTCTCTGTGCCACCCGTTGTTGGCTTTGTCAGTTGGAAGGTTTCTAATATCCAGATGGTTCATGCCTTGGGAGGTGTTCCGTATGTGATGGTGTTGACGTTTAAAATATGAGAACTATGGGCAGTAACACAAAGTTTGTTAGATGCATACCTGCTGTGTGGACAGAATTATGCTCTGCATCGGGGCGTCATGAACAGACCTGGAAGGGAATGCTAGAGGTCATCCCTGCTCAGTGTGGTGTCAACTACGCCTAGAATGATTCAGTTATAGAAAATGTATTAATTGCTGACTATCTTATCTCTAACCAGCAATGGAAAAGAAAATCATAATAGCTGTGTAAAACTCTCCTTGGCTGAATCATTTCAGACCAAAACTTCACCTACTGCAGCATCCTGCCCTCAACCACAGCCAACAGAAAAAGTTGGGTGAAAGTATAACAGTGCGAATATGCAGTGAGACTTGCTGGACAACATCTTTTTTTCTTATTTCCAGTGACTAAACCTGTCTGCTTGGGTGAGGTTTGGCATATACAGAATGCTGAATGGATTAGGAAACGTGTGTGTGAGAAGAGACCCTAATACCATGACAAGATCTTAGTTAGCAGTCGTTCCTCACTGACATTCAGTTAGGAGATGCCCTGCTCTCCTGTAAAAGCCTATGAGATCTTAATGTGATTACATTTATATTACTCGAGGAACAAGCTCCCATACAAACGTAATGCCACTGGGACACGTCATGTTTTGAACCATGTAAAATTTTCTTGAAGCCATTAACTTGTTTACCTGTTTTATCCAGATGGCTGGCATTAATCATTTTTAGGAAATTTCTAATTTTTCCTATTTTTTAGTACTGCCTGTCCACAAAAAATGCTATTTATTTATTTATTTATCTATCTATCTATTTGTTTGTTTGTTTTGCTGCCTGTCTGCAAATATACAGTCCCAACTGAGGAAAAGAAAGAGTCAAAATATTGACTGAAGCGGTGCCAACAGAAACACAGAGAATATTGCTTGTGGTTGTAAAAAGGCAGTTTTATTTGTAGAAAATGCAACTCTGCTAACACTGTGCAACTACACATCTGTCTAAGCATTTATAAAGCTGTTCCCATACCTCAGAGAAAGATTGCAACATGCCTCACTCACTGAGTCAGAACAAATATGTCCTGGAAAATTGTATTAGAATAGCCCAGATGGAGGTTGTCAAAATATAAATCTTTGTAAGTAACTGATATATATCTCAGGGAAAAAAGAAACAAACAGCACATGTAGGCCACTGCTAATGAATCACATTATTCATAATGCTGTTAATGACTCAGGCACGGATACCTTGTGTAATTAAATTATAAGGAAGCAAAGTTTAAGCAGATGGAGCCTGTCGGAATGTTAATACGCTGCAAACTGCATTTCATACTAGAAACAAGACTAATTGTTTTGTCAAGATTTATATTCTAGTACTATTTTATATATTACAATCCAGAATTTCAGATTTTGTCTTGTCAAATAGCTCTTTCCTATGCACATTAGCCTGAGAGCTGTTCAAATGATGTTTCTTGATTTTTTTTTTGGCTTCAATGATATCCCTGAATCCTTAGTTTAGTCCCTATTTCTGCATTCATCATAACATGGATAGGAGTTATATTGGAATAAAAGGTTTATTCCAAAGAGCTGTACCAGCTTCCAGTGCAGGGATGCCCAGGGAGTACATGAAATTATTTTGATAGTAGCAAAGACCGCAGAAGTAACACCATGCTAGATACACAGGCAAGAAAGTGCTCTTAAGCAATTATGAAAGGCAGACACCCAATTGCGTCCGTCTTTTTTCTACAATTTTTGAATAGAAAAGGAAATAATACTTTTGGTAAATGTGTGTCCTTTCACAATGTGTGTCCTTCTTTTTTTGCCCTGTGTCCTGTGTTCTGTTTTTAATTTATAGTCTTGGAGTACATAAAAAGACGCACTCAGTCTGGAATGAATATTCAAAAAGGATTGTTGCATAGAGGCACTCTGCGTTTTACATGGTCCATGTCCATGGTCAGATCTCCTTTCACCTCCTGTAAATTATAGACCTTTAGATTTCACCCAGATATCTCTATGCGGAGCCCAGCAGTCTTGTAAAACATATCATTTTTATTCACATGAGACTAAACAACAGACACTGAGGTTTACCAGTACTGAAGACTGGAGTCTCATGGTTAACTCATGGTTAACTGAGATAAGAGGAGATCTAGGAACTACACTTAAAGGAAGGCAAAAATCCACTATCAACAAAAATGACACAGGTAAAACTCTTACTAAGAACTTCACTTTGAGTTTTTGTCTACGGCCATCCATCCAAGAGCACTCCACACCTGCTGGCGCTGGGTCTGAAAAATGAAGAAATTTGAAAGTAAGCCTCGGCTAGTTCCTTTAACTCTCCCATGTGCTGTGAAAATGTTTATTTCTCCTTTGCTAACTCCTGCCTTATCAATGCTAAAATGGAAAATGGAAATATCTACTGAACAATTCTTCCTTTTCTGCATCACCACTTAAAGGTTTACAGTCCGTATGTAGCAATGATCTACATGCAAAACCTGACCTAGAGGGTTTTTTTTCCTAATATTTTAATGATTGATTTTTTATCTTTAATCCTGTTAGGGATTTCCATCTCATCGCTAACTTATCTTCCTCAGATCGTCGCTTCCATTTTCAAACTTCTAATTTATTTCCTTTGCCATCTTATCATAACCCTCTCTGTTCTTTTAACTAGGACAGTTTTTTCAGCCAATTTTGAAATCATGAACATCTAATAGGATATTTTTTTAGATTGCTGTCTTTGTTGCTTATGCTGCCAGCAGCTCCATCAGCTTTGGCCCATTGCGTTTGGAAGGCACAAGTCTATGTGGTCTGAGTTTGGGTCAAATCTGGTGAGATAATCAGTTTCCCATCAACCACCAGCCAAGGAACTATGGATAAGACACTTGGGAGCCCTCAGCCTGAGACACAGACAGCAAAGGAACATCATAGTAGTGTGTGTAGAGAGACAATGCGATCTTGCCAAAAGCTTGGTTGCTCCCATGGCTCTGCCAAAGGAGACTTCACTGCACACTGCTCCCTTGGAAATCTTGACTCAGAGACATGACAAGGTTGTTTCTGAATACTGAAAGGGAATTTGTTGTATTTTTTGCTGTGGTGCTGAGACTTATGAAATAAGCATCTCTCTGATGCTGCCTTACATGACATTTTCAGAAGCTGAAAATTAGGGGTTTATGTGAAACCACCATATGGTAAGCACAATCAATGGGTTTTTTTGTCAAATTCAGGGGACATTTCAAATGAATTCCCGCAAGATTTAGTCTCAGGCTCAGTTCTATCCAATACTTTCTTAATAGCTTGCATGATGGAATGAAGAACACACCCACACAATTTGTGGATAGCAGCTGTGAAGGAGCTTTCACGTTAGGATTAAAATTTTCAACTGCAAAAATGGCACAAGAATTGCAATGAAGCATCCCAGTCAAGGCAAGGGCTGTGGTGAGCTTTTAGGAAGAAAAAGTCAGAGTGCAGTGTAGAAATCAGGAATTTCCTGGTGCAGAGCAGTGTGGGGTTAAGATGAATAACACAGTTAGCAAGAGAGATGCTGCAGAGCACACACACACACTCATACGGAGCAGTATGTAGGACCTAGGAACTTGGGAAAGTATCCCAAGGGCTTCACTTCCCAAAAGCAGGGCAAGCCGATCTGGAGATGTAAGACCACCCATTAATGCAGATTTTCACAATCTCATGTAATTTATTCCTTTTTCTTTCTTCCCCCACTGAAAACTCATGGTATATGAATCTAGTTAAATCAGAAATAACTAATATTTACCTGTTATGTTTTGGGACCTCTGAGATAACCAGGAAGTTCTTCTTCCATCCCTCCAATGGCAGTATGTCGCCTGGTTTGCAAACCTCGGTCCTAAGGCACATCACTGCCCCGAGGGAGTCCCAGGTGTGCTGGCAGTTTTCTCCCTGTAAGGCTCTATGTCCCTGACCTCTAAGCCTCCTTCCCTCTCCTCCCAAAACACAGGTTTTCAACTCTTCAGTGCTCCTTTTGGTTGCTCAGCCCACAGACTGCTAAGACGTGTCTAGCCAGAACATGCTTATAAATCATCCTTATTTGGAGGAGAAGCTGTGCATATATTATTGTTGTACCATTTTACTGGTGTTTTGTTTTGGTTTTTTTTTTCCCCACATCTCTTAATTAAATCATGCATTTACATAAAAAGTCTTACAGTCCAAGGCATAATCGCCTCACTGTACCGAACAAGTCACAGCCTGCACTTAGATTATTACATAGCTATTCCATATTAAATTATATTCATGGCTATTAAAGGTGGAAGAAAAAGCAGTACTGAGGAACACGTGGCTACTGCAGGATGGCAATAGCCTTACAGAAGGCATTACAAGATCCAGAAGGTCATTTTCAATTCACCATGCCTAATTAAGTTGTTCTCAATGTTAACAGCTGAAAAGCCATTCAAAGCAGTTTATGTATCAGCTCTGTTAAGTAGAACATTAGGTGTATGGAGGTAAAAGCAAATAATGTGCAAGGGAAAATTCCTCACATCTTAAACAATCAGAATATGGTCTAAAGAAAAGCTAATTATAATGATTCCTTTTTGTGCTAATTAACAGATTTCATATGGGGAAAATACACTTTGCCATGCCAACTTAAGGGACCTGACAAAGCCGAAACAACTTTTGGCCTGTTACACCTCTGCAGTAACGAGGACTGAGTGGAGGTTTGCCCAGCTCTTGCTGTTCCTCGTTACAGCCCAGGAGGCTGCCTGGAACCACAATCTAATATTGGGGCAAACCAGCAAAATTCAAGCTTTTAACCATTGCCATCACTACATCTTTCTCCCTTTCAATGCATGAATAAACCTTGGAAAAATGTATAGGGAACTCCAAAACAACAGGAATATTAAAATTAAGCTGAACGCTGAGGAGATCAAGTTGTACATTTGATCCACTACAACACCACCCTGAAGTTTAACTCCCTTCTCTGCTCATGGCAGCTACAAAGACTAATTTTCTTTTAATGCTTCTTTTTCAGGCGTTTCATTTCAGTTGAATGAAAAAGTGTTCCTCCAGAACTGAAATTGTCTCTGGGAATTTTACCCTCCTCCTAATAAAAAAGATCTTACTGAGATATTTTCTTTCAGGTCATTGAGAACTGAAATAGAATAATTTTAGTTTTTCAGCCTAGTCATGGTCTCTGCACCACTTCTACTACACTAAGTCCCCAAAGTCTCACCAAATTCCCAGGCACATGATTTTTCCCACATTCCTTCCAAGAGAGCCCGTATTTCTCTGCCGGTCTCCCAGCCCCTCTGCGGGCAGCTGGGGAGCGATTCCTGCCTGCGGCGAGATTGGGATGCAGAGCCCGTCCTCACGGCAGAACTGGAGCCAGCAGCCCGCTTTCCACCCAGGTGACCTCAATAAATTTATCTAGTGAACTACAGTTAAAACAAACTGAGTAGTTCTGCTCTAAACGAAGACATTCAGACCATCTCAACAGACAGTATTGGGACATTCAGCATGAAAATGCCAGAGGTTCATGTTTGCTTTGTTTTACACAATGTGGAAAATTAAATGTCTCTCTGCCTGAAAAAAAAAAAATAATGTCAGCTTGTTCACACTATTTCTTTTCTTAATATGAGTCACTGTGACAGAGAAAAGGAAAGATGTGGTAGAGAAGCCCACACCCAATTGTCCATTGAAGTTAGTGCATATTGTAACTTACATAATTATTTGATTTGAGATGTCCATTTGAGAAGAGAATAATAAATGGATGAAGAATAGAGATTAAAAATAGTCTAATAAGTAATTATTAATCAAATTCTAACCAATCAATCTGCTGTTTGCAGTTTTACCTCTGGTTTCTAGAACCAGCATTTCTTTAAAGCACAAAAAATATCCCACAAAATGAACCACTCTTTTTGTCCTCTGTCCTGAGTAACAATTTATTGCATTTTACAATCAGCGGTAGGACCTCAGGAGTTTATATCTGCAGCTGTTCACTGCAGCCTCGCAGCCTCATCTGACATAATTCAACACAGCACTCGTTACTTCGGTGGAGCTGTGCATGTTGCTGCTGCCCGACAATCCTCCTTGCAAATTCTTATGACAGTCCGAGCTCTGAAATCCTGCAGGATACCGTTTTTTCCTTTTCCGGCCCCTTCCACTACGCTTCTGAGAGGGCGCAGCGTGTGTGTGACAGGGAAACATGCCTCGCTGCCTTCAACACGGGGTTTCTATGCCAGGCTGCACTGAGCATCGCGTTCGACCGCTGGCGCGGCATGACGAGCTGAGGCAAGGCACAAATGCAGAGCTGCTGAGCTGGCGGTTCAGATGGCTCCTGAGCTGCGTAAATGCTAAAATAGCTGCAGCCGTTAGAAAACGCCAAACGCAGTGATATACTGTCTACTTTTGAATTATTCAGGGTATCATTCTCAGCGACCTGAAAGGGCTTCATTGACGTATTCTGCAACATTCGCCAGGTTGCCGCCTCTGCACGCGGGGCTGCTGTCTGCACGTGTTAGGGTAGAAACCCCATCTTTGAGAATATCCCCTGAAACCACAGCACCATAGAGAAGGGTCTATGGGTCATACGTCACTTCACTGGCATGGAGCACACTCTGAGGACACGTGAGCTAAAAGCGAACCAGTTAATGTCAACACGTCAGTTCTCTAGTGGCCTTCCAGTCCCTAAAGGAGCTCCAGGAGAGCTAGGGAGGGACTCTTGATCAGGGAATGGAGTGATAGGACGAGGGGGAATGGTTTTACACTGAGAGAGGGGAGATTTAGATGAGATATGAGGAAGAAATTCTTGACTGTGAGGGTGGTGAGCCCCTGGCGCAGGTTGCCCCGAGAAGCTGTGGCTGCCCCATCCCTGGAGGTGTTCAAGGCCAGGTTGGATGGGGCTTGGAGCAACCTGGGCTGGTGGGAGGTGTCCCTGCCCAGGGCAGGAAGGGTTAGAAATAGATGGTCCTTAAGGTCCCTTCCAACCTAAACCATTCTATGTTTCTATTTTCATATGATCTCATTCTTGACAGTGTAAAATGTGTTTTGCTGCTCATCTGATTTCACAGCCTCTTGGAGTTTATGGGGGGAAAAATGTTTGTTGAGCAGTCCTGTGATCCCAGCCCGGCAGAGGCGCTGGTGGAGAGGGCTGTCTACCACGTGTGATAGGAGGAAGACAGAGCATGTCCTACACCTGCTCTCATCCTTGACAGCCGTGGCTTCACAAGGCACTTCACTGCTGATTTTGAGTGTGTTCAAATGCCATTTTCACCTGAAAATGACTAAGCAGACTCTATATAAATTTTAAAGTCAGGGTTACTGCCCTGCATATGTGGTGGGCCTCAGTATCGTCTCTCCACAGAGAGGATTTCTTGTAGCATGGTTGGGAAAAGGCTGGAATTGTTGACCATCAGCTGCCACCTGTCGGTCTCTGTGGGTTGCTCTTTGGTCAGACCCCCAGTCCCATCCCACAAAAATGCAAGGAAATAAGAGCACACAGCAGCGTGTGTAACGAGCAGAGAGCTCATTAAGGATTAGGACATCAAATACACTGAAAACTCGAAGCACATATTAATGCTTTTTTTTTTTTTTTTGCCAAAGCTCAAATTGATCCTGAATCTGGAAAGGGAAACTGGACAAGTTTACTGACAAGAAGGAAGTCTGCCTCTGTGAGCTGTTGGAAGTGGGATGAGTAAACTGGAAAATCACAGCAGTTATCCTCTTCCTTGGGTTTCCCTTTTGGCCTCTGCCTTAAGATGGAATAACAAACTGTGCAAACTACTGCTCTGAACAGGTACATCATTTCTTAAACTTTTGACGTTATGCAGGGATGCATGTATATTGCAACACAGTTAATTGAGTGAGAAGGGGAGAGGGAGAGCAGTAAATACAAGTGCATTCCTGTTAATTCCAGTACACTGCCAGAACATGCTCAAGTAGTAAAAAAAAAAAAANGGGAGAGAAGCTCCTCTGGACTCTGACCTAACTCCATGCTGCAGTGTATCTCCCAGCAAGGGATGAGCTTACTTTTCTGTAAGGGCTGGGCTGGAGGGTATAGATTTATATGCCAAAAAAAAAAAATAAATAAAAAATTCTAAAGTTGTCAGCTACCCTAAAAGCCATCGTCCTGCACCTGAGTGGAGTGAGCAAAACAAGGGGTTAGCTCCTGGCTCAGACAAGGTTCCTTGTGCAAAACCAAGGCATAAATAGCTAAGGTCAATGGAACTGTTTATATGCATAAAGGCTCTGGGTTGCTACCTACGGACCAGTACGTGCAGCCAAGGTCAGGCAGCTCCTTGTAGTTACTCTAAGCATTGAATTCAGCCTTACTACTCCCTCAATTACATTCTAGACAGGTTTGTTTTTAACCAACCTCTGTGCTTAAAGTACCATTCCATCTCTTGTCCCCATCCTCTGGCTACTTATGTTTCAGGTGAAGCAACTTTATGTAAGGAAATAACTGGGATTTGATGAGGGAGATGGACACCAGCCAGGGCAGGAGGCCAAACGCTTACCTGCCGTGGACCTCTGATTAGCTCGGCGGTTAGTGACTTGCTGTAGCCTTGCACAGGCTCTCTTCACCCCCAGGGTGAGACGCAGCCTTGCTTTCCTGCCCTCTCCCCAAGCCCGTTGTCCCGTGGAGCTGGCAGGGAGCCCACCGCCACCTCCCAGCGCCTCCCCGGCTGTAAATTGCTGGGGTTGGCTCCCATGTGCTGCATCCGCCGTGAAAAATGAACTTTCAAATAAAGAAGAAATGCAGTCCTATAAATCTGTTGAGGAAAGGGAGAGGAATATACTTTGCACGTGCTTTGGTTGTAGAATAAGCGGTTCAGCCACAAAGCTTTTCTTCTAAGAATAAAGCACTCAAAAAAAAAAAAAAAAAAACACAGAAAAAAANAAAAAAAAGACACAGAAAATAAGAAGCCTGGAAAAGCACAACCAGTGCCTTTTCAGCTGGGTGCCGAGTGATGGGTGAGAGTCGCAGCAGCCGCTCTGCCCTGCGGCGCAGCCGGGGAGGTGGCTCAGCCGGAGTTGCCCGGTGGCCGGCCACCAGCTCTCACGCTGTGCGCGGAGCACAACACACCGCTCTCGTGAACACCGGGTTGTGCCATTTGTCAACTTGTTCAGAGGAGGAGGAAACTGCCTTAATTTCTCTACTGTTAGATTTCACTCATTATATTTATTGTTTCTTACTGTGCTCATTTATTATGAATGCATATTGTGCCTTGAAGTTGATTCTCGCAGCAATTCATCATTCCTGGAACCGCTTTGCTTTGCTTCCCTAGCTTACAGCCCAAAGCTTGGCTCGTCGGAATTGCTTCTCTTTTGTTATTGACTTCAGTTTTAGGTACAGTTTTCCAGCCTAGGCCAGCAGTCTGAGTGCCTGATCATCCCTGAGCGCCTCAGCATGTGGCTGGGTTGCAGGGGAGAAGAGGTCTTGAAGTTCTGATTCATCATTCAGCACGGAGCTGAAAAGGGGCATTTATGTCTTTGCAGAAGTCTCATTTTCTGCCTGTATTCTTTGAGTGCAGTATCTTAAGGAGAAAAATGTTCTTTTTAGATGGTCAGTCAAGAATTATAGCTTCTTATCTTACCTGAGTGCTCTTTTTGTACTTCTCTATGTTTATTCCTTCCTTTTGAGGATGGATAGAGCAGACATTCAGTGAGTAAAACACTTGCCATAGGAAACTGTAATGTTAGCCTGAACGCCTGAAGTGTTCTGCATTCATCCCCAGTAATACCTCCCCATGCAAGAGGCATATCTCCCCTGGGCTAGCAATAGAGCAACCGTCAGTTCGCAAGTAGCTTTCAGGGGAAATTTAGCCCTTCCTGTCCAAAACTGTGATTCTGAAAACGGTTCAGCGGTTACTAAATGGTGAAAGTGTCTAAAATCCATCAATCTGCTTTTTGTTTTTAAAGCAGGACTAGCTGTCTTTATTGTGTAAGTAAAAAAAAACCCAGAAATTTTGGGGGGAAATAGTTAAGCGGTTTAGTTCCATCCTTACATATAAGAGTAGTTATGCTTTTTTTTTACTTGACTCGAGTACAAATAAGGACACCTGCAGGCATGTCACTTCATGGCTAGCCTAGGAGACTTTCTCAACCTGTTTAAGTGACCTCACCCCATGACTGGCATTATGCAGAGTTGCAGTTCCACGGCCTCCTCACCCATGGCACCTGTGGGACAGTGTCAGAGAGGCTCTGCGGGATGGGCAGGACCGATGCGCGCCGGCACGCCTGCAGCATCCCTGGAGCTGCCCAGATGCAGGGTGTGCAGGCACAGCTGGGTACATGGATGACCCCAGGCACTGCAGCACCTCAGCCCTTCAGAACATTGCCCAAAATAGCAAATGTAGGTCTCTATTTTAGATAAGAAAACACCTATGAAAAAGAGCTAGAGATACAATTTCTTCTTTTTATGGAATAATTTGTCAAATCTCCACTGAAGCCAACAGCACTGTTGCTGACCGCCCTGGGTGCTTCATTCCGAACTGGTTGTTTCACAAACACTTCCAAGGTACTGATCACTGGCCATCTGCTCTCTGGAGTCTTCGGCTGACCTGAACGCTCTGCTCAGCTTCTAGCACAGTTTGCGAAGCTTTAGCTGATGGTGGATGCTTGTCAGCCTGCTGGGCTGGGAGCAGACATCATCAAGAAAGTGTGTTTCAGTTTTAAGAAGGTTGGGTTAAAATATCCATTTCTTAAAGACAAACAAATAAAACCAACAACAAAACCAAAACCACTTGAAAGCAGTTGATCCCCAGAACTATGAAAGTCATCATTAGAATACCTTCTTTTGGTTTGGAGAGTAGTCTAATGAACTTTTTTTTTTTCTTTGATTAGCTCAGTTTTTTTCCTACACTATCCAACAAGGAAATAGTTGTAGTAAAACAGAAATTATTAAAAAAGGATCATTTCATCTTTTTGTGTGCCTTCATTTTAGACTTGATTGGTCTAAGGCTGACCAAGAAAGTTTAGTCCATTAAAACCAGAATTACCAACCGTAATGAGAACTACACTGGAGTTGGACTGCGGTGTCTTTGTGCCAGCTGTGTTTTAATTTCAAATTAAAATGCTGCCTGTTTTCCCAAAGTCTGTCTGCTTTTGCCCACAGGCCTCCTGCACACCAGCATCAGCATGTTGCCTGAATGTTTCCTTGCAAACCTCATACATGTGGGAATTACTATGAAATAAAAATAGGCTTGGGCTTGTTCACATCCACCTGCTGTTTTCAAGATGAAAACACATAGGAAAGCAATTTAGAGTGACAGAACACTTTTTAATTTTAAAAAAAAAAAAGTTTTTATGGAAGCCTAGAGCATTAGCTGAATTGTGAACCTGAGGAGAAACATTATGTTTTAGACTTACTAACATCTCCTGTACGGCACAGTACTGTTAAAAACCTCAGAGGTCCACCAGGAATCTAAAATTCTCCAATCAATTAAAGCAAGCTAATTCAAGGCAGAAGCATATGTCAAGCCTTTTTTGTAATTTTTTCCATGATTTAGACCTTTCTATATACTGTATCTAAATTATCAAATATTTCAAAGCTCTATTTTCTTTAATTTTGTTGATTTTTTTTTCCCCCACAGACTTACTGAGACTTCTCCTTCAACTAGGAAAGACTTGTTTTGGTCTTCCTCCAAACGTTTGTAGCTCCCCAGGTTTAAGCATTTCTTTTGCACATTTGAAAAAATACCATTGGGATAGGTAAATGCTTTTGCTGACATACAGTGGTTCATCTACAGCTGCAGCAAGGCGTATGCATCGCTCCAAGTCCCATTAACAACTCTACTTCAATGAGCAGCAATGTTCTGCAGTCAGTTCTGAGTTCCCCAAGTTTTAACTAACTCGGGCAGAAATATATATTTTTTTCCACCACAAGAAAGCTAATCTTGTGGAAAGGACTGGGAGGGTCTGTTTTTGTTGAGTCCTGTATTAGCCCTGCCTTTCCAGGAGGTGACATCCTCTCCCAGATGGTTAGACTGCACACAACCTCTAAGCAAGCACCCTGTAACTCCTTTTAAAGCCTTTCATGTCTGCACTCTCTGGCCCAACACACCTTGTCATTTACCACCACTTTTGCTCCCCCAATCAGCACTGTGTGCAGGTCAGCCGGTCCCACAGCTGTGTCCATCTGTCCTTGCATCCTGACCTGATCCACGGAAACACGTGGTTGCCCCACACAGCGCTACAGGCTTGGGGCAGAGTGGCTGGAAAGCCGCCCAGCAGAAAAGGACCTGGGGGTG
>RSEF01000005.1:62361357-62431796 GCA_003993805.1 Himantopus leucocephalus
AGCTCCAGAGGTCCCTTCCAACCCCTGCCAGTCTGGGATTCTGTGATTCTAGCTGTTGACCCTTCACCATTGCAACCCAACACTCAGCAGTTGAGCTGCTGCCGTTACCCAGGGACAGCAGCTTTTTTTTTCCTGGTGCATCAAGATCTACAAATTCATTGTTGATTAAGAGGGCGATAGCTGCTCACCCAGGCTGCGCTGCACTGAATGACGGCACTGTTTTCTGAGCACCAGATTTATCGGCCAGACCCATAATGTGTTAAACTGTTATGACACATTTTGCTTGTTTAGAGGAACTGCAGTTCTAATTAAGATTAAAAACAAGTTATGACTCAGAGTCCAATAAAAATACAATGTGAATTACACACCCTTAAATTTAATTTACTCACCCATAGGCTGAATATCCTCACGAATGTAAGAAATGCCGCAAAACAATTATTCTAATTAAAAGGAAAGATTTGGTTAAGCTAATTTACACTTTAGTCCAGTCTCAGATACATCACAGTGTCTCACCAGCCCGTCCATTAAGAGAGAAAATCAAAGTGGTTAAATTGAATTATAGATTAGGATCTTGTTGACAAACACCAGAGAGCAAGAGACCGACAGAAATAAGCAGAAAAGAAGCTGTAACAGACTCATGGGCGAAATCAGACGAGTTTCAAAGACTCCTGGCATGGGTTCAGATGTACAGGTTATAAAACCTGAGGTGACCGCTGAGGTTCTAAGGTTTGTCCTTCCACACAGCACAGACTGCTGGAGCTTGAATGGACAGAGGCTGAGCAAAACAGGGTTGAAAAACCAAAGCAACAGAATAGAGAATTCCCTGTTACCTTTGCTAAATTGTTCCAATGATTAATTAACTACCATTGGCTGAAGATGCATTCAGGCAGATGCATGGTTGCGTTCAGGCTGAGGATCAACTTGAATACTTCAGAAGAGCCCTGATGATGCCGGTCGGTCTGGTGGAGGAAAGACAGCACGCTCACCGAGTGCCTGGGCGCCAGTGGGAGGAGAAGGGGCAAACACTGCCCAGTTTGGCCCAAAGGCTGGGCTGAGTGGATCCTTTAACAGCCTGCTGCTTTAGGAATAGCTAGAGCCAGCTCCCAGGCACAGAAACAGAGACACTTGAAACCTTCTGATGATGTATTGCCCCCTTCTCTGCACATATCATTAGTCTGTCAGTGATTTATACGGTGCCACCAGACTGAGCAACAGGAGAGTCTTTTACGTGCTGAGAAAACGCAGCACAAAGCATACCTGAGTACCCCAGAGCTACGTGCCTTTTGAATAATTGCCACTGGGATGGGGATAATGATTGCAGGAGATAAATTTATGTAGAGGTACCCACATCTGAACACCTACACATAAATACATATGAGCTGGTAAGTGTGTACATAGCTGAGGAAGGCAGAAGAACAAGATTGGCTTCTCAGTAGGGTAGGTTCCATCACAACTGCTGTTCTGAATTTTTGTGTCCTGACTTCTTTTACGCTTGTTCAATATGGAAATTTCTGTCTGGTTCTCATTAGCAGATCATATGGCAGTGCTGTTACCCATGGTGCTAGGCAACCGGTGGAGAAAGATCTTTTTCAGTGGGCAATAGATATGTTGCCCATAAACACATTAGGACCGCTAATAGGAAAGTATAACAATACGTAATACGGTCAAACAGGACCTTGATTGGTGATGACCAAGACCTTATAATCTGTTTCTGGTTTCTTTGCCTTTCTGCTCTCTGTTCCACAATGATTATGATCAATTTAGAAGATACATTGAACGATAAATGCAAAACCAGGCAGAATTATATTATTTTTGGTGAAAATTGAAAACAATTCTGCTAGTTACATACTTGCTATAGGGATAAGGCTTTCCTGCTTCCCCTCTTATAATATAACCGTGCAGTTCTCCTGGATATGCTCTTCTGCCCCAGGTTTTCCTAAAACTGTCATTCTCATCTTCCACCTCTCATTCACTGCCAAAAAAATCTGTCCTTCCTCCTCTCCTGCTGTTCCTCAGCCGCTGATGTGACTTCTGTTGTTACTGGGCTTTCTCCTGTGCTGTTTAGAAAGTACTCTGTAGAAATACTCTTGCAACTGTTTAAATGGCTATTTTATCTCTTTTGATCCAATTCCATTTATCTTGAAAAAATGAAAAAAATCCTACCAAGATGGTACATTTAGATATCTGTTTGGTATAGCATTTATTCTACTGTTCACCAGCTTAGTGCTGCTTATCTGCTGTATGACTTGGAAAACATACTTCAAAGAGGGCAGCGTGAAACAGAAATTAAGCACAACTGACTGTGAAGGGATGCTACCAGTCTGCATATAAGCCATGACTTGTGCTAGATGGCTAAAAAATGAATTATTTTTTTGTAGGGATGATGATGATGGTGATGATGATGATGATGATGATTATTATTATTATTATAACTACTACTATTATATGTTTGTTGCTGTTGAACTGCCAAAAAAAGAAATCCGTTTCCTGAGAGGTTTCAGAGTTAATTTTGTAGCAAGTTAGCACCATTTTTTTTCTTCTGATCAGAAGTGCTAATTAAGGGTGTTTTCCCATCAGTTTCTTATGTCATGTTCCTATAGAATGATGGTAACATCTGATTTCATTTTCCATTGAAGTCCTTGAGAAACTCTCTTTTTTACAATTTTGACATCACCTCTCTATATCTTATTAGTGAAAAAATGTAAAACGTAACATTCATAAACCCTAGCTTTGTATTTGTTATGCTAATTCTACAGCTTTTTATACCAACATTGCGAAAGAGAGCTCCATGGAAAACCATTTTAATTTTAGTTTTAGAGTTCGTATTTATGTTAAAACCAGAATTGCTTAAAACTGAATTTGGAGAACAATTAAGAATCCCATTTCTACAGGTTATTTCTATAGAAATTTCTAAATATTAATTTAAGTTACGAAGCAACATTTATTCTCTCCACTGTAAGTGAAGTAACAAAAAATAGCTCAGAAGCTCTGAGTCTTAGTTCTTGTAATCCATCTTCATGAAGGAGCCTCTCCTTGCAACTACACTGCAGGGTCCTTCCCAGTTTCCTAATGAAAGAGAGGAAATGAATTTTGGTTAAACCTTCATTTTTTCAGATTTAGAAACAGCAGGAAAAGTGTTACAGGCCTGGAAAGCGATCAGTGGGATCTGGAGATACTGAGTCCTGTTAACGCCCACTGAGACTGCAACAGTTTTGTTATTTTTTACCAAGTATTTTTGACCAGAAAATTCCAAATTCCTGAAACTGGAGCAGCTAATGAGAAACAACTGGTTTCAACCAATAACTCACAACTGTATTAAAAAGAAACAACTATTTAACATGTTCAAAAACACGAGAATTGAAGGTTTTGTTTTAATTGGCAGCAAATGAAACATTTGCAATGATCTAAACATGCACACACATACAAACACACACAATTGCCTCTGTGTTGATTTTTTTCCATTGCTGCACACAATACATTTCAAGCTATTAATATTTCCCCTTGAATATAGTTTCTCTTTCTTTAAATATAGAGGTTTAATATAAGTTGGAAAAACATTTCTCGCCCAGCAGTAAGTAAAAAGACTGCAGCCACCCTTGGCAGGATGGAGCTCAGGCTGCTGCATACACCTCTCCTGCGCTGGGTACGCACTGCTGCTAGCTGATGCAAAATGAGAAATAAGTGCTAAAAATCACTCTCACTCTATTCTAGACATCCTGAAAGCTGGCATAGCTGCAGGGGAAGATTTTTTATTTTTTTTTCCATGTGATTTATAACAGAATACTATGCACAGCGGAGAGCCTGTGTTTTGATTTGTATTCAATTTCTATGGGATTGAAAGAAAATAGAGGAGTCCTACCTGTGTGTCACGAACGTGACGACGGGAACGGGTGAACCCTGTGTCCTCTTGTGTGATTGCAGCAGGGTGCTGGACTTGATTCGTTTAAAGCAAAGGTGTTCATTGTGCTGAGGCACGCTGGGGAGGCTGGAGGTCTCGCGGACTCTGTCACTTCCCCACGCCCCGGGGTAACAACCAACATAACCAGTGCCGACATGAAAAGCTGCAAATATTGTCCTGTTAGTAGAACAAGACAAGGGTTGGAGATAAAACAGGTAAACATTAGCTAGATTGTCTCCTACTGAAAGTTAAGGGCAAATCTGCATTTAGAGGGAGTATGAAGGTGACACAGGCAGCTCCTGGGCTGGAAGGACAGACTCGGTGGCAAACATCTCCCAGGGTAATGCTGCAGCAGAAAGGCAGGTTACGGAGTGGTTCTTCATTTTCATACGCTGTGTTTCTACCAGCCTGGCTCAATATTGCCCTCAAATCTGTAGCAGCATGAAGCCAGCAGATGCTCTGTTCAGGAGAAAGAAAAAACAGCACTTCCTCACACAGCGTGCAGCTCTGGTACAACGCGGTCTCAGGACACTGCAGATGATAAAAATTGACATGGGTTTAATAATCAGTCAGGCATTTTCATGAAAGAAAATAGATCCATCTAGGAATTTGAATTAAGAGCAAAATTATTGAGGAATCGCTCAGACTGCTTCATGTTTGCCCCTGCCAGCACCCCTCTCCGAGCTGGGGTCCCCTGGGCAGACATCAGCCTAGACACGCATGCCACCTCCCTCAGGTTTCCATGACCAAACATTGAGATGTACCGTACAGGAAGGAAGGAGGGAAGAAGGGAAGGAAGGAAGAAAGGAAGCAAGCAAGCCACTTGTACACCCAGAACACAGTGTCACAAAAGCCTTATGACCTCCTCAGTGAACTGCAAGGGTTTATGAGCCTAAGCCTATAACCTTATAGGGGTGTCCCTCCACCCTTTTGTTTTTTGTACTCTTGCAGACCTTTCAATGGCAAACTGGGGTATGTCTCACCATTTAGAAAGATTGCTGAGCCCCTGGTAGACAATGAGCTTCATACTCCCCATCAGGAGTCTATATGGGAACTTCAAACTGAAAAAGTGTAGTTTTAGATTAGATATCAGGAAAAAAAAATCACTATGAGGGCAGTGAGGCACTGGCCCAGGCTGCCCAGAGAAGCTGTGGCTGCCCCATCCCTGAAGGCCAGGTTGGACGGGGCTTGGAGCAACCTGGGCTGGTGGGAGGTGTCCCTGCCCATGGCAGGGAGGTGGAACCCAATGATCTTCAAGGTCCCTTCCAACCTAAACCATTCTATGATTCTATGATCCCAACTTGCCATCCCTCCGTGTGTCTTCATGGAGGCAAAGGGTTTCCCCTTGCCTTGCCTGGTGGTCATGGCTTTCCACATTAGCACTTTCTAGCAAGTGTCAGGCAACAGAATACATTTTGCTTTGCACTGTCATTTCTTGCTTGTTCAAGGTTTAAGCCATGTTCTTCCCAGGACCCCTCTAATATCAGTGGAGGAAACAAAGCAGTAACAGAAGGCAGAGACTCACGCACATCACGGGAGCACGCCAAGCCCATATGGGAGCATGGATGTAGTTAAACAGAGTCACAGTATTGCCGGTATTGCTGGTGAACTTTTCAACTAGGAGAGGCTGTGAGCACTTGCCAAAAGGCTCCTGCCACTGCATCATCTTCATGATTGCTCTGAGCTTTGGCTCATTTTGGCCCCTTTCATATCAAGCCAGTGAAATACTCTCCCATTTTTGATCTAGTGTATGTCACCTGCAGAAAATGAGATTCAGTTTGGATGCCTCATCAGTTTATCTGTCCTGGAAGCCCATAAACTCTTGGGCATGTCATTTCCTCCTGTGCTTTAATGGATCCTCCTCACCTGGTGAACTCCTTCAGATTTTGAAGAATGTCTTACAAGACTGCATGTGCATCCACCAAAAAGCTGTGGAAAAAAAAAGAATTAAAGTTAATATGCAAATATGGTGGGCTTTTTACTTTCTTTTTATTGGTTTTAAATATCACCATTTACTTTCAAAAATATGGCATAATTAGGAAGTTAATAAAGTTTTTGTAATGACTGCCCATTGAAGAAAACCACCATGTGTCCTTAGAAACAAAACCAAAGGAATTTCTTTTAAATGAAGAGCACAGGGATGGCGGGACAATTTGATGGCAACAGATAATATTTTCCTAATCCTGTTATAAATGAAAGCAGTTCCTTGCTATTGGGATAAACGAAAAAAAGCAATTTTAAACTCCTGCAATTTGCTGTCAGATTTTACATTAAAAGTTTTCTGTGAACACACGTGCAGGTTCCCTTAAAGAATTGTCATTATGTACATTTTTAGCTGTTATGAGAGACGGCATTATCTGATAGAAAAAAACTTTCAGCTGAGGATAAGAGGGAATAAATAGTAGTGTTTTTAATAAAAATCTTTTAAATTCATATGGCATCATACTACGTTTCAGTGCATGCTTGTACTAAGCCTAATACAAGTGGGTTTCATGCTCTGCAATGGTTTGCAAGTGCTGCTGTAATAAGGAGAGAATAAAAATGCTGCCTTTTATAATATAGATAGAAAATTATCACCTTTCTTCTATTTTTTGCTTGATTTGAATACACACTTTTACTTAAAATGTTACTGAAGTTGTTACTAACATTTTTAATTATTTAAAAAACAATTCCACAAACATATTACACTGATTACTACAATGGTTTTCCTAAATATGTGGATTGAGTATGCTGTTAGGAATGTGTTAAGTTGAAAGAATTGTTCCACCCCAATTCTGCAAAACCAAACCAGTGGTGATCACTTCCAAAAATATTTCTCTTTTTTCTTTTTTTTTAAGTGCATCTAATAATCGATAAGAAAGGTAAGCATATGCAACACAAGTAGAACAAAGAAGGTATTCTGGTATTTTCATTTTCTCATGACGTGTAAATGCCATAATAAAGCACCAGAAATTTGTAAAAAAAAAACATTCAGTAGAGAAACTAACAATTTTTCTGCTGGGTTTTTCTTTCTGGTTTTGAAAGTAGGCTGTACTTTGGTTAGTTCCTCCTTTATTCAGACTCATTTCTCAGGGATATCTGGTGCAGTGATATTGCAGGCTATGAAATTGTATTATTTACTTTCTGTCATTTGTGAGGACCTGAGTTTAGAGTCATAATTCACTCTTGTTTCCTTTCACACCTCGGTGATGTTGATAAGATGAGACAAATAGTTTAACATTTCCAGCTGCAAGACACAGTGCCTGGAAGCATTTAGCTTCCAGAAATAAAACCAAAGGTGCTCCTCTGGCCAGTGTTTACCACTAATTTCCTTTCTGGTGAAAGCTAGATTTGACCACCTTTATGATATTTTATCGCCAGGATCCAGGATAGATGGGCAGGTGGATCTATGCCGGAATAATCAGATGTTTGCCCTTTTTCATGCTTTTTGCTTTTCATGGGGAAGTGTCTCCCACGGTGCAGGAAGGCTGGTCTGGAGAAGCACCTTAACGAAACTGCCATAGTGCTCGGGGTTTGCTGAAGTGTTACAAAGAGAACAGTCACCATACACAAGTTCATCCTCTCCTATTGCAATGAGAATTTGGAAATACAGAAAAAGACATATTGCTACTTTGTGAAGCGTGCCCACTTTATCCTTAAAGCATTCATAATTCAGGGCAGAAGGTACTGTACTTTCCCCAGGAGAAAATCCACCAGCCTATTTTTTTTAATCTAATCTCTACTGGCTGTATCTTTGTCATCTATTTTTTCTTAGCTACATCTAACAAGACTCTAGCAACGCATTACTGAGCGGTCATTATGTCAGAGTAGTGTCATAGCAGTGGAAATCTCAGTATACAGTAAACAGCATGTAATCTATCGTATGGGAGACCTGGGCTGACATTCTGGAACTTGAAATGGATGCCCTCTAGGAATTGTTGTTAAAATAGACTTGGAGATTTCATAGATAAACTGAAGTGGTGTCGTTATTTATGTTTTCTTCTGTGCCACCAGACAAAATCCCACTGGAAATTATTTTTTTTTTTTCCATTTTACAGGCTCCGATAAGCCACGTATGTTTTGCCACCATTTTTTCACTTGCCATGCAGTAGCTTCCTCTAGACTGTATTCCTTCATTTTACTCACACAAGTATCATAAAAGTCAGGGTCAAAAACCTTGCTAAATCGAAATATAAGATGTTCCTACATCCATAGAGCTCATTACAATGTCATAGAAAGAAATTAGATCAGTGTGACATGATCTTACCAATCCATATTGGCTCTTCCTTCCTTCCTTGACATCTCCTAAGTCTTTATCAATTCCTTGTTTCAGGATATGTTCCAGTATTTTTGCAGGAATTTAAGTTGGTGGAAGTTGAACTCTAAAAAAAGCATTACAAATCTTGACCTTCCCTGCATTATCAGAGGACAAATTTTCACTCTTCCATTGCTGGAGGACCAGTTTGCTTTTATTTAACTACTAACATACTCAACAGAGTAATTTCTTGATATTTCTCTGTCTGCAGTATGTGATCGTGTTCTTCGTACCTTATATGATTGCTATTTTTTTCGCTCCTTTACAATGAGGTAAACCAACTTTTGTTTTCTGTGGCCTTGGTCTTCAGCTTGTGCCCTTCCTCTGTCCTGCTAGGAAGAGCTGGGGGATTCGTGGAGCTGGAGTTGCTGGTGTAAATGTCTGTAGGCTTTCAGCCGACAGTACCGTGTCCCCAGCTTCGGGGTATTATGCACTTATGACTAATCCCAATCCAGCTCTGCATTCACCAACCCTCCAAGCAGCTGACTGACTTAGTAAAGTCACTAATCAGCTTGGGTAGTTATTGCAAATACATACAAAAACCGAACATATCCTGGTAGCCAATCCTAATTTTGCAGTTCAGAATTTTGAAACTTTCATTTAATTTAATTTTTAATTTTAACACACTGTTTAGAATGGAGAAAAGTATATCCTTGTATTATTATATTACTCCTGTTGGTAAATAAATGTTTGGCAAGTAGTGTAAAAAGAGTGTAAACTGTGAATGTGTGTTGCTTACTTTCCAGCCCAAAATAGAGAAACATTATTGGAGTTGTAGGGTTTTTTGGGGGGTTTAGTTTCGTTTGTTTATGGTGGTTTGTTTTTTTTTTTTTCAAAAATAATATGACTAAATTATCACTTTAAGCAGCAGGAGAAAATGTGAGGGTTTTTTCTTTGAAGGAAAAATAACTCAGACAGCTGTTTGAATCAGAAGTGAGGGAAATTGTAGAGTTAGAAGGATTTTTAAACCATATTTTAGATGTAATCAGTTAGCTAAATCAATCAACAAGGTTGATTTCTGATTGCATAAGGTATTTAAAACACAAAGTGAGAATATTGCAACCATTTACTTTTCAGGCTGAATTATGTTGGTATTTTCATGGAAATATATACGCTGCCTGTGCTTGACTGACACAAAGATTTCTTGGACTTATTTTTATGATTTTTGTGAATCACTTCAATATGTTACAGTATCACCATCTCCTTAATGGCTTTAGGATTTTTTAAAAGCCTATTGAATATTTTTTTAAAGCACAACTTACTGCTCTTTAGTAAAAAAGATAAAGCAATGTGGAGGTTGAATGTAACCTAGTAGAAAGAAGAGTTCAGCTGTATGAAGGCCTAGGTCAAACAGAAGAAGTTGTAGAGCAGACTTACCCATCTGGCGACAGCTTCCGTCGCTTAATGGGAGAGTTGCTTTCTGCAGGGGATGCTGTAGTGCTGATCAAGCATCCAAAATCAGGTGGTGAAGGAGACTCACTGCAGCTTGGCAGGAAGAGATGGAGCATGCATTTGTGGCTCCTGCTCCTCCTGGACATCTTGACAGTGGCCAAGAATCCTGCTGGGAAACATGGCCAACTTTGAAGCCAACTTCGTTTCTCCACAACCAGGCACATGCCCAGGGCCACTGTGGCATCTCTGAGATCACCAACAGCAGAGCCAAGGAGAAATGTGAACTGTGGCTCACAGCAGGAAAGAAACTTTGTCTCTCTTTCTCTCTTGATCAAACAAGATGAGTGTATATAGGACTCTCCTCCCCTCCTCACATACTACCTACTGACATGTGGTTGAGTTGAGACATTAGAAAGGACTTCTGTTCTTTTAAACTTCTCTTATTTCTCTTCTGATCATGCCTTATATTCTTTTGCCTTGCTCTTTTATTTTTGTTTCATAAGAAGCTTGGAACCTCGTGATGGTCCTGAGCCACAAAGGCAAAAATAATTTCTTGGGTGTTTTGTTGCTGAGGGAGTGATTTGAACACCACACAAAGCCAGAAGGCAGAAATATTGCAAACTGTCTAATACTGAGAGGCCACTTGGTCCTTTATTTATGGGGAACTCTGGTCATTGATGTGCTGGATGAAGAAATTTGTGTTGCTTCAGGCAGCAACATGAAATAGCAAGAATTATCCATCTATTTTCTATTTGCCATCTGTTTATTTGTTTGACTTATTTGAAGTCTAATATAGGTAGGGTGGAGTGATAAGGAAAGGCTATGAATTTAGAGTGTAATGAACTGAACACAGAAGCCTAGCCTTAGGAAGCCTGAAAGAGAATAAGGTAAGTCACAACTATATAGAGAAAAAAGCACATTTCTTCTGGTTGGGCTTCTTGGTGCTCCTTTTCAGTATCTCTGCTGAAGTCATCATCTGGCTGAATTAACTGGATGATTTTATCCTCTTCCTTTTGATTTAAGAAATAAATCTGAAAAAAAAAAAGAGATGTATTTTTTAAAAAAATCACATTCACACCTGTTTTATTTATGAGCTGTGCAATCCCTGCTGATCCACATGCATATACGTGTCTCCAGCCTCATCCACATTTAGTCTCTCCAGTATGTGTATATATAAGCAGGAGCTGGTCATTAAAACAGTTTTGCTGAGTCCCACTGAAAGTTTTCTAAAGATCAGTTTTTACTTTCAGCGATTTCATTAGGGAATTAGAAGCAGGCAAGGAAAGATGCTGAAGTACCTCAAGCACACAATCGTTAGCTTCCAATAAGCCCTTTGAAAGTATTAACCTTTAGCTGACTGATCTGTTTATTGAGTATTGCTCCATGGATTTGCTAGATGGAAGATGAAAAGCTCTGGACACTCTCTCTGCTTCTTTGTGAAGAGTAATAGACAAACTCCCTGATGTCAACCTCTATGGCATCACATCCACTAAAAGCTCCTCTTCAGCTCTCCTACGCACTTCCAGGTACACCTGCTACGGGAGGCATTTGTTTAAGACCTCCCCTACATTTTGCACTCTTCTTTAAATTGCACATCCGTAAGTAAGCTTTGCATGGATGTGTAATNCCTTTTTTTTTTTTTTTTTTTCCCCTCTGGAAAACACCCACAGAAACAAACCCAAACATAATACCTGTGTATATGTTTTGCCTTGAGCAGTGATCATAAAAAAAGCGGTGTTAATGTGGGTGCTGCCTGCTACAGAGCTGGCTTGTTATCCTGCTGGAAATGGAGTAATAAATCATGACATTTCTGTAATTTCAGGGACACAGTCTGCTCTCCTTCATGCAGATAAGACCCAAATTCGAACTAGTTTTGGGTGTGCAGAGAGCTAAGGCAGCTGGTTGGAGCCTATGCACGCCCTTTAATTAATAAAAGAGCTTTTGGGTGAGTCGGAGCACCGAGTTCTTCAGTGTCTCAGCAGGGAATATTCCTTCATGGTCCCAAATCTAACACCCAACAGGACTATGCATACAACCATATAAGCAGTACCTGTGTCTACTAAAGAATTCCCACCGCTTTACCAGCTTATAGCTACCCTCTAAAGCCCTTCAGACATCTGCAGAAAGCAGATAATCTGGCAACAATCATTCCAGACAAACATTGTTTTCCAGTACAGACTGGCAAATGGCTGAACCCTGGGTTTGACATATGATCATGATCATTGTCTGAAAGTAGGGTTGCTACAATAATTTCCCAGTATATGTGGTTTTGTTTTTTTTTTTCAGGAAAACAGTCAAATCTCTTCTTTATCTGAAGACTTTCCAAATAAAGAAATGAACGTAGCAAGCAATTCAGATTCCCAAGCTATGGCAGTCCATCCATCAACAACCATCCCTCTCCTAGTTTGCATGGGCATTGCATATTCTTTCAATATTAATAATGATATGGAATTAATGGTTCTAATAACAAGCTATTGTAAACACATCACAGTATACCTTTCTCACATTCTTTCCTCAAACCAGGACAGCTTATTCAGTTTTTACCACATAAGACTACAAAGCAAAAAGAATACTTGATCCCAGAACAAGAAATCCAGCAGGTCTTCTGGAGAAGACTATCAGCTCTTTGGGCAAGGCTCCCTGTGTGAACCAGCAATTCTCCATTTCACCGAGGAAAAGGAGATACACTAGCTGCTGCATGTCCCAAATGGTTCTTGTGTTACTGACAGTGCAGACACTGGAGCAGGGAATGGTCTCCTTTGAAAAACCCATTACTGCATTGTTCGTTATCTGGTTTTCATTAACACACATGTCCATAAGAAGACAACAGAAGAATATGACTAAAGCTGCCTCCCACGAAATGAGCATGTTTTGCCTAAACACGTATAAATTCATTCTTTTTAGACCTACCTTGCTAGTGTCGGGAAAAAACCCATCTCATATTATTAACCATGCTGGCTTTTCTATTTTCCTTTGGATCATCTCTCCATCTTTTTTTAAGTATTAGGACGATACTGGAAAACAGTTAACCGTTAACAGTTAACCCGGCTTTGCTTCAAAGTAAAGTAGTGGTTCACTAACCTCCTCAATATTTTCCTTTGGGATGCTTGTATCCTTTCATCTGTGGTGTTTGATTTTAGCAGATACTATCTCACATCTGTCTTGCTGACAAAGACGAAACTCTCATTCCACCCGCAACAGCAAAAAGATACCTGCTGGATACATCTGCATTTTCCATGTGATCTGCCTCCTGCAAAGGCCTCATATTTCATTTTTAAGAAACGCTACCACTGCCCACTGGGCACTGCCTCATCCTTGCTCCGTTTGGCTTCTTTGATCAGTCATTCTCATACTCCCTTTTACCTATGACGGCAGTTTGCCCTGCATCACTTTTATTGCATCTGTGGGGTTTTATTGTGTGTGTGCACCTGTCCTTGAACATTTCCTAAGTTTCATAAATATTCCCTGCATTAAACTGGCAGGGCTAATCATGTCAAAGATTGCTCTGAGCTTAGGAAGGGGAGTTGCGATTATCCATACTCTCTGGTGTCCAGTTTGTCAAATACTCTCCACGTTTCAGAGCGATAAAACACTGCTGAGGTCTACAATGTCTCTCTCACTACGACAGTGCAAGAGTTAAGGCACATTTATAGACTTGTAGCTCCCTGAGTGTCTCACGGTGCGTAGAAGTTCTCCTTGCTTTTCGACACCTCATGGAGAGCTGTAAGGTTTCATAGCCTGGTGTCAGTCATGACAAATGTGCTAGCTGAGTGGAGCACTCAAACTATAAATGAGAAACGATTACTCCAGGAGCACCTTGATGAATTTGGAGAAAATCAGAGATCGCTTTCTGCCCAGATAGTCAGTGAAACAAATTAATGGAAAGGTTGCTGGAATGATAATAATCTCTAAAAGCATATGTTGTGAGTAGCTAATAATGTCCCTTCTTTGTTGGAAGTGATTATTTTTCATTTAGCAGATCTGAACAGCTGAATAACTTGCGTCTTTGCTCATTCCATTCCTCAGTACCAAATTACAGTACAAAGAGTGAAGTTATCCTAAGGGTAAAAAGAAAATAGAACAATATATTAAACCTGAGTTATAAGTATTTGTGTATTTCCTTAAATAGTCCTTTTTAAAATTACATGTTCTCAAACCCTTGAATTATGCAATATGTTCAAAACATGAAAGCAGTCGCAACTTTCATGTTCTGAACAAATATCTGGTATTTTATTGACAAAAAGTCTTTACATCAATGGGACAAAATAGACAATTAAAAACATTTTAGAGTAAAATTTACAGTTCTGAGTTAGGATAAACTAGGAACGGATTCTCAGATATAAGGAACCATCAGTTTGCATAGAATGACATCACATAGTTATTGCTTTTTATGGATTTGTGTTATCACAGTTCTCATGATATTGAAGCTTTTATCACTTCTTGTTTCCTGTTGAAGAAAAGGAACTGCACTGGACACCTTGTTATGCAGCCGAAGCCTGGGAAATGCTCAGATTTGTCGTCGGAGCTAGTGGTATGATTATATTTGCAGTGATGTACCCACTGCTTCTTACCAACAGCCAATCTCTATTGCTAATACTCCATGAATGAAACCCAATTTTCCATTAAAATGATTATCATCATCTCTCTATTTTAGGAATAGTAGTGTCAGCTTCAACTTTGAGCAAATGTATGCAAGATATGGGAAGCTTGACCTTGGTGAGAGAAGTTTTAGGTGTGGCAAATTGAGGCTTTTTATGTAGTGTTTTTTGTTCATGTTTTCCTGAAGGTTTCTTCAGATCAAGGGCTGTACTAGGACCTGGGTGGTGAGCTACAGGTCCTCTCACTTCTGTCTACATCTCCATGCTTTATTTCCTTATTAATTTTTGGTGCTGTATCTGAATCCTGAATAGCACCATCTGTTTTTGGGATAGAAATGTCACCTGGTGGGAGGTGAGCATCAACTTTAGAGCCTTATTTTCAGCTTCAGCCATTTTGGACCTTGGCCTGGAAGTTTGTGCTCCTGCACCACATTCTGCCTCCAAACTTGATGCTCCAACCTCAATGTCACCTATTTCTATCATTAGTTATTGAACCTTGACTTCTGATTTGGATTTGCTGACCTCCTTTTCCTGTCTTTTCCCTTTAGAATGTGTCATCCCAACCTTTGGCATTTGGAGATCAGACATTTTAGGTTTTTCCTTGAGGACCTTCGGCTTTTACTCCTACACCACTTGCAGTAATTTCCCTTAACGTTCTTTCAATGCTTGCCTCTGGACTATCAACTCAAGGAAACTTAATGTTGGGGGCAGGAAGCGTCAGTAGTGGCTGATTTCAGTTGTTCATATTTAGGAAGTATGACCTCACCTGTAGGTATGCTAACATCCATTTCTACTTTAGGAACTTTCACTTCTGATTTGGAAAATTCCAAGGTCAGGATTATAGTTTTTGGCAATTTTATGCCCATTCCAGCCCCATCTTCACTAATCCCTTTCTCTGATTTCAGAAGCAACTCCTCCTTATTATTGACTGGGACCACAAACATGTTTCTTGATGGGCAGAGACAGACTTTCTCATCCCTGACTTTAGGGAGTGAGATCTTTCACATGATAAATTGGGACTTTTTAATCTTGCTCGTCTTACCGTCTTTTCATGTTGATGTATCCAATTCCACATGAGACAATTGATTCTCAGAGGCAAGACACTGAGTTCATATTTCGTGTCTCCAGATAAAGTTGACAGGATGGGTTCTTCCTTATGTCCCTCAGCTTCAGAAGGGTAAATGCTTCTTTCCTTGGGTACCATCAGCAACGTTTGTGGTGCCTCTGTGAAAAAAAAATATTTAAGAAAGGACAGTAAGAGGTGTCTGGAGTGGAGACATTGAGGAAGACTGAATAAGGTCAGAACAAGAGGAGGTGCTCCATGGTGGAGCAGGTACAACCCCAAAGGGAATGTGGCCCAGGGATAATCCAAGGCAGGACAGAGGAAAGGTGCAAGAAGGGAGGATCAGTGGAAGAAAAGAGTGAGAAGTAAGGCATGGCAGAGAGTAAATGCTACACAGTTTTCCATAATTTTCAAGGAAAGATTATTTGAAAACTTCCCACGTTTATCCACTTACATCTCTAAGTAAAGTTTCTATTAATAGTTAAAAATACCTCCATGATTCAGAAATAAGGAATATGTATTACCTGTGCTGTTCCTTTCCTCTGAGATGGAATGCATAATCTCTGTCTTTATTAGGAGCAGTTCCCCTGTCATTACAGAAACCTGACAGATTAATGTCATCTCCATTTACCAGCTAGGCTACCGCTGCACCAAATTAACATGAAATACACAAAGTTAAACTAATCAGAGGTCCAAATATGATCACATACAGACAAAATTTAAACTTAAATAATAGGAAAATTTATCTAAGCTTTCCGGCTGTATATTTGCTTCACCAGAGAAGGTCTGTGGTTTCACTACAGTGAACTTTTCAGCCTGCTTTCAGCTTGAGGGGAACTACAGTTTTCAGTCACCTGCATAGGGAGACAAAAGTTTTTTGTCTCCATGTTCCAGGAGAGTCCATATCTACTTTCCTAAATTACCAGCTGCATTAAACGCATTGTGAGAAAAAATACAATTTCTCCTGCTGCAGAGCATGATAAATTCCACTTAACCATAACAAAGCCACATCTTAGGTATCAATTCCCATTCTCTGTTCTGGATGATCCATCATTTCAAGGACAGGACAATCTTGCTCAAAGAAAGGAAAAAATTCCTATTCTTCTCCCTGCCAAAGCTTTCAGATGCATTACACTGGCATTTTAATAGATGAATGCCTGCAGGGTATGAAGCATATTCATCCTTTAAATGTTAAAACATACAAAACAAGGTATATTATACATAATAACTCCTCCACCATCTCCTGAGCATTAAAATGTAGAGAAGATTTATGCAAAAAGTGGCACTACTAATATTACTGAGACTAGTAAACAAAACTCAGATTCTCGGTTAAATTACATTTTAATATTATATAGTCTTGATACAAAAGGCATGACAACTCTCTCCCAAGCTTAGGTCTTAGTAGGCCTGGCTTTCAAAACTTGCCCAGGGGAAGAGTATTTCTTCAGTTAACTTGCATAATGGATGCTGGGTAACTATGAATCCTTTGTGTGAATTTCAAGTATGTTTGGCTGGAGAAACCTTTCACAGTCAAATAAAAATGCTTGTTGAGCAGCCCTGGTAGCCAGACTCATTCTAGTGGAAAAGCATCTGCTGCTGGAGCTCAATGTGGATGAGGTTTTAAGAAGCCAAATGAGGTTCTAAAGCCAAATTCAATGACTTTGTGGCAATGGAGCTACAATGTCCTATGAAAATATTTGCTATTGGATTTGTATAAAGGAGTTATCGGTTCTGATGAATTAATCATGAAAAGGAAAGAGAGAAAGGGGGAAAGAAAGATGCTCGTAACATTGTACAAAGTCCTTTTCGTCTAGATGGATTTACGCCATCTTAGTAAGTAAAATTTCCCAAGGAAATGAGTGCCCTGGAAAACCACAATTTCTACACACAAATTTCTGTTTTAAAAGAGCTTGGTCCCATGTAGAAGTCTGATCCTGCTTTAGGGGGATCCTCTGTGAGATGGTGGCGATGGAGGCCCGTGCTGGATGTGTACAGTCGCTGCACCTCAAGTTACAAACAGGTCCCTGGCCACGCTCCTCAGACTGACTTCGGTGCTGCCATGGGATGTTTGGAAAACACTGAGCTGTGCAAGCAGTCATTCACCACCTCACAGTCCCAGGACAAAAATAAAGTAAGAGCAAAAGCAAAAAGGCAGAGAACAGGGAAGAATTTGGAGCAAAAAGAGTTACAGCTGGAAAGAACATAAGACAAAGTAGCAGAAATACACTAGAAGTAATGAGAGACAGAAAAATGTCATTTTCTTATTTCATGGGCAAGAAAAAATAATGAACAAGAAGGCAGCTTGAATGCTTAAAAGCCCATTTTTGTCAGTCTTTATGGAAAAAATTATGAATACTTATTAGGTTCTCCTGAGAATTAATATTAATGTAGCTAATAACAACACAACACAGAATCAGTGCAACATTAATCTGGGTTATAAATATTCAACTCATCAAGACCTGGTGAAATTGTCTGAGCACTTAGGGAACTAAACATAGCAATTTCTAAACCATTAGTGATTACCTTGGAAAACTCCAAAAGGGCTGCTAAGGTCCCCGAGGTATAGGAAAGAGCAAAGACAGGACCTCTCTTTAAAAAGGGAAAAGATAAGGAGACAGAACTATAGACTTATCAGCATAACCTCTGTAAAGAAGGACACCGAAACATTGTTTAGCAATCTATTTATAAGTGCTAGGAGAAGAGTAAGATGATAAAACATCCAATGTGATCTTCTCAAAGGCAGTAGTGTCAAGCCAACAAATTTTCTGTTATCAAAAGAGTAATTGGAAGAGAGTAACTATTTTTGCTCTAGCAGCTCTTTTTACACAGTTGTACCTGACGTTCCCATGAATGAAATATGATGAAGGTGAAATTATCAGAGTATTGATGGGCCATCAGCTGAAACACTCTCAGATTAGTTATCAGTGGTCTATTTTAGGGCATGTGAAATGTGTCTTGCCAAGGGCTGCCCTGGATTTAGTACTCTTAAATATTTTCCTTAGCATGCAGATGATGAAACAGAGAATCTGGGACATAATAATGCATGGCTGCAAAACCATTGTTAGCGGTGGTACTAAAGAATTTTTTTTCTTATATTTGACAAAAATATCCTGAGGACTGCTTAGAAGCTTGTGATCCTGTTTTATAGCAGGGATATGGAAAAGATGACCTCTCAAGGTCCCTTTGAGATGTATTTTCCAATGACCATATCACTCATGAACTTTGATAATTTATTAAAGTGGTTGGAAAAAACCTGTCTTGTCATTACACTGATGGGGATTATCTGCTTTCCGGAAGATTGTTGTTCATATTTGTAGAAATGAGGATATTAAGAAGAGAGATACATTCCAATAACACTACTGCTGTAAAGGGGAGACCAGGTTATAAGCACAGAGCCACCAGTTTAAGTGATTACCTTGATAGATGTGGTAAGAAATGCACAACAAACTGGAAATTGTTGACTAATAAATACAAGGGAAAATGAATCAGGGCAAGAGACAGGAATAGTTAAAGTCAAAATTGAGTGGTTATACAGAGGAACAGTTATCATTGCTCAAAGGCTCTATATTAAGAATATAAACTAAAGTTTTGTTTTCTCATGCCAGTTGTTAGTCAAATGGACTGAATTTCTGACTTCATTCTGAGGTGTCAGCCATTGTAGCTGTTGCTGTTATCTGGGCAGACTTAAAGAATGTGAAAAAATGGTCGTACCAAGGGAGAAGCAGAGCACCTCTATGGTCATGGACGAGTTTTTGGAGTGGTGGAAGGACCCAAGCACATGTCAATCAAAGCGCCAGCTCCCTTCCTGCTCCATGATGTTAGTAAGTCTGGGGGGTCCCTCTCCATCAGTATCCTTCTCCTGGGGAGGAAGGGTTGAAGTGTGTCCTGGTTCACCATCAGCACTGCATGAAAAGAAGAAAGACACAGGAAAAAAGATGGGAGAAATACTGGAAGGACAGAGAGAAGAGTGCTGCCTCTGGAAGGGTGCTGCTGCAATGTAAGAGTGGTGAGGTGGCTGTGATTTACATGTAAATAAAGGAAAAGCAAACTCTTTGACAGCCTCTCCAAAGCGACTCTCCTTCAGTTATTTAGTTACTTTCCTTCTTCCCACACCGAAGTCTCTCTCATTTGAGAAAGCGATAACAGCCAGAATAGCTCTATTGCTTTATTCAAGAAATAGATGCTCCTCACATGCAAATTTTGGTCCGCTTTTTTTTTTGTTTAAATTGTCCTTGAACTATGTTACGAGGCACTTTTACCTGAATTAAACGCAGCCACTACTCCTTCCTTTTGGCCTTTCCAGGCATTTCTTTGCTACAGAGGACTGGGACACTTCATACATGCCTGTAAGCTTATCTTCAGCATGGCTTTCAGCAGACATGGCACTGATGGTCCAGGGAGGGCAGAGCCCACGCTGGGGTCCTCCCGCCCCGCACGGCCGCAGAGTTGTGGCTCCCTGTTGCCTATCCTGGCTTAAGCATGTGTCCCACTGTGAAAAATGCAGAGAACCTGTCACGTTATAACACGGTATGAACATGCAGACAAGCAAGTGCTCAAGCTTGATTTTTGTATGGTGAGAAATGTACTGGATGCTCCGCTTCAAATATTTTGAGCCTCCCTAAAGACAGGCACTGCTACCAGGTTGTGGGAGCGCCGCAGTGACCGTCACAAGGAATGGCCTGTTGTTTGTTCCAAGTGGAGGTAAAACGGCATCAGGATTATCACACAAAGAGGTAACAAAATGCTCAACATGGAAGGATCGTTCCCTGCAAGCGGGACCCTCACTGGGACCTGTTGTTATCTCCCCACAGTGGTATTGGGATTCTTGCACCCCAGCTGCAAGCGTTCACCTCAGCAATTTGCTCACATCAGCGAAAAGATGTATCTGACTCCCACTAAACTCTTTCTGTTCCAAAGTCAGTCCTAGATGTGTTGCATCTCTTCTTCAGTCTACTACTCCACAAAAAGCCAGCTTTCCCCCACCATCTCTGGCTTTGAGAAACATCTGTCATAACCATGCATCTTCTTCCACCTTTTCTACCATACACGAAGAGGGCAACCTACACCCAGCTCCGAGTTTCTGGTGTCCTCTGCGTGCAGCAGTTTCATTCTGCTCTTCCTCTCTCCCTCTCCTGCTCATCCATTAAGACACGGTGCTAAAAAATATCTTAGGTCTGGTTAAAAGCACTGGAGATATATGTGAATGTATATATATTGGAGATATATGCATATACAAAAAAATATACTGGATGTATATATGAAATATATACATCATTTGCGTAAAAGTATTTATTCGTGTGCTCATTTCTAATTCACCCAAGTAGCCTCTCTTTTCCTTTTATGTGGTGTACATTAGTTTATTAGTTAACATGAATTTGTATATACCTACATTTCTGAAATCAGATGTGAGATGAAGGTCTTGGATTTTGATACTAGCCTGAATATTGGAAACATGGTCCTGTCTCTGATCTTGGATGAACTTCCCACCCATGTAATGAGAATGGCAGCGTTTCCTACCTCTCATCCTTCGGCTGTCCAGTGCACTGAGGCTATCGGTGCTTCCGAACAGAGGCTGTGGTACCAGATGTAGCTCCACTCTCCGCTGTGATGAGTTGGTTGTCTTGGCTAAGGCATCTGTAGAATTGCAATAATGATAGTTATTGATAATAAATAAGCAAAATTGCTATTTAGCATAAAAGAAAATAAATTCTGAAGCATAAAATTTAACCTCATGATGTTGAACTCCTTTGCCATTTTGTAACTCTTCGGGACTCGCTTTATCATTTATTTTTCTTATTTTTATCTTATATACAAAGTATTTTGTGTCAACAGAGTCATTTGCAGGGGACTAGTAGAGTTCTTGGCCTTTTATAAATTAATGTTATGGAATATTACCTCCTTCTTTCAGTCTCAACCAGCAATCCTCATGATTTATGACATTTAATGACACTTGATGGCATAACACACTTATTTATTTTATAATCTCTGCCATGCAAAGCACTGCACAATGAAAAATGTCATTTTTAATGGTACCTAGGAAATTCAGAAAGAAAAGATAGAGAACTGCACTCTATTTCCATTCTGACATTCATTAAAGCAATTAAATTGAATTGAAATTAACTTCAGAAGATCTTCCACACACTTAAAACAGTGTATTTCCCTACAGCCTTTTGTTGTTACTATTATTCTGACATTACTGCCTGATCAGTTAAGAAATTATGGTTAATGACACTTAAAAAAATGAGCTTGATTGCTCTGAATGCACGAACCGATTATTTATGAAAATATTGGAATGTTGAACACAGAGTATTGATTCTCTTTCACGAGATGCTAGACCTCAGTCCCATCCACACTGACAATGCTCATCACTGCCATAATAAATAATAATCCCTCTCAGTTTCCCTCATCACATCTCAAAGCACTTCACAAACATGACTATATCCCTTCACACTATTGAAGCAGGTTAAGCAAAAGGAGTCGAATATCCCTAAACCAGGAGCATTTGCACTCCACCGGTATGCCTGACCCAACAACTTAACTAATATCTAGCACTGAATAAAGGACAGATTCATTCTGAACAGATGCATAAAGGGGAAATCCCCACATACACTGCATATTCTCAGTTCTGTCGTCTTCTGAGTCAAGATCACTTACTGAGAAAATGTGCTTCTGCGGACCAAATAGCTGAAAAAAAACTTTCAAAACTCTTCTGATTAGCAGATGGGAATCAGAGGTGAAAAACATCCCGCCAATGCGCATAACACAAAGCACAGATTTAAACATTAACTTGAGCAACGATAAAAGCGAACGTTAGCAGCGATAGAATCTTTATGGCTGCTCTAGTATCAGAAGGGTTTGCAATATCTGGGACAAATGTTATCAACATTTAAAGTAATGAAACCATGGACAATAACAGATGCCCAGATTTTAACAATTCTCGTGGTACAAATATTAATTAAATGGAGGATAAGAATTTCCTTTTAATGGCTATAAGCTGCAGATTACAGTTCCAGTTATGTATTTTGCTCTGTAGCTGTCGCGGGCTGCAGATTTTAATGCAGGAAATTTGTATATATTATCCCCATATACAACCATAAAGACGGCGGGGTGAAAAGTTCCCAGGCAGAGCGCTGGGTACCAAAGGATGAAGGGCTGAATGTTTGTGGATGCAATAGCTGGCAGGCTGCTTACCAACAATCCAGCAGCTTTATAATGATGGCAAATATAAGCTGATATTGTGGCTATAGTAAATGTTGTGGTGTTATGTATCGCTCATCGGTGGTGCAGTTCACCTGTGCTGTGTGGGTGTCTCCAAGAGCACCTTAACTCAGGGATGTGAAAGGTGGTTGTGGCTCTCGTTATGGATCCAGGAGTGGACAGAGGCCTCCACAGGGCTCTGTACAAATGGAATTACTATTAATTACTGCACAACCCAGCATTTAAGGGAGAACATCCTACTTCCAAAATCCAAGTTAGGAAGCCAAGCAGAACGATGGGATGAGCTGCCTTTTACCCTCTGCCTAAGCGATGGACCATGCTTCCCCTCATAAGCGTTTCCAAAGCAACAGTAAATAGTACCCCTGTTGAGACAACAGTATATTGCACTCCTGCTGAGAGGAATTTGCATTTCATTTGCAGATTATTATACCGGAGGCTTAGTCTAAACGGTTTTCAAATTTCCTTTGCTCCTATTGGGTACTCACATCTGTGTCTAGATAGAATTTAGAAAGTTGAAATTATTCTCACATCACGTACAAGACCATATGTTTCACCATAAGAAGTTTGATATAAGAAATGCCTATCATTTTGCACAGATAGATAATGTAAAATGGACAGATTAATAAATCCAGGAAGAGCCACGTTCTCTTTCATCTACATGGATACACTTTCTGTGGAGCAAAATGGAGTTACAGAAAATAACTGGCTATCAAACATAAAAGTTAGGCTGAATTTGTTTTGGAAAAAAAAATCTGACAGAAACACACAAGATCCTGGAATTGCTGAGGTTGGAGGGAGCTCTGGAGATTGTCTCATCCATAGAGCAGTGAGAGAACGTTGGTCAGTGCTGTGTCCAACCAGGTTTTGACTGTCTCCAGGGATGGAGACCCTACAACCTCTCCGGGCAATCCTCATGATAAAAAAGTCTTTTCATGTGTTTAAAAGGAATTTCCTGTGTTTTTTTAATTTGTGCCCATTGCTTCTGCCACTGGGCACCACTGAGAAGAGCCTAGATCCATCACCATCATTGTCCCCCATCAGGCAGTGGATAAGATCCCCCTGAGGCTTCTCCTCTCCAGTCCCAGCTCTCTCAGCCTCTCCTCATGTGAGAGATGCTCCCGTCCCTCCGTCATCTTTGTGCCCCTGAGCTGGACTCTCTCCAGTAAGCCCATGTCTCTCTTGTCCTGGGGAGCCCAGCACTGGAGCCGGCACCCCGGCTGTGTCTCTCCAGTGCTGAGCAGAGGGGCAGGACCCCCTCCATCGACCTGCTGGCCACGCTCTGCCAGAGGCAGCCCAGGAGGCTGGTGGCCACCCGTACCGCAAGGACACATTGCTGGCTTGTACACAGCCATCTAATATTATAACATTGCTCTTCTTACTGCCCATATATTTGATCTCCTTGTTCTTACTACTCACTTCTGCAGTCCTTTTGGTTTAAACCATTCTTGGGAGTAAAATTTGCTCGCAGTGAGGAGCGAGCAAAGTGGGATTTGCTGTCAGAGTCCTGCTGCATGTCAGCAGCGCTATCTCCACGCTCCGTAAGTTGTCTCAGGCTCTGTTGTGCCACATCTTTTGCTTGAGATCTGTTGCTCCTGTCCCTATCTCAAAAATCAAATGCCATATATATAGTTAAAATCAACAAAGCAGTCCTACTGAGCAGATGGACAAGGCACATTATTAGCACATTATCTTTGAGTNTTAGAGCAGCTCTGAAAAAAAAAAAAAAAAAAAGAATGATTAAATACAAGTTCTAAATGACACATATATAAAGCAACATAGCCAAAAACTTCAGATCACTTCTAATTCCACTGTGGCTGCTCAGAGATGCAGTTACACAAACCTGCCCATCGGCTGGCAGGGAACAAGGGTGCCCAAACCCTCAGCTGTGGCGCTCCCCTCTCAGTCAATGAAAAGGTGAAGGTGAAATGCTTTTTTGATCATTAGAAGGTTGCAAATTCTCCTAAAGCAAGCAGATAAACAAACACAATATATTGTAAAGAAATGAGAATTCAGGAAGCAGCCAGAAATTAGGTATGATAATTTTTGTATCGTTACTAGTTTGCTGGGTCACTTTGCCTTTGTAAATAAGTGCAGTGGTACAACTCTGTTTTCCCAGCGATTTGCAATACCACTCATCAGGTCAGGTAAGCAATATCTGTCTTTTTTATTTTAATAAAAAGTTATAAGGATAACTCCCCTCAGGGTATCGATTATCACAGAATGTTTAGGTTGGAAGGGACCTTAAAGATCATCTAGTTCCAAACCCCCCCCATGGGCAGGGACACCATTATTATTAGAACAGTTTTCCATCTAATATTTTAAAGGGAAAATGGCTGGTTTCAAATTCAAAATTGTTCTTGGAGAATGTCTGTTTTAACCAAGAAGTGTATTTCATTAAGAAAATAAATCAAAATTATGGAAAGACTATGTCTTGGGTAACTAAATTCTGAAAAGCGTTAGGGCTGTGTTAGGTTGCCAAGTCATGCAGTTTCTATTACAAAAAACTAAACGATATTAATCCTGCCATTCTTGTAGGTTTTCGTATCCAAGTGAAAATTTAATACGTGCTGGATAAACTTGGGAAAAACTATTTCTTCACCAGGTATTTTTTATGGCAAATAGCCTGCGCTGGCCAGCTGTATTGTTTACTTATTTATCAACACAAAGGCAGGCAGACATTAGTGGAGTAAAATTTCAGCAGTGAGAGGATGAATTAGGATGATGCTCCTTTCCATGGCGTGGTGGTGCAGAGTGTGCCCTCACCCAGGCTGGGCAGGCACGAGGGTTTGCGTAAGGCAAGTGATCAGCCTCTGTCCTGAACTTTCCCCAAGACCAGATCAGTTGCCAAAGTGCAAAGGTAAACTCCTCAGACATGTTCCAGTACAAAACGTGCAGGTTTTCAAATGTAATTAATGAGGAAGTGGGAACGGTGAGGAGGAGGGGGAGGTCAGTGGGGACCATTCCTGAACAAGGGCTGGGAGAAGAGCAGAGCTGTTGGCATCACCTTGTTCGATAACACAGAGCCAGAGAGCACTGATGGGCCAATCCTGCACTCAACCACAGAGCTTTTATGCATTTAAACTCCAGAGCCAGGGTGAGAAGAAGCATGAGACCATGACACGGAATGACAGCATGGACCAGGGGAGCAGGAGAGGGTGTCTCCAAGGGACAAGGACATGGCCGTGGTCTGTTGTTTCTCAGACCTCCCCACAGAAGAACTAATGTTACAGTTTTGTTTTTTCCCTAAGCTATAAACTGTTTGGACAGTGACAATAATAGTAGCCATGTTTTGCTTTTCAACTGACAAAACTGCAGCAGATTTAAAGATTTAGTCTTTTTCTAAAGTAATAGTGGAGGTCTTGCATATATGAAGTGTTTTCTCTTTACACTTGTTTTCCTTAGGAGAAATAACCACAGTAATATTTGCTTCTTAAGATGTCCAGGACTTACAGCAAGTTCAGCATCCAAATTACTTTTATGATATTTCTAATTACCCTTTAGCCTTCAGTTCTGTACATTTTACATGGACATTGCTGTCCCCTGCCACCACCCCACCTGGGAGCAAGGTACATTTGCAGAACTGGAAAACATTTTTCTTCTCTCCAAGATAAAGAATAGAAAATGTATCCTATTTAACAATAATTATTCTTCTCTGTTTCTTTTTTTTGTTTGTTTTGTTTTGTTGTTTTTTTTAAATGCAGACAAGAACTAGATCCTACTTTCTGAGAGAAGACTCGGATTCATCATTACCATGTTCCTGAACCATAGTGCTATTCTACAACTTTATGGACCTTAATTGAAATGAAAAAAAACCCTAAATGCTGCTTAACTGCACAATAACATGAGAGCTTATTAATAGTTACACATTAGCTATTAACCCCAGACGTAGCCTGAATCATTTATTGAGGCAAACAGTCTTTTTTTTGTGAAAATTAGGTAGTGTTTGGTTGAAATATAAGAAAAGGAAGCACCCCTCCCTCCTTCTCCTAGTGACAGCCAGCCAGTGGACAGGTAGGAACTTTTCTGTCCTAGTGAGTTCTCATTTTTTGTGTTTTTTGAGCTGCCACAGCAGGGACATCTCCCACTAGCCCAGGCTGCTCCAAGCCCCATCCAACCTGGCCTTGAACACCTCCAGGGATGGGGCAGCCACAGCTTCTCTGGGCAACCTGTGCCAGGGGCTCACCACCCGCACAGGGAAAAATTTCTTCCTGATAGCTAATCTAATTCCCTTCCAGTTTGAAGCCATTACCCTTTGTCCTACCACTGCATGCCCTTGCAAAAATTCCCTCTCCAGTTTTCTTGTAGGGCCCCTTCAGATACTGGAAGGCCACTATAAGGTCTCCCTGGAGGCTTCTCTTCTCCAGGCTGAGTTCCTCCAGAAGAGCCTGAATCCTGATGGTCATGGTGTTCCGTCTATCATCCAGTTGATGGTGGGCAATAAATAAAGGCAGATGTCTCCTGGTCTGTGTGAATATCTCAGTCAACCTTGCACAGGTGATTTTGTCTGGGGCCTTCTCAGAGCATGTGCAATCTGCTGGGGGGATGATGGGAGGAACCACAGCTTCCACCTTCCAACCCACAACCCTGAGGGCAGAGCACCCCCATCCAAAACTTTTTCCCTGGTCTGGTTTAAAGCAGACCTTCACCACCCCATTCGGTGGCCTGCAGGATACATTACAGGACAACCTGTGCTGCTGAACTCAAATCTAAGTGTGGAGCAGAGTTAATGCTCTATAACACTACACTGTGTGTATATATATGTGTGTTCACATATATATATATATATATACACATGAGTATGTAGGTACATGCTGTGGCTCATGTCACCAGCTTCTGATGTCCCTCCTACATACCTGTTGCCCACCTCACTTGTCCGTAGCCCGTGGGAGACCAGTTGTGTCCTGCACGCTTCGAGGGCTGCACAGAGGGAACCCCGACTCTGCCAGCTTTGAGAAAGAGCTACTGCACGGTGGTACCGAAAAAATGTTGGAAGTCCTACAATAAATAAACAAGAAATATAATAAGAAAAATACATTTTCTCATTCCTCTCTGCAAACTGTTGACTTTTTTCATGAGGAAGGTGGGTTTAAATCCCTTCCCAAAATAATGATGGACCATATAAATCCATTAAATCATTGAAAGACCATTGTATGTCTTACCAATGAAATATAGAGATCTAAATAAATTTGGAAGAGCATTATTCTAATGTCCTTCAAAAGTGCGTCAAATACTTCTGTCTTACTGCCTGTTACATTACCCAGCCATTAAACATGTATTATCTTTTGAAGGAAAAGCAGAGATTAATGACCCAAACCAAAATGATGAATTCACTGTGCAAGATGAGGTAGGTTTCTGAAACAAGCCAGCAAACAGAGGGAAGAAATATTAAAACTAGATAAATAATAGAACAAGAAGGTCAAAGAAGGAGAAATTAATAGGTTGTTATTTTAAATTATTCTAATTCCATTCCCTACACTTTAAAAAAACATTAACCAGTTAGATATATATTTATATTTTCCCTGTGCTGACTTTCCTCTACAAGGAGAGCTCTCTCTATCACAGTGTTACATCGTAGTGAAAAAGATCCATATCGCAGTAGAAAGGGAGGCTGTGATTTGAATGAGACTGGAGAATGGAGCCTGTCATTTGCTGAGGCTGCGCTGCTTCTGAGGCAGCTCCCAAGGCGGCAGGGCTGGGAGACCAAGGGATCCATCGCATCGAGCTTGTCCTTCTGTCCAGCACGAGTCCCACTGCTGCCACAGGGGGAAATGCAGTGAAGCAGCAGCTTCTGAATAACCATACTTTGCTTTTAGCGTTTAATCATCTCCTTTGTATGCCGTACATGAATTACTGTCCCTGAAACCAAAATTTGTTACATAAAGGATATTAATGTGGTTAATAAGACAAGCAATCGCCCACCAGTGGCCCTAGACATATCCAATAAGTTTTTAATGATTTTTTTTATTGTTGCAATTTGCTACTGTAAAACCACTAGGCCAATTTATGTCTGTTTCATCTTTAACAGGAGGATTTCTGATGTGAGTCGTTTTAAACCTTGGCACTTTTTCCTAGCATTTAGGTATGCAGTTTTCTCAAGTAGCACTGCCCAGTTGCAGTGTCAGTTTGCTCCAGTATTCATTTAACTCTGTTCAGAGGAACCCATTTGCATTTACGGTAAGGAGTACGCACTGGGTGGGCTGTAACGCCATCAGGTGCGTAAAGCTGAAGCAATTCCTGGAGCTCCGTAGCAAGCAGTGGCACATGCAGATGACACAGCAATGTGAGAAGATGCCACAGTTGTCCCATTGTGCAGGGAAAGCCACCGCTCATTGTTGGTGGGAGACCTTCTGCCTCTCCAAAACTGCAGGGGTCTTTCCAGCTGGGACACACACCCGTTGTCTCGTTGCAAAGTTCTACTCTCCTCCGCTAGCGGTTCACATGGATGCATAACACTTCACCACTGGTTTTACTTTTTCAGCTCAAGTCCAAGGTTTGCAGTAGAGAGAGGAAAGCCATGAGTTTGTTCCCTACCAGCAATCCTTACTGGGAACTGCAGTGAGAAGAAACAAACATCAAGAGAACAAAAATAATTGGGTATAAACAAGCCATTTGCAGTGCTGTGATGGAGACAGAAACAAAAGAAAACTGTAATAGCAGGAGACAGGAGGAGCTGCTGAAACAGGCACCGCTGCAGAAGTCTGATGCTGTCCTGTGGATTTGAAAAGGTATCCCAGTTTAAAGCTGCCTTTGGGGCAGAACAGTGGGAGTCCATGTGGAGAGCAAAGCTAATAGTGGTCTGTGCGCTCCCAAAAAGCAAAACGATTGTTAGGGAGGAGGGAGTGAGTGCTCAGCATGAATGCTGGTGGAGACCAAACGTGCTATATAAAGAAACAGGAGAAAAATATCATTGTGAAACGAAAGGAAAAGTACATTCTTAAGGTAAGGAGTGCTACACACATGAATAATGCTAATTCAGTGAATTGTAGCAGCCTGCCGGGTGCTGCCTTTGGGGTATTTAAAATAGATATTGGTTTTGTAAACCCGTATTTGCAATTCAGCCAGGCTGTGACATTCCAGTCCTCCAGGCAGTGATTAGACACGCTGGTCACGGCAAAGTACAATTATTCGTCCATTGAGAGGAATGCATTTTACAGCGTGCTGAACGCCATCTAAAATCTTCACCCATCCTGCTGCTATCCACCCTTCTGTTAAGAGCACCCTCAGGTTTCCCAGGGATGGTGCTAAGGCAGGAGATGATAGATGTTCTTTGGGCAGGGAGTGCGGCTGGTCCCCAGGGCATCTTGCCCCCCAGCCCAGTGGCTGAGCCCCTGACGGTGCCCAGGAGCTGCTGGCAGATTGCTGCCTGCTGGCAGGACTAGGTGTGCTACGCTGAGGAACGAAAGAGATCTACACATCAAACGCAGCAAAGCAGAATGTAGTACAAAATGGCAAGGTTGCAAACATGGGGTACATCAAGATTTTGCAGTTCAGATCAAGAAAAAAGCATGACCCCAATACCAGTGCTCTTCCTTTGTAGGTGAAAAAGTATTTTACCACTTACTGGGAATTATGACATTTTCTGCTTTGTGTGCACCTCTCTGTGTACAGACACTGCACAGTTTAAGAAGAGGGTTACTGCAAAATAGCATTAAAATGTTTAAAACTAGCAACCTCTGAGGCCTTGAGCTACCAACAACAATGACTCAAGCTCAGGCATGACTTGATGCAAACGTAAGGTATGTATCACAACAAAGTCCTTCAGAGTGCCTGTAACAAGCTGTCTGACTTCTGCTGGCCAGAACTCTGCAGGTAGAAAAGGAATTAGTGATCGAATTTATACCGCAAGAAAAATGCCACAAGTATTAATTTCACAGAACTGCAATGGCAGATCACAAATTATTAGAGCCCACACTTAATAAATCATGAAGAACTGTATCTGCCAGATCAGAGGAGAATACTACTGCAATTGAAAAGGGATTTCTGTGTGTGGTCTCTACCAGGATGTAGACCTACTGTGCTGGGTTGCCCAGTAGGAGACAAAGGCAGATGCTGACAGAAAAGGCAGTGATTGCTTTTAAAATAATTGAGATACTTGACAAAGAAATTAGCTGGGAGCTGAGGTCCAAGGATGCAAAATGACACAGCTCATTACACACCCTCACTTAGTATTATTAATAGCAGTGGGAGAAAAGACACACTTAATAGATTGTGAGACATTATCCAAGGGTGCAGACCTAATGAGGTACTGGAGAGCAGTGATTAGAGAAAGGAATCCCCCACTGAATATTCAGATTTTGCATCAGATTTGAATGCTTTGTGCATCAGATTGAATGTCTTGTTTCTTTTATTGGTTTTCATCCATTCTAGTAAACAAAATTCTCATCACCAGTTATGAGTCTATCCTTCCTCTCACTCACAGATGCTGGTGTTTCTCCTCCACTTTTCCTCCTAGTCCCGTCACCCTACAGCAGTCCACCCTTCCACAATCTTCCTCGTATCCTCTTTAATCCCCTTATTATTATCTGCTTTCATCTCTCATTGTCCTCTGGCTGTTTGTTTGCATGATAGAACCATACTTTAGACCTTTGCATCTTAAAAAAAAAAAAAAAAGACAAACCAAAACAAAAAAAAAAATGGCCCTCACCTTTCCCACTTTTCTGTGTGGGTACCATAGGACTGGATACTTCAGGACACTGTTTGCTTCCTCTCCACCTTAGCCACAGTGACTTTAAGTTCAAGCATAAGTTGAACTACTTCCAACAACTCTTCAGCTTCCAGTGTGCGTGCCTCTGTCCCAAATAAGTATCTCCAATTTTTCTTCTTGACTATTGATCCATCAGCTTAAGTTCAACATATCTGAAAAGCTTTCTACATTTCCAGGGCTTCTTTGGTCCTACCCAGGACAACAATACAATTACTAATACTGCAAACAATCAAAGCCAAAGGTCATTATAAATCCGAGGTGAAAAGGATTTAGGAATGAAACAGAAATTTCTTAGCACCTTCTGTGTTGTAACACATACCCATCCTACTCCTCTGTCCCTCAGGAGGAAATAATTACACCATAGGGAAGTCCACCTGGCTGAGAACCAAAAGCATAATAAAAGGGGTAAGAGTAGTCCAGGAGTGTCTTCACTGTTATGAAATAATCTGTAAATATATTGAATACACATTACGTTAGAATCCTGACAGGTTATAAAGAACTGTTGAACTCTGGGAAGATATGTCCTTTGTGGGAGACAAAAACCTACACAGCCATGATGACAAAACCTGGGAAATGCAATCTTTATCTTTAAATGGTAGACCAGGGAACATGGGAAGCAAATCTAGAACTAATTTCATGGAGGAGGCAGTGTGTCACAGAGACTGAAATGAGAAATCTGTATTACATATTTTTTCATCAACAAGTCTGCCACATGACCCTCTCCTCTCCCTTTTCTCTTATTACTATTTTCATGATACACCAAAGGAACAACATTATTCCAACATATTTTTTCTGGTGGTATTAAAAGGAAAGGGGGAAAAAAAAAGGCTTAGCTACAGCTAATGAATCAAATCACCTACCTTCCTGTAATCACTTTGTTTAAATTTTGACCTATTAACTTTGCCGAGTATGACACATGGCTGGCTTCTCCACCAATAGCTCCATGCCAGTGCTGCCAATCATAGTTTGACTTTGCTTCTCATCATAGTAGAGACAGAAAAATGAACAACATAGACCTTCGACTACCTTCTTTTTTCAGGAAACTTGATAATGGGGAAAAAAAAAAAGAAAAAAAAAAGAAAGCAATAACCAAGACTAGAGAGAAACAGAGGTTTTGGTCAAGGGAGAGCTCTGAAAGGCAACCACAAAGAACCCTCTGCTTGTTCTCCCCTCCTTTCCCCAATCCCCATTTTTCAGCGCTGAAATCTGGGAAGAAGCTTGCAAATACACCAAACAAAACCTGTTGCTGATCTATTTTGAGCCTTCTTGGCAACTGGCATTTGTCTGCCATCCTCTCACAGGCTCCTTGCCACCTCCCCAGCACAGAGGTGTGTTCAGTTAGGAAATGATAAATGCACCATGTAACAGCTGGAGGATCTACTGGTTTAGGTCACTGGACACTTATAATGGGATGCAAGTGGCCCCCTCAGCACTTACACTGTTTGGAGGAAAAGCAGTAGCTTTCTAACAGCAATGCAGGGTTATAGAAGAATGAAATAAGAGCACCACACTTACAAGAGTGGCAGAAGAACTATGAGCCCCAGAAAAAAGATATATCTGACAGCGAAGCGAACGCATCTCTTCACTGTAGCGCATAGAGCTTACTAAAGAGATACGTATTAGCATGGGCATTGTATGTTTTTAAAAGCCTTCCCTGGGCAGGTTTTCGATAAGAATAAGCTCGTAGCATAGCTCCTTCTTGTCTGTCTGAGTCAAACTCCCTCCAACTGGCACTAAAATTTCTTCTTTACTAAGTTCTCTCCTTAGCTGGAGGCTGGGGAGAGAGCGGATGTTTTCAGCACAGCAGATAACATCACAGAGCCTGACATGAATTTATGAATGGGAGATGTGGACACCTTAGAAACGAATAATGACTGAGCATAGCTTGCTAAAAGTAGGAAAAATCTGATCATCTGAGAATCCACTGTCTAAGCTGCAGCACTGAACAATTTTTTTTCCCCCCACGGTTAATACTTTGGCTCCAGTAAATCCAATCAGATAGTGATTTATTACAAGCTTCTATTTTGTGTCATTTCCTTTTCAATAATAATATTCAATGATTCATTTTCTTGTTGAGAACGAAAGCTAATATTGCAAATCCCTCCAGCTTTCAAACAGCAGCTCCTTTGGGCCATTGCACAGTTTAATAGACTTTATGCTTTCCCTGATGCTCAGGCTGAACCTTCCTCGCCTCAGGGATCCGTTCTCTTCTCCTTTGGTGTCTGCATCTTCCAGATAGCTGGAGATATGATGTTACCTCTGCCATTATGAAGGCAATCCACCCTGCTCCTTAATCATCTTTAGTCTCTTGTTCTGTCAATAACCAGCCTACCAATATTGCTCTAAATTGCTTGTAATCATATTCTAACCATGGCCATTCCTACACCCTCTGTCTTCTGCCATGACAAATCCAATGTGTCTTACATGGAAATGTATTTCAGGATAATGGACACGGGAGAAAGGGACTCTGCAGGAACACAGGAACGTCAGCAAGTAGGTGAGATAAAGGTCCACTCTGATTATACTCTTTGTTCCATGTGGGAGATGAGGACAGAGAATTCTTTCAACTCTGAAGGAAGCAAATAGTTAATTTAGCTGAAAAACATTTATTGTTGTTTACTGTGACAATTAGTGGTTTAATTTAAGAATTAGTCCATTGAAATTTAATGAATTCCCAGAGGGAAAGAGTAAGAGAGAGACAGGGATCAATTTCTCAATACTTCGGTGTTTCTGCTTGTGTCTCTCAGAACTCAAACAAATACGGAGATGAATCTCAAAGAAGACAATGTTAAACCCAGTCCTGAACTTACAGTTTTGTAATGATAACCTCAGACCTGTCCCTTGCTCTCCTCCCAGTGGTGGTAGACAGACCTTCATACACTTTGATGGCTTAAAAAGACTTTTAGATGACAGATCCCTTCACTCCAAGATTTAAGAAGGAAGTTATATGACATACTTGCTGGTAACATGTCAATAACAAAACTCTTCCTACCAAACTATTAATTTCTTTATGAATTCAGCCAGCAATGTGACATGTTTTATACCATACCAAAATAACATTTTGAACTGCCAGTGCTTATTCTAAGTACTTGATTCTTTCATACTTCATTAGTTGTTTAATCAAAGAAGCATTTTCCTCCTTCCCTCACTGTCATGAAGTCAGGGTTGATGACTGCTTAATTTTTTTGTAGCTCACATGGGTTCAGAAACCTTTAAAGAGCAAGGTGCTACCCAGGGCAAATCTGGGCTGAAAACCCAACCAGCTGAAGACGGACAGTGCCTGTCCCTCCTTCTGCTCCCAACAGCTCAGCAGGTTTGAGTGCCACAATTACTTCGGAGGCTGCAGTAAAGACTCCTTGAGTTCTAGGGTTTAGGGAAATTTTGTCTGAAGTATTGCCCTTTTAATTAGTGGAGAATTCAGCGCTCTGACAGACTGAGTATTGCTATATTCCTCAAGTGTACCAGTTTTACTGCTAATCTGCAAATGATCTGCTTTCATTCCTCCGTACACCTCCCTGCTTCTGCAAATATCATCATTCAGTCACCCTTGTTTCAGAATCTCCTTCAGCTATTTTTGTATTTAATGGGGCACATCTCAATCTAGAGAAGTTACTGCGGTCTCAGAAGGCCTGGAGATGTTGGTGGAGATAAGTCCTGGAGATAAATCTGTAAAACCCCATAAAGCTAGAACCTTGCTAGGGGACCAGGGCGGCACTGGGTCCTGGCTGGGGGAAGCCCTCCGCGGCGCTCCGAGCGGACCCAGCAGTGCCAGCACGTACGATATCGGCTCCTGTGTTGGAGACACGGTGAGTCCTGGGAGTGTGTTTTAGCATCACATTTTCAACTCATTTAGGATAAGAAGCAAGCTTTTGGTTCTTCGATTGCCAAACAATGATGGATAATATGATCTCTAAAAGCTTAGAAATCAGAGAAGAAAAAGGAAAACAGATGTATTTTAGTGGGGGAGAAGTAATAGAAAGATTTCATCATTTGAATGCAGGGATGATGAATGAAAATTAAGGACAAGTGCTGAATAAGAGTTGATAGCAGTATATTTATCTGGTATGTCAGCAACAATAAATATCTTTTTTTGCTCTGCTCTTACAAGCACTCTGGTACATTAGACTGGTTTCTGTAGGGCCTTCTTGCATAAGCTGATGCCTCTAGTGCTGTGAAAAGCTTGGCTATCTCAGACCTCGTCTGAGCCACTCACCACCCAGTGCAACCATGCGGTGAGGTCAGCTGGAGCTGGAAAGCAGGGTCATCCCTCAGCCTAGACACAAGAGCAAATCAGCCGAAAAGCCACACAGCTCTGCTGCCCTGTCTACACACAGGCAGAGCACACGAGACTGCCCAAATATCTGTTGGACACCGTCCTTTTATTGCTGATGAAACCAGCAGCAGATGCAGAAAATGCAATGCCCCGTGCTGGAACTATTGTATACAGGATGTGGTTCCTGAATTGGTCCATGATGCCAGGACCATCTACCTCAGAGCTACTGCCCTTCCCTGGGAAGCTGTTANGAATATTCCTTTACACAGAGCATCATCTACATTTAAAAAAAAAAAAAAAAAGTACCAGGATAAGGAAAGAGCAAACTCAACATATGGACAGAACAGTTCAGTGCGAGTGAGGGAATGTAGCTGATTCAAAAGCCTCAGGACCTTTTCTAGCCAAATATCCCCCATTAAAACAGATAACTTTCCTTCAGATGAGCATCTAGTAAAGACAACAGGAAAAGAGTCTGTAACTTCCACTCTTTGAGAGGTGGGTTACACAGACTATGAAGGAGAAAGGGCACAGCAGTGACAACTGCCCTGGGGACTGTCAGACATCCTGAAGGAACTGATGAAGTGGATGATTTCTGCAGCGGTTTATCTCCTTAAAGCTGTTATTTTGAAGACTTCTTTCAACTCACGACAAGACCTGGACCTCAAAGGAGCTGACTGATAAAGATGTGGAAGTAGTGATTGTATCATGGCCCCAGTTTTCACAGTACGCGCTTGACCATTCACATGGAAGACTACACTCCAGGAAACAGAGATATGACCAGGCTAAGCAGACCCACAGTACAGCTGATCAAAAAAGAATCAAAAGAATTTTGGAAGAAATCAACAATTTTTGGCACAGCGGGATTCTACTACCATTCTACATTCTAACGCAGTGACAGAACTTTAAACGGGGCCTAAATGTCCATCCACCTTGCAGAAACACATCTTGCCAAAATAAAACGCTCCCCAGGTCTCTGTGCCAGTCATCTGCAAAGCTGTTTTGATGAGAGTAAAGCAGAGGAAGCAGATACTCATGGCTCATCCCTGAAATGCAACCTTCACTCTATCAGCAGTTCGCGCACAGTGCTCACATGGTAATAAATGGCACAGGTTTCTTCTCACCTTGGGCTTCGGTGCTAGGAACTGAAGGTTCTATATGCCCAGGAACAACAGTCATGTAACCTCATGAAGTTCAACAAGGACAAGTGCAAGGTCCTGCACCTGGGTTGGGGCAATCCCCAATATCACTACAGACTGGGGGATTGCTGTTGTTTTGGCCAAACCAGCCACTGGGCGACTGACAGATGCGCCCCCCTACCTCTCTTCAAAAAGAGAGGCAAAGGAGAGAGAGAGACAGACTTATGAGTTTAGAAGGAACTAAACTACTTTAATGAAATATTAATAATAAAATAAAAAGAAAATAATGAAGTATATACAAAACTGTACCAAGCCCTCAGATGACAATCACATCACTGGCTGGCACTGGGGAAGTCTTTGAGAGCAACCCTACAGAGAAGGACTTGGGGATATTAGAATCATAGAATCATTTAAGTCAGAAGAGACCTTTAAGATCATCAAGTCCAACCATTAACCTAACACTGCCAAAACCCACCACTAAACCATGTCCCTCAGCACCACATCTACACATCTTTTAAATACCACAGGGATGGCAATTCAACAACTTCCCTGGGCAGCCTGTTCCAATATTTGATAACCCTTTCCATGAAGAATCCTTTCCTAATATCCATCCAAAACCTCCCATGGTGTAACCTGAAGTCATTTCCTCTTGCCCTATCACCTGTTACTTGGGAGAAGAGACCAACCTCCCCCTCACTACAACCCCCTTTCAGGTAGTTGTAGAGAGCGATAAGGTCTCCCCTCAGCCTCCTCTTCTCCAGGCTAAACAGCCACAGTTCCCTCAGCTGCTCCTCATAAGACTTGTCCCCCAGACCCCTCACCAACTTTGTCACTCTTCTCTGGACACGCTCCAGCACCTCAAAGTCTTTCTTGTTGGGAGCGGCCCAAAACTGGACACAGTATCCACGGTGTGTCCTCACCAGTGCTGAATGCAGGGGAATGATCACTGCCCCAGTCCTGCTCACCACGCTATTCCTGATAGAGGCCAGGATGCTGTTGGCCTTCTTGGCCACCTGGGCACACTGCCTGCTCATATTCAGCCGGCTGTCCACCAACACCCCCAGGTCCTTTTCTGCCGGGCAGCTTTCCAGCCACTCTGCCCTAAGCCTGTAGCGTTGCGTGGGGTTGTTGCAACCTAAGTGCAGGACCCACAGCCTTTTCCCCATCCACTAAGTAGGTCACCTGATCATCGAAGGAGATCAGGTTTGTTGAGCAGGACCTTCCTTTCATAAATCCACGCAAGCAAGTTGGGTTGTTGGAGCAAGTCCGGAGAAGCCACAAAGATGATCAGAGGGCTGGAGCCCCTCTGCTGTGAGGACAGGCTGAGAGAGTTGGGGGTGTTCAGCCTGGAGAAGAGAAGGATCCAGGGAGACCTTATAGCCCCTTCTAGTACCTTAAGGGAAAGACAAAGAGGGACTCTTTATAGGAGTGGTAGTACAAGGGGTAATGGTTTCAAACTGGAAGATGGTAGATTTAAATTCGATAATAGGAAGAACTTCTTGACTGTGAGGGTGATGAGACACTGCAACAAGTTGCCCAGAGAAGTTGTGGCTGTCCCATCCCTGGAGGTTTTCAAGGCCAGGCTGGACGGGGCTTTGGGCAACCTGGTCTAGTGGAAGGTGTCCTGGCCCATGGCAGAGGAGGTGGTAGATGATCTTTGAGGTCCATTCCAACCAAAATCATTCTATGATTCTATTATAAAAGTCAAAATAACATTTGACAGCAAATGAAGCATACCAGTTTTTATGAATTCCTCCCAGCCATTTCAGGTCTGTCACCCCAGATCATGCATAAAGCTATTAGTTCATTTATTCTCTGAATCATTACTACCAACTGTGCTAACTAACATAAAAAAGACTAATGCATTCCTTGCGGGAAAATTTATATGCAGGGTCAACTTTTTTTTCTTTTTTAAAAGAGGCAGGCAATTATCACTACTTTTATTTAATGATGCCTTCTTTGAATATATGTCATATTTCTTGGAATAAAAGGCTACAAATTTGAGCATTCACTTGAAATAGAATTATTGATTCATCCAACATCAAATCTACTGTCTCATAATTATAGACAATGAAAAGCTCCTCTCTCTCTCCTAACAGTGTCAAGCTGTTAATGCCAATCAAAAATGCTGAAGAGCATGACAAAAAATGGAATAATGCAAGATGAATGTGGAGACTTACCGTTCAGCCCAATCCTATGAGATGCTGAATGTCATCAGGGCACACAGCAAAATGTCAGTGTTATTTTCTTGTGATCTGTAAAGGAAAATAGCACAATTGTTGTGTTGTAAGTAAGATTAGTGTACATTTTGAGTGTAATTACAGCTTGGACTATGTATCTTGAGCCAGTTTTAGAGTTACGGCTAAGAGAAGATTTCTTGTAAAATTCTTTTGACAGAGAATGACCTACGGTGGGTTTTTTTTTCAAGCAAATACTGTGCAATTTTCGTTTCATTTAAAATGTCCTGTTTTGCAGTGAAACACAAATAATATTTTTTTTAGTTTTAATTTAGAAATACTAAATTTTCCTTTCTTGTCAGCTAGGAAGTTTTCATGAAGATCTAGAAAAGGCCACACTTCCACTTCTTTCTGAAGCATCGGTGATAGTCATCAGCCATGCAGAACTCATCATGAACTCTTCACTCTTATTCTCACTAGAACTATCCAATACGAATAACTATGACTCAAAATATCTACATAAGGAATACAAAGCCTTCATGAGGTTTGGGTTTAAATTTGTGAGATCTGTGTTTGTCTTGCAATACCAAAAAGAAAAGCTAAGGTATTTAAAGCCATATAGCTGAGCACCCAGGGAGTTACCATGCTTTTCAGCAGTGCAAGACCTGTGTGCCTTCTGGTCCATGGAAACAGCAGAAATTTGGCATCTTTGAAACCAGCCTGTATACAGTTCAAGAGGTTAAGCCTTGCATTTCACCCACAAAATATTGGCAAGCTATGTAAAAAGACAGAGGGTCTTGAATAAAATAGTTTTGTTATTTATTACAGACACCCTCTCACTCTGGATTTATATTACCGAACTCCAGCCATGGCTGTTGTTGGACTGAACAAGATGTTATCCAAGTGCTTTGTATCAGCCAGCCTTAGCTGAAGAAATGATGCTTAAAAGAGACCTCTGGCACTGTGGCACCAAGGCACGACTGCTTCAGCAGCCAGGATGGTGAGGGATCTCCGCCTGAGGCTGAGCAAAGCCCAGCTCTCCAGAGGACAAAGCCCTTGCCTAAAGAAACACAGTATTTTTCTTCATCCATTAATTCTCTGTGTACACACATGTTTTTCAACATGACAGGCAGAATAGTAAATCCGGCACCACTGGCTACATAGAGACCAAGCATCAAAATGTATATTCCTCAAAAGGAAGGTCATGTCTGGAGAACGAGGTGATGGTGGTGTGTGTGGAGGGAGTAAACATTTGTAAGTGTTTCTGTGAATTTAATATGTTTAAGATTCAGGAACTTGTCATTCAAGAAAAGAGGAGAGTCATCTGAACTGCAATGACCCTGGAAGGAAGAGCTGGAGGATGGCATGACCTGTCTGCCCTCTGTGAGATTTTAAGGTTGGCTGTTAACTCACATCACTCCTTTGCCATGGCGCAGCAGCTGGCACAGGACGGTCATTAGAACCCATACAACCTTGTTAGGTTCCCGGTAAAAACCGGAGCACAACCCCACGCTTCCAGACAGTGTTTCCCACCCCCTGGGTCAGTGCTGTGTGTGATGATTGCAATGAGGACCCATGATCACCATAAGGGGGGTGAGGATCATTCCATTCTCTTGGTCGCCTGAAGGTTGCTGTTACCTGCTCATCTGCCCTTATTTAATAGATCAGACTGGGCTGGTTTACTCCAGCTCTCCCCTTTAGGTCTTCCAATGAGTTGTAAATACAACATTTGAAAGCAGTCTTTCGTAAAACTATGTGCTGCATTGTCTTAACAACAATTAAACAACCTAAACACATGACACTTGGTTTTATAACATTCTGCGCACTTTGCTATCTTCCCGAAAAGCTTAAGCAGCTCTAACTTGTACCCAGCCATACATCTTTTATTTGAAATATCAGTTCTTCCACTGCCATCCAGAAGTCTCTGTTTCAACCCAGCAACTGGTCTCAATACCCAGCAGCTCAGTCTATTTTCAGAGGTGGACTTCAGCGTGTGGATAGGAGGCTCCAGCCCATTCCTCCCAGGATGTATAGCCTGACAAGCCTACTGCAGAATGAATTCAATATGAATTCAGGGTAAACTCCAAAATAACCACCATCTTTCATAGAATTATTTTGAGCAGTTTCATAATTTTTCATGTGACAGATTACTTGTTTCCTGCCTTCCCCCATAAAATCATCTCATATTGACTTTAAAGTAGGCTGCCCAAGTCCATGGAAATGAACTGAAATATTTGATCCTACAGAGTAGGTGAGTTCTTGGGTTTTGAGATCAGTTAATCTTACATTTCCCCATCCTTTGCAATTCTTCTTGTTACATCTCTCTTTGCTGCAACAGCAGTGTCCAGCGACTAAGCCGTTTGCTGCACAGTGGAATTTTTGTTGTTGCAGGTATTTCTGAATTACGTGATGCTCTGGGATAATTTTGCTGTTGCCAGCTTTCTCTAAAGTCCAGCACTTCTTGGTACGTTCTGCCACATTATGATGGGTGCATTTTACGCTGAGTAGAATCTGGGTTATTTCTAATATACAGCTATTCATTTGTTTTCCATTAGTTGGAAAGAAATGAGGCAAACCTACTTACCTGCTGGTCCCCAGGCAGAGTCTAGAAGGAGAAAGAAAGATTTTAAAGTATGTGGGCTGATATAAATGCGAACATTTAAGCACAAGACGTTGAAAGTATGAAATTAAATGAAGGCAAGAGAAATAACAACCAATCTGAAAGATTTTAGTAGGGAAACATTTTCACCTCTACTCCTGCAGAAAGAGTTTGTCCCCAGCCTCCAAAACAAAATGAAGCGTAGAAGAAAGGAAATTGCTGCAAGAAGGAGTAAGTGCATTGTGGATGGAATTTGCAGAACAGCACTAAATACTAGTTCTTGCTGCACTCCTGGAATACAAATTAAAATTCCTACAACATTGTTGTTTGAAGAGCAACTTACCTCTTCTGCATCTCCCTACAAAGACACCGTAGACACATTAACTCTGCTCTGTTCTGAGATGAAGTATGCTCATGGGGTGCCTGGGCTGAGCTGGGAGAGGGACCTCTCTTATCTCCTGCTCCCACAGTGTATCACCAAACCCCTTGCAGTGCTAACAGCCTAGCTTGGCCCAACCAGCACTGTGTGGCTGCCCCATCCCTGGAGATGTTCAAGGCCAGGTTGGACAGGGCTTGGAGCAACCTGGTCTGGTGGGAGGTGTCCCTGCCCAGGGCAGGGCAGGGGTGGAACAGGATGATCTTTAAGGTCCCCTCCAACCCAAACCATTCTATGAATTACTCAAGTCCCCCTAGAAGCAATTTTACCCCTACACACAGGTCTGGGCATCAATCAGACCAAAACAATTGAAAAACTGCCTAATGGAAAGCAACAGGGTCTACCTGCCTTGGCAGGGATACCTTCTGCCAGCTCAGTTATCCACGAGGAATGGGATCTCCTGACTGCTGCTGTTAGTACAGAGCACAAGAAACAGTACTTCTGTAAACACCAGAAACTGTTGAAGTTGGGCTTGATGAAATGAAGACAACCTTAAGTACACTTTCTGATGCCTCATATTGGGTGAAAGAAAAAGCAACCTTCACTCACTTATTGGAGCAATACTAAGGACCAAGTAGGCTACAAATTTCCATGAACAGCATATAAACCTGCCTGATACTTGTACCTCACTGCCACATTTGTTTGAGGTTGACTAGAAATTTGAAAATATATTAAGGAGACGCAATATATTAAGGAGTTTGGAGGCTGCTGTCAGAGCTGGATTACTTCTTTAGGAAACCAGATTAAAGTGCATTAATTAAATTTGAGAAAGAGAAATCACACAACCACCACCAGACTTCTGTGCCAAAATAAACTGTTCTTGCTCGAGAATAGTCTCAGATTCAGTACCGTTTTAAGCTGTAAATATTATGCACTCTCAGAAACCTACTTCAACCCACCCAGAAATACAGCTCCAGGTATACTGTATTATACCTTCACAAGTGACACGTGCTGGTTACCTGGATTTCACAGGAATCTGGGATAAGAGCAATAAACATCCCTGTTTTGTGATGGAGAGAGGCTGCCCTTTAGTGACTGAGTTTGCAGTTCAGCCATCCAAAACGTTGCACGGGGTCCTGGGGTGAGGGGCACACGGCAGTGAAGGACAGGAGGGAGCAGCAGCCACAGCTTTGCTTTGGGAGGTGGGTGTCCACAGCAGTGGCGCTTGGTGGCACTCTGGGAAAGATGGGACCTCCAGCTGCCATTTGCATCCCATCACCGAGCCAGAGCCAGGCTCTCTGGGGGTACACACACCAGTGGTTTATTGCTCCCTTGATGGTGCTACAGGCATCCTGGACATGGCGTTTTACCTCTTCTTGCTCTCCTGCCTTCTATCTTCCCTTTTGGGCTGTGAATTCCTTGGATCAGGAATATTTCATCCTAAGAGCGTGCTGCACCTGGCATTGTAGAGCCTCGATGGCTGTAGAAATGCAAGTAGTGACAATAATCATGGTAATAATAATAGTATAAACTATAACAAAGCTGACATTCTCACGGCTGGACTCATGCCAATGGATGCTGAGTTCGCAACTAAGCACCCCCACCCCACCCCCAAAACCAAGTCAGCAAGGTGAGAAAGCAGAATATTTGCTCATCCGACACCTGTCAGGTCATTAGACAGCTCATGAGAGGCTACAACAGTAATTTATTGAATAAGCTATAAATTAGATATATCAAATTAGCATTGCACAAATTTGTGAAGCCCATGTTTTGGAATGGTGGAGGTAATTAACTAAACATTGGAGCAAATTCATCCCCCCACCCCATCTTTTTTAGTTTGGAAAGAAAATGAGAGGAATAAATTAGGCACTTACTGCACGTCCCTATTGCTGCCTGTGTGTTTGCTAATAGCTTTTCTTTTCCTTCTGAATATGTATTATTTATGTATGTTAAAGAACAGCACACAGGAACTTGGCCCTCAGCCTGCTCTCTTAAAGCAGGAAAAAACAAGGTCATGCTGCAGATTATCTGTTTCCTAGTGAATGGCTTTATGTGCTAATTCTGTGGGCTGGTAATGCAGGTTGAAGTGTCTTACCAGTCCTCACACACACAGCAAGGTGGAGTGTGATTATTTTATGTTGCATTTCATTTTGAGATTTTATAATGTGGGGAAAAAGAAATGTACTTCATTCCCTATTTTCTCTCAATGGCTGCTACAAGAGACTCATGGGAACTTCACAGTTAAATTTATAATGGAAATGTTCATTTGGGTTTTGCTTCTTCTGTTTTTATTTCATTGGGTTGGGTTTTCTTTCTTTTAATTGAATCAGATTTTTTTTTATTTCAAACCTAGTTGCAGTTTTGCAGCAACAATAAACAAACAAACAAGTTGCTCTGGCTCTTTTCCACAGAGTTTTTAATTTTGCTTACGGGGTCCATCTCATCTGAAAGCAGTCCCTTGAGTAGCAAACCAAATGCTAGACTGGTAGTGCTGCCAATGGACTCAGGCTCCTGTGGCTTCATAGTGGAGACACACAAATGATCTGAAACTTCTGCTTCAAAGCCACGAGATGCTGCTGAACGCCAATGTCTGTGCTTACCTTGTCTGCCAGGAGAGAAACACGTCTGGCCGTTACCGAAGCGATGCTCACCAGGGAACATCTTCGCTCCCTTGGATTTCCCTGGAGGCAGGAGTGCTTTACAGAGCAGGTTTCACCATTGCTGGGTGGCCACCTCCAGCCCAAAGAGCGCGTGGTTGGGTGTAGAACAAAGCGGTGGAGGGGGCTCCCCTGTTCCACCAAATGACATGGGTAAAACCACCTGGCACAAAGGGCACAAAGCACACAGGTGTGGGCAAATGAGCTAAACTGAGCACGTTGGGGCCCAAAGCTGACCGTGTTGTGGAGGAATACAACCATCACCTGGATTAAACAATAAGCTGGCGATCACAAAGACTTTGGAAATTAAGAAGCTTGAGAAGAGGTAACAAAGAAGCACGAACATTTTTAACAGTGAGAGAAGACCTTGGGGTGGAAAGAGGTAAAAGCTTGTTTGACGCTACCGGAAGCCACCACGACCTCTCCAAGGACACACAGAGCAGCCTTCTCGTTGGACACCACATCCGGGGCTGGAGGAGGGGCATTTGTACACACACATCCTCTACGGTTTTGTGCGTGAGTGCGTAATCACAACTTTCTTGGATAAAAGACAGGTGTTCAGAATTTTCTATGCATTTATCACCATTTTGTGGGGGTCTAGCATTGCTGTTTACCTGTTGTATCACTGGTATTGATCCTGAACGTGCAGTTCACTGATTGCTAGTTAATTAAATGTCGTTAATAAATCAATAAACTACTTCAGCCCTGATTTGGTTTGAACTGTGTGAGCCAAGCAGGTTTTTCCTTGCAGCGGATGGGTAGTGGCAGTAAATCCCCTGCAGGGATCCGTCATTTCTAGTGAGTGCAGAAAGGGATGGGGGGGACCTAGGTTGCACCAACGGTCATTTGTATGTGTTGGTCTAAAAAACAGCAATTCAAGTGATGACTGTAGCCGTGACAGACAGGTGGAGCAGGGGACTCCCAATCTGCCCATTTTTCCCACTCCATGAGCAAAGCCAGCAAATACATGAAACTTCTTACAAACGACCCTTGGATGGGACCTTCTAGTATGAGAAGCATTGTGTGACAGGAATATTACAGAGTTATGTATTAAATATATATATATATCTCAAAACGCTAAACCTCTTGTGCTCTTTCCACTCACTTTGCTGTTATAACTGACGTTTAAATGCGTATTTCAGCAAAACAGTTACACAAACAGCATGCTCACTTTTGTCCTACTGCTACTGGCTTTCTGATGGGACCGTGCGATGTTGCCTGTACTGTATGCACTCATCACAGCTGGAGCAGAAAGTCATCAATGCAGCACATGCCACAAGCACAGGTGGGTCCCTGCAGACCCCAGCAGCAGGAACCCAAATGTCACCGTTCCCTGTAAGATTTGCCAAACCCTCCCCTCACCCTCCCGCATCCCCTCCTCGGTGCCCAGGACAGGCTGCAGAGGGACACAGGGAGCCAAAGGCTGAGCAGCACCTGGAAATATCCCTCATCCCATGCCTCTCCCAAGGCTGCAGGGCACCCCAGCACAGAACCAGTGCTACGCTATGAAGCGGAGACTTCCCTGGCAATTAACACTAGAAGACCCATGTAGGACCCAGAGGACAGTGCTAACTCAGAGCTCTCCCTGACCCACCTCAATTAGCGAGCACACCCCAGCATGGCCTCCAAGTCCTGAATTTACAAGCTTGGGCCCTCACCCACCCTCTCACCCCCATGGCTCAGCTCCTCAAAGAGAGTGGGCTGGGACCTGCTAGGCTGGTGGGACGTGGAAAAGCTGCTATATACAAACCTGTGGGCATTAGTTGCTCTGCTTTTATGGTTTTGGTTTTTTTTTTCTTCCACAGAATCATTATGGTTGGAAGGGACCTTTAAGATCATCAAGTCCAACCGTTAACCCAGCACTGCCAAGTTACCACTAAACTGTGTCCCTCACATCTACCCATCTTTTAAATACCTCCAGAGATGGCAATTCCACCACTGCCCTGGGCAGCCTGTTCCAATGCTTGAGAACCCTTTTGGTGAAGAAATTTTTCCTAATATCCATCCTAAACCTCCCCTGCCACAACCTGAGGCCATTTCCTCCTGTCCTATGACTTGTTACTTGGGAGAAGAGACTGACCCCCGCCTTGCTACACCCTCCTTTCAGGGAGCTGTAAGAGAGTGATAAGGTCTCCCCTCAGCCTCCTCTTCTCCAGGCTGAACAACCCCAGTTCCATCAGCCGCTCCTTATAAGACTTGTGCTCTCTCTTCTTTTGGAGGGTGGGGTGATGGAGATGGGGTTGAGGTGTAGCTGCAGGGTCTGTCCCAGCTGCCCCCTGGTCCCACAGCATGAGATGCACAGCCTGTTGCAAGGAGGCAGCGGTACCTGCGTGTGGGTGGAGGGTGTCCCTGGGGCTGGCAAAGCTTGGAGGGACCCTGGGAAATGCTCTTCACTGTTTGTCTCCAGGTGTCTCGTGCAGCCTCTGCTTAACACAAAGGAGCAGCCAAGCTGAGGAAGAGCAGGAAGCGGTCTGCAAACAGACCAAAAGTTTTCTTGGAGGAAAGGAGGAAAAAAATATATCCAAAAACTAGTAGGAAGGAGAAGTTACCATAGCAACTAGCACCACTTTTGCCAGAGACAGCGAGGAAAGAATCAAAGATAAGAAAGAAGTAATCAAATCAGCTTAAGGAATATAAAAAAAAGTAGAAATTGTTTATGAATTATATATAAGACTGCTAAGAACTCTTAAAAATCAATTCAAAGGAAAATAGATATGTTGAATGAACTAAAAGAAAAGGAAAAGATACTATTTGCATTCTAACACTTCACTATAAATGATGGGTACTTTTGTTTGGCATTACTGCTTTGTTTAGGAAACAACTTGGTAAGCCAAGTGAATTAATGAAAGTCCAAATATTTAAATATAACTCAGACACTGTGATGGAGCTGTCTCGCTGCTTACGGTGACACAGGATGAACAGCCACCAGTCTGGGAGAGTAGGGGCAGAGAGCCACTTCGCTTTTCACTATGGCTCTTGCGAGTACCCTACAAAGATGCGGAGGGGCTGAGTTAGCCTGAAAACTAGCTTGCCCTAAAAGGGAAATATTTTCCTGCACAGTCACCCTAAGAAACACATTGTCAGAAGAGACTCAGTGGAAAAAAGGACTACGTATGATTAGGAAGAACAGGAATTCAAGTTGCAAGAATGAAAATACAAAATGAGAGCAGAGCCTTCGTTACAAATTTTGCAAAGATTATGAAATCCTCATCCCTGGCACATAAAGCAGACTGAAATCCATGGTGATCGGAGGAAACAAAGGCGAAGGTTATTGCAAACCCAGCGCATCCTGCCTTGCGCCTTCCCAGACTGGCAGGTGCTGCCAGCGCCAGGGAGGGCACACAGGACAGCGGGGACAGCTCACGCCTGCCGTGCCCATGTGGTGCTGGGTTTTCCCCACACACGTGGAGATGTTTTCTGCTTGCCTTCCCTTCAGGACCAAGTCCTGGTGGAGGGCAGACAGTGGGTCACACCCATAAATTTTTCTCAACTTCCAAAACACTTCCCTGAAGTTTCACTTGCGCCTTCCACTCTGTGCTCAAACCCAAACAGCCAAAAGACATGTTGCTGCTCCTTCCCAACCTGCTAACTAATGTCATTAATCATAGACCCATGCAATCATATTGGCATGCTGCTTGCATTACTTTGCGGCTCCCTGCTCTGAGGACGTCCTTGATGCAAGACCTCTGTTTGCATTCTGCTCCTCTGCTCCTCCGAAGTACATTAAAGTCTCTCTCTGTAACAAGCGTCCCACTCAGATACATAAATCTTGAGCTCCTAAAAGCAACTTCCCAGAGAAGGTGGTTTATTTATTAATGCACACATTTATATAAAGTGCTAGCTGCTGCAATGGCTCACTGTTTTATATAATATAACAAACGGCACCAGCCAGGAGAAGGGGTCAAACCCTGGTGCACTGTCAAGCACACTGCAAAGGCTTCAACACCTGCTCATGGAGATGAGCTGGCCTTTGAAGAGCTCCTCCTGACTTGGTGGAAGCAGGCTCAGCAGCATCAAGAGATACCCACTCTTCGCAATTTTGCCCACTGGCATGGAGACCCCCCGCTCCCCTTCAGCTCCCTGGACTTGGGTGCTAGCAAGCAGCCGCGACAACAGGTTGGACAAAAGCTTTTCCAACGTATGTTCTTTAATCTGATCAGAAGCAGTGAAGAGAAAGATTAAGTTCCTAATGGCCATATTTGCTAGGGAACTCAGGCATGCAAAGATGTAGGCAGACCTTCAGGCGTGCGCATGAACTGGAGAGTTGCTTCATTAAGTGTATATGAGTATTTGAGTCTTACTGGGCCACAAGGACCAGTTGGGTCAACAAGTCTCAGTAAACAATAGTGAAGGGAGAGCCTCTCTTGACCCTTGCAGATCCCACCTGTGCATCCTCCTGTGTCTTGAGCTATGACTTACCTTTGAAATACCACTTCGGGAACCCAAAACTGACATTGATGAATGTGAGATGCCCAAGTGCTCTGTAAACCTATTCCTGCATGCCATAGTCTCTTTCATAAAATAAGACTTTTGTAATAGAGAATATTGTATTGTTTTACATTACATTGCAATATATTGCAACTTCATAATAAATATATGCATTACATATCATATTGATATCAATTATATCATTAATAATTTATATTGCACTACGCATAACATCTACTAGAAAAATAAAATAGAACACAGCAGTGGTCACATAAAGGTGGAAATTTTTTATAAATACCAAAAGCATCCAGAGGTAGAATACAAAACATGAACAGAAATAAGGAGTTTGGGATGGTCTATATTTAACGTTCCTTAAACATGTACAGTTGGTTACAGGCTGATATTTGGTGTTTCCTAAAATATCAGACTATGAAAAGTAAACAAGTTTGTGCCCATTGTGCCCCACTGCTGCCACACTGCTCTTCTAGGAGCTGACCAAACTGGCATTTTGTTTTGGTTGGGTTATTTTTCTTTTTCTNGAAACAGTTTTCCCCTCTGGAATTCCTAAAAGTTACCCATTCTTTTCTTTTAATTCCTTTAATGAAGAAAAACCTCCAGAAAAAGAAAAAATGGTATGTTCCAGCTTCAGCATATTTTTTTTTTTCCCATTTAAGAAAAAAACCCAAACACACATGGGTTTTTAAAATCTTTAAAAAAAAAAATCAATGAAACATATATGTGTATGCTGTGTTCTATGAAATCATTGTGTTCAATGAAATATGTGTTCATATATATGTATACTGTGTTCTATAATATCTTGCTTAAACTGAGTAATCTTTTAAAAAGCATTTCTCTTCCATCAAAAGTCAGGTCAGTCACAGGGTAGATGCTCCTTTGATAAACATCAGAATATAATTGATCTCTCTTTTATGGGGTCTTTTTGTCCTGCATATTGGAGAGAAGATAAGCAATGTTACCTCGACCGAAGAGGCGGAAAAATTGCAACGGCACCTATAAGTCTCCTGAACACATTTTTGTTAACTCTAGGAGACTTTTGAAAAAGAAGGGCTACAGCGTGTGAGCCCCAACCTGGACACTTCATCCCAGAGGGGGTGAAGAAAAAGAGGGGGGNGGGGGGGGGGGGGGGGGGGAAAGAAAGCCAAAGATGGTATTTTATTATTTTGGCAATGTGACCCAGATTGCTGAGGTCAACACATCACCCTGCTGTAAACAGTGGAGGAGGAGAGGTATTTTTCTCTGTTAGTTCAGATCCTTTTTACTTTCCATTGGCTTCTCAACGCACCGCTAGATCTGTCATTTGGTAAATTGGAAAGTGTGTTAAAAACTGTTCAGAGTACAGCTACATGAGTAAAGCCAGCGCCAGCACAGGCGATCAGGAAATAATGCTGAATATATGATTTGGAGTGTGCATTGCATAAAATGCAGTAACACATTTCATGGGACACAAACCCGCCCAAGCTAGACCCGCAGACCCCCTGCCAGGCAGTGCTGCGTCACTGCCGACGCCAAACTCTGAGCACATCAGTGTCCCCATCTTTTCCATGAGACTGTTTTTGCTACTGAAGCAGTCCAGGAGCAGCAGAAGCTGAAATCAATACCTGGCACTCTTCTAATTAATAATTTTCTGCTGTCGCCAGTCAATTATAAGGACATTTTAAAAGAATGCAGTGGGACATTTTGATATTGGAAGTTCTTTCAATTCTGCTAATCGCAGTTTCAATTATAACTCTGAATATCCCCCCCCCAACAGGGATGACACAAGTTGATGTTTGCCACCCTCACATGGCCTGTGAGACAAAACTTGGTCCCCAAATTCTAATCCATGGATTGGGATGACGAAAATTTCTGTCTCTTGGGGTTGCATGAGGAAACAGTAGGGAGAAGGTATTCTGGCACTATGCAACAGACATGGCTCGTAGGACACTCGCACCTGGGCACACCAGGGCTCAGAACACCTGCTTACCATGGAAACACTGCTGGAAGTGCTCTCAAACCATTGCTGGTCTGAGAAAGAACAAGTTATTGGTGTCTCCCATCAATGCTCTTCCACTGTGGTACAGCATAGGTGTGTCCTGGCCCCAACAGAGAAGCAGCATCATACCCTCCAATCAGTTTTCAGATCAATTTTCTTGGATTAGACAGCGATTTTCTTAAGTATATAAAAGAGGAAAAGAGCCAAACAAAGCACCATGTCCATCACTTGCATGAAGTGTGAGATTTCAAGCAAACTGTAAAATCTATATTGTTTACTTGCCTACGAACGATTGAAGCCCATTGAAGAATGTTCAGCTAATTAAATTGCTTAATTGGCTGAAAGTTCTGGCACAGAAATAAGGAAAATAATTTTCCATTCCCAAGACAGAGTATCTATCAGAGCAGCTCCTAGAGCACAGAGAAGAAAGGCTTTGAGAGGCATAAATTACCTCATCAGTCTCAGGGTGCTCCCTGTGAAGACTTACTATGTCAATTTAAATGTCCATTTCTCAAACTATTTACTTGATCCAAATACCTGCAAATACTTGATTCAAATACCCCCTCTGGGTGGGGGCAGGAATGTGCCACTCTTGGTGGAGACTTAACCTGTGACCTCTACCAGACCATGTGGCCATTGAACAGATTGGCCAAACGCCATCTATTTAGGTAATTTTTAAAGACCAAAGATATCAGCCACTCCAAGAGCATCATTTTTACCTGTACACATGCAGACTCATTTAAACACTTTAGTTTCAAGCCTATCAAGTCAAAAGGAGGGTGCAAAATGCATAAAGAAAGTAGCAAAGACAATAAGGTATGAACCACCTTTGGTATGAGCAATAATTAAATAGCCTATACTCAAGCTGGAAGGAAGAACATCACAGAAGTCTATAAAGTCACGAACAACCTGAAGAGACTGCTCCAGGAATAATTGTTCCTGTCACTTCCAATAAAAAAAGAAAAGCAAACTGGCATCAGATGGGAGACAGAGTCACAGAGGGCACGAGGAGGTCTCCTTCACGCACCGCGTAGATAATCTGTGAATTCCCTTTCTGCAGATTCCTGTGGCTGCCAATATTAACATGGGCTCAAAGAGGAATTGGATAAAAGCATGAGAAAAGAAAAGCATCGAGAGCTATAGTGCAGAGAGATACCTGACTCGAAGGCGCTTAGCTGCAGCTCTCCAGGGAGTGCTCTAAGGCAATAGGACCACATGGGTGTTTTCATTTCTTTCCGTGTTATCTCTCATCGACACCGCTGAGGACAGCGTGTTAGGCCCCGTATTTCTTTATTGACTTGTAAAGCAGATGGTGTGGTTTTAGGTTTGGGGAATCTGCTGCTGAGGAAGTGCTTTTCCTTCCACAAAATCTGTTAGGCGACGGAAAATTTTATTTCCCCTTTGCTGATGATTTTGTGTGTTCCGCGGTCAAAACAGAGCTGTTGCCTCTGAAGGTCTCTGTGTCCCAGTGCTGTTCCCACAGGTCACAGCAGCTGTTTTAAGGCCGCCTGCTGAGAGAGAGAGACCAGAGGGACAACACTTCAAGCAGGTCAAAGCATCACTACCGCTTCTGCATAGCAATGCCAGGGCTGTATTGAAAGTATTATGGGCCAAACCAACACAACTACACCAGCAGAAGCCACCATGGACATTAGTTCTTCCAAGACCTTCTCTTTTCTGTCTGGAGTGAGAGAAAAGGTGCCTTCCCCAAAGTGCTCCTGTAATGTCTCCTCTGAAGGCACATTGGCAACATGAGAAGATGATCTTTTTTGACTGGTTGTGGCAAACCTACAGGAGGGTTTTTTTTTTTCCTGTGCTACTCCTTACCCTTCTGACAGAAAACTTTTAGTTACCTTGACCCTCAGATTAACTCATAAAGACATTGCCAAGTGGGAAGGGTAAAGCAGCACAAGCAACCAAGAAATAAAAATCTATTTAGTTTGCAGCTAATATATAGTTATACACTTGAAAGTTATTCTTGCCTTTTGTTCCAGATCTTCAAAAAACAGAATAAAGAAGAGAATTATATTCTGTTGTTGTTCTATTTCTAAAAATTTTTGTCTGTATTACTTTAAGCTCACTGCAACTTCCAATTTTTGAGGTGATCATAGATACAGCCGCATCCCTCAAAGGCATGCTGGTATTAATGGTGTACTAATTGTAATGGATGCACTATTTTTCAGAGTGCAAGACACAAATTCATATTACAGTGACATAACCTCAACTGTACCATGCATGATGTTAGCAACACATGGAGTCATACTCAAGGGTGAAATATTCCAGTGTCAAAACAAATTCTCTTTATATAGTTTGCTCGGCAGGTTAGACACTTCTTCCCACTGGTGAAATCCATCAGTCAGTATCAATAAAATCAGCCCAAATGATCATGCAATGGAGGGCTGTGGCCTTTTGTCATGGATAGCTAGAAGACCTCTACCCACCACATGGTATTTAAATGGACTTCTTCAACAATTCCATGGGTGAGTTAATTTCCACAGGCTTCGGAATATTTTTAGGTTTTGCATTCACTTCAACACATTCTTTTTTTCCGCTGCTCCTTAGCTGCAGACTATTAAATATATTACAATGGAAGCAATTTATACCTGCCTACTGCAATATAAAGGAAAACAAAATAGCATACAGCAGAAGACAAGATGCAGTTCCGAGTCTGCTCTCGCACTGACCAGTGGCACGGACATGTAGTTTCTGTCATCGATGCGGCATCACTGCACATTTATACTAGCGCAATCAAAAGCAGAACTAAGCCTGAAGGGTTTTTTTTTTTTAGTTTGTTTTTTTTTTTCCCCTTTAAGTATGGGAACACGTTTTTTAAAGACAGTAAAAAGGAAAACATTTAGTCTAAGGTGAAACCTGTTCATGGATAGAGTAAACTGGTATGACATGAATGAAGTTCTGCCTTTTCTCCAGGCAGCCTGAACACTAAACTTACTGTCCCAGGGACATGACAAATAACCCAGGGACCCAGTTATTTCTGCATAGGAAAGCTCCATGTTGAGCAAAGGATGGATGTTCAAGACAACAGTCACCTTAAAGCACATCACCAGGGGATTTCATTTACTTCTCACTAATTCCACATTAATTTCACACATTTCACTTAATAGAGCCACTGCATTTCAAAAACAATGTGTGGGGGAAGACTCACAGAGCAGATGAAACAATAATTTCTTTGTGTGACACATGAAAGCATGCTACACTGCTAGGTAACCCCCAAAGCCTAGCATGTAACCCTGCACCCCCCCTTTGAAAATGAAGACAACAAAGAACAATTTTTGCAGGTTTTGACCTGACCATGTCCAACTCTGCTATGAATAGGGAATAAATCAGGTCCAATACGTACACATGTACTATTTGACAAAGTACATACAAAAAATATGTACTATTTGAAGCAATCCATTAGTTGCGACAGGAACTGTGCCGTTGTTAACTAGTAAACCGTCCGTAGGAAACTTTCCAGAATATATAAATGCTCTAGTGCATGAGTCCAGCTTGCCATGAAAGCTGCCAGTGATGAAATTATTTAAATCCAGAGCAATTTAAAGTAGTTATAAAAGACACATCTGTCTTCCTCATTCAACCCATACCAAAAAGTATTTAGGAAAACAGTTCATACTGATATGTACTTGGAAACAAAGTTTTTCAGAGATTAAACAGAAAAGTCTCTGTTTTTCCATAGTCATTTTGTTGACTAATGCTTAGCAGCACTGCTGAAAGAGACAGCAATGTCAGCTTGCACTGACATAATTGCAGTGTAAAAGACCTAAATATTCCAATTCATTAAATAAATGATGAAAGGAAGTGGGGGGAAAAAAGGATGATAAGGAACTTCAAGAATGAACAGAGAAAACATACCCCAAAACAGATTATCACATCAACATTAGAGTCAGTGAACTTGATAAATCACAATTAAAGGCACCCAAAGAGCTCTGATAAATAACTGCTTGACATTACTGCAAGAGCAGAGAACCAGCCTCACTGAAGCACAAACTGGTCTCCAGAAGGACCCAGTTTTCACACGGGGTACCCAGTACAAGTATATTTTATGCTTCACAGCAGCTATTAAAAACTCAATTAGGATTCAGTAAATTATTTATGTATTTGCACCAGTAAATCATTATTAATCAAGAATTAAGCTGCATGTATTGAACAATAACGGGTGAGATTTTTCTAGCAGTTCCCAGCTTTCCAGGGACCATTGCAGACTGCAGAACTCAGCAGAGTGTACGTGGAGCTGGGGGTTTGAACTGGAGCTCCCCCTCTGACCAGTCCAGCACAATTCTCAGGCTGGCTTTGGCTCACTTCGCTTTAGTCCAGTTTCTCTCTAGAGGCAATGGGAGCGACAGGCAGCTCCAGGCAGTTCATTCGTCATTGCCATAGTTATCCAAAATAGAAAATTAGATGTTCTTTTTGGCAATGCCTCTCATACTCCCCAGTGACATCGTAAGCCTAGGTTAGTAGATATTTATTTTTTTTTAGCTAAATTTATGTTGAATTAATCCTTTCCTTAGTTTACATCAGCTATATCAACAGCAAACCCTATTGCTTCCAGAACTAAATCCAGTGGATGAGCCAGTTTGGGCTGTACCAGATTTTTTTTTGCTGACAAATTTTATATCTTCTTTTCCTGTCACAAACCATGTTTCACACAATGGTTGAGGTTGGAAGGGACTTTTGGAGGTCATCTTGTCCAATTCCCTTCTCCAGTACAGTTAGTTTTAGAAGGTTGCGCAGGGATGTGTTGAGACAGCTTTTGAATATCGCCAGGGAAGGACACTCCACAACCTCTCAGGCTAACCTGCACCAGTGCTCAGTCACCCTCACAGTAAAAACAGTTTAAGTGGACTTTTCTTGATTCGGTTCATACCCTTTGCCTCTCATCCTGTCCCTGGGCACCACAAGGAGAGCTTGGCTCCATCTTCTTTGCACCCCCCTTCAGGTATTTATCCACATTGATAAATCCCCCTGAGCCTGAAGAGTCCCAGCTCTCAGCCTCTCCTCAGATGAGAGATGCTCCAGTCCCTTCATCATCTCCATGGCCATTTGCTGCACTCTATCCAGTATGTTCCCATCTTTCTTGTCCTGGGGAGCCCAGACCAAGACCCAGCACTCCAGGTGTGGTCTCAATGCAGTGATTTGTCATCAAGTTCACAGTTAAGTTACTACGATATCATCAGCAGTGCTGATGACCACACACCACATGGCTGCTGTCTGCTCTTCCCCTGGGTATAAAAGCATACAGCTAAAATAAAGCTGTACCACTGAAGAATTTTAAAAAGAAAGGAATAAACCACTTCTCTTATGGCCAACTAGAATACTGGGTAGCAGGAAAAAAAAGAAATCCAGTTAATTCATTTTCTGACACCAGAAGATAAATGGTTTTAAATAAAACCAGTAGATGTGTACAAAATAAATCTGTGAAGATGAGAGGAAAAAAACAAGGAAAGAGCTGACCACTGGAGAGAAAGCTGAAGCAAGCTGGCCGCATTCAAGACAATAAACTTCTTTGAAACTTGGTTCGGTTGGATGGTATTGCTGATCATGTCGCTTGTGTCACGCTGCTGTCACATTGTCTACTGGCTCTTTTTAAAAGAATGAAAAACTCCTTAATGAACTAACTGCCTGATTGCAGGGCAACTTGTATGTACACAGTATGCTGCTTACTGGATTATATTGGTAAAATTTCTTGATATAGCATCCAGAGCCAATTTTATTAGATTCTGTATGTATAGGCAGGAAAAAAGAGACAAAAGACCTGACTAACAACAATAAAAGAAAAAAATTGAAAAAAGGAGTGGAAAAGCTATATAAAGAAAAAAATCTATGGCATTTAGACATGCATTGGAATATGAATGTGTATCCTTCTTATTAACAGGGAATGTGGACAAGTAATACAATTAATTTTATTTTTGCCTGCAGCTTGCTCCCCTTCTGTAATTGTGGTTTCGGCTTCTTTTGGGCAGTAAGAAAGGTTGAGGCTTGAGGAGAAGTTTGAAGGAAGGTGAAGAAATAGATACTACTTTCTACCTCTTCCACTCAGAACATCACACCAACTGATCTTGGTTTTAACATCATCTGTGCTTTAATTATACACTTGGGTTTTTCAAAGAAATATGGTTTATTTTATTTTTAAATATATTTTAAACACTAAAGTATCCTGGTGCTGGGCAGACTATTCCCATTGGCTATTTTCATAGCACAAAAAAATAACTTTGCCAAGGTGTTAGTTAAATTTTAAAAACTAAATCAAGTTAGCTAGATTCATAAATACAATATAGTCAGAAGGAGATAAAATGTAAGTTATCACCGTTCAGAGTTTGGTGAGTACTAGATTACTACTTTTAAGATAAATTCTTTTTTAGGTCAACTTCACCTTGGAGAGAAAAATCAGAAATCTGATATTCTTAAGCAGTCAGCCAGGAACTGTAAGAGTGCATAAATTGCCAAGAAGCACATAGCTGTGTTATTAACAATTCAGCTAGTAAGTATAAGTAAAACAAATGCTGCCAGCACGTACTGAACACTCAGATGCAGACTTGCAAGGGATTACCATGACAGTTTTGCTGTCAAACCACAGGGGACAATCCAAAGCAACTGTAACACCTTTAATACACTTACAGGACTTCGCAAGGGAAGAGGGATCTTTCTACCTTAAGGCACTTTTGAGAGCAGTGACCCTGTCATTCAAACTGTTTGATTAAAGGGACACTAGATGTTTCCAGCATCATGAGTTGCCCTGATAAGTTTGTTTGGGCTGCAGATGGAGCCCACAAACGACAGAATTTAAAAGAAAAAGCCAAAATATGCTTATCTGTCATCTTACTGCAGGAATACCCCAAAAGCCAGTTCCAAGTTATTTCTCAGGTAAGCTCCAAAGTGCTCTTTTCTGCTGTCACAATAGCACAGGGTACGACTTTACCCAGCTCTCCCCCCTCACCCTTGCCCCTTACAGCCCCATGGCCACAGTGGGAACTGATGGGACGCAGGAACATGCTGCCCCTGGTTGGCACTGGGTGGCCGAGTGTTTGCACTGCAGGTCTCTGATCTCCCACTGCTGTCATTGCTAGCCTGCAGACAGGGATACTGTTTTAGAAATCTCTCCAATGTATTTTTCAGCTTGAGGATTTTAATGGCTTATTCAATGCAAAAGTTGTATTTCCAAATTGGTACAAATCTGTGGAAAACATTCCTCAGTTAAATAAGGTATTTAAGTTTCAAATTTGCATCTTACTTGGGCATTTTTAACTTTCCAGAATACTTTCCTTTTCTTTTTGTGTATGTATCACCTTAGAGAGAAATGAAAGGATGTTCGTTATTTTTAAACTGATTTGACCTAGTCTGCTCATATCTCAGCTTAGCCCTAATGCATTTTTTTTTTCTACATCTCCTACAGTTTATAACAGTATATGAAACCAGACAAGACACCGATCTGATTTCCGGCATGCAGAAGTGCACAGTTCTTACCTGGAAGATTATCAGTTTTAGATTTGGCTCACAAATGTATAGTTTTGTATTTGAGGTCTAATAGGTATATTGGGATTTGATGAAGTTAAGACTTTTTAATAATATAAGAAGCTGATACTAGTGGTCCACATGTTAAATTCAGAATTTCATCTTCTGACGCATCCACAATATGCTTTTGTAAGAAAGGCAGCTTTGCTCTTCAACAATATTTTTTGCTTCTTTTTAGCCAGGGCATACAGGAAAAGGAATTTGTCTATAGGTAAATTATAGAGCACTTTTTCTTGCAGGTCAACAATAATTTTCTTTAGAAATCTGCATACGCCCATAGTCCAGTGGAGACAGAAGTTTCCTCACCTAGCTTTAAGCAAGCCAGTTTGGGTACCGCAAAATACGTTAAGGTGCAACAGCATAGATCTGGGCTACAGCTGAGATACCTGACCCCTGCCTGAAGGCACACCATAGTTTCTACCCAGAGAGTAGAGATATACAACAAGGGAAAAGACTTAACTGGTCAATGATTTCTTAAACACAGAGCTATAAATAATTTAAATTCTTCTCATTTATAATACAGACATTCAGAACTATGTTGGCTTCATTTGCAAGTAGATAAAGTGAATAAAGTACCTGTCTGGCTAGAAGCAGGCAGACATAGTTATAACCATACCCTTCCCAAGATCATCAGTATTTCACAGCTACTAAATCAGCAGCCGACCTGGAGACTGTGGTCCTACTCTCACGTCCATAGATTTTTGTGGCTGTGTGACTCTTTGCATTTCAGTGGTAAAATAATTTCACTGTACCAAACCCACCTTAAAATGATCAGCTTGAAGATTACAGCTTAGTTTGCCCAGAAATAATCTTGAAATGGAAGAGACCCAAGGCATACTAAAATTCACACGTATGGTAAGTGAGAACATACAATAGAAGTAATCTTTTTACGATAGCAGAGATAAAGCATAGCGAGATATTCCCAACTGAATCTGACAAAATCAGAACTGAAGTAAATCACAGCATTTTAATAGCAAGAGTCATTAACTGTAAAGATCAACTGCCAGAGAAAACACTTGGTTTTAATCTTTTAAAATCCTCAAATGTAAACGCCTTTCTAGAAGACATGACTTAATTACAATTTATAAGGCAAAATTCAAAGGCAATGGAGAAATACAAGACCTTTAACATACAAGTTACTAAACTAGAGTGCTTTGAATTTCTGCTTCAAGTTACAATATTTTTATTAAAACTTACCCCACTTGCATCAAAACATCACACAAAGAGGAGTCACTCTTCATGCAGCTCAGCCCTAGTGAAACTGAAAGCATACCCATAAGGAAAGCTGTCCTTGTTTACCACTTAAATTAATTCTAAGTGATTCCAGAGGAAATATGTAACAGCTGGAAGTGGTCAGCTGAAGGAAATCACAGGAGTGACTCTTCAAGTCCTCAGGACACACGGTACCTTTTAATGAGGGTTTCCCTTTTTGTTCATCATTAGTTCTCTATGACTTTCAGGAAAAGGGAAAAAATAGGAAAAAGGAAGAGCAGATCTTCAATTTCTTAAATAATTGTTGCTCAGCTGGCTGGCTGGTTCCCAATGTCTTTAGATCAGCAAAAAATCCAGGGCATCTTTTATGAGCTGCTATGCCTACTTGTCTCTCTAAGTGGCTTACTGGCCTTGAAAATGATTCTCATTGTTCTTTCTTTGAGTAATTGAGAATTTTTCACACAAGAAAGAGCTACCTTGATTTACACAGAGGAAAAACAAACTGTTTCCATTCACGGGCCATATATCCTCTAGGATATGGCCATTGAACTCTTCATTAAAAATTTGTTACTTTGAAGATTTATTACCAAACCTCCTGAAGAGCTCTAAGCAAAGCCCTGGAGAAGGGCACGGGAAAATCCCCTTAAAGGACCTGGTTGGGAAACCCAGACTGACTTCTTCACTAAAAACTATCAGAACTGATACAGCCCAGGAATAATTCAATACTATTTACTAGCATTTTCCAGAAACCCTCTGCCTTGATATTCACAGAATCACAGAACAGTCAGGGTTGGAAGGGACCTCTGGAGATGATCTAGTCCAACCCCCAGAGTTCCATCTCTTAGAAGACTCCTAACTAGGTCCTGTCACGGCAAACCACTTTTGGTCATGCATCTCATCATTGTCAAACCAGCTAAAAGCCTGCCCTGGGGTGGAGGGCACATAACCAAAGCTGACCGGCAAACACATCCACCATAGCTCTTGAACTGAGGCTTGGCCAAGTGTCCCTGGACCATGTCAGGTCTAATCTGCTCCTAAGGAAACCTCTCCATAGAAGTGACATCCTGGTGATTTCACTGTCACAGCTGGGAATGGTTTCATGATACACAACCTCACCTCCAGCGCTCACCTCGGTCCTGCTGCCCCGTGCTTTCCTGTGGAAACAGGCAGAGGAAGGGGATGACTTTTTATAACAAGCTCTCAGATGCTACAAGATTCACTGCCTTACTAGTCTCTCTTCTCCAGCGATCCATGACAACTGATCACCATTACTCAGGTGACCATCAGGTGACCCTGCTCATCTGTGGGCCACATCGATGTTTGCTGATACCTCCTTGCCAAAAAGGCTTATCACATCCCTTTCCATCGTCTCTCTTCCAGGCAAGACAAAGCCAGTTCTCGCACTTTTCCTCAGGAGAAAGGCCAAGTCGCTCAAACACATTCATGGCAGTGTCCTGTAGGATATCCAGCTTCTCTGGATATTTCCTGAGTTGTAATGCCCCAAACTGAACACAATTTTCCAGACTGCTGCTAATCAGCGCTGAGCAGACCCCAGTAGTTACATCCGTCTTGTGTTGACACGTTTCCTAACAATCCCAGTGCATTTTTCAGAGATGAATCACAGTTTATTTCTGCACTAAGGAATTCAATGTGTTCTTCACTGGGAAATTATATTTTACTGGTAAGTGGAATAAGCATCTATTCCTCTCCTGATTCCCATTGTACCTTCTTACACCTCCTGCTCAGCAAAGGACACAGTGCTGAGGGAGAGCATATTAACTCCTCTTTTCTCATCCAGTTAAACCTAGTGTGTTGTTTTGTTGTTGTGGTGTTGTGGGGTTTTTTTCCATGGAAAAGCAAATAAATGAATTTTCGGCTAGATGTTGAGACATAGCCTAAACCCAGTATTTCAGTCTGGGAATTCCATGACAATTTCTTACCCCAGTATTTCCATTGCTCCCCTCCGCCCTTGACTGCATCTCCCATAATGAACTGAGGTTCATACTAGTTTCGAAGTTCGGAGCCAGGTGTGATTTTCAGCAGGAGATAATCTTGGCTTTTCTCATATGTCAAATGAAAATCTCACCTCTCAATTATAATCCATTTGAATGAATGAAATAGAGCAATTGGAAAGAATTTAAAATAATTTTCCACCTAGATGAAAAGGAATAAGCAATAACTTTTGGCTTAAAAGAAAGATAGTAAAAAAAAATAAAATACCCGAAAGTTCAGCTGGAATCTGGTCCTAAATATAAGGAAAGGAAAGCCAAGAAAATGGTGGATATACTAGTGTGCTGCTCATGATGTCTTTGGAAAGGATAGCAAAAGCATGGAGGCACTGGTGTTTCTCAGCAAGGATTCATCTCACAGCTGGAGGCAGAAGGATCTTGAGAGCAAAAGCCAGCACAGCCAAGAAGCAGGATTTGTTGGATCAGGGGCACTAGAGAGAAAACACACTTTTTTTTCTGCGTCCAGACATAAGCTCTAATAAAGTTGAGCTGCACCGTGCTTCCTAGACCTACTTTGGGTCAGGTCAGCAGTTTGGATCTCTCTGAAATGTGCTGCCTGATGGATGTACCCTTAAGCTCCCAGGTCCCAGAGATTTAGGCACGTAAGTACATGAACATGATCACTTCCAGGGGATTATTCACTTGAGAAAAACTCAGCATATGCATAAATTTGACAGGATTAAGAACTTCAGTTGCATTTTCCAGTTTATTTCAAAGCGGAGCATAATGGGTGTTGGTGGGACTCTGAAGACTCATCCAAAGCGGGAATAATTAGAATTGACATGAGTTTTCCATTGGATTAAAGCAACCAAGATGAAAAGAAACCTGACCAATACAGCCAGCACATGGAGGTGTGCCTGGAAAACTGATTAACATACATAAAAAAAAAAAAGAAGAATGTTTCCAGAGATGGTTACTAATGAAATCTTGTCTCCTTTAAGGTTATTCAAAAGAACCAATAAATCTAATACATTCTGGCTAATGTCTACAACTCAAAGCAAAATTCAGAATTTAGTCTGGATCTCAATATGATCATGTTCCTTAAGGGACTAAAATTAAAGTTTATTACAAAAATAAATATACCACTTAAAAAGTGAAATAGAACATGTACTTTTAGTAATGAAATTAAATTTCACTACATACAGCAACAGCAGAAGCAGGAAGATTAGTCGTTCAATTAATTTTTCGTCTTAAATAAAAAAAATATCTCTATATTATAGAGGAAATGCATTTAATATGCCAGCTAGGTATATAATATATGTCCCAGATGTGAGAAGATTTACATTAGGAATGACAAAGCAAGAAAATACGGTCTTCTGCATATCAGCAAAGGAAAAATTCAATTCAATTAATAAAACTGAATGAAGTTTTACCGAGGTACCGATTCTTCAGCCTTCTCTGAAGGGATTAGCATTGTCCCAAGGAGTATAACCAGGAATCACATAATCATCTTGCAAAATGAGCCAGATTCTGTGCTTTACTTAGGCTGGGTAAACACGCTCAGGAGGGGCTCTGCAAGAGGCACACAGCTCCCAAGTCCTTTTCCCCCCGCTTTGCACTGAGGCACGCACGTGGCTTTATTGGCTCCAGGAGGAGGACAGAGCACGCAGCTCTCCCTGCTTCAGCTGAAGCCGCTACGCACGAGGTGGCACAGCCATGCTGCCTTGGGTGGTTACGCTCTTTCACGCTGCAAATTTTGTGATTTTTGCTGAACAGGCCAAATGCAATCAGGGGAAAAGCCACCATCTGGCCTCTCCGTTGCAAAGACCGTGACGAGAAAGCAACACAGCACGATACGAAAGCATTCATTAGAAGGAACTGGCTAGAGCTGCGTTTGCAGGGAGCACGGTCCTGCTGGCATGGACTATGGCTGCACACCACACATCCCCTGAAGAGGATCAGGTTGGACATAAAAGCCTGGCTAAACCTGCTGAAACTCCAAAAGTTCTTGGCCTGCTCAGAAATGATACGTGGTGCGCAAAGGCTGCGAGGGGTGGTGGTAGGGGCATGTTTAGAGTGTGCAGGCGACTCCAGGCCTAAGCAGTAGCTGGCCAGATGTTATTTGCATTGCAGTTTTGGAAACTTGTGCCAAAAGCTCTATCAGATAAAACCCTGAGCGTTCAGCCACAACACGCTCACTGGACCAGGGCAGAAGACAACAGCAGGAATGCAGTCAGTCTCCTCCTGTCCTGCCTTAAGGTATGGGTTTGCAATCTCACCCCAGAGTCCCCTCTAGCCTCTCGCTAGTCCTCATATCTCACAGGGATTGAGGGCAGATTAGCCAGGAGGAGGGAGTGAGCACCAGTGCCAGTCAGCAGCCTGATCACCATGTACCATCCTGGGACCCAACCACTGGCCAACCCTTTCTTTCCCTTCAGGGCCACATCCTAATATCAACCCTAGCTCCTATCTCCAGACCCCTGTTCTTGCCCTTAGCTCCACCATCCCAGCTGACCTCTCACTTGCAGTCTCCCTGGACTGTTCACTGCAACGTTCTGTCCTGTTGGGACAGATTTCACAGCCTCCATCTGCTCCAAAAACGTCTCAGTGCCTTCAGCTTCCTTCTTCCCCAAGTTGCTTCACGCCTAAATGTCACCCAAAGTCCAACAAGGCGGATAGGCAGTGGCAGCAGTGCTGGAGGCAGTAGATGGGTAGAGAAAGAGTGATCTTGCAGGGAGGGAGCAGAGGAATGAGGACGAACGCCGTGATGGGGCTGATCCTAACAAAGTGACAGGCACTGCCATATTTAGCATTTATGTGGTCAGCTTGGATCATGCTATGATAAGACATATTGGTCATTAGATGACAGCAGCTCATGGAAACAGATGAATTGCAATCATAAATTCTCCACACAAGGTGACTTAAATGTTGTTATCTCCAAAGCCAAATTCTGCCAAGTGCCCAGCAAATACCAGTCCTGTCTACCTCTCCATTCCCAGGGCAGGAAGATGGATTTGTGAGATTTTAATCCTGGAATTAGATACACAGAGAAGTCCTAGCTAGGCAAGGCCTCATTTTACAGGTCTATAAAAGACTGAGCTACCATCGGGAAGGCACCACGTGTTGCCTGACTCTGTTTCTGCCTTTAAACACAGGCTAGTGAGGTTAGTGTCTACACTAAGAAAAAAATCATACAGTTTAAGTGCAGATGAAATTCTTAGATCACCTGGATCATAACCTGAATGTCGCAGATCATTAAACTTCATTGGAAACCCCTACATCCACTCTCATGGCAGTAAGTAAATGGAAATCTTTCATTCTTTGCAAAAAGATAAGCTGTTCTGTGCCACAGGAGACCAACATGCCACGGATGCATGGGCAGTGAATTGAATAGATGACCCATGCCAGACTGTCCTGTGGAGGTAGGCAGGAAAGAATGAAACAATCTCAATTCGCTCCACCTGGCCAAAAATTCCTGCATGGCCTGCAAATATGCCAGTTTACCTTACAGATATCAACAAGAAGTGTCTGTCAGGAATCGTGACAGAGCAGCCACAAGTCCAACCTGTCCACCTCCAGCTGGGTCAAATCTCTGCTGCTTCAACTTAACAGCAAGCAAATATAGCCAGAACGAGTGTGAGCAGCTGTGTCTGGAGGTGAATTCCTTCCTGGCACCTGCAAGCAATTGCCTGAAGCTATGAGACATGAGATTTGATTATAATCATAGTGTCCACACGTTCAGAGCATGCTTAGGGCAAGGCAGGCTTTCCTCTTTCTTCTCTTGCCATGAAGGGTGGGCGGGAGCTCGTGGAGAGTCAGACCCCGAAGTCAAAGAGGACCACAAACGCTGACCACAGCTGGGTTTCTCTTCCCAGAATAAAGCTTACCTTTTATGATGAAATCTAATCTCACCTGAAACACCCATTGCTCCTGGCAAGCTGTTTCAATATTTGCATCTACACGCTTCCAGCAAATTGCATCCTATTTCCAGGATTCATGTAACTAATGCCACTCCTTTGGAGGCAGTGCTGGTCCCAAAGGAGGCCACGAGGGGTTGCATACCCTATGCAGTACAGCAATAAACTTCCATGGATTTTCAGTAGCCTGATGCTCGCTGCTTGGTTTTGGCAGTGCCTTGTTTTCCATGTCAGACAAAGGAAACTTTGTTCTCCTCCTCCAGTAACCTCTTGATTTCCCAATAAAATACTAAGACTATAAGATTAATCACTCTTGCTAACTTGTTAATTTTACTAGGAAAGGGCTGCTGTAGCTAATAAAAGATTTCTTCATGTTCTCTACTTTTCTTCCTTGTCCTGCTGTCCTGGGAGGATAACCGGGAAACTGAGTGACCTTTTTGGATAGACACTGAATCCAAGTATTCCAAAGTGGCCACATTGCATTCATTTCTTATGGGTGAAGTGGACTTGATCTGGTATTAAAACTCTCATAGACATACCTGGAGTCTTTTTGAACTGGATGGCATAACTAGCACTAGCATTCCAGCCCTTGCAATGTTGACATGTGCAGGGACCCGTGGTCCTCTAGCATCCAAAGCACTTTTTGCTGAAAATGGTGCTTTCACAGCTGGTTCCTGGCATGCAAGCTTTCACACGTAGCTTGGGGACAGCCACAAGACCTGCAGCCACCCACCAGCCCATGCTGTACCCAGGCCCACAGAGTCAGTCCTCACTTCAGAGAGTTGTCTCTATCCACTAAGGCTCAATGACAGGTAAAAATCACAGCATCCTCCTATTTTCCTTTATTTTTTGAAATACGATTAAGCCTTTGTTATTGAGAGTCCAACTTCTGACAGACACGGCCTCTCTTCCTCACAGCTCCCATGTCCCACGGGGCATTGCTAATGTTATTATAATGCTGTTGTTACTGGTAACAGTACTAATACCAAATCTGCATCCAGTGCTGCTATCAGGAAGCCTCATTATACCCAATATCGAACAAATACCCAGGGATGCATGTTCTCTGCCATACGAAGGGATGCTGTCCCAGATGTTCTCTAGGCTGAATCAAACGGGAAATGTCAGGCTGCACTTTCAGCCAGTTATCTTGTTAAATAAGTCTCTTTAATTAAAAAGAATGCTTGAATATTTTTTTTTTTAATCAAATCAAATATTTTCTTTTCTTTCAAGTGGTCGATCTCCCCTGCATTAGCTCCATATTAGTATTCGTCTGTGTTCAAGCCCAGCAGGGAATGGGACTTGCACTGAGAAACCTCAAGCTGAGTGAGCAGCCGGACTCATAATGACAATTAGAAAGAGGTTTAGAGGCTATTTAAGCATCAGCCAGTCTCTCTCAGTGCCTTCACACAGGATGCAATTACCACCTATTAGCAATGAAGACAATTTACGAGTAAGTTCTTAAAAATTTTGTCCTTTAAAGCAAAACAGGATTTGTATTCGTCTTATTTGACACTTTCTGTAAGGAAAGGTGAGTCTAAGGACATTATTAACCCCATGGAAGGGTCTTTCCAAGGCTAATGAAATGAGGGGAAGGCTCGAGAGCATCAGGCATGTTTCATAAGGGAATTGGAAGAATAGCATCAAAGGAGAGTTGGCAGAGATGATAATAATCAGAGGAAGAACACCGAGGACATACAAGGTAGAAAAGCCTGTCTGTTATCAGATGTTCATTAACTTGAGGTCCTAAATAGATTTCTCAGTGTGAATGTCTGGGTCCAAGTCCTGGACTGCATTTGTAAGCGTTACTGTTTCCCTTTGCTCATCGAAAGTCAAGAAGGGTGAGATATGTGTCCAGAGGAGGGCGACAAAACTGGAGAAAGGGCTGGAGGGAACATCCTCTGAGGAGTGAGTAAGGACTTTGGGTTTGTCTTGTTTGGAGAAAAGCAGGCTGAGAGGTGACTTCATGGCTCTCTGCAGCTCCCTGAGGAGGGGACGTGGAGATGGAGGTGCTGACTCTCCTCCCTGGGATCCAGTGATAGGACGTGTGAGAATGGTTCAAAGCTGCACCAGGGGAGGTTTAGACTGGACATTAGGAAGCATTTCTTCACTGAGAGGGTGGTCATACCCTGGAACAAGCTTCCTAGAGAGGTGGTCGATGCCCCAAGCCTGGCAGTGTTGAAGAGGCATTTGGACAATGCCCTTAATAACACACTTTAACTTTGGTCAGCCCTGAAGTGGTCAGGCAGTTGGACTAGCTGACCATTGTAGGTCCCTTCCAACTGAAAATATTCTGTTCTACTCTACTCTGCTCTACTCTACTCATCTCTACTCTAATTTCACACCAGCTTGCCTGTACGATGTCCTGAGAAATAGGTGTGCAAATGCAGGACAAGGCAGCCAGACTGCCACACGGACGGACGGCACAGTATCAGCACATGGCATGTGTCGCACATTAAGGCAAACTTGGGAGGAAAAGCTGTTGCAAGGCTGAGTGGTTCTTTCTGGGTTATGAGAAATACAAGCAATCATTCCTACCTCTTTTCCATTCCCTGCTAGATTTAAGAGACCCACATCACAGCCCCTCTCCGCGTCACCTTTCCAGGCTGAAGAGCCTTGACTTTGTCTCTCCCTGTGCAAACCCTCTTTGGATCCTTCCACAATTCCCTTCTGCCCCTCTGTGCAGATGGCAAAGGCAGAAAGTCTCCGGACCACGAGCCCTGACAGGGCTTGGTGCGTGGGAGCATGGCATGGTTGTTCGAAATTCCGGCTGCTCGAGTCATTAAGGTGCCTTATGAGCACCTAATTAGCAGTATAAGAGTTAGATAGTGCCTGATCTAGTCCTCAGCCCCTAATGGAAGAACTGGCTACGCCGACCGCAGGAGAGCAGGAACAAGACGTCCTTACCTGGTGGCTCATTTCCAAAAAAAATCCCCACCTTTAAATAAACAAATTGTTACTGTGACCTCAACTGCCCTTCAAGCCCATTGGAAATGGGACAAAAACTTCAGGACTTATCAAAATGAAAGGACAGAAATACGCAAAATGACGCGCAGGATTGTGTAAGCCTTGTTCCCGGAGGAGTTAGGCTGAAAATGTCAAGTATTACTGAACACAGCAGAACCACAAATTTTTGCTGCACCCACAATAAATTGGGATTTACATCTCTCATCAGAATGTCATGTTTTATAGCTTATTTTTTTATTATTTTTCACTCTGTAATTAAGGAATATGAGAGAAGCATTGTGTTCTGGTGGGATTAGCGCAAATAACAGGGATTGTGAAAGGCCTAGAGCCACTAGAGTAATGCTTTAATCCTTACAAATACACCCCTGTCCTCCTGTCATTTAAAAAAAGAAAAGAAACATACTAAAAAACCTCCAACAAGAGTAAAAAGCATTCCCTAGGGAGACAGATCTGGCAGCCCTGGCAGCTTGACATGCTATGCCACTCATGTCCGGAGTGTTAATACACCAACCTCACAAATATAAGCAACTGATTAGGGGTAGGCATTGACCTATGCATGCAGTCTATCTTAAAGGCTAGGCTTGCCACTCGGTCCTAGCTAATTTTACTCTGAAATGGTCCTGTTCCCACTGATAAAAACTTTCCATAAACCAAAAGTAAGGTAAAATCTATCCAACGAAGTTACTGGTGTTTTTGTTAGGAAAACAATGCCCAAACCAAACATTTTTGCATAGATGTTTGTGTCAGTCTTACCAACCTCCACAAACCTTTATGGAATTGGGTGGGATGGGGACAGTGAGGTCAAGTCTTGGTCCCTGAGGGAGATTGCAGACAGGGTGGCAACGTCAGGCAAGGATGCAGAGCACCTCTTTTTGACAGTGGATAGCTTGCTCAGATGGGGCGTAAATACATTATATGTAATAATTTTAACAATAATATATATAATACTGGCTGTGTTTGTATTCCACTGTGTGTGCCCTTGGATCTCCTCTTGGCCCAGTGTGGAGCTAAGACATAATTACCATGAGGGGACGAAGGAGCTGGTCAATGTGTCTGAAATTAAGTGAAGAAAATGCTTCAGCCCATCAGTGTAAGCACTGAATATCCAAAGGACAGGGTAGGGGAATGTAGAAAGGGTTTCAGGCTGTGAGATCCAATGGGACAGTGGAACATTTTAAGCTGAAAAATAAGAGACCAGCATAGTTCTTTTTTGATGCTGTGAATTTCAGTGTTGCTGTTTGCCAGTGTCTGTGGTGGAGGTCACTGGAGAGCGAGACTTGTCTGGAAACTCTGAGTTTTATTTTGCAAATTAATTTGAACACAGCCTTCTAAGGCTGACAGCTGACAGTCACAAATCTAATCAAGAAAATGATGGAGGCAACCACCATAACTGAAAAGGGCAAAGAAATGTCAGCATTTGCAAAACGTAACAAGAACCAAAGTGTTCATGTAGATTCTAGTCTCATTTCACCTACAATGAAAATAGACTTCTGATTCTGAAGGGTTGTAAAACGTTTGTCTCTACACAGACCAACACAACACAGCTGCGGAAGGAACCACAAGCGAGGGCTCCCTCTTCAGTGCTGATTTGCTCTTTGTGCATTCATTTCTCCAGCAGTGTGACATGGACACACAACGCGGCCAAATCAGAGCACAGCACTTCACCCAAACACCAGAGAAGTTTAATGGTCTAATTAAGCATTTTCAAATGATACAGTAGCTAGCCAGTGAAAACCTGAAGACTTCATGTTCTTAAACAAGCTAATACAATGCTTCAGGAAGAAATAACTCTTCTATTTCTTCACGTTAGAGTACTCTGGAAACCCCTTGATTAAAAGTCTGCCTGACTGTGCCGTACATGTACAGAGCTGGAGATACCTCCTGGCCCCAAACTGAAGCCTCAACAGAAGAACTGAACAAGAAATAGAAACACCCAGGTCATGCCTGCAGCAGAGAATGGGCATCAACCCCACAATTGCTGAGGTCCGGGTGAGCAACCTCCACATGGGACCGTGGCCTGCATCAGGAACAGTGTGGAGAGCAGGACTCGGGAAGTGATCATCC
>RSEF01000005.1:62431896-62450201 GCA_003993805.1 Himantopus leucocephalus
TCTGAAAGGTCCCTTCCAGCCTCAACAATTCTATGATTCTATGTAGCCACTGACCTTGACAAATCTGGGCTCGTCATGCAGTAAGGTCCAGGTTGGATCTGGAGAAGCTGTGCTACACCAGAACATTGCACAAAGGCAGATAAGGGATAGCTGGGTACGTGTGCCCATCACATCTATACCCACATGGCTGGCATGGGGAGGAGTGCTCTGAAACAGCCTGGTCTGGCATGGCACACACATCTTCACGCAGGTGTCTCTCATTTTGCTTCCCAGGGATTGCATGGGCGTTATGGAAAGTCAAAGAAATGGACTTCTACTCTCAACTGTCTGTACGGTTGGGTAAAACCTTGTTACTCTGCTGGCACCAAGCAAGGGAAGGAAAGGCCCCAGTAGAGAAGAGGGTGGCATGGCCTCTTCGCGGTCTAATCAAAACCTTTCAGTACCTAGTAAGAGGTGGAGGGATGGGATGGGAAGAGACAGTCCGCCTTTCTTATATCTTTCAGGAAGGCAGGGACACAACGAGCGAGAAATATTGCCCACCAAACCCAGTCCCTCCCACCTGCCCTTCGCTCTTCACCACAGTGGATCTGAGGGCAGGGGCAAAGGCAGCATGCAGCCAAAGAGGAAAAGACAGAAAATACTGCTGGCAATTGAAAAGGTAACCAAAAATACTGAGTGATTTTTTTTTTCTTTATAAAATGTACATAAAGAACGTATACCCTTTGAGGTAAAAGTGAGACCAGTTTGTAATTTAACCAGATACATCAACAACAATGACAAAAAATAAATCTACAGTGGGTGTGCTAGTAAAATAAGAGACCAAGTTTTGGCTATGTACAATACTTGAGATTGTTAAAATGTAATAATCATTATATATACATTAAATACATACAATTACAGTTATTTATATAATATTTACAAACACAAACACACAGATTTTGTCCCTTTGCAGTTGGTAGTGTGCAAGAAGAAGCGCATCTGATCTTTCCTGAGAAGGTGCTGAGGCTGCTAATTCTTACTCGCAGTAACGTGTGTTTCTTCAATCTCTTTTGTGGTCATATCCGTCAAAAAAAAATTCAATAGATTTACAGTCACGGTTGTTGCAGTGTTTCTGTTTCTTCCCTGTGGGCAGAGGATTGCACACCTCCAGCCTGCAGAAGGTGAAGACTTGTTGCATGCAAAGATCCTGGATCCTGAGGAATCAGTGGTGGTGTTTCTCCAGTTGTCAGCCATGACCACAGCTGTGAGCAAAGCTACATTAATATTCATTTGTCCAAGCACTTGCCAACATTCAAGTCTCTTTCTCAATGGAAAAAAAATGTACAGAAAATAGAAATGGAATGAAGTTGGCTGCAAATCACCTGTCATAGGTCCTTGGTAGGCTCCGATACGGTGACGCTCAACCTGATCATGTCATACAAAGAACCAGCTAGGAGAGACCATGTTAAGTGAGGTTACCAGGATGCATGGAGACACATCTACAGAGGGAACGCAAACATAATTGTCCCATTTATGTTTCACTTTCTTGTCAGGCATCCAACACGGATTTTATAATCAAAGTGCTAGGGTTGCTCTCAGTAAGTTACAAAATGACCGGGAGCTCATTGCTGAACTTGGGTGTTTTGGGGTGTTTGAGGACGGGCACACAGGGAAGAGGGAATTACTCCCCACATGTACAGTGTCATTGCATTCTCTGATGACTTGATCAGTTTGTTCTCACTTTAGTAGTCTAATTATAACACAACTATTTCTTAGAGATACATGGGCAAGATCATATTTTATTAAAGGAAAGTCTTAGTGTCACCACTGAAACCTCTGAAAGACTTGCTCTCCAGGAGCACTCAAGTGTAAATGGGATGACATCTTCACAGACCTTGGATGTGGTGTTCTGGGGAGAAAATACAACATCCTTCCCATAACATAAAGTGCACAGTACAAGCTCCCTAATCTGACAGATCAAAAGGAAAACTATGTTGCATTTTAGTATGGCACACCAGGATGTACTATCCCAAGTATCCTGTGTTTGGGTTAATGATAGCTCCTATTTTTTATCTTTTATAACTCAGAGATATTGTAGCCTGACCAAAAACAGCCAAAAGGGGGAAAGGGTTTAGGGAAAGATGACATAAAACTTCTAAAGACCGAAGGTCCCATGACTGCAGGATTGCGTGAGCTGTGGGTCGCTAAGCTCCTTTGCATGAAGGAAAATCAAATGGTTAGTACGTGCTGGTTTAATTCCTCCTGTGCTGCTGAGACGGACACTGGCATCGTGGTGGGGCAGCTGTAAACGAGGGAGCGTACTCCTGTGGTTTGCTTTGTTGGGGAAAAAAAAATCAGAAATGTAATAATAAGCTTTTTTATAGCTTTTTACAGCTTTATGGGAAAATACAAGAATTAATCCAGATGGCACCCAATCTCTTTATTAGCATATATAGGCAGAGAGTGCTTATAATACCAAACTGTATCTTTTTTATTGAACTGCTCTAGAAAGCCATTCTTCTGATGGATCACAGTTCTTCTCAGGGAGGAAGAGAGTTTCAATTATCCTTTGATACATGAAAAAACATTACTAACAGTAAACCCTCCAAAAATAAAACCAGGTAAGCTTCTTCCACTAAGGGTGGAAAAAAATTGGATTATTCTGACTAAACTACTCACTACAAAGGGATTTCGCTGACCTTACAAGGCAGTAAAAGAGAAACCAAACTTGAACAAAAGGCTGATGTTTTAACTGATTAACTCAGTTTTAAAGTTTGGGGATCCTAATTGCTCCAAAAGCTATTCAAACTAAATTACGCCATTTACACCGGTGAATGCCGCAGAGATTCAAGTGCTGGGTGTCAAGAAGGGAACTGCTCCGGCATCAGCGGATGTCGGTCCTCGTGCGTGGGACTTGCAGCCGTTCGGGGACTGGAAGCTGCAGCTCCATCTTGTTTGGGTGAACCAGCAGTTCCTCTCCCAAATTAAGAGGAAATGTCACATGTCCAAGGATTTCTGTGGGCCTGACAGTAGCACACTCTTAGATAACAGTCTCCAAAAACTGGCTGGTATGAGATGAGCTCAGTGTAAAGATCCTCCACTAGTTAATGCCTTCATCACATAAGCCATCGCCACTTTGATGGGACCTCAAGGACCTGCTCCTGCCTTCAAATCATAATTGTGCATTTGTAGTGTGGTTTGTAATGTGTTTGCTCCCTTTTAGTCTATGCTCTTTTATCCCTCCTTTGCATCCCATCCAGGATTCAAGCCTGGCTGGAGCTGGCTGTAGAAGCTGTGGGTTGGTAGCACAGCGAGATCAAAGTACTTCATAATTGTACATGGGATTTCACATTCGATCTACCTGCTTTGTGACGCAAATGAACTTGCATGGCTTTGTTGGAGGCATGAAAGAGGAGGACTCTAATAATGTCCTTATTCTCCCAGATCGTCCTGAGAAAGAATTTAAAACAGTTGGAAGGTTTACCATGGGCTCCTCCTACCTCTGCCTTGGGAACACCCAGCTAACTCCCACAGCCACCCCCACAGAAATCATGGTCCCTGATCCCAACAGCCAAGCGTTGCGGTCGCTGCGAAGCCCACATTTGCACAATTATGCATTTGGTGTCCAATTTAAAAATCCATCGGAAACATTACCAGCTTGGGTACCCAAGAACTGAATCATAGCGTTTAGCAAATTTCAGAGAAAAGCCGCCACTTCAAACTCCCTTTGATTGTCAGTCCAAAAATTTTACAAATACTACATTCATATTCACACCAAAATGAAAAAGGAAGAAAAAAAAATCAAGACTAGGAAACACATATCTCGGTTTGTACTTCTTGATCATGGCCCAGTCAAAGTCAAATCCCATTGCCTCTTCAGTGGCTTACATTAGGAACGTAAAGATAACACTACTCCTAAATCAACATCGGAAAGAGAAAACCAGTTTTTCTTAGCACCTTCTTCTGCACCCAAGCAAGCAGAGTAAAACTGAAACAGGCATGGGAAATGAATTTCCTTTCACACAAAGATCTAGGCTTTTCAGGACAAACAGATTATCCTGCCCCAAAAGAAGACAACTGCGATCTTTGGCTGTCAATCAAAAACCTTTATCAAATACCCAACATGGTCCTCGACCAAGGGAAAGAAAAATCAAAATACAAAGAGGAAATACGGATTTCAGTTTGCAGTCTTAGCTTGGGATCTAAACAAGCAAGCACGATCTCCATTCTGTTATCTTCAGGCTGTCTTCATCACAGCTGCCCCAGCACGAGAGGACAGCTTTCCAAATCCTCCCTTCCCACGGAGTCCCCCATCACGCCGCCGCCATCAGCCCTGCGGCCCCAGCTCTGCCGAGCACTTCGAAGATGCTTCCCCTGGCCTGTGCTGATCAACGGGCATCCAAATTTCAGTTTACTTTGAGTCTATTTTTGGAAGGGAAAAATTTGAGGGGAAAAACGGGAAAATATCTGAAAAGAAATGGAATGTTTCATGTTTTACTTCAAAATGATTGACAGATGGCCACTCTTTTCTTTTTTCCCCCCACATTCCCTGTTTCATCTGCTCAGGACAGTGAAACCGGGTGTCTAACTACAGCAGAACAAGGCTTGTCATCAGCTTAGCGTGGCAAAGCAATGCCGGTCCCTGCACAGTGGGGACCTCGTGCAGCGCCCGCTGCGGCTCCAGCCCAGCTCCAGCCAGGAGCATCACTGCAGCTGCTGCTCCCACTAGAAAATGAGCAAAAAAGGAGCTGCCCACATCACACGATGGTCAGAGACAGAATAGGAAACTTTAACAGGAGACTCTGCTGCAAAAATCCCGCGCATCCACTTCTGGCAGGGCTCCTAGCAGCCTCGGGCAACGCTGGCCCCTCCGAAGACAGTCACGCCAAAAGCACCCGCAGAGAAGCCTCTTGGATGACCCCGCAGTTCTGTGGCTTTCACGAGAGATCAGCAGGAAGAGGCACATGTGAAGTTTTGGCTTCCACAAATCCTGAATTACGAGACACACCAACCTCCTAAGCAAAAATCTGCATCAGGGTCTCACCATACCTGACCTCATCCTCTGTCCACAATTAACATCCAGTGCTTGCCCATGGGAAATTTGCCTTTTTTTTTTTTTTAGGGTGTCAAACTTCACAGTCCATCCAGACTCAGAGCTCCCACCATCTTCCGAGCAGCCTTCCCGCCGCGGTGCGGGGGATTACAGACACCACGAACTGCCTACAAACCAGGGAGCCGGCGGCAGCCGGCAAAAGCTCCAGCCCCCGAGCATCACCAGTATGGACCATCATATCTTCAGACAACACCAGTTTATCAGGGGAAAAACCAAGCCATCCCAGACGCACCCATCCGGGGCGCGCGGGCACATTGCTCAACAAACACACGTACCACTTGGCGTACCTTACCTGGAAAGAGGCTTTATTGAACATAGCTGTAAAATTATCTCTTCAGTTGAATTACTGAATTTGCACAAACATTTCTCTACAGAATAAAAAAAATCAAGCCTTGTCATTGTTTTACTGCATCTCATTGTGCTTTTTTATACTCATATTTGCAAATGTTATACTCGTTTGTTTGTTTGTTTTCATGTTTGTACTCCAATTACTTGCATATCAGGGTTTTTTTTAATCCTAGGGTGTCGAGTGAACACAGAATAATAATAATAATAACTATAATAATTATAATAATAATACTCTTCTTTAGACAAAAGTCTTTTTTTTTTTCAAATGAAGTTAAAAGCTGAGATAATTTAAGGAAAAAGGTCTTCAAATTGTCATAACCAACTGTAAGGGAACTTTACAATGCAGTGGAAAAACCGGCTGGCTAACGGTACGTGTTCGGGTAGCTCAAAACCATTTGTACAGCTTTTATTTTGTCTGTTGTAAAAGTGGATTTTTTTTTATTCTTTTTTTTTTTTTTTAATTTCGCTACAATAACAAAATAATCTTTCGCGATCTGCTCAGAGTCTGGCTGCAGGGCAGAGGCACGGCACCCTCGGCGCTCGGCTGGCGCCAGGTTTGCAGAGAGCTCTGCGCTTCGCGCGGCGTCTCGGTAGGCGCTGCCATCCCCCGCGCACGCCTTCCCCGTCCCGCTGGCGGCGGGGCCGACTGCCTCGCGAGTGGAGGTTTAGAGTAAGAAAATCACTCCCGTGTTTTACCACCTTCTGCGCTAAGTGTATCTTAACAACCTTTTCCTCTGGTTGACCCACTTGATAACCTGAAAAAACAACAACAACAACAAAAAAAGAGTGCTGCTCCCATTTCCAGGACCAACGGAAGCTATTTTCTAATGGATAATAAGCTGAAAGGCCATGGCTGTCTGGAAGGTTAAACAACAAATATCTCATCCGAAAGGGCTTACGCAGCAGCTTAGGTCCATCCATCTCCAGAAGCGGCTCCGTCTCCTTGCCTGCAGTCTGCACACCCAGGCTCCGTAGTTTGTTCAGCAAATAGTTTGCACAAACCACATTTTAGCAGTGCAAGCTTCCGTGTTGAAATTATTATTATTATTTTATTTTTATTTTTTATTTTTTTTTTATTATTTTTTAAATCAGGCTTGTTTCATTGAAGGCACTTGGTTTCCATGGCAATTTATAAAAGACGGTGGTTTGGTTTCTTCACTTCATTAGAACAGATGACTTAGTTGGGGAGGGGAGAGGGGTGTTCGAGTGGCCGCAAGCAAACTCCGATAAGCCTGTGTAATATGTAAGCCCAGGTCGCACATCCTGGATAGTAATGCATGCAAAAGGAGACAGCATACAGTTATCGAGCATAGCCATGAGAAATGAAACATAAATGTCTTAAAACAGCTCTGATTTAGGGTTATTCTCTAGGGGAGGTGACAGCCAAAGTAGAAAGGGCCTACATTTATTTACCTCTATACTAAAAACCTTCTTGAAGGGAAAATGAATGCCAGCTCTTCACATACCCTGTTTACAGTGAGGTGTTTCTCTCTCTCTCTCTGTTTTTGTTTTTATTTCCTCTCTCTCGCCTTCCTTTTTTTTTTTTTTTTTTTGGCAGGCCATTAGGTTTCCATGGTAACAAGCAAACTATTCATTTGAAACAAAACCAGCCATGACTTTGTGCTTTGACAAGGGTTTCTATAGCTCTTTTCCGAGAGTTCAACCAGATGATGCTGTATTCATTATTGACCACAAAAGCACCTGAAGGTCTCTTCCTTACTTAGGCCAGATCTCGTTCTCACGCGTGGTTCATAGTGAGTTACACTCCTGTGATGCCTTTTATGTCCCCAGTGCTTTTTAATTTTTTTTTTTATTTATTTATGTATTTATTTAACTTTTGAGTCAGTCAGTGGAGGAATCTTTGGTAGTTTGTTTTTAAATGTCCATTTTACAAAGACTCTTTCTTCATGCCAGTGCCTGGTGAATCTCTTGTAGCCTCTGCCAGGATAAGGTCACCTCTGATGACTTAAGACAGACATGAGGATGATAACTGGGATAAGTCGTATATGCGCTAATGTCCCAACAGCACCTGATCGTAAATCTACAAAAAGGGGGGAAAAAGGTAGAATTAAAGAACTGCCCAGACACAGTCGGCATTGCTACAAGGCTCAGAAGATAAAAGGCTTGGCCACCATAACCTGTCCTGCACACCAACGTGGAGGACAACAGGGTGGAGGACAACTCGGTGTCACACCAAGTGCCACCTATCTCCCCTGGCAGAGCCCGGGTCTCTGTAGGGACAGTGCTCTGGAATGTCACCTCCTACGAAGAGGGGATGAGAACAGCGCTTGCGAAATGACGGAGGCAGGAGACATTGGGCTAAAAAAACACCTGGCCGTGTAATTATGGTCTGCATTGTAATGCACATGTGGGGGTGGAGGGGTGAAACAAGGTCCACAGGGAATCCCAACACTGATATTCATTCATTTCTCATTGTTTGGACCCCCAAACATTTTTTTTAACTGTTGCTTTATCTGTCTGCCCATCTGGAATCACGGGTGCCCAGCCCAGCCCCTCCGCAGAGTGCAGCCCCCTGCTCTCACCGCTGCCGAATGCCCATCAGCCTTTCACACCCATCACTGCTAAACCAGCATCTTCCTATCAGAACAAAGATGTTTTGACTCCAGAGCTTGCTTCCAAGGGAAACTTTTCACTTTAAGCCTCTCCAGCTGATCCGAACAATATATTGTCCTCCCGGAGAAAATCCATTTTAGAAGATGTCTCAAATTTATAACCACAAGAAGCAATTTGCTTTCCCCCCACCGTATGGAAGAGGCACTTACTGTTGGCCGGTTGGTCTGATTTCATACACTCTCCTTCCACAATTGATACATCATCAATAGCAATATCACCTTCGATGCCAGGGCCCCGGATCCCTTCAAATATGAGCTACGAAGAAATAAAGCAGCAGCAGATCAGAGGGTGATGAATGGAAAAGCTTCAGCTGCATTTTGCATGGAGTTAAACTACATGGATGGGCTTGGAATAACGTACAAACACTTTCCGTTGTGCAGAAGAAACGCAATCGCGTTCACACGGACCGGTAAGGTGAACACAGAGGATGTGGGAGCCGTGGAGGCTTTTGCACTTCAAAATGAGCTGAAAAATAGCAGAGCTGCTCATTGTCTGCCCAGTTGTCTACCTGGTGTCTCCAGGTCAGCCTCGCCACTATGCTAACTGTAATGTATTTATGTAAGTACGATATTCCTGCAGCAAAGAGCAGGATTAAATGGAGGAAAAGTTTTAAAGAGATTTGGGGTGGGGTTTTTTCCCAGAAACTCGTGCCACCTGAAGCAAGCAGCAGAGGCACAGCTTGAAGAACAGCATCTGCAAGGTGTTGGACGACTGAGCATCCACTCGACCACAGACTGCATGAAGACACACAGGAGCCAGAAAAACTCTGCAGGAAACTGAGGTTTCTGGCTCTTGAAGGTGGCCCAACCAGTCCCTCCCACCTCTTCTCCCACACTGGGCTCACTCATCTGCACCCCAGTGGCACCTCCCTGACGGCAGGAGGAGGAGAGGAGCTGCCACCCTGCAACCTTCCCCTGGCCCATGAGAGCTTGGGAGAAACCTCTCAGGAGCCAAGTTGCTGTTTCTTCATCCATGACGCAAAGGCTAAATTTAGCTCAAGGGATGGCGAAGGGACCACCTGTGATTCACAGAATCATAGAATCACAGAATGGTTTAGGTTGGAAGGGACCTTAAAGACCACCTCATCCAACCCCCCTGTCCTGGGAAGGGACACCTCCCACCAGCCCAGGTTGCTCAGAGCCCCGTCCAACCTGGCCTTGAACACCTCCAGGGATGGGGCAGACACAGCTTCTCTGGGCAACCTGCGCCAGGGGCTCACCACCCTCAGAGCAATTCAGATCTCCTGAGGTCCCACAGTGATCTCCTGCAATCACCTGGGTGGATTTTAACCTCCCAGACCTCCTGCTGCAGCATGACAGTGACAGCCCTGCTTCTCTCCTGCCCCTTTTAGCAGCTCATCATCATGTCTAGAAGCTTTGAACCCTTCTAGGAATGGTTTTATATTTATCAGAGGACATTGTGATGTGTTCTATCACAGAGATGGTCAGGGTAGAGATTTTACTCCTCTTTCAGACTTCATCCTCTGCTAAACGGATGCCTGTGATTTCACAGTCCTATTAATCACTTTCTGTTCAAATATTTCTGGTCTGAAACCCCAACTGCTACAGCTGGGAGAGGAAATGGTACCTGTATGGAGGTGGACGGCTTGTTGCAAGGTCAGTAATATTATCTGCCATACTGTTCGTTATTAGCTATGGATTACTACTGTACTAAAGAAACAAAGTTATCCACTCTCCTTCCGCAAACCCAACGTGATGCTGTTCTGCCATACTGCTGCTTAATTAGCTTTGCAGAAGAGTGGACTCATTCTGTGTTGCGAGAAATTTATTCACTAGAAAACTTCAAAGCCTTTCTAAAGAGATGAAGGAATTATGCAAGGAATATATTTCCCAAGCAGCAGCATTTGCACAGTTTTCTCTCCTTTCCCTTCCCCCCCCGCCCAGTCCTTTGAAATATTTTTGGTTAACTTAGATGACAAGTTTTTTAACTTTAATCTGCAACAATATATGCATGAAATTCAATGAATTTTATAAGGGCGTGCTGTGGCACTAATGGAGACATTAACTCTTGGGGGTAGAAGCAATTTGAAAAAAAAGTATTAATTCCATCTGGCGCAAAATACTTAAATTACACTTCATAATGATCTAACTGCATCAGGGAGGTGTCTGGGGCACTCGGATGGGCTCGCTCTGTTGTCATTGATTTCAGCAGGACACAGATCCGAGCCTCCTCTTTGGCAGCTTCCAACGTTTCTTTGCTCATTAATACAGTTCAACCAGAGCTGCTCATTTGACACGAATACCTTTCATTATAAATGATGAGTAAACACTCGGGGCAGTGGAAGATGACCCTGTAAATCACAGGGGTCCGGTAGCTGGTCTGGCCGGATGCGTGTCACCCAAGGACTGTATCACAACGGTGCGGGATGCCACCAGCCATCGCATTGCACAGGCAATTCTCCGCTCCGCCTTTCCGTGGAGGGCACGTCCCTCAACCTTGGCCACAGGCACATCTCCGCCTTTTGCTAAGCTGAGCATCCCCAGTAGGTGCCTGGCCCTGCAGCGGTAAGCTGGCAGAATAAGGCACGTATTTACAGCCTGCCTGGTGTCTTCTAGGCCAGGTGGCAAGGTCTGTGCTGGGAGCACTAACTAAAGGTGAAAGCTCTGCATTTGGAGCAGGAGACTCCATCAGTATTTTATTGAATTGCAACGCTGTAGGTTAATTACTATAACAAGGTGGATATTAATGCAACAGGGAACTGTAATTGGGAAAACAGTAAGTTTTTCCATAATTCACCCTGTTGTCTGAAAACAGTGTCTCAAGTAATTATCCCTCTGACAATTTTTCGACTCTACCTCTGACGATGGGAAGTATTCGGCTCGAGAGGAAAGTGTCTTCCCTTCTCCCCCAAAGTACAGCTTGCCCTCCTGCTCCTTGGCAGCGGGCGTATCACCAGTCAACGGAGTTTAAAGTCAAATCTTTCCCGATAATGAAAAACACTGTTTCCAGACAAAAGGACCCCATACAAATACAACGGCCAGCATTTAATTAAAATCTGCATTTGGCAGCGTGTTTATGGGCCTCAGAGACGGGTTGTTATTAGCCAGCTTGGCCACATGCTCAGAACAAATCACCGCAGATGAGCGCTGGCAAGGCACGGAGCACGATCCAGCCTGCGGTTCACAGCGATTTGCAGGAGGTGCCAGATGATCAGAATTCCCTATCAGTATCCCGCAAACCCGATTATCTGCATGGCCGTGACTTTACAAAGCTGTTGTTAAAAATACTGCACTTAGCTGGAGAACAGAGGGGCTTACGGGTACAGCAAAAGCCACCCTGCTCTCCGCAGGGGAATTGGAAATTAGCCCCTGTAGAGCCTCCAGAGTTATCCTGAGCGTCTCCGGGGGATTCAGCTTGGGCTTCTTCAACAGGATTTCGGACAGATTTTACCTTCCTGGCCAGTCTTCTCATAAGTAGAGAGGAGCCTCATGCATGAACCCAGCCGCACAGCGTGATGATGAGTGTGTAAACCCTTACACTCGCCGCAAGGGGCTGAAACCCTCCGTGGTCCGGCAGGGTCATTTACTTAAGGGCACATCAGTCCATCTTTTGCAAAAAAAAAGTCTTTGACACAAGAAGGTGTCAAGAAAAGTGCACCTGAAGGTGGTGGCAGTGCTCCTGCTCAAATCTGAACTAAACCTGGCACCTTCCTAGATGCCAGCATGCAACGTGTCACTTCCACATGCTCTCTTTTTTTGTGTTTATTCTTTAAATGTACTTAATGAGAGAATATCTTACTGGGACAGCTTTTATGCAATACTTTTTCTGATTCAAAGCACTGTAGTTCTCTCAGTTCTTCACGACTGAAGCTTTGCTATATATCACAGGGACTGGGAAGGTATAAAACAAATCCGGGCTGCACTTTTACTCATATAAATTAACCTATAAAAAGTTCTAATTTCTGTGTCAGTGTACTGTTTTACTGCAAAGATTCACTTCAATTCACTCTCCTTAAATTTAACTGGGAGGTTTATATTCTTTCCTACTTGTTTGATGCAAGAGCTGCTAAAAATGTAATTTAAGGTTCCAACCACTCTGACATTTATTTGTTATATTTGCGCAGAGCTTCATGGCTTTACATTCATTTTATGCTGAAGCCTTTAAACACAACAATGTAAAAGGTGAAAAATAGCCAAGCAGCGGAGCTTCCATTTTGTGTACCAGCTGGTGGCCCCAGTGAATATAGTTTTAAAGCAAAGCCAGTGAGGTGCACCAGTAGCAGAAGTGACCCCTGTAACTCTTCTGAAGGCAACGGGGCCCCGTGCAAGGGCCGATGCTCAGACTCCACAGTGAAAGCAGCAACCTGGGTACCGGGAGCTGCCAGCTGCTCTGCCGATGCCTCACCCTGGCTGCCCCGTGCAAGGCAGACACCCCAGCCTGCCCTTCCACCCAAACCCATGCACTCCTCTCCATCCTGATGAGGTGACCCCAGGTTTGCACCCTGTCACCCTCCTCCACTGCTCTTCATTGCTGGTGCCAAATCCTTTGCCTCTCTCTGCCCTCAGAGATGATGTCCTCATCCTTCTCCTGCTTCTGCCAAAGCCTGGCCAGGACTCAGGAATCCCTCTCAGACACAACTGTGATCACTTCAGTTTCAGCTTCCCCAGCCATCTCTTCTCTCCCTTTACCAGTCCGTTTATTATGTTCAGATACCAAATCATTTTTCTCTCCCTCACTGTTCAGACTTCTTGGATTTACCTTGACTTCACCAATGTAAAGCTCACCCGCTCCCTTCTACTTGGCCCCATGCTCTGAGGGTACTTTAACGCATCCCTCTTCTTTGCACTCTTCCTCCCCAATTCTGCTGCTTTGTTCCACTCCAAAATCATGTAACGCTATACTTAACATATCCCTCTCCTTCAGTTTTCCTCTAATTTCCCCCCATGCAATGCCTCTGCGATTGCGTATGCCAAATCTTTTCTCTTCTGTCATTGCCTCTCACGCATGGAAATAAAAACAGAGTCAGGATCAGTAATTATCCGTAATGCGAATCCCGATCTGCACGTTTAAGGTAGCAGTTTTGACTTGCATTGAATGACTCTTTTTCCCAAAAGCCATCATCCTCCCCAGGGCAGCCAAGAGGGGACGGAGGAGCCTGGAGGACGTCACACCGCAGGGCGCAGCCTGCGACTCCCCTCTTCCACACCGATACTCCCAGCCTCCAACACACGAGGGCTTACGTGCGGCAGCTGCCTTTTTGGGTCTGTTCCAGTTACAAACAGCTCACAGCGTGAATGAGAACTGCCCATAATAGTCTATCAGCATCTCACTGTCAAACCAAAAGCGGAATGCGTGAAAACCTGTCAGAACTTGCATGAGCCTAGCGCACGAAGGCGGCGCGCAGCTCTGCCGTACCAGGAGCTCTGTGCAGGCAGCACTGCCGCTGCGGTCCCTTTCAGCAAAGACTCGGAGATAGTTCTTTTTTCTGCAGAATATTCATGTATTTCGAGAGACCTCTGCCACAGGCACTACACCACGGACCCTAAAGATTATTTCACAGGAGGTAATTATGTATTCCAGTGGCTAATCCAAAATAAAAACGTTTTATATCAGCTAACAGCATCTTCTGAAAACTGAAAGACATTTTGTCTTCAAGCAAATAGCTGCTGTTCTGCCATTAAAGTGTGCATTATTAAGCTCTACGGTGCTCACCTATTTACAGCAAGGAGAGCAATTATCTGTCCATAAAGCAGCTTTCAGCGCTGAAACGAAGCTGTGAAATCCTGTGTCAGAAGGAAAGGGTCAGTGTACACAGGTCCCCCCCCACCCACCTCCGAAACCCGAATACTCCCGTTCCCGGTGTGCAGTGCCTGTGCGCGGTGAAGCGATGCACAGGCCATTACCTGAAATGAAGTCGGGGGGTTTATATTAACGCGAGCTTGGTTCCAGTGCTGCCCCTTATTTCCACTTGAAGACCACAGTGGGTTCTCTATCGCAGTCTGACCTTTCAACCGCAGGTAAACGTTCAGGCTTCCTACAAGAGAGGTGGAGAACCGGAATTGGTTAGGCTCTCCGATGGAGCGGAGGTGCTGGGCTGGGTACAGCATCAGTCCCCCACTCCCCCTCCCCGTCCCATTTCGCACAGGACTCTGATGCGCCTGGGCGGATGTGGAGAGCTTCTTGTCGTAAACTCAAAAACTTTTAAACTTGGGAACACCGTGAACTGGTGATGTGAATTCACAGCAGAGGCAAACCGAGCGGGCAGTGCAATCACACCCATTGCTCCCCGCAGCTCGGGAAGGAGACGGGGCTTCCCGGGGTGAGATGGGCAAAAAAAGAGTTTTCTGTGCTTTAGTGTAAATGAGGCATTTATAACCTCCTAACCCAAGGATAAATAAGCAACTTGGTTACCTTAGGCTTGTCTCTCGTTTATAAAGACTGTCCAATTTCCAATGGAGTGCCATAGAGCCTGGCAAATCTACCTCAGAATAGATGAGATGCCTTTACTGCCACTAAGGAGTATCTTTGAAGGACACCACAATCCTCTAAATTCAAATAACCTTGGAAAAGTTGTCCCTCACCATGGAAAAAAAAAAACCACAGCCCTGGGTCTTGCCCCACCAACAACCATTAGGTTACTGGTTCCAGCACAGACATTATTTGCAACAGGTTACGGATCGTCTGCATTTGGCAGCCCTTCTCTCCCAGTAACATCCCTGCCTCAGACCACAAGAGAAGCCAGACTGCCTCGGTGCACCAAGAGACAGCAAATGCATCGACTTCACTTATCAGGGTTCAGTAATTCATGTGGTTTGGAGATTTTGCTCCTTCTTGCTCACCACTGTTACCTGCAGAGGTGTGGGGCAGCGGTGCCTCTTTGTACTATGTAAATCAGTGCATTTGCCTTCACTGGAGAAAGTTCAGACAGTCAAGTTCACGCGAGACCCCTTTTTTTAGAGCGCTTGGAATGGCAGCTGGGAAGCTCATACAGATTATATTTGCAATGAAACCTCTCAGATCTGAGGCAGCTGCACAGTGACTCAGCTCCCGCTAATAAAAAGTTCTTATTTCTACCAATAGCAAAACTCAGTGCCTTGAAAAACAGAAGGGGAAAGGCGTAATGGAGCAGCAAATATTCTCATCACGGCTATTTCACCAGGGTGCCCAGAATGAGGCCATACATCTTCTTTGAAGGAGGTGGGGGAAGCGATGCTCGCCGGAGCGACCGGGCGGCACCGTGTCTCCCACCTGCCTCCCACTGCAGCGTTTTATTTTGCAAATGCAGGGGAGGGCGCAGGAGCAGCACAAAGGAAACGCGACTTTTAACAAGGATAGTCTGTCTCTGCCCGCACGCACACTACTGGGTAAAACAAAAGGACCTGAACGAGAAAGGGCTCCCAAGAAGGGAAATTCTCCCTGGAGCCCCAGCCCAGTAATACGTCGCAGGGCTGCTCGCAGCAAGCAGCTGCTCCACCTCAGCCCTCTTCATCAACAACAGAAGCTCTTGGGCAAGGTTTATATTATTTGGCTTAAATAGTTTGCCCTTCCTTCCCATCTGCTTCTCCCCAAGACTTTTTTTTCAACAACTGTGCTGGGTCTATTGTCTGACAAAAGGCTGGGTCTTAGACAAGACTGCCTAAAGTTATAGAATAGAGTTATATATAATGATATTTTTTCTAAAAGACAAAAAGCAATGCCCATATCAAGGAAGAGATGAACTGCCGGCTAATTGTTTCACCTCTTTGTGCAGGCTGACACAGCCCATGCCGCAGGGCTCTTTGGAATAACTGAATAATTTAGGTATCACAAGCATGTAATTCCATCACGGCTGAGCTTACAGAGATTTAAGATTGTTCATGGCATACTCAGTCTCTCTGTGTCACATAATTTCTTCAAATTAATAGCAGAATGATAGCAGTCTTACTTAAAATACAAAGTAGCTGTCACTGTACCAGATATGCTCCGTCGTTGCCCAGCTTGTTGGTTAGGATGGATGTATCTCCCCGACCCTCATTGCTAGGTGTGCCCCAAACACTGCTGAAAACTTAACTAATGCCACCTGCAACAGATGCTTATCCTTGAAATTCTGCCAGTAAGGCTTTGGAAAAGCCACNGGGGGGGGGAGGATGGGTTGGCTATAGGGTTCACACTGAGGTGCGTCCAGCAAGAATTCAGCTACAGATTTCAAACTATTCCAAACTCCAGACAAATGGGTGACGGAGTGACTCTTGAGTAGGAGACGGAAACAGTGGGCAGGAGTAACTATTGTGAATTAAGAAGTAAAGCTGACTCTCTGACAGCACCCTGCCAAGAGAGGGCAGGGTGTTTTGGAGACGTCGCCTGCTGCAACCCTGGGGTGACATTTTGAGCGCTCCTCACTGTGCGAACACAAACAGCTTGCACTGTGCGCTCTGACAACATGTTTTGCATCCACTTTTTGCTTTGTGATGGCTCCCTAACAGTAAGAAAAAATGTTGTTCTTGAAGTGTCAATTAGAAATGCCCCTTTCAGGGGTGTAGATGGAAAAATTGGAAATATAGATTGTTTTAAAAGATGGTGACAGCTATAATGGAATGACATCCTCTTTCTGTCTCAACATAGAGACACAATAAGGACACTGACTCTTCATTTTCTTGTTCCCCAACAACGGCTTATTGTTTGCTGCAAATCAAGTAATGGGAACTTCTATTTCTCTTATGTTTTAGGGATAATCTACATTCTCCTTTTGAAGGATGGGGAGTGAAGCGCGTGCAGTTTCCCTGGCAGCCAGCGCTCTCGGAGTTAGCTCTGTGTGATCTGCCAGGAATTACAATCTGACTTGTAAGTAAGAGCCATCTATTTCAGGTAAAGAAACACTTTATCTTTCTGAATCTCACTGCCATGGCATGGGACGTAGGTGCCCGTTTATCTCGTCAGAGCCTGTGCCACAGCCTAAGTGCTAATCTCAGATCTGCGCTCTGCAAAGACTCCCAAGTACCTGTCCTTATCGCTACAGAAAATTTCTGCCTCTTCTCCAGAGACACTAAAGACCTGAACCGCAGACACAGAAGCTGAGCTGGATAAACTGGTGTAGGCTTTTTGTTTTCAATATAGTGCAGCAGCCATATGCTCAAATTGATGTCACCGGGGTCACTCATTTTTAAGAATGGAGGCTGAAGTGTCTTTTCCCCTAAGCCTCCAAGACCAGTCCACACCAGCAATAGAGCATCACCCCAGGGTGATTTTCTGTTTTTTTGGGGATCCTTCAAAACCTTGTCAGAAGTGCGGAAACATTTTGATGAGCACTGAAACTGTTTTGGAAATGAGAGTACTTTGCCCCTGAGACGTGGGAATAATAACCCTAATTCTGATTGGAAATCTTACGGATACCGGTAACTAGGGAGAATAAAGCAATGCAGCAAAAATGCTGACTTGCAGCACCAAAGTCTGCTGAACAATGCTTACAGCACTTGGGAGGAAAAATCAAAGTTTAATGGCCATGTACCTTCCCTGAACATGTTGTCCCCCGGCCCAGGGAAGGAACAGGCTGGATAATTTGAAGACACTTCAAATTTCTGGTGAAGGCAGGTCAAGAATCAGCAGCTCAAGCTTATTCAAAAGAGAGAGCCTTCAGCACAGATATCGTATCGAGGTCTCAGTTAGCAGCTCCTATCCTGCTCTTGTGAAGAAATCAGTGAGCTGGCAGTGCATATTACAGCCGAGAGTTGCCCTGACTGGCAGCGCTTGTTCCCAAGTGGGGATAAGAAGCACCTTCTACAGCAGTGAAGGGTCAAGGCTTCCAACAGCTTGTCACAAAACAGTCAATCTGTTTTAGCAATAAGATTTACAATTATCCACAGGGCATTAATCCTTAACAAAATGGAACTCTTCTGAAAAAAATATTGACAATTAAATATTTCACACAGAATCACAGAATCATTGAAGTTGGAGGCATCTCTGGAGATCATACTGTCCGAACCCCTCAAAGCTCAAAGCATGGTAGATGACAGCAGGTTGACCAGGACCACGTCTAATGAGAGTTTGGATATCTCCAAGGACAGAGACTCCACAACCTCTCTAGGGAAACTGTGCTAGGGTTTGATCACCTTCATAGTAAAACAAAAAGTTTTTTTTCTTATGTTTGAATAGAATTGCCTCTATTTAAGTTTTTGCCCATTGCCTCTTGTCCTGTCCCTGAGCATCTCTGAGTTCCATCTTCTTTACACCTTCCCTTCAGGTATTCAAATACATTGGTGAGGCCCCACCTCAAATACTGTGTTCAGTTTTGGGC
>RSEF01000005.1:62450301-62492995 GCA_003993805.1 Himantopus leucocephalus
CCAGAGGCAGCCCAGGAGGCTGGTGGCCACCCGTACCGCAAGGGCACATCATCTGAAACACTGTGTCATGGTAAGGCTTTATTCGCCTTGGCAAATCATTTGTGTTATAACAACGCCTTTCCTAACCCAAACTAATTTCTAAGACCACAAACCTTTAAAAACTCATTCAAGTAGTCACCTCATCAATATGGCTATTCATATAATAATTGTGCTTAAATCACTGGCGTCTTAGAATATCATCACTCATTAGGTTTTTCTTTTCTCTTCATTATCCTCATGTGAACAATTTCAGTGACAGAGTTCACATCTGGGCAATCAAATGGTATATATTTGCTGATTTCATAATTTATTTCTTGTATGCGTGCTGCATTCTCATGTGTTTCATAACGTTTTGTCATTATGAGGAATTCAAATGCTGAATTTAGTAGATGTGTATTAAGCGTGCATTCAAACACGTGGCTGATGCTATTAATTTACTATTTTTCTGTCAGTCTGCTCTTTAAAGACAGAATAATAAGTAATTTTGTACAAATCTATTCAAAAGCAGATAATTTTTGAACATTAGCTAAAATGATGGTAACTATACTTTTTAACATTAAAGAAGAAAAGTGGCGTCGAGCAATTTTGGTTCTCGACAACTAGGTGTCCACATTGCCATGAACAAATCCTGTGTAACTCCGATCACTAATCATCATTGTCACCATCTTCACCTGTGAGTCAGCTCCTTCGTCAGCTTGCCTTATACATGGCAATTCAAAAAATTACACATAAATAAGAAGGGGCAATCTCAGCAAAAAAAAAGCTGAGGACAGAGATGCTTGCTGAAAAGGTAGCCAATAAAAAAAAAAAAAAAAACCAAACCAAAAAACCACACCAAAATTGCACCAATGAGAGATCACTCTCCTGTGTGCAGACGTCAGCCTCTGTGCCTGTTTTTCTTACACTTCATCCCACCGCTCAGATGTTCCAGAAAAACTCTTTGACCTTTATGTTCATAACTTTGCTCTTCGCTGTCATATACCAGAAATGGTCTTGCAGGGCAGTTTATATTTTTTCAACTAAGCACGGCATGGCTTGATCCCTTCCCTCCAATAAACAGCCAAGCTCCCGCTGCAACCCAGAGCCAGGAGAATTTAGACTTGAGGCTGCGTTCACGTGCTCAGCAGTGCAGAGACAACTAACGAAACTAAGTGAACTTGTCTGCTCTGTTTAAAACCTGAACTCTGCCTGGAGGCAGGCGAAGGTTTCCCGAAGCAACCACCAGAATGCACTGTGAGGATGAGCTTGCCCTTGAAATCTATATAAAAATACATCAAGTCGGATCAGCTTGGCACTGGAATGCCTCTTGACACACTGGTAAGCACCGAGCACCCCACGGGGATTTACAGGATTTAGAAAAAATGGGCTGTCTGTCGTTTATACTTTTATATTTTCCCACACTTTTTTTTTCATACTACTCAAAGAAATTAAATGCGTGTTTTGAAAGAGCTATGACTAAAAATAACCTTACAGATACACCTCGAAAACACATACTCCCACAGCTTGTGAGCGAATTGTTCATGACTTTTACAAAGGAACTGTGTGCTGCTGCGTCGCGCACAGGCTGTGCCGCTCCAGCTGCCGGCACGTGAGGAGTGCTGCTGCTCATTGCCCGATCCTGAATCCAGCGAGGAGTGCCTCAAAGCACTCTGTCAGTATCAGGGAAAGTCCTTGCAAATATCGCCTTTTCTGCTTCCACACTCTAAAGTTCCCACACTCAAAACCTCACGCATGCATGAAACACTTCCCATCCCTAAGAGGGGCTCCCGCTAGCGTGCTGATTAGTGGAAAACACAGTTTTACAGCAATTAGGATGCTATGATAGAATCATAGAATGGTTTAGGTTGGAAGGGACCTTAAAGATCACCTCTCTTGCCAGCTTTGGTTGCAACTGGCCCTTGCAAGTGCTGGCAGTCCTCCCGTGCTTTTGTTTCATGCAAGAGGACATTTCTCCTGCTATTTCTCCCAAAGTGAAAAGACAAGGTCGTTGGCTTTCTCTCACCTATGTGCTGTCCATACATGTGATAGTAGAAGCTAAAACAATAGGCTGTGTTCGTAGCTCCATAGGGATTTTTTGGAGCGACACTGAAAACAGGACTAACAAGTCTGGCCTTTTCTCCTTCCAGCCTGGGGCGTGACGTCTCGATGTACATGTAGAACCCTAGGGAAAGTCCAAATGGAAATTGTTAGGTCACAGTCCTCAACATCCAGCACACATACATACAAGAAGACACCAGAGCTATCAAGCATCTTGATTCGTTTTTCACAATCATCTGACATCCCCATGGTTTCTAAGACATATTTCTCCTGCATTAAGCCCACAGGTTTTCCACAATGGCTTCAAAGACATGTTTTCTACCAAGAGTAAAATCAGGGCTAGCAGGTCAGTACTTGTAAACAACTTCAAATCGATGTAACACTGTATATGCAACAAGAAAAGAAAAAAATCTTTATGGTGGGGTTCAGACGTCAGTCTCAAGGTTGCAATTCATTCCTATAAGCAGCCAGTGGGGAGGACTTTTAAAATAAAGGGGAAATATCTTGATGGAAACCTTTCAAGGGACATTTGCAACTGGCCATGTCAATCACATGTTTGAAAGCTCACTTTCACGAAAGAAGACAATATTAATTTATTCTGTTCCTGGACTGTGCCAACAACAGAGATAGTATTTACTTAATCCAACCAAGCAAATACAATGCAGTATGATTTTTTTCCCCTTTGGTAGTGCGAGCAGGGGGCACACAATAAAATAGCATGAGTTACTGCAGAGCTCGATAAATTCAGCACAACATGTCTGACTTTTCAAATGCAAATATACACTGCAGTCAAGATGGCACACTTCTGTTAAGCGGGGTAGCAGACTGAAAATTACGCATTTTAGTAGCACCTGAAATAAAAAATGGGGCAAAAAAATACCTCATTGTGACAATCTGAGAGAGTCCAAGTTAGAATTTAAATGACATAAACCAGAAGAATATTTGAAGATCTGCCAGCCTATTTCCCCACTAGACTGTAACATGAAAGCAATCGCTTTGAAAATGGCACAATTGAATGGCACTTTGAAAATAGAAACAATACAAGATGGTTAATGGCACTGTTAGCGGGTTGTGCTTCGGGACCAGCCGCATGCCTCAGCACTGGCAATTTCTTTTAGAAGTCCTTGAAGTGTGCTTATTCTTGGTATGATCAGGAAAAATCACCTGAATTGGCTGTCCTGGAGAGGTCCCTCACCCCAAGCAGAGCAGCAGGCACACCGCTGGAGCTTACCTTCCTTGGAGCCAGTCCGATCCGCGTTTGGCCCCGTGTTCGGGGTATATTTTGTGTCTCTAGTGGCAGTGCTTTGTTTTGTCCAGTCGAAATTGTCTGTGTCATCTTGAGTGAAAAGGCAAATGTTACCGTCCTCAAACCCGCAGTGGAACTCTCCTGCCAACGCAGCAAATGAGCAGAAATTTAGTGGCTGAAACTATTCATCCCGTGCTTGTTCGTCAAAGTACTTGTCGATTAGAACAAACACATCGTGGGATGATGCTTATTAACAGCACTGGAAAATAGACCTACATTCATTTTACGCCAGCTTCTAGTGTTTAGTGTCTGTTTTGTTTTGCAGTAACCTCAATGAAAAAAGAAAAACCACGGTCATCAATCTGTACTGGTGTTACTTGAAATCATACTCAAATCCTGTTGTATAGCTCCTCTTCATACACTCACATGTACACAATTGCCCTTAGAGACATTGTCTCCTCTTACCCAGCTAGCACTTCTAAAAAGCTGAGAGCAGGCAGCATGTCCATAAAATATGGGCTATGGGGGGAAAAAGTGAGAAGTGGGTTATTTAGGTTTAGGGATAAGAACAGGAGGGAAAGGGGGACAGTAACTTTTCAGAATGGAAACATTATCACCAAGTGACATCTCCTAAACTATTCTTGGTTTTCAGTAGGGATGGGAAAGCAAGTAATGGCTAAAATGAGAGCAAAGGAGCTTTAGGGTAGACATGAAGAAAACCTCTAAAAATCAGGACAGTGAAGCACATGAATGGATTGCTCAGGAAGAGCACTGAGTCCCCATCACTGGATTATAATAACCAATTAGACAAATACCTGGGAGGAAGGTTTAGGTCTATATGAACCTATATGGGCAGGACAGGTGACTGTATCATGTCCAGAAGACACGTCCTACACTTTCACTAAGATTTCTGTTAAGTACTTTAGGTCAAGTGGTAAAAGTTTGGGTCTAAAGAATAAAACCACCAAGAACCCCACAGAGGATTGCTGAGATCCTCTGCTTTGCAAAACAGAGGTCCATGAGACACACTAGTCCAGTGATCCTGCCTGCCAGGTGATGGGGGGATGAGCAAGTCCTTCTGTCAGACATTTAGGAACCAAAACAAATCAAAACTCCGAGGTTCAGTTTTCACCTCAGAACAGAATAAAGCCCCATGTAGTAAAATGTGCAAACGCTTAATTTTATGCACATGAACAGTTCCCGCTGAGTTTACTCTTGCAGGAAAGTCAATTGATTTATCTGAGAAAACAAGCAAATCTCTCTTCTCCAGGGACAATGCAGCTGTCTGCATACTGTGTCAGCTACAGCCTCCTTTCGAGGGGTGCAATTTATATTCATTGTTATGAGGAACTCTAACACCAGGCGCCGTGGGATTATTCATCTGCGTTAAATTGAGAAGGTATGTAAGTGTTTGCAGGTTTGGGGTTTTGGTGAACTATAAATCCACTTAAGCCACTGGAGCTTCGCTGTAAATCAGTGAAGACAGGGGGACCTGGAGCTTAGCTTGGATACGTACTGCTAAGCAAGGATGCTGGTCTGAAGCTTATTTAAAATCAGGTAATACTGCAGACTGAAAGAGCAGCCTTGAAAAATTCATTCCAAAGCACCAGCTGCATTCCAAGCCTTCCTCATTCTGCTTCTGCCCATCCAAAGAACAACACAAATTGTACCCCCTCCACAACAGCCAGCATAAACCACCACTCTAGAAAACCAGGTTATCACAGAAAATGCAGTGCATAGAAACTACCTTGGCTATTAGCACCTCAAGTAGATTGACTTGACTTCTCAATAAATCCATTCACTTTATTGGATCCTCCAAGAGAATTAATTTCCTAAATCACTGTTCCTTAACTGGGAAACATGACTGATAACCATCGGCACGAAGGGGAGCCAATTTCAGGACCTCGCACCTCAGTTTGGCTCTGGAGGCAAGGTCTTCTGAATTGAAGAACTAATTAATTGTTGGACTTCTTCAACAAGAAGTGGCAATATAGAAAATCATACAATGGAAGAGCACCATCATGAGCATTGCAGAGAAGGAATTCAAGTAGAAGCCTGGTTGCGGCTCTTTCTGAGAGATGAGCAAATCAAAGAACGAGGCCACAAGGAATACACGTGCACAGATTACATCCAAAATCCTTGGGCAGAGAAGCATGTGAATAGATGTAGACAGACACCTCCACCCTTATGTCGAAGACCGGGAAGATAATGCAAAAACCCTGACAAAGCTCTTGAAAGACACAAGGACTCGAATGAAGCACTCTGAACAAAACGCCAGCTGTGCCTCTCATCTCCAAGAATACCTTTTATACGGCTTGAGCTCCCAATTTGCTTGGTTTAGACTATATTCTGTGCGTTTGACTTCCATCTCCACTTAAGCAAGCCCTTCCTACAGCAAAAACGGTGCTGCTTCTACACAGTGTGATAAGATTACAGGGCAAAACAGTAACTAAAGGAGAAAAGTTCTGAGTACCAGATCCAGTCCTGCAGCAAAGTGAATTAAAGCAAAGGATTTTCAGCCATTCAGCAGTTTCTAACACTGCCCCTCCAGTACCTTCAGAGCTGCATTTGCATGTCGCACCATGCCCTCAGAGCTTCATTAAGAAATTCCACATCAGCAGAACAAAAGATTTCTCTTCAAGTTAAAAAAAATTAAATAATATTCAGGCCAGATGAAAAAAGGTAAGTAAAAGTTTGCCATTTATTTAATAGGAAAACACTGGTTTCATGTGGGACTCTGCCATGCGGAATACATTGGAAAAGGTTAGTGCTAAATACTCTTGGCACTAAACACTTCTTAAAAAATGGCAGAAGAATAAAAAATGGGAAATAGTTCCCCAGGATTAACTCAGTACTTTTCTTATGCAAGAAGCAGGAGTATTAAAGTAGGCCTGGATGGTCCTGACCTGTTCATTAGTGGGGCACACCGAGGGCAGGAGGAGCAGCCGGCCCTTCCCCAAGCACCCATGGCTGCTCCAGCTCATGACACCCCTCAGACCACTACGGTTTGCTGAAAGCCCTAACAATGGTGCCAATTACTATTAAAGATAGTGGTCAATTTTCATGAAAGCACATGCCAGCTCCAGAAGTGGATTCAGGTTATTAATAATTTCATTGCCAATTAGGGCAAAATCTGAAACTGTTCTCAAGGTGAAACACTCTTCATTGTAGTATGAATTATTGTCGTCTATTTCCATAAAATTCAAGTTGAATACGACTCTCTAACATCTAATCTCTTCCATTATGCAGGCGTAACATCTAGATGCACTAATTGATATGAAAACCTTATGGTTTAAATTAAATGGTTTATATTATACATTACAAAATAAAATGTAGATCTGAGGCTACATCTCAATGTTTAAGTCATTTGGTGCTACTTGCATTGCAGACATCTTACAAAAAGGAAGGATTTATGCAATGTGATTATTCCAGAAATGAAGTGGCAAGAACGTGACCTCAGTTTCCAATACAGGTGTCTTGTCCCAGTTGAATACAGCTCTTACTCTGAATACAGCTCTTACTCTTCATTCACAATGGCGTAAATAAAATCAGAATTCAGCCCAATAGGTATAGAAAAAACCCAGAATTTGGTTGATGTTATACAGTGTACACCATCATCCATTCTGCATTTTCAGTGAAATAAAATGAGATTGTAGAAAGAACGGATAATGATGAGGTTGAATTTGTTATGGAAGACAGAATCTCTCTTCTCCAGCTTACTGGTTTGAGCCCATTTGCAGACCAAGATTTCTTCTCTGCCAAAAGATTTCACTCAAAAAGTCTTTGGGGAAAAAGGCAAAGCAAAATTTTACCACCTCTTTGCTCATCTGAAAGAAATCACACTGGCTACCCTACAGTTCCGGTAGGCAAACCTCCCATCGCCACCACTGCAGAGAGGCAGACCTGGAACGACGATGAGGGAAACGGTGGAGAGGTTGCCAGAGGTGCCCTCGCTCCCTCGCGCCACACACTCCCTATCGCAAGGGCAATTTGGATGCCACCTGCAGTGTACTATGCGCCTGCTAGAGCTGCGGCTTTTAACTGAGCTATAGAGACAGTCTGAAAATTAGGCAGTTTCAGATCTTAAAATCATAGCGGACTACAGTGTGAAGCACTCGGGACTGCAATGCATTTTCTTCTTAACTTCATAGAGTATATATTTAATATATTAATTAGCAAGGGTCTCATCTACCGCTCATTTAAGTCAATGGGAGTGGTTTCTTCAGCTCCTGTGAGCTTTGAACTAAGCCCTGATTAATTATTAATGCATTGCACAAGATCTTCCACAAATAAGTTTAAAATTTACAGAAAGGCTTAGCTGTCGCGTGTGAGAGAGGGGCAGAGAGGCTGCTCGCGCAGCCCGGCGCTGCTTTGCTGCCCGATTACGGCTGCACGACAGCAGCAATAACGGCAGACAGAATCCCCTTCCCTTTATTTTTTGCGTCTGTTGTTAAAAGCAAGAGTAATGGCAGAATATGCTCCCACAGCAAAACGTCCATGTGCTGTGGTGTGGAGGAAAACCATAAAGTAGATGTGGGGACTGTTAGGAATAGGGTGGTTTTACTGGGACACACTAAAGCTCCAGCCCAGTCTCCTGTCTGCGACATTTCTAGGCATTTGGTGCCCACCAAAAAGTTTAAGAACAACCTGTAAGAGAAGTCCTTTCTCCCCTGCAACATCCCCGAACCCGAGTGCCAGCACAGTAGCGAATACATAGTCAGAGTTTGCATTTTGAATCATGCCTGTGGAGCTCTCTCCTGTGAATTTGTCTAGACACTTTCACACCCTAGTTACACTTTTGGTCTCCAACAGTTCTCTGTGCAAATGAGGTCCATGATTCCTGTATGCACTGCATGAAAAAACACTCGCCTTTTGGTTTTAAAGCTGCAGATGAGCTTCTGATTACCCTTGGAAGTATCAAAATAACTCAAATGTCGTTCTTATGCAAGGATAAATGAATTCAGAAAATTTCATAAACTGACTTTTTCTTTCAAGATTTTTACCGTACTTGTTGAGGCGCAGCCACAGTTCCTACACAGTACTTGAACGTTCACCTATTTAGTTTATCAGTATTTAGCTACTCCCATGACTAAACCACAGCATCACCCATGCACGCTGAGCTGCAGCACCCACAAACACATGCTATTTCAGAACATTAGTATTTTCCTTTAGATTAACTCTTTGGGCATTGGGAAAGAAGGATGAGCTGAAGCTACAATTTTTCCTTTCTCCATCTACTCTTGCTTTAGAGCCTTGGCAGAACAAGAGGAATGGCACCTTCGGCCGCCAGCCCATCTTGCACGCAAAACTAAGGTGGTCCCTGCAATCCATGGGCTGCAACTGAAAGCGACATACTTATCATTTACTTTTTAACTGTAAGGGACAACAGGTGCAAGGACAATTCTTCATACACATAAAAGCTATGAAGATAAAGAAATACTTACGTAGATGTGGATTTACTGGAGCTGGAAGACAGAGCAAAAAAATAAAATTAGCACAAAGAAGAAACTCTAATTCATCAATTTTCAGATTATCCTAAATTTCCCGTTTTTCCCTCCCCCTCTAGACATGGATCATGGCTCCTACACCGGGACAGCCAGCAAAGCTGGTAACTTCCTTTTTCAGCAAATTTTGTGGCTCCCTGGCAATGCAAAGGCAACGATTTTGGTGAGAAACGATAGCCTCTCCCATCCACGATGTGTACGCTCCACCACTAGCACCTGCCGCCTGGGGAACAAGATGCTGTAATTAAGCATCAAACCGAGATTATTGGCACAGATATTGTAAGTACGGGGACAGCTGCACAGCAAAGCTCCAGGGTGATGCCTTTGTACAGGAATCCAAGAAAAACTACAGAAAGGATGAACTCATCAGAAGGAGATGTTCTGCATTGGACCTTGCTTATCACTTAAAATGTCCTTTTAGCATTGTTCAAGAATACTTAACATAATGAATTACCCTTCTACTCAATGAATAATACTATTCTTCAATTTAAGATGTCTCTGTATATATGAGTCTTAAGAAAAATACAGCACTTCCATTCTTCTTAGAAATGCCAATTTTCCTTTTAAATAGCAGCAAACACAAGCACAGCAAGTTTGTGAGAAGAGGTTTGAGCTCATTAGACCAAGGGACACAACCAAGAAAACGCATGAGAGTCTTGTGGCACACAAACCCTCTCCTAGGGAGGATACGCTTTAAAGAAATTTAAGACGACGACAAAGGAAGGTGAAGTGTGCTGTCCTAAAAAGCTGCCAGCAGTGCCAGCACACCCTGTGCCTGCTGGAAGAGCCCCATTCAGTGACCAGGACAGGGACCCACCAGCACGGCTGGGTCTGAGATACTGCTCTCCTGGGGCTCTGCTCTCGGAGACAGAGGAGCAGCAGTGCAGCATCCCACCTCTCAGCATCCCACCTCTGCCCGCTCCCCACCCCATGGCAGAAGCAGCCCATGCTGACCCCTCACCTTGGGAGGCATCAACAATAATTTTTGCCAACGTTGCAGAGAACCTTGAGATAACTTTGCTAAACAATATTACTTCTGGCTGTTCTTTTATGGGTCTGTGTGATGCCTTGCATGACATGTCAGGACTACTCGGTACTGGGAATCTTTGGGGAAACTGATAAAACTGGCACTCATTTCACAGACCCTTGGCAAAATTTTAAAAACCTCTACATCCATAATTGTTTAATATCGAAGTTCATCTACTTAATACCTTAGTAGGATGAAACAGAATGAATGTCAAACCTCGACAGCACCTACAGATATCTTAACCATGGGAATGGCTACCCAGGTTTAGGTCCAGAGTAACCTGCACAATGCTAAACACGGGAAACGGGGTTTGAATGAGAAATTGCTCTGCAGTCCTGTGCTACCTGTTTGCAGCAGGGTAAATTTGAAGGTGGATGACTTAGAAAACGGAGCCCTTCTGCTATAAGCCCTTATGCATGCGAGAAACAGAGGGGTGCTAAGCTCAGAGTTGGAATTGCATGTTATTAACAGAAAATCCGAAATAAAATTTTATCTCCAATTAATGGGTACATCTGGTAATGCCAGACGTCAGAACGAGCGTTGCTGCGTGTTTTCTTGCTGCCCTTCCCGTGCCATGGTTACAGACATGAACTCCTGGTTTGTGACCCCAGCCACAGATTCTACGTAGCTCTAGATTCAATCTGAAGTTTTCAAAAAAGGCTCTAAATTAGCAACGCTGCCATTTCATCTCGCCTTCACTGAAACAAACGAAGAGACTTGCCCCAGTTCAATCTTCTTAAGAAACTTAGTCATTACATTATATTAGATAACCTCATAGCTTTTACCAACAAATTACCTTTCATTCTCCGAGAAACATTCATTTTCTGAAAACCTTGAGTGACTGAACTTGGAATTAGCTGAAATTGCCGAGAACTACATTTACTGATGCTTGATTTGTAACTAAACGTACGGGCTTTTATGAAAACTATCATCAGCGTGTAACCTTGAGTCATCCTATTCAGATTGTTCACAGCAGAGCAAAAAAGGCTTCTCGCCAAGCTCGCTTCAGTTCACACTGATTGACAAAAGCAGAAAAACAAATTAAAGCAGTTAGGCTGAACTTATCTAACATCATAAAGCAGGGAAAAAAACCCACGGCAACCAAACAAAAACCCAGAAAGCCCACTCTTCTCGTACAGCACGCTGCTACAAGACAACGCGCGATGGCTCTGGCTCTCGCTGCGGGAAGGGAAGGTTGCTGCGTGCACGACACACAGGTAGCAAGTTGAAATAGCCATAAAGGGAAATTAATGGGTGACTGAGGGAGTAAATTCCCAAGGCTGACTTCGAAGCGTCTGGAAAATCTGTGCACCTCAGAGGGTTATCGCTGCTCTGCTCAGCTGACCCCGGCCCGTGCTGGGAGGAAGGTTTTGCTGGCGGAGAATCTCGGGAGGAGAACAAAGTGTCACGAAACGTTTGAGCTTGGTTAGAGCCAAGACGGATGATCCCTTAAGCTTCCTGCCCTTCCTCCAGCAAGCAGAGAATAAAACCTGATGGAATTTCAGTTTGTTGGATGATTTTACTTTTCAGTCATCTGTATTTGTGCAGGTCACAGCAGGAAAAATGTGGGCGGAATGGTTTTTGCTTCTGCTAGGTGCAACTGCATTTATGCACAGACCATTGAATTTCCCACATGTCCTTCCCAGCACAGACACTTGGTCAGCTCACAACTGAGGTGGCCTTCAGAGACTGCAACATTATGTCCCTCCTTTAAAAAAAGAGCTGCAAACCAAGCTTTCTTAACTATGGGAAACATAAAGGCAGAGGTCAGTAGAAGCATGCTACATGTTCAGCTGTTATGGTTTTTACCACCGGAAACTGGTTACTTGTGGTAATTACCACCAGCACCTAGAAGCTTTAATCAAGATCAGAAGCCCATACCTCTAAGCACTTGGTTTGCACAGGAGAAGCAATATTCATTGTTAAATATTGGTACTCTACATGGACAAGGCTTTCTTCCTCCCATGACAGCAATTACGCTAACTTACTGTTTATACCACTGTGTAATGCTGGAAGCATACGTTTGTGCAAACTTATAAATCCTATCATTTATGCCCTATTTGGTGCCAATTTTATTTTTCTGGGGCCTGGCAATATAATAATAATAATAACAACAATAACAGTAATAATAACCACAATTACATACTCTTCTTCCATACAGAATCTGGGGAGTGTCTAAACCTCACCTGAAAATACGCAAGCCGGACTACAAAGCAACCGGCCACCATTGTTTACCTGCCGCTGTCACGAGGGGTTGACTCTACATACCAAGAGTAGTAACGTTGGCTTGTTGGCTTTTTCCACAGAGGGGAGCTAAACTTGCTTCTTTAATCACTGGTTAACTTTAAAAATATGTAAGCATAAGTGCATATCTAAAGCAAGGAGTGCTGAAGTTTTAATTGGAGTAGTTGGAGAACTTTACAGTCAGTTCATATCAAATCGGCTGACATAGATTTATGTAAAGTGATGGAGATTATATTTAAACTGTTACTGCGAGACATGTCTGTTTTGTATTAGCCTACAACACACTCATTAGTGCTACTAAAATTGCCCTGTTTGTATTTACTCGGCAGACTGTGTTCACTAGCAGAGTAACATATGTATCTACCAAAGAATTTGTCAAGTGATGTTTGGCTGTAATTATCAGTGTCACTCCTACTGTGACGATTGCTCTTTTCTCCCCTCCTTTCAGCGTGCAGAGGAGACAATAATTCATGGCAGGCGAGGGATTTCCCTAGGAAATGTTTCCGGCACGGGTAAGTTTTTGATTCATGGGACTGGATACTGCGGGGTTTTTATTTTGTATTTACAGCTCCTGCTTGGGATGGCAGGGTATACTGTACACAGCTCGTTACTGAGGTTTTCCTGCTTTAATAGTCTCCTCATTTTGGACATTCAGATGGCTACCAGCAGGCTAGCACGCTGGAGGGAGTTATTTTTATATATTAGCAATTTCCACGTTAATCTTCAGTTGTGGGTTTTACTTTAAGAGGTGATGTGCTCTGCATCATGGACACAGGAGTGTAACCCCCCTAAAAATGACTTCACAGGTAGGATCCATGTGGCTCAACTTTAGCGATCTAAAAGTTACACACCTCATCTAAGAGTGTCATTGGAGTGTCTCTGAAGCCACTGGAGAGATACAGCCATGTCCAGGGGGTGATTCATACCCTGGAAGAACTCTGGAGAAGCCTTCTCCTCTCTCGTAAGGCAGCAAACACAACCAATACACTAGAAATGTCATATTGATCCTTACACGCTCTTCTAGAGAAATCAGTTCTGCATGGTACCTACCCAAGATTGTCCTACTGCAAAAGACAAGCTTGAGCTGTCAAAGTAAAACCCTGGTAGTGCATGGCCTATCTATCCTATATTTGTGCAAAAATAAACCCCAACTGTAAAAGTTAATGCATTTCTTAAAGGCAAAAGACGCTGCTACCATTTTTAGCAACTCTAACTACAACGTGTCTGATCTGCTTTTCACACTGGCTACATTGCTTTAAAATGGGGTGAAATCCTATTAGCCTGTGTAAAGATTAAAAAAATAAGGCAAAAAATGTTTGCAACTGGAATCTTCACCAGTAATACAAATATATTAGTGCATTTTAGAGCTAAGAAAAAAAGATTTTACTCTAAGGGTGCCTGAGCACCAAACAGGTTGCCCAGAGAGACTGTGAAGTCTCCATCCTTGGAGATATTCAAGACCTGAAAGGACGCGGTCCTGGGTCCTGGTCCTCCAGAAAGAGTATTCCTAAAGTGGGCTGAGAAAGAAGGGCTGACACTGCTAGAGGCCCATGTGCTTCTGGAGTACTGACCAAAACTGAACGCACACAGGCACACGCACACATGCACACTCTAAATCCCACTGAAAACAAGAAAATTCAAATGTTTTCCTCCTTGCCTGAGGTCTTACAATTAAAAAAAAAATGCAATGGGAGAAAAATGTAAAAAATTATCTTAGTTCTCCGTTTAAGAAACATTCACATGATGTCTTTTATTTTCTGGGTACTGTTTATTTCTTACATTGATGCAGGCCTGCTGCTGTGCGTCCCGCTAGCCCATTAACTGCTTTTCTAAGATCCCGGCATTTCAGATTATAAGTATCGGATTTGCACTATAATAATGTATGTGATATCATTATTTTACAGTTGAAGCTATAACATCCTTAAAATTAGCCTGGTAATAGTTTGCTGACGCTATAGTCATTGGATCAGTTCTGAGATAAAAATGCGCATTTTAAGCACAGAAAACCTCAGTGGTTCTGGGATCCCTTTTCCAAGGGAAGTCACTTTAGGTTTATCTTATTGATATGAGCATCTGGCTCATGATTTCTGAAGCTGTGAATTTGTCGGCACCAGAGTAATAGCACCGCGTCGGGCTCTGAAAGCGTCTCTCCATCTGGGGCACAAGGCAACGGCCTCCTCTCTCCTGGGCGGCTGGATTCTGCACTGGCACCTCATCAGCGCGTTTGAAACGGGATGTTGTTCACATCTGCGCTAACGGCAGATCCTAGCAGAAAAATTTGCAGCAGACAAAATACGCCTTTTATGTTGCATGGGAACGTTCTTCCTGCCAGCCAGGGGCTAGAGATTTAAATCACATAATGTTTCATTAAAACCTCAAACTCAGCGTGGTCGTGAGCCATAGCCAAGACCTCAATCAACCTCCCAAGACTTGCCAGAGTACAACCACCATCAAAAACCAGCAGTAGTGACTGACTGACCTAAGTGGTGTTTTTTTCTCCTTATAGGAACACTGGTCGGTATTTAAGTCATGGGAGCAATTTTGAGGTCCATGGCAGAGGGCAGTGGCTGCCTGGCACGAGCTGGCTGTGAGGACGCAAGTCTCCCTATCACAGCCAGCACGGACAGACTGTGGTTGCTGCAGAGAAATCCCAAATGTCTGAATGAAGCTTCTGCTCCTAATCACCTTTGGGAAGACTCTGGGTCATTCCCTTGTGCATGTCTTTCCTTGTGCAGGAATAGTATCAGAATGGCCACCTTCTCCTCACTGGTGTGGTTATACCTTTAGTAAACAAGTCCTTTTAATTGAGATTTTGTTCTCATGAGCTTTGGGAAACATAGGCTTTGCAAACACTTTCTTGTAACAGGCGAAACCTAAGATTCATCCTTCATCATCGTTAGCAGATCTGTCATTAGTGAAATGTGCAACGACATTCTTTAGAATTGATGTTTAAGATTTCTTTATGTACTTTTTTCACTTTATATTAATACAGTGATAAAAATAACGTACGATGAAACTGAGTAGGGCTGAACTAATCATTGATCATGAAGATTTGCACATACAATGCACAAGACGTAATCTTTTTTCAGATTTGTTCAATATTTTAAATTATTTGATAATAATTTCTGAAAGTAATTCTTGACCTATAGGTTGCTTTTGTGCCTTCTGCTGCACGTGATTTCCTGCTTTGGGCTCTCCTAGGTATCTCTATAGCACTACTTACTGTTGGAGCCAGCTCCTGGAGCAATTGGACCTACGTGAGTAGCTGTGACTTGACCTATGTGTCACCTGGCTTTTGTCCTGCGGGATTCGCAATGTTCCTCAAGATAGAATGGTAGAATGGTTGGGTTGGAAGGGACCTTTAAAGGCCATCTAATCCAACCTTCCCTGCACTGAGCAGGGACATCTTCAACTACATCAAGTTGCTCAGAGCCCCATCCAGCCTGACCTGAAATGTTTCCAGGGATGGGGCATCTCCCACCTCTCTGGGCAACCTGGGCCAGTGTCCCACCACCCTCAGCGTAAAAAATTTCTTCCTTATATCTAGTCTGAATCTTCACTCTTTTAGTTTAAAGCCATTACCCCTTGTCCTATCACAACAGGCCCTACCAAAAATTCTGTCCCCAGATGATAAACTCATACTTTCACGATTCCGTGTTTACAACTATGTCCCCCTGGCACACACTTCCCTTTTTCAGTTATAAAAACTTTCTGCTCCACACATCAGGTTCCCATTGCAAACCGCACAATGACATCTTTAGTAGAGCTACCTTCTCTCTAAGGTACCTCTTTCCCATTCATTGTTATCTTTACAGAAGAAAAACTAAACAGTGATCCAGTTATTCATTAAATAAATACCCAGAGAAACATATTTTGAGGGATTTTTCAGAGCTCTAGGAAGTAATTCCTGGCAATGCTGGGAGACTGAATGGAAGGACATAAGAATACTGTAGTTTCCTTGTTAGATTAAGGTGGACAAATCTTTGTCACGGCATGACCTTTGAGAGTAAAATGCATAAATGCCCTTTTCCACTTGCACAGGACTAGAAACAGTCACTTCTTTTTTTTTTAAATCATTCTCATTCAAATAAAAACTTCTCAAAAAGTGCTCATTCTGGGGCTATTTTGATGATACCAAAACATTGATTTGACACCTTCAGACTTCTACTTGTTTTGTAGATAAACTCATTGCCCTTCAAAGTGTTCAAAGTAAGAACAAACTCTTGGAATGAGCTATTTCATGAAGCAAACATTAATTTGTTCTATTTTTTCCCTTCATTTCACAGAAGTTTTGATATGATTTTGCATTTTGGTTATTCAGAGGTTTGTTTTTTGTTTTTTTTTTTTTATTGTGAAACTTCCCAGAGGTGGAGACTTCTGTTTCCACCTATTTCTACCCAGAACCCTCCTTCCTGGAAGCCCACACTCGTCCCTTGCAGCATCATTTCCAGGACTGGCAATCAGTTCACACAACACAACCCAGTGCAGCCATACCCTGTACAGCAGACCGAATTGTGCAGAATGTACCGCAACGCATTTCCTTATACACGAAGATCTTCTTACCACTATACTTGATGACCCGAATAGTCGAGTCCCCCTCCCCAAATCTGGTGATGGGCGTGAGACGGACTTCATACGCCTCTGGCTTGATCAGCTCAGTTAGGTTGTAGGTAATTAATTCTCCCTTTTGAATATTTCCATTCACTGTAATTTCCTGTTCCCACCAACGCTGTTGTCCAGCCTAAAATCAAAAGAAGGATGCAAATGTCAGAGTTTTTTGGGATAGAAGTTGTCTTCACCGTAGAAATGAGCGGGAGCACACGCAGAGCTGTGCTACCCCGGGTGCCTCCTTCGACCTTCAGACAACCCAGGAGGATTAGGGATACAGCAAGAACGCCGACCTCCCTGAAATAACCCACTGCTGAGCATTTCTGTAAGAAAGCCATGAGACCACAGATTTCAGACCCATTTTTTCAAGAGGCCACCTGCCTGCCATCTGCCTGTCCTCCTCTGCCCGCCCAGGTCCCGCACCAAACCCTGGGCAGCCCGATGGCCGCAGGTGCCACACAGGACGTGGACGTCTGCTGCATGCAGGAACAACGCGGTGGTAATTCAGTTCACGAGGAGTTCTGACGCTCACCAGACAGAGACTACAGCAGGGGACGATGCGCCCGGGTTGCGACGGCGTGGAAGCACCCAAGCATCCAAGCAGATGCTGCGGCATGTTTCAAAACCTCACTGAATTGTTCCATCTTTAGGAGCCTGAATTTCTTTGCAAACCTGCCCCTATGTTTACAACCCAGTTGTTAAAATGTTGAATAACCTTTGTCTTCCCTAAAAAAAAAAAAATGCTGTTCATTTCAGTTTATTTCATCAGCTTACTGAGGCTGAATTTACTTGATCTCAAAGGCTATCCCTTTAAACCTGACCACGTAAATTGGCTCCTCATGTCTAGTAGCCCAATTCCCTCCATGATTTTACAATAATCTTGGCCAACTGCGGCGGCAGACGTGTTTTCTGCCACTGCGCGCGTCAGGCTGGGACAGCTGCCTCTCTGAGAGCTGGGTGCTGCCTCCTCGTTAGAGGCAATGAGGTTTCACAGCTGTCATTTGGGGCATCATGTGAGGCTAATAAGAGCATACTGAAGAACCGAAATGCAGTTTGATTTCCAAGCACTTACCACTTTTGTTGATGAGGGAGAAAGAAATAGGCTAGCCATTAACGGCCTTAGTGCATAATTATCAGCAATCCTTGTAGTCTCAAAGATGGATGGATTTCAGAGAACAATGAAAGTCAATATGAGCAAACAAGAGGCTGTTTTATTAAAAAGAAAGCAAAGCATAGATTTTTATGCTTTATAGACTGCACAATGTTTTCAACATCAAAATCCATAGTTTCTTTTATTTATATGCCTTACCAAGAAATGGAAAGAAAAAAAAATCTAATTAAGAAGAAGGCATCACACAAAGAGAGTGCCACATTGCCTCGAATATTACTTTAACTAGTTTATAGATAAGCAGAAATCATACACATTTTGGGCAGCAGAGTGACTTGACATTGCAATATTACTTGCAGATACTCTGCCTTATTACAGACGCTATCTGCAGAAAACAAAGGAAAAATCATTAAATATTTACCACGCATCCCCAGAAAACTGTACAGGTGCAGTGATGCTAAAATGAGATGTTCCACTAAGCTTACCACACCTGTCAGTGCACTGAAGTTCTTACCTATTACGTGTTCACCAATACAGAGTTAATTAAGGGCAGAAAACCTGTTATTCCAAGACTTTAATTTGCTGATGCAATAAAAATGTACATTGAAAACTCTGAAATCTAGTGTTACATCTACCACATTTCACCAAATAAACTACATTTGCAGCGAGATTAACAGACTCCAAGCTTTAAATTCATAGCAGTGGGACGGAGATGTCAATACTTTCATCATTAAAGTACGTTACACAAGCACAGCTATATGCCCATTAAATAAAACTCGGACTGAGAAGCAAAAAAGTAAGAGGAATTCTTAAGAAAGTTGGGATAACGGAACAGCTCTAGCCATCAGCTTCGCTTTGCTGCCAGCGATGTCAGTGTATGTTTTACTGCGCTTTGAGCCTTTGCAGGGCTTGAGTTAGACCAACGCCGAGTGCATCTGAGCCGTTATTTCAGGGTTTCCGCTCTTGCCCGTGCTGGGTGAGCCATGCGGGAGGCTCAGGCGGCTCGTCAGGGCTGGCCCCGTGGGGGTTAAGTCATGCATGGGAGAAACGCTAGGGAAAAAAACATCTCAGATCAGGTTAGAAATGTAAAAACGAGTTACCGTAAGGAAAACCCACACCGCTGCCTGCCCGACGTGCAAGGCAGAGGTACGTCGGGTAATACAAATCCTGTACGCGCACAGCGTGGCAGTCTGCCTTTGAAACCCCAGCCCTTGTACCAGAAAGCTTTCGGCTGGAGGTGTGGGTGTGCAGCAGGAGGAGAGGTGAGTGCATTGCTGAGGAGCCCGGGCACATCAGCGCGGGGCTGGGAGCTGCGAGCTGCTGAGCCCAGAGATGCTGCAGCTCAGCAACCTACAGTGTCTGCCCCGAGCAGCACCCCCTGAGTGTCTACCCACTGCAGCATCACCTTTCCCCTGTTGCAAGTATTAAAAGGACCCATTTCACAAGATGACATCAATGAAATGTCCACCACGACTTGTGTCCTGGAACCGTGAAGCGGTCCTCTGTTAGTGGTTTCCCAAGGCCACTACACTACAAAGAGTTATTAAAGGTGATAAAGATACTGAAAAAATGTGCATTTATATTGTATCTTTAGAAGATCGGAGCTCATGAAAAATTTCAATTTGACAGGTTCTGTTAGATGCCAGCTCTTTCACAGCTCTTTGTACCTAAGTACTAAGATTAAAAAAAACAGACAATAAAACCCAAGGTACAGCTTGCTTAACACAAATTCAGTCTTTTCTTCTCTCTTCTTTAGACACCCATGAATGAGAACATGCCACGGATACCTGCTTCACCCAGGTGTTATTTTGACACCCCACAGCTGGCGCAGCAAACATCAGCACACATGAGGGCAACTGCTCCTCCCGTCCTCTGCTCTGCCCACCAGCAGCCCTGCTTTCATGCCATGCACACCTCCCCTGCTCCCATCTCACAGAAACCTTCCAGGCATCGCTGAAATCCGAGTGCGCAGGAGAGAAGTGACAAATGCTGTGTATGGTCAATGCAACGTGTAGAAAAGTGCATGAAGGTGCGAGGACAAGGCTCTGCTTCTCATGCACTTCAGGTAAAGCAGCCACTGAATTATGACCCAGGTCTCGTTCCAACCCCCAGCCATGGGCAAGGACACCTCCCACAACACAAGGTTGCTCCAAGCTCTGTCGAACCTGGCCTTGAACACCTCCAGGGATGGGGCAGCCACAGCTTCTCTGGGCAACCTGTACCAGGGGCTCACAGTGAAGAATTTCTTCCTGGTATCTGATCTAAATCTCCTCTCTTTCAGTTTAAAACTGTTGCCCCTCGTCCTATCGCTCCCCTCCCTGATCCAGAGTCCCTCCCCAGCTCTCCTGGAGCCCCTTTAGGCACTGGAAGGGGCTCTGAGGTCTCCCCGGAGCCTTCTCTTCTCCAGGCTGAACCCCCCCAACTCTCCCAGCCTGTCCTCCCAGCAGAGGGGCTCCAGCCCTCGCAGCATCTCCGGGGCCTCCTCCGGCCCCGCTCCAACAGCTCCGTGTCCTTCTGCTGCTGGGACCCCCTGAGCTGGAGGCAGCACTGCAGGGGGGTCTCCCCCGAGCGCAGCAGAGGGGCACAATCCCCCCCTCGCCCTGCTGGCCACACTGCTGGGGATGCAGCCCGGGGTGCTGGTGGCTTTCTGGGCTGCCAGCACGTGTTGCCGGGTTGTGTTGAGCTTCTCATCCCGCAACACCCCCAACACTCCTCCTCAGGGCTGCTCTCCATCCATTCCCTGCCCAGCCTGGATTTGTGCTTGGGATTGCCCCGACCCACGTGCAGGACCTTGCACTTGGCCTTGTTGAACTTCATGTTCACAGATTATTTATAACATTGCAGAAACAAACTGAAGGGGCACCGGGATCTTTCATATACATCGAATAATGCATAAGGCACCGTGCTCCTTCACAGGCTGTCAGGAAGCCCTCCCAGTAATGGATAAGCCTTGTCTTGAGCAGACCATTGTCCTGGAGAGGAAAGTGGTGAGTGTGCTGCAGAGAAGATATTAAGGATAATGACAATAAGATTTAGAGTGTATTTTTAAAGCACTGCATGGGGAATTGGCCCATATGGATCTTCTCACTGGACCTGTGTGAATGGATGCTCACCATGCCTAGCGTGGTTGAACTGGAAAGCGCTTCCAGAGAAAAGCTGTTGCTCCAAGGGGAGAAACTGGAAACAAGCCTTTGTGAATGTCTGTAAATTTACCAAGTTGCCTAGCCAGTCAAATAAAATGATCTTCTATTTTAAATGTGCAAGTATTTTTAGTGTTGTATTTCTTAAATATAACTTTTACATTTTCTAAACTCAACACGGCTATTTTAAAATGTTCTTCAAGTACATCTAAAAAAGCAAAAATGACCAAGGTAAATGAGATTTTTTTTTCTCAAAGAGAAAATTTTTCATTCGCGCATCCCTGCTCCCATACCGAAAAAAAATTAAAAAAAAAATTATCCTGAGAAACTCCATTCTACCCACTATTTCTGACCATAGCAAACTGTGGTAGAAGCTGAACTCACCATTTCTTTATAGACAGTGATTACAAGGCATCTACTGCAGCTCCTGGCACAATTTCTCAAAAGCTTTATAATGCAGAACGATTGTTTTATCTGAAACACACACTTGATTTTAACGTGAAAACAATAAGCAGCAGTTTATGGAATTCACAAAAGAGGAAAAAATGTATATGCAACTAATTCAGCCCACAAACAGAAACTTAAGGCCTATATATTTTTTTTTTTATTATTTTGCCCAAAGAGCTCCCCCAAAAATGTAAGTGATGTTAATATACTGGAACAGAAGCTGCTCTGCAGGCCTCACAAAGACTGCTGGTCCTTCAAAAGGAAAATTCCCTAATCTTACTTCTGTTGTAATTATTGCTGCTTGTTCTTTGCAATGGATTCCAATTTTTATTTTTCTTTTTTTTAAATCAAACTATCAAGTTGAATAGAAGCAACCTTTGCAAGGAAGATTAAAAGCACTTTCTATGCCCCAAAAGTGAGCGGTATACTACCAAACATAATTTCATGATCAAGTCTGTCCCTTTCACAAAATTTAAGAACCAGAGAAACAAAACTCTGGAGAAAATTACCTAATTTTCAACATTAAAAAAATACTTTTTTTTTTTTTTTTGAAATAGAGATCATTAGTGGTTTTTTAAGCCACATGTTTTATGCCATCATGTTGATTGCCAATTACATTTATGAATACTATATCAATAAAACTGTGCTTCCAGTTGTGTGAGTTAATACTGACTTCCTGGCAGTTGTCTGAAGTTAGCTAGCTGCTGCTTAGGGGTACTTCTGATTACTTACAGTGGATTACTGTAAAAATATTCTCTATTAGACCTGGTCTTTGGATAAGGAAATACTGAAGCAGAGACTTCAGCAAATAATTTTAATAATTAATACTTCATGCTTAAAGTTTACAATTACCAAAACTAGTCATGACATTGTATGAAATTCAGTTGCTGCTTTAGATTTTCACTCTTTTCTACACCCACCCAAACAAAAGCAATAAAGAAGCTCCATTATTTTATTCATTCTGAAAGGAAAACAATTTGATTTTTCATTTCAGTATTATGCATCCTAAGCCAGTACTGGATATTGGTATTTCTCCATAGGAAGCCACACAAATCTTTTTGCCTTGCAATGAACACCAGCTCTGTTCTAATTCTTATTTTTACCATGGAAACCAGGAAAAAAAACAAACATCACAAAACTGTCACTAGGTTTGACACAAAACATCCCCTTGCCTGATTTTTCAGCTCTGCTGTTGAACAAATAAATAAAGAAAATCACTATCTGCACAGCTTTCACCACGTTCAGCTTTCAACCTTCTCTTCCCATTAGGAAGATAAGCCCAACAGTGGGGATGGAAGTGAGGTGGCTGCATGGAGGCACCACCATGGGACATACCATGGGACATCTGCACCTGGGACACCCCTTTTGGAGCTCTGCCAGCAGCCCGGGCACCACCGCGGAGCCGATTCCCAAACCTGGTGTGAAACAGCAACGGCACCCTTGGCGGACAAATATTAAAACTGTTGAAAAGAAGCATCGCAGGTGAGCTCGTCTACTTGCTGACATGATACAGAAAAAAAATGAAGCTCAGATCTATATGGAGTCGGAGAGCCATGCAACCAGCTGGAGGAACAAGGGTCTTCCAGCACAACATTTTTAAAGGTCTGCACGATGCTGAGGCACCTAACGCCAACGCTGAAATGCCCAAGACACCCTAAAAATAGGATTTAGGTTCCTACAACGCCTTAGGGCGGTTCAAACTCCTAGCCCGAAACTGGGGAGGCTCTGCAAAGCCAGACCCCACGGAGGAGGCACCCAAAGCTCTTGGTCACTCATTGCTTGGCATTAAAGCACCAAGAACAACCCAGCCCCGTGCCCTTGCTGCAGTGGCACTGCCTCTCTGCCTCCAGAGATGCGAGCATCATCTCCTCCTTGGACAGGAAGGAGCCAAATCCGCATCACCCACTTCCTCCAAATCACCTGTGCAGCCTCTCCCTAACATTCAGGCTGTGCCTTTTTATATCACAAAAGTGAAGATTCATGATTCAAAGAGAGAATACCCAAGCAAACGTAACCGTAAAACATCTGCCTGCCTGTCAATTCATGAGTCCAGAGCTTTAAAATTAGTAAGAATGAGGATTTGCCTGAAAAAAGAGTTTTTGGAGGAGAAAAATTCTTACAATCAAAGCCCTTTGCCTTACCAAGATAAGGATGAAATACATTTTGGGAAATTTACTTTGACCAATTTGAAACAACAGTTTTCCAATGGTTTTTGAATATTTGTAAAGCACCGAGGAAAAATCACATTTGTTTCTGGAGCATTTATTAGCATTATCATATGCCTAACCCGTAATTAATTTAGCAGAGCATGCCTACGTTCAGTCAATCCAGAGCACAGAAGGCTTCACGGGGACTCCTTTTTTCTTAGTTACCTTTGAATATTTTGAAATCTTTGTTCCCTAAAGCTAACAGAAAAGCAAAACTTATTTGCCTGACATCAGAGAAAGGGGACCGTAAAAGTGTGGCAGTGTTTTATTGCAGCAGACTGAAACCATCTCCTCCATGCTGTCAATGAAAGGGTATTTATTCTGTGCCTGTTGCTGAGAAACACTATAGTCTCTAAAAGACTTGAACATATAGATTTCTTGAGAAATTAATCCTATGGGATGATTAAATATTGATTGCCTATATGCACAGTTATGTTTATAAAAAATAAACGCATCCTTAGTCCATTGTACTTGGCCTATTGATTTTAACCATAAATTTCTTCATTGACTCAAAAAGTCGGACAAGCATCTCTTTAATTAATGACAACTGAATGCAATGTAAATTAATCTACTGTATACTCCCATAAAAAACTGTGGCGGTCTTTAAAGTCATTTCTTTACAATTTATAACAACGACGACAATTGATTTTCCTTAATAAAAAAAGAGTTTTCTTTAGCAATTATATATATAAAATAGCGCTGCCCGTTGCATGGGCAAACGCTTCTTCTATCTGCACGCTGCCGAGAGAATACTCCCATTTAGTGTTTGCCTTATTTCTGCTGTGGAAACCCAGGGGCTGCTCTTCTTTAACAAGTTTGCCCAGCAATATAATCAGAGCTATCTGGTTTTGAACATAAACCTCATCAGGTAGGTGGCTCTTGTGTCATCTTCATTTCAAAGGATAGTTACGGCCGTGAAATGACTCACAGTGACAAATATCTTTAATTCAGGCAAAACCAACACGGCAAACTGCAAAGCATGTTCTGCCGCGCTCATCATTAGTTTATTTTCCACTGTGCATCATGTAATACTGCTCTTGATGACATCTCTTTTCTTTTCAAATATTTTGACACGCGATCAGCGGAACTGCCAACACCTCACATTTGTTTCCGTGCTGAGCTGGTACCCGCTCTCGGCTCTCCCGCGAACACCAGCCACCATCGAAGCGATAGGCACCGAGAAGTCAAACCCAGCCCAGAGCGAGCACGCCGGCAGGTTTGCTTGCCGGAGCCAGGGACACGCTCTGAGCCAAAGTGCCCCGAGCAAGGTGGGACACCATTATGGGGCTGGAGATGTTTGCTGGAGGAGCACTTGGCCACCCCTCCGCCGGGCAGGACCTGCCACCAGCACCCAGCGCTCAGCCCTCCTTCACCTGGAGAGGAGTCGTATGGAAACAGCACAATAAACCTCTTCTTTCCCTCTTTTCTGCCTGGAAAACCGAGTATCTAAAGCACGTTTAACAGTGGGCACAATCTTTTTCAATTAGCTGACTTCTAATCCATAAGAACAATCGCAGGCATGTAATCGACTTTCTTCTCGCAGGATCACCTTAACAATCATTCTGTATTTGCTCCCACCATTCATTTCACTTATTTTGTGTTTACCACGTCGTGTAATTGGTTTTATGCGGTACACACAAAAGCATAAAAAAAGTTCCTTCTTTCTGTTCTTCTTTTTTTAAAGTAACTAAAAGTCCCCGAGTCTTTAGCAATTAGGAGCTTGGACTCCAAAGACGCAGAATGTTACAGACGCAGTTTTTATGGGCTACAAATTGAGGGATGAGTGGCTCAGATGTCAGAAACATCTGTCCATGATCTGAATTTTTGGACTGGTATTTGAAGAATAAAAATGATGGGAACAATTTAAGGAAAGCTAGGCATGCGAAAGCTGGAAGCTAGATGATCCAACAGTTAAGTCCTCTTTAAATATGTATTATACCTGAGGTTTTAAAGGCAGGGTGGAAAATGGTAACCCAGGAAAAGAGAGAGGTCATTTTTATCAGAGTAAAATCAAAATACAGCACAGTTATCTGCCAAAAACTTGTCGATTGAAAGATAAAATACACTTCTGGTTTTCCATATGAATGAATGATAATAAAAACATCTTTTAAGTTAGGAATTAGGACACTTCAGTCCATTTGCTAAGTAAACTGTAATTTAGGATACCTCATAGCTGGAAGGCTGCTGTTTCTTTGCTTTTAACCACCTTACACACAGGGATGAAGAGCAAACTATTTTTAATAGGTATGACTTTCTTTAATCAGAAAGGCAATAAAACTCATCCCTGCACACTTTTTCCTTTGCAGGAAATGTGCGTGCACGGGTATGAGAACTGTGCTATGGCACAGACAGAAAATTATATACTCCGTTGTGCAGCCAGTGACCACGCAACCTTCACAGAAGTCCCTTTCATGAGCACATAATGTGTATTTGAATATGTTTGACCCCATACGCCGCCGAATGAAAACAGACGTTAAAAATACAATAAAGCCAAACGGTGACCAGAAGGAAGCGCGCAGAGAAGTGACCTGCTCCGGGCTGTTTGAAGAGACTTTTCTCATTATCTGGGACTGGGACCGCTGACATCTGTGGACTGAAAATAAAGGAAAGGTAGGAACTTTAATCTTTCAAATAACAAGCTTGAACAAGTTACTCTCTGGTTTACAGGCACCAGTTGACTTTTTATTACTTCTTTAAAGCAGAGCCGTTTGTTTTCTAGGTCGCCGCGGCTGCAGCGCTGTCGGCGGTGCAGAGAACGTGGCTACGGCCTGCTGAGGAGCGGAGCAGCCACCATGGAGATCCGAGCTACAGACCCTTCGTGTCTGCTCCGGGCAAGTCTCACTTGCTTCACTTGCTTTCATGCTGCTGGCAGTAAATATCAGAGAGCTGGAAGCACTTGCTTGTCGCTGCTTGAATGTTTGAGCAACATGGGATTCACTAACTGACACCAAGGCCAGGTTGGACGGGGCTTGGAGCAACCTGGCCTGGTGGGAGGTGTCCCTGCCCATGGCAGGGGGGGTGGAACTAGATGGTCTTTAAGGTCCCTTCCAACCTAAACCATTCCATGATTCTCTGATTCTATGATCACTTATAAAAGATCTATGTGAATCTCTTTGGTGAAAAACAAATTATGGAAAGGAAACACTTCCACGTGATGCCCAGACAGCACCAGGACTGTTCTGAGCAGTGGCAGGTTGCCGGCGTGGAGCTGCACTGGGAGCTGCAGGTGAAGCTGCTGCTTCCACCCACTCCGGAGCTGGTATGGAAAAGGAAAAAAATATCCACAGCCACCCAGCCAAAACTGGGCATGTGCTCAGTGAAGCAAGAGCTTGAAGGTGAGGTCCAAAAGTGGGTCTGATGTTTGGATAAACTGTGAGGAACGTAGGAACACTCTGAGTGATGTTTGGGACCAACTTTGCACGCACTTTGAAAACATACAAGAAAATGTCAAGGCAATTAAACATGTAGGGTTTCATGGCCTTTTAGCACAAAATCCTGAATTTGCCTACGTTCCTAACCTGATGTGAGCTGTGCTATATGAGTTTGCTAATTTATTTCATGAATTTCAGGCTCTCCTGGACTGATCTCCACTTTATCATTGAATATTTCATGAAAGCAACTACGGGAGTCTTGGCCACCTCCAAAGGCTGACCAGGGGACACGTACATCGATACTTGAAAATACAAAAACTTGGAAGAATCTGGGTCACTAATTCCAAAGCCAAATCCAAAGCTGAAACACATTAATGTCAGTATACTCTTCAGAGAGCTACTAATGAGACAGAAGAATATTTCTTATGTGCAGACAACATCTTGGCAGACCTCAGCACCTTCAGAAGCAAGTAGAGGATGACCAAATCTATGCAGTCACCATGATGAAAGACACACAAGGTTGCACTCATCCTTCAATTCAAGTTCTGAGCAGGACAGTTACAAATGGAAGGCTGTGTGCAACAGTGACCCTGAGAAATGGAAACTCCCCGTACTCTACACTGCTTTTTCCATAAATGCTACAGGCAGGAGGACTTATAGTCTCCTGAGTGACACCATGATGCGAAACAGGTGTTCTGACGGTGTCACACGTGCCAATTTTATTGCTGATTATTTTGAATGCGTCCGCACTCCACGATTTAAGCCAAAAAAAGTGAATGCCAGTCTGCCATTAATAATAGATGAAGTCTTGTACCCACCAGCTAACTCAACTCTCAGTGCCAAAAGGGTCTTATAGATAAAAGGCTGCACCTCACACCGACCATGTTCCCCATCCTTCAGGACCGGCAATCGTTTGCTCTCAGGGCTGTAATGAGTGGCCCTGATTTCCCCACAGCACAGTGTGTATCTTCATTACCACCCTGACCCATGATGTCCTAACCCTGTGAGGTTCTACCATGCCATGTTTGGCTTGACCCACTGGAGATGCGAACATTGACCCACATTTGAATGCGAACAGTGGAAACACCCGTCAACTGAATGTAGGCAGCATGACTCTGCTCTTCGTAAGGGTCACAATGTGTAGACTCAGATCAGTCACAACCTTGAACATGATGACAGCACATTCAAGTCAATATCTTTTTTTTTTCCTCCTTAAAGACAAGCTAAAATGTGATATAAACCAAGAGAACCCATTTTAAGACTAAAACTGGCTGGCTCCCAGATCAATTCACTAAAGTCTACAGGATTAAGCAGGGGCTGCACTGTTCCCAGCCCCAGCGGTGCAGGTTCTCCTGCTCTTTTGCTACTGCTAGACATCTACCAAAAGAGTTTTTCAATTTTTAATCCCCGTTTTGTTAGGGATTCACAAAAGGCGGGTTAATTATTAACCCACGTTAAGGCTAATTTTTGGAGAAAGTTCTCCCATTCCTTCTCAGTGACATATCAAATTCGAAGTTCACGTATTGGGAAACCAGGCTGGCGTCGGCTCTCACACTTCAAAGCGCACGGTGCAGTGACGTCGTGGGTGAGCTGGGCACTGCCAGTGACATGTCTGCCAACAGCACAGACGTGCTTTTCCATATTAAGCAGCAGGTTTATCTGCAACAGGCAGACCATTATTTTTATCAGGGCAACATGAGATATAATTATCAAAGTGGCATCAAGATTCAGTTCCTAAGTTCAAATTAAACGCTTCATGCTTATACCAACAACTACATTTCCATGATCAAGAAACTATCTAGCCCAAGATATGTTTCATATTTCAGTGGCGATGGCTTAGTGAGTATCCCCCAATGCTACAACCTTCTCCAGATGGATCTCGAAGGACAGATAGCGCACTCCTGTCACTAGTGAACCAACTCATTTTCTTGTGATTTCTAAAAGCTATTTACAAATGACCATATTTTTTCATACAAAATAATTACGTAGTGGCAAATTAATGACTGTAGCTGCAATCAAGATGACAAAGCCAACCCTTTTAAAGTACGGCACACAGGAGCTCTGCTACTTAGTCAATCCTGAGAACAAGCAAGGTTGTCTTGCTAAATGAACTGGAAAAACAAAGCTGCATTTTAAGCAACCTACATGAGTCTCTGCATAAATAGATCAACGAGTAATAATGCAGTAAGACAAGCGCATGATGCCAAAGTGCATTTCTAAGGAAAGTGAACATACTGATTTTGCTTAACTTTTTAAGTAAGAATGATTTTTTGCCAATAAATAACAGCTCAACTGTCAGATATGAATGCTTCAACAAAACATTTCTTAAATACTTAAGACAATCACTGCACGAGAGGAAATAGCCACTAGATGTTTAATGAACTTCTCAAAATGTAAATGTGATGTTTTAAATCAGCTCAGAAACACAGATGCATTGCAGTAGGGTGCTCATTTGCTTATTGAAAGGCAATATGGTTTGTATTCAATTTAAACATATGTATGTTCCAGAGAATAAAGAATTCTCTAACAGCAGAAGAATGGATGAAGCAGTTGTCTTTAGGGCCAAGTCACTCTCATTCCAACAATTTATAATTTTTGGTATGTACATTATTTGATGAAAGCACTTATGTAGTATATACACTGGCTAGTATCTTCTGATTTAGCTACAAACAGCCCTCACCTAGAAGCAAGCAAAATCTGCAACTAAGGAATTGCACACCTAATTGCATTATTAAAAATGGATAATTCTCATTTACCATCTCTTCTCTCCAAACTGCAAGTAAAATTTGCACAGGACTTTTAAAAACAAAGAAATCCTTCCTTGCCTTGGTTGGATGAACGGAGACAGTACAGCCCTACGGAGCAGAAACAGGTTTAGTTTTGTAATGGCACTGCACTTTTTTTTTTTTTGGCAAAATATATTATTTTACAAATTTTTTTTTTCCTAAATTACATATATCTGTTTCAGTAAGGACAGAATTTATGGTGAGAGACAGCGAGACTATGCCCAGTAAAAAACACCCAAGTGTCTAGCAAACATCTGGGATTCCTAATCTATTTGTTTAAGACTGATACGAAGGTCAGAATGTTTGAAGGTAATAGCTGGTTTTGCAGAAACCTGGAGGCAGGAGCCAAGGCAGCATCCCAGTAAGAAGTCCTGGTCTGCAGAGTTCCCAGCGCTGGGGTTTGTCCTGCACTGGTTGTCCCTTACGCAGCCGTTAAGGCTGCTCACGGGGAGTAATGTTGGAAGTCTCAGCTTTGATCATTGGTAAGTAGGCAATTCATCTCATTTGTATTTTTTCACACCTACAGATCTGCAGTGCTCATTTGCTAAATGCACTCATTAACAGCACTAGGGAAAATCCAGGCAGACCTCAAACAGATTTAATAGTTTCAGTTCATGCACCGTCTAGACATGCAGACACTTATTCAACCTGAGTGGCCTTAGAAAGAGGTCAGGAAGCTCAGTAGATAAATATTCCCTCTCCAGGTTGCCAGAATTGCTCATCCCAGTGCAGAGGGGAGATGCTAAGAGATGTGACAGCTTTCTTTGCCACACAAGAGCACTTCCATTTGTTACCAAAGACCAGAAATACAGTGAATACTCAATACCTGGCCAACAGAAAAAACACTAACTGGACATTTTTCACTGTGAAGGATTGTGCAGTGAAACTCCATGTTCTTGTTTGAGTTTCGTGAAGACCATTGCCTCCCTTGGAGTCTAAGATCTTTTGCCATGCTCTTTAACATTTCTACCAAGAGCTGCTGCTGCAGCGCTGAGTTTGCAGATAACCTGTCCAGGAGACCAGATGCAAAGCCTACAGAAATGGAGAGACGTCTCAGGAGGGTGGTGAGAGGAAACACTGCACAAAAAAGCCCAGCGTGAGGGTGACAGCATCTGCTCTTGGTGACATGGAACGTCCAGATTTCAGGTGACGCATCTCTGAGCATGAACCTTGATGCTGTCTTCAAATATGCAGAGGTAAAATCCCTTTCCCAAAGTGAGCCCTACTAGCAGTGAATATTTCTGACCTTGCTCTATGTTTTCGTTTCAAAAAATTATCTCAAAGGAATGCTGTGAAAATAAGGTCATTACAGCCCATGAAATAATGCACGGGTGTATCCTACCGACACAGGAAGAATGCAGCAAACCTATCTTCAGAACAGGTCTTGAAGGTGGGAGAGCAAAGAAGATGTAAGGACACTTATGGAACAGTCACAGGGAAAGAGATGAAGCTCATACAGTGAGGAACATTGATTCAGCATTTCAAACAGCTCTGTTCTGGAGAATTATTTAATTTTGGGACACTTGATGGTGTCAGGAATAGTATTCTTCAAGCTACTTCTGCATGCGTGAATGCTGCGTGCTAGGGGAGAAGCTCACTTGCCATGCAAGGGGCAGTGGCGGTGGTGAACTCACTGACGTGGGATGATACAAATTTCAAAAGTGCAAATAGTCCAAAGGGAGCTCAACCAATTCAGCAAAGAACAGTACATGAGGGGACAAAATGTCACAGTTGAGGTGACAAAGTTGTCACCTTTGGCTCAGACCCCTTCCACCTCCATTCCCCTTGAGGTTGCACCTCTTCTTCAGCACCCGTTGCTTGTCTGGGGTGCAGATAAACTCCTGGGATAATGGACCTATGCCTTGAGCAAGTGCAGATATTGCTAAGTTTCATCCTGATATCCTAACATATTTTAACAGGGTACCTGCAATATACTGTACAATTTCTTTATGATTCTTAGGCGTTGATGCTGCTCTGAAACTATCTTCACTAAAGAGGATGCATCCCTCATCAGAATTAAGTTTCTGTAACACTCAAAGGCCTTTTGAAATAATTTATGCTATCTTTTACTATGACGCAGAGCACGCTGCATGCCAGACACACAGCTCTTAATTGTCATGCATTTACCGAACGATATATGCTATAATTTTCATGTGGGTCTTCAATTTTCAAAGTTTCATTGCTCTATTTCTCTGTTATTTTCCATTTTTGCAAATCCTTTAATATTTCTGAACAACTATGACATCATATGAAATGGAACAGGATATGCTCCATGTGGAACCCGTTCCAAACACTGGCGCAGGTTGCCCAGAGAAGCTGTGGCTGCCCCATCCCTGGAGGTGTTCAAGGCCAGGTTGGACGGGGCTTGGAGCAACCTGGTCTGGTGGGAGGTGTCCCTGCCCAGGGCAGGGGGGGTGGAACTGGATGATTTTGAAGGTCCCTTCCAAATCTAACCATTCTGTGATTCTAAATCAACACTAACAAGAAAACCATTGCTGTCATTTACAGATTAATTTTTTTTAAACAGTCTTGCACTGCAGGAATTTATATAAATAATAAAACAAGGTAATGAAAAATATTTCTAGGTAATCATATTTGTTGTTTTAAACCTGGATCTGATCAGCATCAAAATCCCGACAGCCTGCTGTTTGCATTCATTGGCCAACTACGCAGCAGCAGGGTGAAAAAGCAGTCATGAAAACACACATCCCATCTGATCTGCTCTTCTGCTGTTTGTACTGTAAGCGGAGCACGTTTTCATCAAGTGCCCAGCTTCTGCTGGAGGGGTGCCCGCGCACGGCTCGGCAATTTAAAGACAAGCACATCCTTGTTTGGGTGGTGCAGGTGATACGTGCGATTCCACCGCTCCACCTGAGGCTCCGGCTGCAGCACACACGGCCAGAGCTGCGCTTCAGTGCACGCACGGGGACACCAGCCAGGGGAGGCTCAACCCTACCACGAGGGTTTAAAGGCAGTCGAGAGCAAATAACTTGTTTACTAAAATAAATTCCTGCAGCTTGAGTAATTTCTCTCACTAAATTGCTCTTCAGTTCACTCCATTTTCTCCTGCGTCTTTCCTAAAGTTTGACTGATACACTGCATTTGTCAGCGGTAATCAATTCATATCGCAGATTTTTCTGCCGAGACAGAATAAATGAAAGCTGAGTGTGACCACCATGCACAGGCTGAGGCTACAGCGTGGGGTTTGATTTTGGCAACGCTGGGTCAGAGCACACGCTCCTGACTACAAATAAATCTGCATTTTTTTTTCACTGAAGGGAAACGCGCAACGAAATCCTCAGGTTATGTCAACGTCACTGCTTCAAGCACAAGAGCTCCTGCCTGTGCAGGATTTATTATAATATTAATTACATATTATTAGAATTGCCTTTATGGAATTATTACTTTGCCGTTGTTGGCAAAAGTCAAGAAGGAGACTTGGCAATAGAGACCTCTGGCTCCTGCAACCTATAAATATACACATATAGACACCCTGAAGAGAAAGATCAGATATTGCCCCAAAATGCAAGGTAACCCAGGAGGGGGTTCCACAGAGCTTTGTATGTAGCTAGGGAATTCATACATGGTCCATGTTTTTTTCTTTTTGACTAATGTGATCCTACCCTTCTGTTTTTTTCCATAATTACATCTTTCTCCTTGACCGGTCCACATGCTTTCACAACACTGGTGGGACCCTCCTCACCTGCTCCACCTCTGTTCCCCATCAGATCTGACCAAAAGAAAGAGCCGGGTTCAGAAATCACCGGCAGGAACTTCAGGACATTCTTGTGTGTCTTGTTTCCTTAAGAAACCGGACTAAAAAATTAATATGAATTAGGTATTAAAATCAGTAATGAAATAGCAGGAGTTTATGCTTATATAACGAAAATCAAACCAAGGCAGCCCCAGCAGGCAGTAATTGCTTGGATCACATCAATATGTTAAATTTTGCCTGTAAGGTTTTTTTGGGGGGGAAGAAAGGGAGTTTAAATTTATTGTCCACATTTTGCGGTAATGTGAATGGGCACAGCTCTGCTTGGGATGTCTTCTGTTTGCACCTCTAGAAAACACAGCCCACTACCTCCAAAACCAGGGAACTGGTTTCTCTAGAGGCGCTCATGTCCCCGACCAGGGAGTGTGGTTACTGTCAGGAACACCTTCGGTAACTAAGATACCACACGATAAAAGTCAGAGCATCAGGCCCTGACAGAAAAAGATGTAGTTATGTGTATAATTTTTACCTCTGAATTTCTTAAGACATAATCAGTAGAATTTTTTTTTTTTTCAAAATTATGCACAAGAATTTTCCTAATCTATCAGAAGACTGGGAGATATAACCATTTTTAAATGGCAATTAAAAGAATTTGGTACAAATCTCAAATGACAGCCCTCCGCTTGCTATTTTGAAACTCAAGCCTCCGTCTTGTGAAGAATAAGCAGAGCGGGTAGCAGCACTGCAAACCGAAAATTGTAAAATAGAACCATTGCTTCTCTAATTCAATTTACCAAACCCAGGGAAATCAATAACAAACATGCCTTTGCATGTTGCACTCATTTTTTTTTTACCAAACTCTCTCTGTCTCAGTTCACAAGTGCAGATATACCAGGGAAAAAGCAAAGCCTTGTTTAGACTTCCAAAAAGACATGCATGCTACGAAATCTTCAGGACAGCTTATTTTATTCTGTAGAAGGAGGGTTAAATTTTTTTATGAAAACATTGGAAATATTTCAATATACATGTGAATTTGCCTTTTCAACTCCCTCACTTCCTCCCCTGAAATTAATTACTACAGATGTGAGTAATTATTTTTGAATGGTTTTGAATACAATTTTTGTATACATTTTGATGTGTAGCTATTTTACATGTTCTATAGCAAAGCAAACGGAAATACCCAGCTTGCAAACATCTTTCCCATTGCAGAACGTGGTGGGATGACAGCACTGTGATCCCGATAGAAGGAACAGCTGGGGAATTACTACCCATCAGGTGGGGGCCTTGAGTGTGCTAAAATAAAGAAATTTCTCATAAGTGACTTTCTTTCTAAATAAATAATAAATAACGCTTTCACCATTTTCACACTATAGGCAGAAAAATGACACTTTTCTGTTCTTGTGACTCCCTCTTCACCTGACAGGACCTTCCCTCTCCCTTTTTGACTTTCTTGCTTCCCTGATATGTCATTAAAGCAAGCTCCACTTTTTTCTCAAATAACTTTTCCAGCATTTGCTCTGCCGGTTTCTCTCAACTTCTCTTTCACCAATGCTTAAAATGCCAAATAAGTTTCTCCCGTGTTCAGCTTTCCTACTATTAAATTAGCCTCTTGTGCCTGAGATATGCCTTTATTTTAACTCTAGTGACAAGGCAGGTGACAAGAAGCAGGATCTGCCAGAAATGTGTAACGCTGTTCCAGACATTCATACAGGGTGGAGTCTGGCAGCCCTATTCCAGCAGTATTAAGAAAATTAAAGCAAGCCCCAGAGAAAGAGGACTGGAGAGAGAGAGAGAGAGGGAGAGATGGTCCCACAGAGGCAATGGGCCATGCAATGGTCTGGGTTATTGAGCACCACCAAGAAGAACTTGGAGGTGGACTCCGAGACCTAATTCACTGCAAAAACATGCCTGTGTCTGAGACATGTACTCACAGAATGCAAACATCTCAAAATCCTTGAATTTTAATATAATACTATCCCTTTTGGTCACTGTAACAGACAACGTGGGCCCTTTAGGGGTCTAGGAGGTAACTGGACTTGCTCTGCCAGGTAAAGGCTGCGTACTCGCTGCGTGGACATGGTCCTGCCGAAGAAGCTGTCGAACCCCTCCATGACTAGGTTGGGAATGCTGAGATTAATTAACTTAATTTGTTCTTCCTCTGTTTTCAGATCTGTATCTTCAAGCATGAAATGTGTTGCACCCATTCTCCGCCAACTTGCGACCGTAGACTCTTACCTATTCCCCTTGACGATACCCTGCTCTAGCTGTACCTCTAATTTCCATCTTAGTCTGCCATACAAGACTGCGGTAATCATACATGAGCATCTCAAATGGACTTTCAGTTAGGCTCCACGCATCCCTCACTTTTCTGCTCAAATCTGTATTCAAAATTCCCCTTCACCAGTGGGAAAACTGCTACTGATGCTCTGAGGTACTAGAATGACGTGCTGCTCTTGGATCAGGAGCATGTCCTCCTCTCATTGCCAGCCTGGAAAAAGCTCATGAAAACTGAGCGGGGGAAATGGATGGGGTCAACTCTTTCTTTCCCTTCCTTGGCACGTGGAACTTGGATGGCAGGTGTGCTTACACATGCCCACATGCACCAGGATAGGTGTTCACCTTAATGCTTCCTAAATTTGGGCAACATACAGGAGAACACATGGTAGTGAAGGGAATGCTTAAATCTCTGCTTCCTTTGGCTCTGGTGGCCCAAGAGAAGTAGGTATTATATATACATTGTGGTATTTCTCTGCCAACTTCTGAATCATTCTTTATACCAAAGATTGGCAGCAGGACTGGCCTTAGACAGAATCCATTGCTCTCAAGGACTCTCCTCCTCTTGGGAAAGGGACTGACCACCTCAGGTTCCTTTTCCCCTGCCAAAATTGTCTAGACTGGTCTTACAAGAACTGCAAACCAGACCAGCTCCTTTGCTGTTATCTCTCAATAACGAAATTCTTTTTTTTTGTAAGTGAACAAGGCAGAAATTTCCATGAGGAGAAGACAACATCCGTAATAGCTCCTTGGAGGGACGGGGCCTGGATGCGTACTGCAGAGCTGTGCCGTTTCCTCAAGACATGTTTGAGGGCTCTGAGCGCTACCAAAGCACGTGAACAGCAGCTATTACACTCACTCAACAAGTCAACTCTGTGGCCATTTAGTTAGCGCCTCATTTTTTAAACCAGTTATTTGTCACTGTTCAATGAAAGAGGAGCACACTGCTTGCCGCCTAGATGCTCTGTCACAGCAGGCTTGGCAGATTCTGCAGCTCAGCATCCTCAAAGCCGATTAAAACCCAGCACTGGGAAGCCACCATCCATGTGCTGTGTCAACTGGAAACACAGGCAAGAGCCTGTGCTTGTTAAAAAATAACGTTGAGCACAGAACGAATCCCCAAAAGGCAACAGCAGGAGTGTCGGGGCTCAAGCAGAAAGCAAAGTGCTCTAAATAATTCCTGTTCCTCCCTGATTCTCCCAGGAGGGAGCATCCGTCACACACTGCCATGCCAACAGGACAAAGACTGAACAAACTTCTGCTCACCATCAGTGCGCTGTACGTGCAGTCTGTAGCTTTAAATACAGGGGTGAGTGGAGAGCTATAAAATGATCTTAATGCAAAACATACGTATAACATACATATAAATGCCATGATTCTTACAGGTTTTCAAATCACTTCTTAAATTGGTTAATTTTGTTCGTAAAACATTTCTTTTCAATGTTACAAAGCAACTACAGAATCCTGAAGGTCCAAGAGCACAACAGCTGCTCCTGGCATCCACAGTGACATGGCTCGTACCTCTACGGAAACAGAAGGGAATTATTTTCACTGCATTCCCCCCTCAGCACGGCATGGCTCCTTTGCTTCAGTGTCTTGTTCCACCTGCTTTCTGCCAGCGCTAAACCTCTGCCACTGGCCGTTTCTCTCCAGTAGTTTCTGTTGGCAGCAAAACTTCTCAAAACTCTGCTCGCCTGAGCTGGGCAAGGCAGAGACATCTCCGGCTCTACGATTGCACTGTATGCCAACCAGTGGAGATACTTGCCTGTTGCAATAACTCTAAGCCAATTACTCCTAGCAGAATGATTTGCCTTTAAGGAAAAACCCTAGTCTGCCACATTCTATTACCAGCCTCCTTTTTGCCCTTTAAAAATTCCATTATTAAGCACGTCCTTTGCCTTGCTTTCTGCAGCCACCTGACAAGCACAAAAATGGAGCTAAACTACTGTCTTGTAAGAAACTCTTGCTTTTATAAAATGACATTAAAAATATTGTCAATATTACAGACTTCAACAATTCCACAGAAAATTCACCGAGCCTAAACCTGCTATCTACTAAGTATTCCCAAAATACTGCCTCGATTCTGTCTCAAGTGAAGCAGCAACGTACAGGTCAGGTGAAGAGGACGCGTCGCCTGGGCTCCGGCGTTACCATTCTCAATGCAAAAGCCATTTCCCGATCAGATAAAGGTAATGGTGTTAATGGAATCAGCGGCAGATACCAAGACCCCGACCCACTACCTAGCCCACTGGCAGTGTTTGGCGATGCATTAGAAGATTAAAACAAAGATTAAGATTAAAACCGAGATTAAGAGCAGTCTCTTTTTACACGAGCAGCACGCCGGGCTGCAGGCTCAGACCCTCGCTTCCACCTGGAAATCCTCCCACCCTCTTTCTGCGATGACGGACTTTGCCCAGCCCTGAGCGGTGTTTTCTGCCACTGCTGAAGGATGCTCGGCCCCGCTTTCATTGTTAAATAAAAACAATAGCAAAACACAGTAAAAAATACATCGCTAACGCAAATAAACTATCTAAACACAAACAGTTCAGAAGGCAATCTGCTGGTAGCAAGTACCATTAGGTGTCAAAAAATAAAAAAAAAGTTTAATTATCACCCTTGTTTCAGGGGGAATTACTGCAATAATGGATGAGCGTGTCCGGATGGCTCACTAGGTTCTAAATCACCCACATTTTAAATGTGGCTTCAAACAGATGAAAGGTAAATATTATGATTAGCCTGACAGAGAGTGTTGTCAAGGAAATTAGAGTAAAGTAACTCTAGATAATTATATAAACAGATAATTAAAAGTAAATCAAAATGAAATGAAAAAAAAAGCTAAAAATCCTAATGCAATTAGTTTCATTATATATTCTTTTACTTCAGCAAATTCTTTTTTAAATTTAATAATTCCTCTCGGTACCAGGAATAACGGAACTGATTTGTGCCCAATGATGCAAACAGTTGCATATACATGTATTAAAAGTCACCGATTTTCATTTCAAATTAGTTAGATTCAGGCAGAGACAAACTCTGAGCGCAGACGAGCCAGCACCCCCCAGGGACCAAAGCCCTTCCCAGGATGTGACAACGCCACAACTACCACAGAAGTTACACAAGCAAAACCCCATCCACTCAGCATAAATAACAAGCCCAAACTGTATATTTATTTTGCAGCTTACAAAGCTCATCCCAGTAGGAGATCTGTGGGATAACGACATACTTTCTGAACGCGCATTTTCAAAAATGTGTATGTGCATCTTCAAGAGTCTGTCTTAATCCCTGATCTCTTTTTCCCTGCACAAACTATTATTTCAGGTATGAATAACCAAACATATACTTTCTAAATCAATCAGTTGTGGTATTATTTAAAGAAAAGTAAGCTCGATGGGAGTGTAAAACAAGACCGAAAGAATATGAGATGGATTCTCCCAAGTAAGCACCAAAAATTTGATTGCAGCAGGTCCAGGTTGGGAGCGGAGCTGGGGGCACGTGCCCACGAGCTGGGGAGGTGGGACCCTGTGACCCCAACCAGGCACGGCATGGCACGGCACGCCATGGCACGGCACGGCACGGCACGGCACGGCACGGCCTCCTCTGCTAGACCAAGGCTGGTAACCCAACTTGTAAGATATGACTCGGAGGTGGACATGGTGGCCACGGAGGTGTTCAGAGCAAGGAGCATTATTTTCAAACCATGTACTTTTCCTTGGGAAAGCCTAGCAATGCCAAAACCCAAGCTGTCGGTGTCAATCTCTGGCACACCGGTAGCGTTTGGCACGGACAGACTCTAGACAGGATTGCAAACAAGCGTTATGGCACAAAAATTTTCTGTCTTTAGAACACAAAGTTGTGAGATTTTGTAGGAACTTAGCTGTAGGAAGATCACTTTGCCCTGAGAAGGGGAGTAAGCAGAGGTGTTGGCATTTAATGAGAGTTTAAGCGATGCACAAATTGGTTCTTTCACTTTAATTGACTATTAAAACTCAAGCTTTGTAGCAATAACCTTCACAGGAGACAGATGATATTTTTCCTTTAAAATTGTTAAAGGCAAAATTAATGGGGATGACTATGTTAATTTAACAATTCCTCTGCAAGCGGGTTGGTCCCATGTTGCCTTAACACTGCCAATTCCCTCTGAAAAGTTCACAGTGAACCTGTGAATTTAGTGTGGTCAGCAGAGATGCCTTCGTTCTCAAGGATCACCATGTGTTTCCGTAGGAAAGCTACAGCTATACCATTTATCTATTTACATGGAAGAGCTAATAAAAGATACATAGATACATACAGAGAGATAAAAAGTTTAATTTCACTGCAAGTTTCTTTCATGTAATCTTTCTAGTGTATCTTGAGCCACAGCCTCTGCAAACCCTCTGAGGAACAGCTCTTTAATCTTTGGTTTTCACGCTGCAAATGTGCAAATTAGTTTCCAGGATCTGCAAGCGGCAGAGGACCACTTCTGCAAGACGGCAGCAAACCTTCCAGAGGAAGGAGAAACAACTCCAACTCACAGAAGATGAAATGAAATGAAATGAAATAAAACAAAGTAAAACACAATAAATAAAATAAAATAAAATAAAATAAAATAAAATAAAATAAAATAAAATTAGATTAGATTAAATTAAATAAAGGCTTGGCAGTCCTCACAGAGGTCAGTACGCAAAAGGAATGTCCTACATGAACAAATTTCTTTCCTCACCTGCCTAATCCCTAAGCGGTAGGCAAGGATGCGGTCCACAGCGTCGGGGTTCATCTGGGTCCACTGGAGACTGTAGGAGTAGACGCGGGGTCTGTTCTGCCACAAGGGGTTGTAGGTGTCGTAGTAGAACTCAGGAGCGTAGGCTTTGCCTGCAGGAGACATGAACAAAAATGGGAAAAACAAAAAAAACAAAACAGAGAACGATCAGGCAGCCGGTTTCGGAGCCAAGCGTTGATGCCCAACCCACAGCCGCCCTCTCCCCCTGTGTTTTGAGTCATTTGGTTAAACACCTTCTTCCAGAAATTTTGGAATTATTTGCCTCCACCCCCTTTTTGAAAGGATTCATGGCAATCATTTGGCTTTATCGTTAGCTCACTCCTCAGTGGTATCCGTGGCCCAGGTGTGGGCATGGAAGGGGAAAAATTAACTGAGCTCCTAGCAAAGGCAAGCTGGAGCGATGTAACATGCCTCTGCACTAGTATTTCATGGCCCAGCTGGCTGAAATAGAGATACCAAAACAATCTGCCCTACACTGAGCAGAGGAAGACTCAGTGACAGCTGCTGTACCTGGCACAAATAATAGGAAATGACATCCGTGAGCTGGAAATACTAGATGGATATTTCCAGCGACTGCTGCCTTCATCACATCTTCTCCTCTCCAACTTCCCAAGTCAAAAAGCACACAAGCCATCCTTTGTAACATCGAAGATGTGAACGCTGGTACCCTACATTATTTAACTGAACATACTGATTTGCACAACTGAGGGAAATGACATCTCCCGGCGCATCTTAGGTACATGAGTGTTTCCCCAGGATGTTATGCCTTCATCCTTTATAAATACGAAAAACCTAAGGACGATTTCCCAAAGGCATGACAAAACATTGCTTGAATTCTCTAAATTTGAATTCCCTTTGACTTAAACCCACGAATACTAGTGACACCCTTACATGCAAATTACCTTTATGTCTCTAGAGTGATTTTGCTCATAAAGAGTGATTTTGCTATAATAGCAAAAATGACACAGAGCACCCAATCTGTTTGCCCAGCCATGGGCATGTAGTGGCATCTGAGACGCAGTAGGGTAGCTGAGCCATCGAGATTGGGTGGAAGACACAACACAAGAGCTATAGGAGACCCAGGAACTGTTAGAGCCATAGCTGGAGTTGCGTGCACCATCCTAGAGCACCTCACGTACCACCGGCCACCTCTGTACAGCTAAATAAGTTGACTCCATAAAGGCTACAAGCAGATGTGGTTGGGGAAGGGATGCCTGCAATCAGAGCAGCCCCAAAAACCTTTGAGGGAACTTTGCTTCTCTGGAATACGCAATTCTAATGTACCCCAAAAAGCCTCAGTGGATTTGTCCTAAAGGAAAGTCAAACAATGTTACATTATGCACCAGTACGTGCCAAAGAGACATAGATCCATTTTCTATTTTTAAGCCATTTTGCATTGATCTTTCTTTAGCACACCATACCAAAAAGGCAGCATTGCTTCCATTTCTTAAAGCAAAAAGGTTTGGATTGACTTGAAACAAGTTTTAACAGCTGGATTTGTAGAAAGAGTTGTTAATCACCAGTTTTCACCCTGGATCTGCTTCAACAGGAACAAAACCTCAACTCAAAGACTGACCGTCTTCCATGGAACAGGTCCATCCTTGCCTTGCCCAGCTCTGCCTCCTTTCTCGGCAGTTTCTATGCTTTGAGCATGATGCTATTGGGAACAGGATGGGGGCAAACACAAACCTGGCTCTGCTGCGTTAAATTTTGTCACCTGAATTATGCAAAAAGGAGATGAAACATTTGCAGATGTTATCCTCCTGTGAAGGTCTAAAAGAGACTTTTCATTAGAGAAAAACTGAAGCAGAATGAGGTCTTTCCTGTCCCAAAGCTTATACCTCTGTCCTCCCATTCCTGCAGGGATTTTCTCAGTGGGAGTAATTACAAAATGGAATGAAAATACAGGACAGCCTCATGGGAAGATGCGGTCTGCCTGCTCATGTCGACCTATGAGAGGGGTATGCGTTCATTACTCACCTCTCTTAAGTCAGATATTAGGAGCTTGTGCCAAAATGCACACTGTATTTAGGTATTTTCTCCTCAAAACTATTCTTACTACAGGCGTAAACAGATATGGATGAAGAGGCATTTTGACCTAGAAGTCTGAGAGTTTCAATCATCGGAAAGGTAGTGAGAAGAGGGAAAAAGACCATAAAAAAATTCAAAAAAAAAAAAAAAAAAAAAAAGG
>RSEF01000005.1:62502182-62515683 GCA_003993805.1 Himantopus leucocephalus
TTGCTGGCTCATGTTGAGCTTCTCATCCCCCAACACCCCCAAGTCTGTCTCATCACTGGAGAAGCACAGCAGAGGGCTGGCAGGGTGGATGCTGCAGGCAAGGCCACTGTCTGCTCCCAGCCATACTGCTTGGCGCGTCCCTTGCCATCAGAGGGTTTTTAGTGGGTAGTTTGTTATAGCAGAGCTGGGTCGAGAGTGGTTTAATGGTCCCAGTTTCGTATTTATACAAATCCCTTGGAAGGGCTCACTGTTGGAGCGGGTAGGCTCTCCAGCCCCTGCCGTCAGTCTGGCTGCTTCCCCACAGTAGCCAGGAAGCTGATTTGAATTTATTTTTTGGTAGTGTTTTGTTTTCTACTGCGTTAAATAAAACCAAGTCAGGACCTGGAAAGCTTAAAGTGCCATTTCATTTTAGTTTTCAATTGCATATGAAAATAATCCTCAGAATAGCTGGAGGCGCCTGGAAAGAACAGCTGGAGGATGGAGAGACGTGGGAATAACGACTGCGGAGGGGTGGAAATCATATAAGCCTTTGCCAGCATCGTAATGAGTCCTGCAGTGCAGATGAATAGAGAGATCTTTCCTCAGCATGGTTCAGCATCCAGCAATCTGCTGGAGGCTGTGTTCCCAGCACCGGTTCTAACAGCCGCTTGTAGGCGTATCGTGCCCGGCTGGGTCTGACTCTGTTCTGACTCCGTTCAGGCCTTTAACCTCCAGAACAAAAAATGGCAATGAGTTGCCCAAATGGCTGCAGTACATTGTCTAAAGAAATAGTTCCTGATGTTTGCCTTAAACCTGCTGCACGGGAGCTTCACCGGGTCTCTGCCTTTTGCTTGGCTCCAGATGTTGCCAGCTGTTTGCCCCATCAGTGAACGCTGAGCTGTTTGCAAAGAAATATCCACAGCAGCTCTGAGATCTCCTTCCTGAAAGGCACCGCTTGATTAGGCTTCATTAGATCGGACTGCATTAGGAACGTGGTTTTCCTTTGCAGCTGATGAATTAATTACGTGTGTGGTTTTTATTACCGATTTACTCAATGTTGCAGCGTTCTTCCGCAGCTGCTCTTAGCCAGATTCATATCTAAATCCCCGGCGATGCCCCCGGCATTGCAGTCTGCTGTCCTGCCTGTGAAGGCGAGCAGCGCGCGTCTTTGGGAGCCCACACCAACATCTGGTGACATCCCAGGTACTGCAAACTCAGCAGCTCTTCTTTCCCTCTAGCTCCCGTCTTCACATTCTTTACTAATACACAAGAAGACCCCTCCATCCACCCCTGTGCACCCTAGGCCATAGCAGCTTGGGGGTGGCATTAAGAGATTTTTCTGATGTACCTTGTTGCAATTTTTTAAAAAAGAAAGAAAAACAGAGCTTTACTGTGAAGTCTACTGACTGTCCGCTCTGGGGGCTCCAGGAGAACGGCTTCTCTGAGCAGCTTTGCCGAGGAAGTCTGCAGAGCTGTATATCAAAGGAAAGCGCGCAGAATTCCTCTGGTTTTAGGCTCAGAACAAATAGTACCGGAGGAAGGTAAAACCCATTAAAATATTTGAATAGACATTATATAGGTTATATTGACTCTGCTGAGCTCTACAAGCACATATCAGACAGAAGACTTCCATGTATGTAATTCTGGTATACTTAGACATACATATTAATAAATTGTTTTTTGTTATAAAAGCACACAAACGCCATTGCCAACAACATAATACGCAGTAGCTGCTTTGTAACCTATAAAACACTTGCCGATGCGGCCTGGGAGACGAGGTGCTGCCTCTGCTGGAACTTGAAGAAACGCCACACAATTTTCCTGAGAGTAATCTTCAGAGACTGGGAATGATCTATCAGAGGCACAGGCGTAGACACAAAATAAAAAAAAAAAATGAAATTGACTGCCTAGCCCAGGCCTTCATTACCAGGCAGGATACAAATCCTAGCAAGTAACTTTCCCTCACAGGCAAACATGCCCTCAATAACTTAAAAAAAAAAAAGGAAAAAGAAAGAAGAAAGGCTGCCATTTTAAGCCAGAATGACTCTGACTTTCCACTGCACATCCCTCAGGCGATAAAGTAATTTACAATATGTTTCAATCAGATATTGGAAACAGTGCTTGCTTAAATCGTCTTGGCTTTGCCGGCATTTTAAATACGCGGTGGCCGCAGCGGTGTGGTTTAGCATCATTCCTGGGGTGGGAGGGTGGGAGTCCCTCCTCCTGCATCGCCCGCTCCATCACGGGCTGCTCTGCCTGGCAGCGGTGTGGTCCCCAGCCTGCCTGGACCCTCAGCCCCCCGATGAAAAGGTGTTACCTGACCTGATTTATCATTTACTGCTCTTGTTTTCTGTGGTGCAAATCCTAGCCCAAGAGTATTTAAAGGTTACTCCTTCTCTGTAGCTGACATAGATTGTTGCTAAAATAACATTCCTATTCGGTGAATCAAATAAAAAGTGGCCACGAATGCAACACAAACTGAAGCAGAGGCATCGGTTTCTCCTCTTTATTCCTGTGGCTAGAGTTGGGAGAGAGAAAGAAACTAATTTGCTTAGGCCCAAATGCAAATTGGAGAAAACAAATGAGAAGGTAAAGGCTCTGCTCAAGGCCACACAGTCAAAGTAAATTCACTCCAGAGCATGTTTTCTCCTTAACAAATCTTACAATAAAGACCATGATGTGATCCGCGCCATGAGGAGCAGCTGTCTGGTTTAAGACAAACAGGCATTCTTGCTGTCATTTCTCTTGATAGCTAGGGTGCCTTCATTTTCCATTTTATAAGCCTTAAGACATGAATGTACTTAGGCTAAAAAATTCATTAAACATTAATATAGAGCCTGTTTTAACTTCAGACTGTTTGCTTCCCAAAGATAATTGTTTAAGAGAATGAACTGTACTCCCTTTGCGGCTTTTCCATATATTTCTCAAAAACTAATACTAGAATTACGAAAGATAGGAATAAGTACAGCAAAGTAAATTAAATCAAATTGCTAAAGCCTTGGGGAAGAGCTAATGCAAATGAATTAAACATATATAAGTTCCAAAGACTACAGAGTAAGTTTCCTTCTGAGCATCATTACTCTCAGAAGATGCCTGAGACACTTGCACCTTCGCTAGCTGTCAAGTCGCTATCTTGTAAGAACAAAAATGAGAAAAATAAACTGTTAGCTCTGGCTAGTATCATATATTGTAGTTTTTATCATCATTTTCCTTTTCCATTAAAGCTATTACCTGCAAAAGTGTAACTCTGACATGAGCAACCCAAGTTAATTTTCTTTTTCTGTCAGTGGGTATCATCTGTTCATGGATAGATGGAAATTTGGTAGTTTTAAGACTATTTTGACCTTAAAGGCAGGGGAAACTTTATTTAAAAGCTGTTTATAAGGCCAAAGTATCTCATAAGTAAGTAAACCAGAGGAAAAAGAAAGAGGGCACTGAATATCAACATGCAGTGCTGCCATGGGGAGGTGAACAGAGAATTATTGTTCGGTAAATACGGTGCATCCAAGGGAAACAGCAAAACAAACAAAAGAAGAGGACGTTATTGCAAACTGTAGACAAGTTTTGGATGTTCAAACGTTAAATGGGCTTATGAGTAATGAGAGAAAATGATAGCAAAATCATCCATTAAAGGCTGTTTAAGACATCACACAGAGCTTCAAGAAAGTTCCTGTCCCAAAGCTCCCCAGAGCCCTCTGTGCTCTCCCTCTCCCCCCCGGCACGCAGGACCAGTGGGAGGCTGGGCCAGGAGGGGCAGATGCTGTTTGACCATCCTTATGATGTATTATTTTAAAGGCTAATCTGTGTCTGGCTCGACGTTGGTGAAAATCTTATCTGGATTTAAAAATATATTATGGTGCTGAACATGAAGGTAAAGGCAATAGGGCTGAAAAGGTTATGGATATGGAATTGTCACGGCTGAAATGGAAAGGAGACCTGGAGATCTTACTTCTCAGGGCAGAGAAATGACTGGACGATAATAAAAGTTAGTAAATGTGATTAGTAATTTCTCTGATATCCGCTATGTGTCGTGATTTAGAAGGTATTTGGAAAGTTGGAACAATTGTAAGACAGGGTGGTTAGAGGAAAATACGAGACTCTGTGAAAGGCAGATCAGGCTTGACTCACTAAACAGCTCTCCCTTGGAAGAAAGTTGAGATCTGGCATGTTTTCTTTCCCAAGAGTAGCTCTTATCTTTAAGCCATCAATTTCCTGCAAAGCTACTGCTTTGGGAAACTATTAGTGAAGCAGGATAAGGTGGAGGAATTGTACAGTGCGGGCAGATAAAGCCACTGTTGGGTTGTGTTGAAAGGGCAGACGTCAGGCTGGAGAGAGAGACTAGCGGAATTCCTTGCAAATTTATCTTCTTTTGTATTTTTTATTCTGCGCCTGGGCAAAAAAGAATAGTCACACTGTGATGAAATTTTCTGATGACACAAAATTGGGGGATATTATCAATGGAAAAAAGGTGGCTTGTAGTATTGAGGATTTAGGATTTCTGGTCTTTCATCTGCCGTTATCTGTGGCTGGACTGCAGTCTATGTACCGGTTAAGGATCTGGCTTCAGAGTTATACAAAGCCATGTGATATTTAATCTACGAAGAGGAAAGGTCAGGTTGGGATCGATGGGGTTTTGAATCGGTGGTTTCCACATCGTCTCTTCTTCATCAGTCATTTTTTGAGGAATCTCAACCGGGGGGAATCGCCCTCAGCGTTCATACCTGCCATCTCATCATCCTGTACCACTGAGTCCCGTATCCCGTCGTCTCTGGTGCTCCTCACTGCTTCCGCCTCTCTGCTCACCTTGCTGCCACACCGTGGTAGTCCTCTCCCAGTAATTCCAAAGTTGGATCATAGTACAAGAGAAATGGTGATTACTGCAATGAGCTTCAGATACAATAGCTGCATGTCATGAGCCCTAATCAATGTTGTCTTAATACAGCGGCCTCCAAAATTTACAATAATTTCAAGTACTCTCTGCTTAGCTGGATTCTTGTGTAAGCAAGGGATGGCGAGCAGCGATACGTGTGCGAGTATGGTTCCTAATTTACAAGAGCTGAGTGGATCTGTTTACAGCTGCCATTATGTAGGGAATTAAATATCAAGAGTCTGAAGGGTATTGGTATCTGTGCTGGAGATACCAATCAATGAAGAACCTGAGGACAAGATGCTCTTGGAGAGATAATGGTAAAAGAGCGCTCCTTCTGAAGGGAGTGTGGCGTGGACTCTGTGAAGATCATTCTCTTGCAGAGCTCGTCAAGGGTTTTATATTTTTACATTTTATTTCTGTAAGACGGCTCTTTTAATATGGATGCAAAGATTTCACGTATCTTACTGGCACAGGAGGCTTTCAGGATTTCGTCTTTCTCATGGGCTAAAACTGGGGCTGTGTTTTTTAAAGAGCCAGAATGTCTTGTCGCTCACTCTTTTGCATCCAATTGCAAACACGTGCACATTTTTCATGCACGTTACCTGATCTAAATAGCTGTGCTGACAAGAGCTGAGTGCCAACATTATTCCATCCAGGTTGCCCTTACTCGTCTGTAATGATTAAGTTATCAAAAGGCAAATGGGAGGGTGAAGTTAGGTTTTTGCATATGCTGTATGTTGGCTATATTTTATTTACTTTGTATTTTGCTGGAATCAAAAGTCTGTCAGACTTTGTAGGTGCAAATCTAAATTATTTAAAATGCATATTAATTCGAGTTATGGGAAGATGGCCCATTCTGTGCTTACTGGAATATCAAAACTACCACCTGAGTGGATAGAAAAGATTAATGGATGATTATATTTTTTCTGAAGCCTGAAGGCAGCTGCCAGGGTGGGGGTGGGGGTGTGTCTGTGCTGCTTCCTGGATCCCCCTTCTGTCCCACAAAGTTAGATGCCCCACCGAACACGGAATCCCTCCCTCAACTCTGTGCCCGGGTCATTGTTGCCTTGTGCACTTCACATAAACCTAGTTGAGGCTTTTATCTCTTTTTCTCCCCCTTCCTCTTCCAGAAAGTCCCTTGTGTCAGAGCCTGTGGTTCCTCCATGAGCCCTGGGAGGGCTGAGCCTCCTGGGCTGTGCGGGCGCGGGACCGCTCGCTGCATCTCGAGTGATAACGTCGGCGAAGCAGCACAGTGTCTTTTAAGTACTCAGCAGAAAACGTCAATAAGCAGAATGCAGTGCTTTGGATGTGTATGTTTCTGTCACTAGCCGATCGGTATCTATCGAGGTTGTATACTTACCGGTATTAAGTTCCCCTCTCGTGGATGCTGCGGTGCTCTATAGCTTTTCAGCAGCGGCTGGTTAACTCTGTCTCTCACGCTAATTCGCTCACGAATGTCCTGCTCTCCCTTCCTGTCTCCCGCAGACCCCCCCGCCGTGGAGCCCACCTTCCTGGAGATTCGACAAGGCCAAGGCCGGAGCATCACCATGAGCTGCCGGGTCCTGAGGGCGTATCCCACCCGGGTCCTCACCTACGAGTGGCGCCTGGGCAGCAAGCTGCTGCGCACTGGCCAGTTCGACGTGCAGGACTCCACCGAGTACACCGTCAGCAGCCTCTCCCGCGACAGCTACGGCATCTACAACTGCAACATCATCAACGAAGCGGGCGCTGGGCGGTGCAGCTTCCTCGTGACAGGTAGGCTTGGTGGTGTCTTGGCGCGCCGAGGTGATGGAGTGAGCGTGCCGCAGGATTGTGTGTCTTTGGGTAACGCTGCGCCTGCTTCAACTAACAAATTACCAGAGAAATACATCTTTTGAAGTAGAACCGTGGCTTAAAGCCTCTGGTTTGGATTCTGGGGAAGCTGGTAACAAAATAGGAGATTTAGCTTATTTCAGTGGTTTGAGGATAAAGATTTTTACGTGCAAAATGTAAATATCCCTTCTCTGCAGGCATCTGTCAGTACACTTCTGAGAGAGGCCTGAGAGAGTCATCAGGCAGCAAGTTTCTTCTATTTGAAGTTTGCAATAAGGCTTGAATTTCTTCTCTTTTGGTACGCTCAGCAAGGTTGGAGACAGGGGCAGGCAGACCACAGTCTCAAGCAACTTGAAGCTACCCGAGTACAAAGGGGTGTTGAAATTTGGTCCTTTTCTCAAAGAGCACAAGATCGCAGACTCAGGGAGGTTGTGCAGCCTCTGCCAGGATCTACCCATGTTGTGTAATTATTGCACTGGATTGAGACAAACTTTATGCGTCTTTTATCTTTCGTATCTTGGATCTGAATGTTAAACTGGGTGTTTAGACATGCAAGTCTTGATTCTTCCTCTATTGGAAATCATTTACCATGACTGGAGGACTCAGCTGCCCGATCCTGCAATACCCTGTGCCTGCAGCAGATGTTGTGCCCAAGCTGAGGTCCTCTGGCTGTTGGAGTCACATCAGCTGTAGGTTCCCCATCTCTCTAGGCTGGTTGTCCAGGCACATTTAGAATCACTGGAGGGAAAAAAAAGCATCTCTGTGAAGTGAACCATCTCCTCCCAAGGTCTGCGGTAGGTCAGGAACCTCCCGTTCCCCTGCATCAGCTTAGATGGGTGTCCAACCACCTGCCCTGTGTGGGTTCTTTCTGGAGCTCAGCGTGAGCACCCCCAGCTTCCCTAAGGATGTTGGAGCAGTAGCTCCATTTCAGCTCAAAATCCCTCCCATCAGCTGCTTGGAAAGGAATGATGGGAAAAGAAACCAACAAACAAGAAATTCAGAATATGTAGAGGAGAGCTATCTTAGAAGGAAAGATCCCCCATCGTAGCTGGGATTTTTTTCTTGTTTAACCAACTTGGCTCCCCCTGCAATCGTATCTAAATGAGGTTTTGCTTTTGGTGTTACTAGCAGGCTGGCAGGTCCCTGAACCCTGCCGTTGCTTAGGAGAATGGGCATTGTTATCAGCTTCACTGCTACCAGCAGAAAGGGCATGGATTTAATGGACAAGCTGCAGAGCACCTCTCAGGGACCCTGCTCTGCACCAGTCCTGGATATCAGGGTAGACCCTCCATCCACATCTCTCCTGGGAATAAAGGAAACAATTCGATTCAGCTCCTCAGTGTTTTTCAGTAAAATTTGGGTTTATAGGAAAAAGTGTGGGCCTGCTTTTGTGCGGATACTTTTTTTTTTCCTCTTTTGGACTTAGTCGAATGGCATCTCATTGGCAGGGATTTCGTCGGGCCAGCGGCATGTGGTACAAATGTGGTGGGAACACAGCGAGCACCCCAATGACTGATGGCTCTGCTTCTTGCAAAATGTAATCAAACCTTTGGCTGACTTATCATTCAGAACCTGTGCGGAGGTATTTTCGCAGCCACCGACTTCTCCAGATCTTTGGAGTTTAATCCAAAAGGTGGCTCCGAAGGAAACTAGAGAAACAGTCTTTTTCCTCAAATGAGTAAATGCAGTTCAATTTACTGTTCATCACGCTTTGGACCCCAGACTGTGGAAACCTATTTTAAGGCAATTATTTTGCCAAGACTGGGGCAATCTGAGTGGCTTTCTGTGATTTATTACCATGCCAAAGCAAGCCACATAACTGAAAATTAGTACTAAAATGGTTTTATGATAAACTCCATCTCGCATCCCCCCATGTGCCTTGCTCATTTTTAGTTTATACCATTCTGCGGATTTATGCTGTATGGTTGGGTTAAGGATGCTGAAAGTAACACTGCGACTTTTGTGCTCTCCTCAGTCTTTTAAGGCTAAGATGGACATCTTTAGTAAATATATTCTTTGATACGTGGAGTTGAAACTGCTCTCAGGAAAGAGCAGCAGCCCTATTCTGGTCCCAAGGCTCATCAGGACAGATGAAGTTAAAGCACTGGGGGACTGAAAACGTGTAGAAGAAAAATGACGAAGCGGTTAAAAAGGAGGCTTGCATTTCACCGGGAATGTGAATACAGAAAAGAAATGGGTCACTTCTTAGACACACGCAGGGAGAAAAAAGCCAAATAAATAACCCAGTGGCAGGAATCTGGTGATAGCGGAGAGCTTTTCCTTTGGGTCGAATAATGGGAGTTGTTGTGGCCCATTTTTAGTTGGTTTTATTTCCAGGTTTTCATGTAGTAACAGTGTGCTGCAATGCTCACGTTGCAGGGGCTGCAGAGGAGCATTGGTATGCTAAGAGAAAGGTTTTCAGTACAGTATTAAAAGCAGCCTGGATGAAAAGATTTATACTGGCCCTAGAGTTTGAAAAACCTGGTTTTACTGCATTTGTATTTTGAGCCAGATTTGAGAAGATGAAAGCAAAATAAATTGCATGTGGAAAAGAGGGTTGATTTATATCAGGTGGGCCAATCTGAGGCAGATTTAACCTCCTACTGTCTTAAAAATAAATAAGAACATACAGGCAAAATTGTATTTGTGGGAAAGCAAAGTTGAGTTCATGCCGTTTGCAGCTTCACTATCTATATATTTTATTCAGCGGTTGATAGTGCACATCATATCCAAACAGCAACAAAAAGTACATTTCAGGCAGCGTGTCGTTAAAACCTTGCCAGGGCTGGAAGCAAACAGAAAAAAAAAAAAAAAAAAAAAAAAAAANAAAAAAAGAAAAAAATAGCTGCACAAAATGTCATGAGTGGCACAAAAGGCTCCATGCAGAATGATTTCAGCGCTGGAGGAAGAGCCTGGGTGAGCCCAGGGAAGGTCCCCTTCCGCGGAGAGGCTGCTGCTTCTCCAAGGGCAGACGTGGAGCCCTCCCTGGGTCCCATCCTGGCTCATCCTGGCTACTGCCAGCCTAGGCCACCCCATGGATGCCTTTGTCACAGCAACTTGGGTCTCTTCAAGGCAGGGGAGGTCAAACTGTGTTTTCTGGTTTCCCAGCATGCAAGAGATTGATCAAGCGAGCCCTTGCGTTGCTGGCAGAAGGGCTGGTGCTACAGCGGGGGTCGTTTAGAAGTACTCCCAGAACCTGAGGAGCTATTTAGGGTTAAGATAATCCGAAACTGAGGTACCTGACAAGTCTTGACATAACACTTTATCTTCAGTGGCTTATGAGTTTGGCAAGCTTTGACTACTTGCACTGAAATTTGCTGTGCTGGTGGCTGCCTCAGGCTGAACCGTTCACAAAAGTTGCTGTCCAAAGAGGCTTTTTTCTAAATAAGGAAAACAATATTTTGTTTTCCTTATTAACGTTAAATTGTTCAGCTGTTTAATGAGTATGTTTAAAAGGGCCAGGTACACATCCTTGCATGAGTCCTTGCTTAAGTTATGTCATGAAATCTCTCAGTCCGTATTTTATGGTGCAGGCTTGACAATGCTATATATAATTTGTGAGATACTATTTAAATTAGTAATCATAACACTGGGTAGTACTAAACAAAGCTACTAATGACCTTATGTTGATGTAGTTACTTTTACCAACTAACTTCTGATCCCACCGTTGAGCAGAGATGGTTTTGAACCTTGATTCTGAGTTGTTCTGTTTTGTGCATTTTTTTCGCCGTAAAATATTGCAGTAATTAACAAGCCAATCTTTCTTTATTTACCAGTCTTGCATCACACTTTCAGTGCTTCTGGCCAAGAGCAACATCAAGCCAATCAACTTGTAATTATGTAGGTTATAATTGTTAGCTACCAGCATGACCACAGCTTTCCCTTTCTTTGGAGCTTCACTGGTGTTACTGAATTAAAGACGGAGCAGAGCAAACCTGGGGGCATGCACGTACCCGCCCATGTCCACAGTCTAGCTGGGGGTGTCTGCTCCATCTGCTGGAGGGTCTCCCAGCTCCTGCTTTCCTTTCCCCCATGCCTTAGGAGATTAGAATCTGAGAAGCAGGACACGAAATCATCCCTTCTTTATGGTCCCAGCATCCATCCCTGCTAGGAGCGGTGTGATTCCTCATGTAGCCTTGCAGGAACATCCTCGCTTGGAAACTTGTTCAGCAATTTCTGCCTCAGTGTTTCTTCTTTGCCCTTGGCACCGTACGCGGTATCGCTGGGGTGTGTGCAGCATTGAGCTGAAATTGTATCAGAACCACTATCCAGCCTTTTGTGAAAGCCGGGATGCTTTTGCCACAAGAGCATCCTCTTCAAATAAATTGCAGGCACTTGAAATTGCAGGGTACCGGGTTCTTCTCCATGGCCCTCTTAGCTGAATTCAACAGTGTTCTGCTGTTTAAAGTTTTATATCTTCATTACTCCTTTTTTTATTAGGGAAGGCCTTTTGCACTCAACTGATGGACAGAAGTGTATATTGTTTGTACCTTCCCATTTTAATTTTTTTCTCAGAAACTCTGCGGGATCCTTGTCAAGCAACAAGCAAAAATTCTATTCTAGAAAACTTGTTTGGAAGCAGATTCGTTGTACTCTTTTTACCTGCACGATCCCCAAAAGGCAGGCTTTTGCCAGTGAACCATTCTCACTCTACAGTGGGGTTTGTTTTGGTTTTTTTTTTGTAAGCATGAAAGCAACTTCCCAAGAAAGTAACTCAGAAATCAAATGAGTCAGGAAGAACACAGCACCCCATAGGTTCTAGAGGTTCTTCCTGACTCATTCGCTCGCTGAACTGTATGTGTGCTGGATGGAAGACATGGCAATGCCTCTAACGTCAGTTCTGTCCCTCGCTGTGTGGTTACCCATCGTGGAAAGACAGACCAGCACCTGGACTGCTGGAGGGACATGTGGGCACTGTGTGCTCTTTACAAATGCTTCAAATTCAGCAGTTTTCCTCTACATTTTCCAGGAACCTGTAGCTGTTGTGACACCAGTCATTGCGACTGGGTCATTCATCCCTAGCAGTGGCTAGCAGACGCTGGGTGTTATTGAACCCTTGCTTGCAGCAGTTCCTTGGGTTTTTTTCCCAAATCCACTTGTTCATCCTCATGGTTCAAGCCGATAACTGCCAGCAGTTGTTTTGGGCTTTGAGTTACCTGTGTGAGTTTGGTGTCTTGGTTGACCGGTCAGGTTTTTCAGTAATACCTCTCAGTTGAGTACAATGACATGGACAGAGCAGCAAAGCTCATTGCCAACTGTGGAAGCAGAAACATAGGGATCAAGAATAATCTACCTATCTAAAATATTTCAGAAGAATAATCTTCCTAAGCTGATGAAAGATCAACCGGTGAGTTGAAAACAATCGTTCGCTTTTAATCTCAATGAGATGTATGCCAGCACAGTCTAAATGAATATTTTCATTATTTGGTAAGTTTTAAAGCTATAAGAGACCATGCTGTCTTTCCTGTAGCACCAGCTCTTCACACATTCTCAGTTTAAGGGGCTGTCTAGGGAACTCGCTAATCATAACTTAGGAGCAAAACGCAGCCCCTGGCAGAAATACGAAAAAGTAAGATTTTGACCCATTTGAAGTGTATGCTAATTCATTTTATGCTCATTTCTAAATGAAATTATAACCCAGAACTGAAGCAAACACCCATGGCCTGAGTATTCTTCCTAACACTGCAGCATTCATCAATTCGCACTGTAACACTACTGTCCTTCCCCCACCAAATGGACAGCTTCTGCTAAACCAACCTATGAGCCTCAAAAATGCGCAAGTAGGGAGTAATAATATGATTTTATGCTCTAATTCTTTGTCTGGAGAGCCTCGCAGTAATCATGCTGTTATTTTACCCAGTGTGTGAACCTGGGTAAAATGAACCTTGCTAGCCGATAGACTTCAGCTGGTGGTCAAAGCCTTACCTACCCCTGTTTGAGGACAGTGGCTGTGCTCCTGCAGGCGAGGTCCTTGGCTCTTTCCTTGGAGACTTTGGAGGAGAACGTGTCGGCTTGTCGATATGAAAAGGTTTGGTGTTGCCAAATGCGCTTCGTAACTTCCTCAGCGAGGGCGTGGCAAGATTCCTGCTCTGTTCCCTGCATCCTTCACGATGGATGCACCTGCCCATGCTGAAAATACCCAACCCCTCAAATCATCGGCTGTGGCCTGGTCATGACTTAAAGGCAGGCATCTGTCTGCAGGCATAGAAATCGATGGGCCCTAACGCTATCCACGCAAGGGCGTTAAGAGACCTCTCCATAAACTCTGAGAAGTCATGGAGATCGGATGACATCCCAGAAGACCGGAAGAAGGCCAATGTCGCCCCCATCTACATGAAGGGCTTAAAGGAGGATCCAGGAAACTAGAGGCCCATCAGTCTTACTTCAGTCCCTGGGAAAGTTATGGAACAAAGCCTCCTGGGTGCTATCACAGGTCAAATGAAGCATGTGATTGGGAAAAGCCAGCATGGATTCAGCAAGGGCAAATGATGCTTGACAAACCTGACCGCCTTCTATGACAAAGTAACCTGCTCGGTTGATGAGGAGCGAGCAGTGGACATTGTCTACCTGGATTTCTCCAAGGCTTTTGACGTGGTTCCCCACAGCCTCCTCCTAGAAAAACTGGTGCGTTACAGCCTTGACAAGTGGCCTGTGCAGTGGGTGAGGAACTGGCTGTCAGGCTGCACCCAGAGGGTGGTGGTCAATCGCTCCTTTTCAAATGGGAAACCTGCCACAAGTGAAGTCCCCCCCCCCCAAGGATCAATATTGGGCCCAACACTGTTTAATGTCTTCCTAAATGATCTGGATGATGGGATCAAGTGTACCCTGACAAAGTTTGCT
>RSEF01000005.1:62515693-62528328 GCA_003993805.1 Himantopus leucocephalus
TGCAACCTGCTGGAGGTGACCCTGCTCTGGCAGGGGGGATGGATGAGACAATCTCCAGAAGTCCCTTCCGACCCCTGCCAGTCTGTGATTCTGCGATTCTCTGTATGTAGTGAACTACTTCAGTCTTCTGACAGGATTGAACACTATTAATGTCCACAGAACAGAAAGTGGCCGCTTTCCGTCCTCTCCCTGCAGGGGCTCTGGTCGACGGGTCAGTGCAGCATGCCCTAGGTACGTACGGCTGGGATAGGTAATGTCTGCAGGCAGGGAAGAGAGTTACATTTCCTTGCTTTTGACTTCAAAATTTTTCCATTCTCGTGTTTTTTCACCTCAGCCCATGTGAGCAATGCCCTCCTGCGTGGTGTGCACATCGGGACTGGGGGGTGCATCGAGGGGTCTGTCCCAGCGAGGAGAGCGTGCCAGAGCAGGACCTGCGCTCTACGGAGCCCCTTCCAGCTCCCTGCGGCTTGGAGCCCCTGTGGTCACTGAGGGAGTAAATAGTAAAGCCCTCACAATGTTTCTTAATCAAAGCAATTGGTATAATTGAAGTAAGGAGGAGTGTTAGCCTGTATTGAGCATCCTCCCACAGTGACTACGGTGATCAGTGGGGCTCTGGTGTCACACTAGCTGAGGGCTGTAAACTGGGGGAAAAAATGCTTTTGTGCAACATTCACCTTGCTGTGTCTCTGTAGATTTAAGTGGCCATTAATGAGCGCACATACAGAATGAATCAGCAGGCGGGTGGTGTATATTGCCTTCTCGATGGGCTTGCCACTCATTCAGTGAGCAAAAAACCTCTCATGGTTTATTTCCAAAATAAAAATAAAGCTTAAATGATCCCATGGCTTGGTCTGGGATTCATGGATGTGCTGGGGGGGCTGGATGCTCCAGCACTTCTGATCTATGAGGCGATGTAGAAGAGTTTTGCTTCACTTTCCCATCTCAGACGTGTTTCACGAGCTGTTGAAGGGGGAGAGCTCTGGCAGGAGGGGACTGCCATGCCCAGTGGAAGGGCTCGGTGCAGGGAGGCTGCGTGCATCGCCCCGGCAGGGGCTGCGCTCGGGGGCTGCAGCAGGACAGGCTCAGGACGCGTGAGGCCATAGCTCACCTAGTTCCTTCCGTAAGGATGGAGTCAGTGCCTCCAGTGAAGCTGAGATTTCACCTAGGTGTGTCTGCGGCTTAGGAAAAGGTCTAAAAGGAGGTTAGAAACCATCTGGTACTTTCTGATCTGTTCACGGATAGTTCTGTTAAGAGGTGAAAGCCTGTGCAGAGAGGGGAGGGGGTTGTTCTCACGGTGTCTCAAACTGCTCTTTGGGCTCCGGGATGCGTTGGGTGGTGGGGGCTCAGACCCGGCTAGATGACGGCTCCAACCCGGGAGGTGGTTTTGTCCAGGGTTTGGCTGGTGTGTGAACGGCTCTGAATGGTCAAGATGAGCTCAGTGGAGGTGGAAAGATTTGTTTTTTTCTTACTAGGAAGACAAAAACTTTTATTTTCACAAGGCTTTCCTACTAGACTTATACAAATAGATAGGATGAGTCTCAGATGTCGGTACTTGACCAGCACTGCCGAAGGGGAACCCTCTTCTTGCCACTTTGTGGGGAGGAATTGGCTGGGGACTAGTCTTTGTCAGTCTCAGGAAATCTCCTATCTGCATGGCTCACTCTGCCTTTTACAAATGGCTATGAATCTGTTGTTGTTGTAAAAGTGTCTTAATGCTTTAGCTATTTTCTTCTTTAATTAATTCAGGAGCAAGAAGAAAATGTAATTGCCTGATTAAGAGTCAAAGCACTCTTGAATTCATCCCCATCTCTTCCGGTGTCAGGTATGAAGCTCATTATTTTCTGAGAGGGGACTCCTGTTTAGGCTAATCCAATGCAATTAAGCATGGATCTAAGTGTAATTTAGATAATGTAAGACTGACACTATTTTTTAATGAAGCTCTCCATCAGCATGCTGGCCTCCATTTCGGTATAGATTCTGTTAATAAATAAGGTGTACCTTGGTCTGTCAGTCAGATGTTATGGATTGCTCCCCCCTAACGCCATTAACTTCTTGAGTGCGGCATCCTGTTTCCTGTAGCCAACATCCTGCCATGCACTGTGAAATACACACCGTTCCAATTAACCAACTACCTATACCGTGCTTTTCTCAAGTTGTTTAGATTTTGGGATGCTTATGGTGGATACAGAAGAATTTGTATACTTCTATGAGTGTTATTAATTAGAATTAGATACGGTGTTATACTGGACCTGCAGAAAACTGCGTTAGAAGTGCGTTAATGGTATGGCAAAATTCCAGCTTGGTGGAGCCAGAATTACATTCATTCTAGCAAGAATAAATAGAAATAAATGGCCAGAATTAAATCAAGTCATGTAAACCCCTGATTTAATCTGTAGATTTCTCTGGGAGGTTGTATAATTCTTGTGACCATTTATTATCATAAAGGTACGCAGGCGTTTTGCAGGGCTGTGCCAGGTTTTTCCCCCTCCCCTCGTGCCCAGGCTGGCCGGCACTCACTGAGTGATGAGCAGGGAGCTGCTTTGCTTTGCCTGCCCTCAGTGCCCCTCCTCAGCATCCTCCTGTGAGCTTTTGCTTGTCACGTAAATCCGTGTGGCCCCAGCGAGTCCCTGGCTGGTGGCTCAGCCTGTGGCCCAACGGTGTGCGGCACCGGGTGGAGGGGATGCCGGGAGAGCGCCCAGGGTGGAGACCTCAACACTACTCCGTGATGAAGTTTCAGCCAGATGAGCTGATCAGTCACAGCCAGTGAAATGATTTTTCCCCGCCTCCAGAAACCTAGAATTTGGCAAACATGAGATTTTCCTGAAGCCGGCTAAGTGCTATGCGTACATGAAGTCCTTGCCGTAAAGCAGGCTGTGCTGGGCAATGGCATTTTTTTAAAAATATAAAATAACAGTCTCCTCAGAAACTGCTGATAGCGATGGTGTTATGGGTGAAATGAATACAAACACAGAGAGTCTGAGAGGAGCAGCTCAGCCTGTGCGGACACAGTTTACCGAAGCTCACAAGTGACTGAAGACAGCCTCCCCGGCAGGGTACCGTAAATTCAGCCCTCGGTGCTGCTGCCTTCACAAGGCTTTCTAAAATCACAGTGCCGGCACTAAATCACTAAACCCAGCACCAGAGATTAAAAATGGACCCAGAGGGAATACGCAGAAGTTAAATTTGTGCTATAATTTTATTCTAATTCTCCATGTGATTGTGGGAGGCGTGAACCCACACAGCATTTTTGAAGCTCTTCGATAAAATGTTGATCTAACATCATAGGACCACTTAACCCCCAATTATATCCAGAATCGTAAGCAGTTAATTACAGAAATGTCACTAGCTTTTAATTAGCCTTGCTGGGCATAGATGATCTATCAGAAAACGTTGGTCACCCATTCGCGTGGTGACCTCCTGCACTGTGTGCCGAAAGAAGCCCCCGCGCCCCCAGGGGACGGCAGGGGTGAGGACGCTGGGGTGCCCGCGGGAGGCTGCGAGCCTGGCCCAAAAACGTCCCGGGATTTCAGCCCAAAGCTTTTTAGTAAAATAAAATTTGGCCAAAAAATAACTGGCCAAAGTTCAGAGCCCAAACAGGAGGAGGGGATATATTGCAGGAGCAGCTGTTTAAGCAGTGAAAGGAGTTACGGCTAGGTAAAATGTAACAAAATAAATCATACTCAACAACAGCGTTTTAAAATTGCTATTTAATCTATTTTAGAAGAGCTCATAATTTGTTAGGAAGTAACACATGAACCCTGTGAGCCTTGGAAAGGGAAGCCTCAGCAGTGCCCTTCTTTCCCAGGTGGTTTGAGGATATAACCTGATTTTGATGAGGGGCTGGGGCTCGCGCGTGCCCCGCTCCTCGCGCAGGAGGCAGTGCTCTCCCGCAGCTGCTCTTCCCAAAGCCCTGGGGGACTCTGACGCCAGCCCGAAACCCAGCGTCTGTCCACAGCCTGCAACAGCCACGTCAGTTCTGCGATGGAGAAGGCTGTTAGGTGGGAGCCAAAGTGTTCCTTCAGAGCAGGCTGGGGCGTTTCTTGTAAGTGATGGAGGAAGCTCCGGTGGCATGAAATTCCCCGGGGCTCTGCTCGCTGTGACACTGTTCGGCGGGTGCCGTGATGTTGTCTTTCGCACAGTAAATATCTCCAGCCTCTGCTGTGCAGTGCCTGGTCCCAGCATCACTTTGTATGTGAAATACTTCTGTTAGTCACCGATATTTCAGCTGCTGAAGCAACAGATACACCGCTTGCAGCCAGAGGACTACCTGCCTTTAAGTTGTTATTTAGAGAACATCCCTGTGCTGGCCATAGTTCTAACCACCAATCTTGCAGCAGACTACTGCAGGCGGAATGTTTCTAATACACATTTTCTGAAGACCTCAAGCAAAATAACCGCCTGAGTCTGCAAAGAGTAAGGCTCAGTATATTTTCAAGTGGTGCTGGGCTGGTGTAATTCCCCTGCCCCGCCGCCCCCCACCCCAAGCCCCGCAGAGGTGTGAGGGCTGAAGGTTGTGTGACCTGCACGACGCCCTCCCTCGCTCAAACATGGTCCGTGGCGCCTGGGTTTGGTGGTCGCGGGCTGGAGGGGGTGAAGACTGAGGCTCTGGCTTCTGTGAGACCTGGGTTCAAAATGCAGTGATAAGTCAGGGTTGCAGATTGATCTTTCTTCTTCTGCACAGCTCTGTGTTGGGAAGCCGTTGCGGTAAGAACGTGTGCTTTGAAGATGCTCCCCGGAGCAGGATAACAGGCAGTGGAGTGCGGAGGTGGAGGTCTGCTGGTCCTTGTGGCTCCAGATCCTTATGCACTGGTTATTCGTGCCTATTGGAGAAGAATTTCTGAGCATTCCACTTTAGATGACCATAGGGATAATCATCACCGTGAGTAAAAAGAAGCATTTACAGTGTCATTGAAGCCGACCTCCCTATGGAGTTGGCAACTCTGCAGTTCCTGGCGTTGCCATTTCAAGCCCATTTCTGTACTGGTACAGGACCTGGATCTCAGCATCTCAGTCTGATGTTGATCATTATTTTTCTCCTCTCCTGTTTTTCTGCGTGCTTGTGAGTGGCGTGACAATGGTCTGTGTGCTCCGGGCTGGCTGCCTTCCCATGCACTAGGCAAAAGCCCAGAAAGTTTATCTTACTGCAGACATTAATAGTTACACAGTAGAATGTTTTTAGAAGGTGCATATAATAAAAAATTTTGCGGTCAGAATGCCAGGAACAGACATGGGAGGACCGAAAGATCCCATCTCCTGCCTCAAGACCGCGGGTGTCCTGGAGATTTGCTGGTGCAAGCTGAAGTGTCGGTGCATGTTACCTTCCCGTGCCGCCCTAGTGGGACTCTGGGCAGGAGCTGCTGCGCTGGCAGACCACCACAGGGGCTGCGCATGTGCAGTTCTTGAGAATGAACTTTTTTATTTATTTATGTGTCTATTTATAAGACGCCTACCGCATTCGCTGAAGGGGCTTACACGGCAGGGGCTGGAGAAAGCAGACGTGCCCCGTGCCACGGTGTCCGCACATCGTGTGCCGTGGCTGGAGTGCAGGTTTTAGAGTCGAGCTGCTCTTCACTGTGGCTTCCCTGTATCGATCTCATTTGTAAATTTAATTTCGCCTGTGCTCACAACACCTGATATCTTCCAATATTTTATCATAACTGAAATGACACTTAGCTGCCTGTCATGCTGGCTTGCCGTCAACAAAGCAGTGAACTAAACACAAAAGTACACAAACGCTCCTGTTGAAAAATAGGATTCATGTTATTAGTGTTACTTATGTACCTTTTCCTCTCCTCGCTTCTAGTGGGCTTTGCTTCCAGGCATCAGATTATAACAGCATTCTTGTTCGCTGTCTGTGTTTTAATAATTGTAATTGTTTGCCGTGTGCATATGAGGTCCCTCTCAGAGGCAGTTGTCACAGGGCTGCAGCAGTAGCACCGCTTGTCTCGAGAGGGAGTGGGGAAGAAGGAAAAGGTTAAGAGGGCTTCAGTGCTGTCAGAGCAGTAACTGTGCGGCACCTTATCAAAATTCCCTCTTGAGGTTCTTTCTCAAGCATGCTGCAAACCTGGCGGGCAGCGAACCAGGAGGCACAGGCGTGGAGCAGCTCGTGACCGAGGAGCTGCTTTGGGGTGGGCTCCTCTGTGGCACATCTGATGGGCACTGGTGGGGCTGAGCCTGTCCTCGCAGCTTGGATCTCCGCTGTCGGAGGGGCTGGCAGCAGACGGAGCTGGGTTGCTCAGAGCTGGAGCCAGGGGAACGTCTGGGCTTCACCTCCGGTTTCTTCAGGCTCCTGGTCATGGGGGAAGGCTGTAAACCTGCCGGGAAGTAGGGTCCTCCCCATTGACCATGGAGAGGAAGGTGACTTCAGTTCTCATTGATGACTGTGCGTATTCCTTCTTATAGGTCTTTGTCTGGGCCTCCACTAGCAGGACACTGTCAGAGCATTTCTGCTGATCTTCCATTTTTTTGCCCCCTTCTGCCTTTTTATTGCCTGCGACCTTGTATCTCTCGTTCTCTCCACTTGCCGCATCTTCCCTGCTGAGGAATTTCTAACTCCATCTTCTTCCACTCTAGTCTTTTCTGTCCCTTACTGGCGAGCCAAGGTGACCCCTCGCCCTGACGTCTGTGTCGAACTACAGCTCTGCTTCAAGATTTTGTGGTTATTACTTCATTTTGTCCAAACTAGCCCACGGCTCTGACTCGCTGGCTCAGGCCTCCTGCAGGCTTTGGAAAACCTCACTGTCTCTACAGATGCATTTCAGAAAACTGGATAGCTTGAACATCCTACTTTATGGTTTTCTTCACAAATACATGGGCTTGTGGTGTGCTTGAAGACACAGGAATACCCTATGTGTATGGACCTGTCCAGAGCTCAGTGTTTGGTGACCTTCATCTAAGACTCTTTGCTCAGGATCAGTTTCTCGCAGAACAGGGGTGTACACGGACTTTTCTTTGGACTGGTTCCTGAGGACTTGACCAGTTTCATCACGCTCGTTAAAGCCAGGGTGAACGTGTATAGCTAAATCTTAGAGCAACACTTCGAAAATGTGTGAGTGGACTAAAAGGTGGTGAAGAAAATAATGCTCCACACCTCTCTTGCTGCAATGTACCCAATAAATGCAGATGTAATAGGAAGGAAATGTAAGGTTGAGTGTTTTATTAGTGTAGTTAAAGATCTGCCACACCAACTGCTTTATCCTAACATGACAGGCATTGCTGTGTCCGTGCTCAGCTCACATCTGCAAAGAGGAGATTTAAGGGTGGATTAAAAGCTTTTTAAAAATAACACTTAATAATATTGCAGACCTCAAATCAATACTAGAATAGATTCTCAGGGAAAATATATTGAGTGATGTCCACATCTGGAAGTCCCTGAGCAGTTAAAGTTCCCTGTCAGTATGAGGCTGAAGTTAAGTCCCATTGCTTTGATTTTTCCAGCCAGCACAAACAAATCTGTGCCGCCCACTTCCCGTGCCACCGGTGTGGCCTCTTCTGCTTTATTTGACCTGTGCTTCTGGTCTGTAAAGCTAGACTTAGCAGCTTCCAGTTCTTCTGGGGCCAGTATAAAATGGCTTTATCTCTTGCTTAGGTTTTTTTCAATCCTTAATTTACCATAATTTGTCCTTTTAAACCTTTTTTATGATGTTCTTGTTATAATTCTGTAACTCCACGGAGACTGGTATCGTGGTGCCTTTAAACAAAGCAAAAAGCTCGGTCTTAAATTAAGAGCAGGGACTCAGAGCAGGCTGCACGGACCGCTCTGTGCTCATCATCTTCATTGCTATCTGCCGGCTTTCGTCCCTGAGCACTGCCTCTCCCAGCCTCAGCCCATACTTTGTCCGGGGTTGGGCAGGTTTTTTTGGTTAGGGGTCTTTGGGTTTGGTTTGTTTTTTTAGTGTTGCAAAATGTTTCTCAGTCGCCGAGACCTACCTGATTTTACGTAGTTTGTGAAGTCTCTGTCTGAGACTGCGATGATAATTCCTGTAGGCTCCAGTGGCCGTGGGAGGAATGGGAGGGCAGAACCGCCAAGCTTCTTTTGACAATACCGATGTCCCACCAATACCTGGTGTGCAGTGCAGAGGTCAAGACGTGACAGGTTTTACATAGAGTTCATGCATTGGGTGGATTTTGTCCAGCAACTCTGCTTCCATCCGCGGCAGGCTGGAGCCTCCAGCCCTGCCCTTCTCAGGCTTCTTTGCTTGAGGCAGCGTGGCATTTACCACATCTCTGCGCGGTATATTCCAGAGAAACGTCTTCGGTACGAGACCCAAGCCCAAAGGGCAGTCAGAGGCACGTTGTCTGCCAGAGGGGTGTCGAGTCCACACCAAGCACGTCCCGCTGTGCTGACCGTACCTGCCGGGCGGTGCAGGGGACTACAGCAAGTTGCCAACACATCTGTGTCCACTTCTCTCTCTGCAAATGATGGGAAACTGGCCTTGAAAAATGTACACTTTTGTGTATACAAGTCAGCGAGGGTATATAGATGCACGACCAGTAGGTGTGTTAACCTGCTCTGGGATTTCCAGATATCTGAGTACTTTTCTGAGGGGTTTTCTTTTTTTTTGGTCCAGCGTTCAGGCACTCTCCACCTTTCCTACAGATCATCATGAGCAGAATGATTTCTTTCTTGTGCTCTTCCGCTTGCCATAATACTTGTAAGATTAATGCTGTGTCTTATTTTAAGTTTACTTAAGTTGTTACCTAGTTTGTGATCAAGGAGTCCTACAACGTGAAAATGGCAAGGTTGGCTTCAGCCTGAGATATTTTACAAACTTGCCTGAATTTCCACCTTCCTTTTACACAGAGCTAAACCTCACCTGTTGTAATTGATGTCTTCCTACAGAGCGCAGCACTGCAGCTCGTGTAACACGGCTTTGGTGTTCACCCTCTCAGCCCAAGTAAAGCCACAAGTTGCAAAACCCTGCCAGTGTTTCTGAGGCTTCTGTTGCCAGGAGCAAAACCACTGCGTGCGGGAGGGAAACTCCAGTGCCTGTTGCCCAACGTCTCCCACGTTCCCAGAGAGCCCGCTCGCCCTCTCTCCCATTCTGCAGGCAGGTTGGCTTTGTAGCTCTGGTCCCTGCTGGTGCCGGGAGTTATTGGGAAGCCACTCGAGCCAAAGAGCATACCAAAATCTGCAGAGTTAATGCCACCTACTCGGTGGCCTGAGGCATCTTTTCATTTGCAAAATGTATCTTTTTCTTTGTATCGGCATAAAGTGCTTTATGGCCAGGACTTTATATACGCACGTATTTTTGGCTTTGTCTCTGCACAGTAGTGCGTTAACAAGACAACCACAAACAGACTCATAGGTCTTTTAGGAAATTAATATCTGAGTCAGTCTCTGGTCGGCTCGTCTGAGTGCACGGGCTGGCTCGCTCTGTGGCTCCGCTGCGTTGGCACTGCAGTGGCAGGCTGGGTTCTCCCTGTATTTTTATAACCTTGTCTGCCTACATATTCCTCCCTCTGGAATACCTTCACACCTGCTGAGGTATTCGTAGGTTTTGGCTGTTTAGATCCAACCTGTCACCTCCTTGTGTTGACAAATGGTGGCTTTGGTGCTTTGTGCAGCTCGGGAGGTTCGCAGCTGCTGTAGCCACTGACTTGAACAACTGTGATTATTCAAGGAAGGCTGTCGTGGAAGTAATGCCCCAGCATGGTGCAGTTCAGTACCTCCGCTGCAAGTTGGTGGTAACTTACATTTCCTCTGCAGTCAGATACATTATGGGAGCAGCTGCAGGTGAGGAGGTATTTGGGTCTTCAGCCCGCGGGGATGTGCGGCACCGCTCAGCACTCTGCTCCTCCCAAGGAGGCTTTCTCACCCCCAGGTCCAGTTCTGTATTTCTGCTGTCTTCCCCACTCGTGCTCGGAGGCAGGATGGCTCAGCAAGGAGCTCTCGGGGACCAGCAGTGCAGCCTTGCTGCCCGATCTCCGCATTCCCACATGCACTGACATTTGGAATGCTACTACTGCTGGCTGGCCCAGCCGACGTCCTGGAGCTGCGCGCCCTCTGGCATGGACNCGACGTCCTGGAGCTGCGCGCCCTCTGGCATGGACTTCAAGGCCAGGTTGGACGGGGCTTTGAGCAGCCTGGTCTGGTGGGAGGTGTCCCTGCCCATGGCAGCGGAGATGGAACTGGATGATCTTTAAGGTCCCTTCCAGCCCAAACCGTTTTGTGGTTCTGGAAATGTCCGTAATCAACGGGCTGAATCGCAGTTGCAGTCGCGTTGCTCAGTCTGCTCCGTGCAGCCCCACCACGTGGAGCCAGCCGCTCCCTCTGCCGCCATCCTTGCAGCAGCCGGGCTGGACCTCCAGCGGCGATGCTTCCCGCAGCCAGCCCCGTGGCTTTGGGCTCTTCACCCTGAGCAGGCAGCAGAGCGCCGCCGCCGGCCCAAAGCCAGCGATGAGGTGGTTGTGTTGGAAGCAGAGCTGCGATGGGGATGGGCTGAGCAGACTTCTCTGCTCTCCCTTCGGTGGCACGTTGTAGGTCACAGCAGAGGTTTTTAAACTCCTCTGTTTGCTGGGCAGGCTGTGTTCCCGAAGGGCGTGCCTCAACGCTGGCATGGGCTCGGTGCAGCTCAACTGTCCCGTCTGAACCAGGCGGTGGAAAGGAAGGCACAGTCCCAAACAGCAAGACGTGGACCAGCCAATGCCTCTGAAACAGCGCTGGGAGTACTGCCTGTTGGGATAACGTCTCTGGTGGTCAAGCTGAGATGGAAAAAACTCGGCCAGGATTGTCATCAGGCCAGAAGGTGTCAGAGACTCGGCTGGGGTCAGGTGAAATGCCAGGCTGCTCGGAAATCCCCTGCCAGGCAGTGACTTGAGCTGCGGGGCTCAGGGATGTGGGTGTCTCCTGCGGCTGCCGCGTGGCTGCTCTGCTAGCAGGAGGTTTCGAATGTAGAATTGTCAAGAAGAGAAGTAAAAAATATTGCTTGACAGCCGCGGTTTTGCTGAGAAAACAGGTTAGGAAAGGCTGCAGTACCACTCCTGGAGTGACAAGTGGCACTTGTCACCGCTGCAGTCCCAGCGTGCTCCCAGGGGCTGCCGGCTGTTGAACTCAGGCGGTACCTGGGAAACCAGAGGAGCCCGAGGAAGAGACAAAGCTTTTGCTTTTGCAGATGGAAATAATTTTACCTACCAATTCCATTAGAGAATATGATAAGAATGATGCAGAACAGATATGATAGGATTCATGGTTACGCTTATACAAAATGTGTGGAAATGATGATAATGTGAGGACAGAATGAAAATAAAAACAACTGAGAAAGAAGAATAATATTTAAATGAGCTCAGCATTGGTGATTCTTCCACAAGCACAGCTAGGGGAGCTGCCTGCTGCAGTTCGGCAGTGGCTCCCAGAGGAGGCTGCGCATCTGCAGATGGAAGCTCTGCAGGAACGTCCGTTCAAAGAGAGGAATGCAGTCTGGATCCTGACCCTCTTTTTGTGTTAAAAATAATTTTTAAAAAACGTCATAATCTATTGGATGTGATCATCTTATCTCAGTGCAAAAAAAGATAAAGGTTTCTCCTGTACTTTTACAAGTGGAAAACCCAAATTTACCTGCTTCTTCCTGACCAGATAGCTTCCACTGAGCCTATGTAAAGCTAAGTGACCTAAGATATCTGTGCTAAGCTGTTATTATTGTGTTCTTGATTTTTAGTTCTATTTTTAATCATCCAGATGCACTGTTTTCTGTCCTTCATATCCTAAACCCGCCCCCGGCAGAGCTGGGACGAAGTGCTGGGTCTCCACTGGGTAGCGGTTCCACAGAGTTGCAGGTTAGTAGTGGAAGAGCTTCTTATGCATCTTCTGTCTTTTTATCTTGATGTCTCTTCCCTTTAATTGTCATTTGAAACACCGGGAAACCCGCAATACAGCTTTTCTCCAGGTTTCAAAGGTAGTGACAGAAGTAACCCGGCAGAGGCGGAGCAGAGGAACTCTTGCACCTAGTGAGGAACCATACAAACTGCCCTCGTTTTCCCTCCCAAACTCTTTTTCTTTTCTCTTCCAGCACTCTGGTTTGCTGGTTGTGGATTTGTGCAATTGACTTGCTGCTTTTGGGGATTTCCTAAGCAAACAACTGAAGGAACTATCCATAATGCTCTAACAGAACATGGGTGTTTACCTGTGCCTCTTAGGAGCACCAATTAGATCACTGAGTTTAAATAAAACACTGGAAACTCCTAGAATACCACTGGCAAGTGTGGTTAGTGTTACGGGGGCGGATGCTGGCTCAGGACACACTGCTGTTGTGTGCCTTTTGTCGGTTGGATCAGCCACTACTTGTCTTTGACCCAGAGTTGAGCTGAGCTCTCCTGCCTGTGCAGACCAACATACAGCGCATCATGTAACAGACTATAGTCTGTGAAAAAATACAACAAACAAACTGAAAAACAATGCAAAAAGAGAGTCAAGGGCTATACCGCAGTCTTCACTGGTAAGCGAGAGATGTACGACTGGAAATCATAGAATGGTTTGGGTTGGAAGGGACCTCAAAGACCATCGAGTCCCCCCCTGCCCTGGGCAGGGACCCGTCCCACTAGACCAGGTTGCTCCAAATCAGCGCCCTCGTACAGCGGCAGCCGGGTGGAACAAACCTTGTGTCCTGGTTTGAGGTAAAACAGGACCAATTTTGTTC
>RSEF01000005.1:62529328-62542847 GCA_003993805.1 Himantopus leucocephalus
TCCAGGCTGAACACCCCCAACTCTCTCAGCCTGTCCTCACAGGGGAGGTGTCCTTGTCTTTACCTCAAGATTCACAGTGAGCTTGAAAACTGAAGAATTTCCAGATCAGAAGAGACCTCAGAAGATCATCTGGTCCCACCTTTCATGGGAAAGAGAACAGCTATGAGATTATCTAGGTATATCTTTATCTTGCTACTGCTTGGAAATGTAACCCAGCAGCAAAAAAAGCTTTGTCAAAATGAATGTAGTCTTGATAGGATTTTTGTGTTTAATAATATCAGCCACTGTTAATTTCCTTTCTTCTCCAACTTAGAAAAATATTAGATTGTGATGAAACTAAATTATATAGTGTGAAAAGTGCAAGGGAAAATGAAAATCACTGACATTAAAAACAATGTCTTGTTTTAGTTAGTACCCAGTCAAAAGTTTTCATTTGCTTGGGCTTCGGCTTGTCAGTATATCCAGGGTTTCCTTCAGTACTTTCTATTTAGTCAAAGCTGTTTAACAATCAAGCTTCACTGATGAAATTCAGGTATTTTTAAATTTGAGATACTCACACTGCAATCATATTTTGTTTTCCTCCACACTGGCTTTACCTGGCGTTCATGGCTGCCAGCAGGTATGTATGATAACATCCCAAAACGCTGAAGGGAATGACACTGAGCTCTGTCTGTGCATTTCTGACAGTATTGCTTTTTCACAGCACAGGAAACCTTGCTAGTCCCCCCTCAAAGAGCATTGGCTCTTACACAATTGAATGAGACCTGTAAAGGTTGAAAGGTGGTTTTCACAACTAGATTTTTCATATGTGTGTATATATATAAAATATTTTGTGTGGATTTGAGACAAAATTAAATGTACACGCTTTAATTTCTACCACTGCCAATTTTTTTTTCCTTATTATTTCAAGCGAAAAGAAATTTCTTTTGACCTGTGATCTCTTCTTGCAGCAATTACCTTTGTGGCTTTTCATTGTGGTTTAAAGATTGAAAACAATAATAGTTTCTCAGTCTTTGTAGCTTGTAATATCTACTTATGATTCAGAAAGCAGAAACGATGAACTGTGACTTATTTGCTGAGTAGTTACAGCATGTCACTGATGCTTATTTAGACTACTCTCTCCCCTTTTCTTGACCCAATGTCTAACAAAAAGTCTGTTACCCAGCCTCAGCCATCTGTCTCTCCGAAAGCTCACTGGCATTTTGTGCAGCTCTCTTGGCTGAGAGAGGGCATGTACAGTCTCAATTTAAATAAAATGGGATGTGCTTTTTAAAAAGTTAGATTTGTGAGCAAAGACTGAAATTGAGAGAAATTTATTCTCTTAAAGTTTGGGTGTTTTTGTTTTTTTGATAGACCAAAAAGCATTTTTTGCTGAGGGAAACATGCAGTTGGGACAGGTGGGCATGCAGGTTGCAGCCCAGATCTTTGTATACCATTAATACTTCACATGCTTTAAAAATTATTTCTAGCAAGTTAAGAAGCATCTTCTGGTCTGCAGAGGAAGCTGCTGAAATCATGTTTCTTTCCTTTTCCTCAGGCATAATTATAATACAAGGTACTGTTTGAAACTGGGTATTCTATTTTTTTTTTTCTTTTTTTCACTTAAAATTCTTGTGTTGCCTGAGTTTTGATCTTGGTTTCTTAGGCTTGATTAAACTTGTGAAGTGTGAATCTGGGGGCAATGAGAGAAAGGGGGTTTAATGGAGTAAATCCAAGGGGACCATGTCCGTGGCTGAATGCAGAGCACTGCTGGTGCTGTGCAGCAGGAGCTGGCTCGGGAGAGCCCTCAACCCCCTTCCCTCAGTCAGCATTGTTGGTCAGATGAGTTTATTACTAGAGATGTGTGCTCTGTAGGTCTAAAAGCCACCATCCTACACTGTTGCGGTCCAGGTGTCTCCATTGCCTGGTTGGGGCTGATTAGCTCTTAATTTGGTGGAAATTCCTGATGTGGTGCTTTAGCTGTCGCCCAGGTGACTTTGCTGTAGGCGCAACAGCATCTCGCGAAAGCGAGAAATGAATGAAGTGTAGCAGAATGAAGAGAGGTCAAAGAATGAGATCTTAAAACTGCCTTATTGTTTAAAGAGATGTGTAATTTTCCATTGGCAGGTACTGTTTAGGAAAATCGATGGGGGATGGAGATTGATGTGTTCTTTGGTGCAGGGCAGGGAGCGTGAGCTCTGTGCGTATTCTTGGTCACCACTGGGAATAGTAATGACGGCGCTGTGATAGCTGGAAGGGGCCGATACGCCAACAGTCCAGTGTTACTGCTGGGAGCCTACTTCTCTCTGGTGAAATGCCCTTCTGGAGCAGGGCACAAAAAGGCAGCGCCTAGTAGGAGCCCAGCGGTGCGGTGTTACCTGCATAAAGCATTGACCCGCAATTCACTGCCTTCCCTTCAATTCACCCCAGCAACGCGCAGCAGTTCGGTGAAGGCTTGGACAGCTCTGTGCGCTCGCAGGTGCGTTACCCCATCCCCGTCACCTGGACTGCACTTCTGCTTCCCATGCAACTGATGGAAGAGTAATGACAGCCATGCTATCTCGGTGCGTTGTTTGTTTGTTTTCTTTTCCTTCCGAAGCTGCCGATGGGCGGTAGATAGAAATGGAAGGCAAAGCCATGGGCGCTTCCTACAGGTCAGAGGGAGAGCGCTGCTGAAGGAGGAGTTGTCCTGGTCCTGTTTGCAGAATTCCAGACTGTGGCAGGGGTCAGAAGGGACCTCTGGAGATCATCTGGTTCATCCCCCCTGCCAGAGCAGGGTCACCCACAGCAGGTCGTACAGGACGGCGTCCAGGCGGGTTTGGAACCTTTCCAGAGTGGGAGACTCCCCCACCTCTCTGGGCAGCCTGTGCCACTGCTCTGCCACCTGCAAAGGAAAGAAATTTTTCCTCATGTTGAGATGGAGTTTCCCATGTTCCAGTTTGTGCCCGTTGCCCCTTGTCCTGTCTCTGGGCACCACTGAACAGAATCTGGCCCCATCCTCTTGCCACCCACCCTTTAGACATTGATCAGCATTGATGAGATCCCCTCTCAGCCTTCTCTTCTCCAGGCTGAACAGCCCCAGGGCTCTCAGCCTTTCATCAGCAGAGAGATGCTCCAGGCCCCTGAGCATCTTTGTAGCCCGAAAGCCCTTCACATCTACAACCAAAATGTTGTGTGTAAAGCTATCAAAAGCCAAAGCACTCGTACTGCATTTCACCCCTCTCTGCAGTCACCTGCACTTGGCAGCTGCAGAAGCGTTTTAGCATCAACAGCTCAATGCTTGAGATAACCGTAAATTCAATATGGGCTTATAAAGAGGCCCCAGAAGGTTTCTTGGCAGGTTTTCCACTCCTGTGACCCAGCTGTGTTGGGAGCTCTGACTCTCCATGAGCCAAAAGAAAGGGGGAGAAGCATTTTTGGGGTTGGGCTGGGTCAGCCCTTGCAGAGGCCGGTTCCTCCACAGCCGTGGGGAGAGCAGGCTGTGCCTCAGCAATTGGCGAAGGCGCTCCAGTGGGGTCCCTCAATGCAGAAGAGATGGCAGTGCCTCCCATGGCAAGGGGTGGGTTTCTGGAGCCATCTGGAGCGTAGGCTGGTGTGGCCAGCATCCCTGTCCTCGCTTCTGGGACTGCCACGCTGATGGGTCAGAGATAGGTGGCTTGGCCCGGCTGGGGCAGAGTTGACCACAGTGGGATGACACTGGAGGTGATTAGTGAAACCATAACATAGATTATAATAATTTTTAGCAAGTTTGCAGCGAAGTGCTATTATTAGCATACACCTGCTGCTTTGAGGCCAGTGCATCACATGCTTGCTACTTGCTTTATTCAAAACAAAGCATGATCCTGACGCTTTCTTCCCTATAAATGATGCAAAACAGCCTGGGAACCCTTTCTCTGGACTGAGAACATGTATCCCTGTGGATTCTCTCATCCAAATTCTCTTAGAAGATGACAGATGGATATATTTTGATTATGGCTTTTGGCTGTTTGAAGCAGCACTCTCAACATGAATGCTGGACTCTTGTTCTCCCCGCTCTAGTGGGTGATCTCATCAAGGTGGATGCTTTCCAGCACCTTGAAGGGGAAGGGGGAGGCACTTCCATTGAAAACCTGTACAGGGATTTTTTGAAGCACTCTAATTGCTCTCATAAATTCTGTAATGTGAATCTGTGTTCCTTTTCTGCACATGCAGATAGTCAATATCTAAACAAAAACTTCTGGAATAATTTCCTTATGCCACAATGTTTTTTGCACTAATTTGGGATCAAAGGACCTTAACATAATTGCTTATTCAAATAAGAACCCAGTTGCATATAAAATATTTATATTAATTGGGGAATTAATTGCTTATCTAGCAATGCTAAAATAACCGTTTCATGAATCTCAAAGATGAGAACGACCTCTCTAAGGACTACTAAAATGAAGAGACCACATTGTCTTTAAGGTTTGCTTAAGTTTAAAGGCTCTATCTAAGAGTTAGTTAAGAAAAAACCAAAACTATTGTAGCAAAAAAGCCTTTTATGCAGGAAATAGGAATGTTTGAGTGGAAATTCAGCTGCTGTTAAAACCTCATGGAACTCGAGGAAAACTTCAGAAGAACAAAGTGCGGTAAGAATGTTTGAGTCCTAATTGCAGAACTGCTCTGGGGACATCTTGCAACAGAAAACAAAAGGAGGGTGACTGCAAAGCTGCAGAATCGTAACTTCTGTGTTCATGTTGTGGGTGTGCAAACAGTGTTCTTTGCAGGCTGATAATGTTACCAAGGCTACGAGTGGTGACAACAGCTACCATCCCACTCTTAGACACTCTTAAATATAGGTTTCTTTGCTACCATCGAGGAGGTAACACAAGAAAACTATACGTACCTTTCTAAATCATTGGTTTGGCACTGCCTTTTCAATACACCTCCCTCGCATGTTGGCGTCCGGCACATCCACCCATGCAGCCAGAGCCATGCGGTGTGAGGAGGGGGCACTTCCCACCCCAGTGACCTGCTGGTCATCAGCACTGCTGATCTCTGCATGACCCTTCTGGCAAGGGTATAGAAACGCTCTTTGTGCTGGAGGTGCAAAGCGTCCAGCACTGGCTCTGTACCGACCAGTGCTCTCCACTAAGTTGGGCAGGGCTGGCGGGGAGCAAGACGTGCTCAAGCTAAAATGTTGATAAATGCAAAGACTTGCTTTGAATTTCAGAGGCGTAGAGTATTTACTTATTTTGCCTCCTTCAAGACCATTCCATACAATGAGGTGCTTTGTTTTATTTAAGGCATTGCTGGGTAATGTCTAGCTTGTAAATGACTTCTTTAAAAGCAATATTTACCAGCGGTACTTTAACTTTATTGGTTAAGATCACTTTTAGTCTGCCCATCTAGACACTGTGCAGCATGCTTATGGCAAACCAGACAGGATTAATAAAACAAAATTCCTGGCAGGCTTAGCAGGCGGTTATAAACTGAGAGATGAATTGCTGGTCTTCTAGGGATAATGGGGTGAAAGTAAATATCAAGGAACTTTAATGTGTTTGTTCCTGGAGAGTCTGGTCATCTCCTCTCCAGATTTCTGAAGGAGCTTGCACTTTGATAATAAGCTCAATAGATGATTTTTTTTTTTCAGATTCTTTGGGTATTTTCACAGGAATATAGGGATGGAGCTGTGAGACTGAGGGCTGTAAATATAGTATCTTCATTTTAGAAGGGACAAGAAAAGGCATTGTTGCAGCTACAGGCTTTTCACCTGGCATTGTTAAGCAAAACTTTGTACTGGTCTTTTAGGAAAGTATAATTATAGATAGGGAGAAAAAGACACAATTTTTCCTGGACTTACCAAAGCCAGGCTGTGTCAGGTTTCCATCCCACACTGGCTGCCCTGTGCAGGCACTCAGTCATGTTCCTTCTTGGACCCACCACCAGCTCCATCTCTGGCACCAGCTCCTGCCTGTTTGCTGAGCCGTGCCCAAATGGACGTGTGTGCTCCTACCACAGCTAACGCCCTGACGGCCGCTATTTGCCTGTTTTCCCCCCCAGTACCAAGGGAAGAATTGCTGCCTACAGAGCTTGCAACACATGTGCTGTCTCAGATGCTTTTTTGCACAATGTACATGTTTCTGTCAGGGATATGTTTCTCTTTCAGTGCTCTGATGACAGCTGATTTAATTAAGAAAGTACATCAATCACTCCTGTGTAACTACTACTTCTCCTGTTTGCTTCAAAGTGAGGACCATTAGCACTGTTGTCTTCCCTTATGGGAAGTGTCTTGCTCATGAATTTAACCAAAAATAAGAACAATAAAGTAATAATGAAACTGGGATGAGGTTTAAAGGCAAGAATAAAGAAAAAGGAAACCTGGTTATTGTGGCCATTGTAGAAGCATATGTCACATAATGACAAAAGTACTTGGACTGCAGGGAGCAGGGGGAAAATGAATAGATTTATAGAGAAATATATTAAGAGTTGTTTGTTTTTTTTTCTCAACAGTAATGGAAATGACTTGTTGGTGGCACCTCTGCTTTTCAAATTGGAGCCTTGTCATTTTGAGTAGTCTTGACGTTTTGTCTAGAACTGTTTTCTGGAAAAACAAGAGTATGTCTGCAAGGCTTCCTTTAGTGAGGGAGGGCTCAGCTCAGTGCCGTGCTGGCAAGCTATGTATTGCATTTGTGTCTGAATTGGAAAAGCCAGGAATGTCCCTGGGAGCCAAGAGGGGTGGTGGCAAGTGGGTGATGTCTGTATCATCCAAACTGGAAAGCCAGACACTGTTCCCTGGTAAATCCTGACTATGGGATGGCAGGGGCCTGGGTGGAGCTGGGAACTCCCCCGCTGGCAGGATATCTGTGTCCTTGCCTCCAGAAACACGTGGTTCACTTTTTGGCAAAATTAGTTGAATGAGAGGATATGTAACTCTTGAGCACAATTAAGCCTTTAGTGTGGCTGTGGGTGGTGTTCACGGTGACTGCGATCTCTGCAGGGGCAATGACAGGGAGGACCTGCTGCCCTGGGGTGTTGTATTGATGAACACCTTGAACTTTGGGGTAGGTGATCACAGGAGGAGGGAAAAGGGAAGGGGGTTGATTTTTGGGGAGCTGTGAGGAAGCCATTTGATAGGACTCGTGTATCCACTAGACTTTTCTCTTGGCTTTTTGTGGTCTTAGTGTACAAGCATGGATGCAAACCCACCCACCTTCTCATGGTGGCTCCATCACTCATGGCGCATTCTGGCTAGGAAAGGCTGTTTCCCGCGGTACCTCTAACTCACTGGGAACAGATGAGACTGTCAGGGAGAGAGCATTCTACGTTTGTCATCTCCTGCCTGCTGGACCTGCCTGCTGGACCTGTGTTTAGCCAAGTCTGGCATGAATCTCTGTGCTGAAGAAGGGGTCAAGGACCAGGCAGGGGCAGCTCCTCCAGCAGCACGTGGCTGATGCTGGACTCCTCGAGCCCACCGTGTTTATTTTGGTGCCAGAAGTAGAAGTTCTGCTAATATTTTTTTCTCCTCTGTCAGTGCTTGCTATAGAAGTATGGGGCCAAGGGTAACATTAAAGCCTTATAATAAGACTATACAGTATTTTCTGGTGGGTGTCTGCTCAGTGTGGTGGGCAAGATTAATATGATCCATCATGTACGTCTGATTACTGCTGCTCATCATGGAGGCTGTGGTAGTCACTTCTCACTCATGGCAGCAAACAGTGGTGTTGGATAAAGCTGAGAACAACTAGGGCAGACCCAGAGCAAAGTGAACTCAGAGTGAATGGAACTTACATCATCCAAATGTGCCTGGTTTGGTGGTGTACTTCAGGAAAAAAAGTATCTCAGCAATTTACCCCTTTTCAACATCACATTTAAACATGTATGTAAGTCCAAATGATGTCCCCAAAACCTACTCTCCTTTGCAAAGAAAAGCCGATTTCTCAAAGGTGGTCTGTTGTCCCCTGGAAGCTACTGCCCAGAATGAGGTGTTGTGTCTGATTCACAGCGGGGATTTGAACAGGCTGGATTTGATGCTGGTTGAGGGCAGGGGGGGCAGGGATAAGAGAAACATCTCCAGAAAGTGGGAGTAAACAAAAATGGAACTTTTTGATAGTTTTATTTGGTGCCAGTACTGATGTGGTTTTTTCCTTTTCAGGAGGACTTTTTCCCTGAAATGACAGAAATCTGATATGAACTTGAAAATTTGTCTTAAGTATAAAAGAGTTCACAGGAGTTGATGAATATTTGGGGTTAAAAAAAGGGGGGGTGGTGAGGGGCAGCAGAAGGTGTTGTAAAGGGCAGCAGTGCTGCAGGACTCCACTGGCAGGAGCTCGTGGGTCAGGAGCTCCACGAGTCCACAGTGAGCTCTTGGGGCATGTGAGGTCCCCCATGTCCCCTCAGACTGGGCTGCCCCAGACAAGGTGTGGGTCTGGGGGAACATCCCTCCCCTCAAGGCAAAGTCTGAGGCCACGGCTGGACCACCATGTCTGGTTCTGGGCGCTGGTACAAAATAGACAAAAGGATGTGCTGGGTCTTATAATAAGGCATCATCTCACTGGCAGCAAGAACCTGATGGGGGTGTGTCGGCAGGAGATGTGGGCTCATCTCCATGGTGCAAGGATGGGGGAGAGGCAACAGTACAAGTCACAGTGGGGGGAAAATCTGATTAAACATTAGGAAAAACTCTTTCCTCATGAAGGCAACAAAACACTGGCACGGACACCCAAGGAGCCAGTGGTGGCTCAGTCACTGGGGACGTTCAAAACTCAGTGGGGCAAAGCCTCTGGTCTTGTAGCGTTTGCTGTCTTCTGATCACACCTCTTTGAATTGTTTTAAGTTCAAGATGGTCAAACAGAGATAACCACGTGGGTAAACTGAGCAGCAGCAGTGTTACTAGTCTCCATGTAATAAAGCACTTTTTTTTTTCCCTTTTGCATTGGGAAACCAGAGGAGAGAAGAGGGAATTACAATGAAGGCTTTGCTTCCTTGTCATTGCGTTATGCTTTTCTTTATCAGAGTTGAACCTGACAGCTTGAAAAATGCCATTCTGCCGGAGTTTATGTTCTGTAAACACAGAGATGAAATGGAGGCATTCGTTTAATACTTGACTAACTGGATAACACTTAAAAACTTCATAAAGGTGCATTATCAACTTTAAAATGTTCCTCTGAGAACATACCTTCTGCTGTTTCCAGCTACTGAAGCCAAGCATATAAATGAGATCCATTTAGCGGTGTTTTAGTGAAGAAATGTCTTGCTTGGTGTACTTAGTGGCACTGATTTGACTGCAGCTTATTAGATGACAGAGGACCTGGTGTAGCAAATGCTCTCCTCCAATGCAGCGTGTTCCTGGCTGCTTGTGCTTTTGCCCCAGCAGGACATATCTCCCCTGGGTTTGCCACTAGGTATAGTTTCCATAGCTCTGGGTGGCTGAGGAGTCCGTTATTTAGTGCTCCAGAGAGGCACTTCTATGGGCTGTTGACAAGGATGGCCCAAGCCATGGCGAGGTCTCTGCAGGGAAAGACCTGGTAAAAATTTTCAGCCTGATACGAGACCCAAGAGGGGTATGAGAGAGATCTATAGGGCAGGGATCCATGGCAAGGGGCTGGGTAGCAATTGTTGATTGTCTCACTAGTATAAGACTGTCAAAATTGTGTATTTGGGGGATGGAATGAGCATAATCTACAACAACTGAAGGGAAACTATAGCTTTTCCCACTTTAGCAGCAAACAATTCCAGAACAACTATGCAACCTTATTTTATTATAAAGGAAAAGAGAAAGCACTTGGTTATGGCTGGAAGCCTGTCTAATTCTGAGAAATGTGAAAAACTTTGTAAACAAGCAGGAAACCAAAGTACAAATTAATTCCAACCAAAAGCTGCCATAAAAAGGACGCGTCAAGAAATCACTGGTGCATTTTAATAACTGCTAAAAGGAAGGGGATAAATACAATATTAATTTTATGACTTATTTTTTCACACTCCAGTGAACATAAATTTTTGTAATTGTATTTACTGGGTTTGGCTGTGTTGAAAGATAAGGGATAATTACATTCTTGCCTGACGGGAAGAAGCCTACAAAATTCTACCCTTTTTAATATGTTAACAATACTGTAATATTAGGGAATTCAATCTGATATTCATTAACGACAAGAGAAAACATCATCAATGAGTAAGTTCTACAAATTTAGTCTGTTTTGAGAACTGAAAGTATTTTTGTATTTCCACTGTCATTACCTGACAACCCGCAGCCCACTATAGCTGCGTTGGCTGTACTGCCCAGTTGGGACTGAGTATTTTCATGCCATTTCCAGTTTTGATGGGAACTGTTTCATTGACTTTTCCTCAATGTTGCACCTCAGGAATTTCTAAGCATCAGTAAGAGATGTTGGTAGGTTATCTCACAGCACTGGTTGGATTGGAAAATTGCATGGAAACTCTAGTTTTTATGCCTTTGTAGTGAAGAGAGTCAACGTAGGTCTACGTTTCTTGCATTCAGAAACGATGTGAAATGCCTCCGCATAACCCAAGCCTGGAGCCTGTGGCTTGTCATACCTACAAGCAGCAGGACAGAAGTGCCTGAGTGGGGGGAGTACCTGTGTTGGGACTTTGGCCTTGGTAAGAAAAGACAAAATATTACCTGTCACTGTGAGGTACTTCGATTTGCAAAGTTGGAGGTTACAGTAAAGGGCTGCTCAAGCTGTGCAAAGAAATAATAATCACAAAGGTTCTGTAGAGTTTTAAGTGGTTAATGGTTGTCATTGTAATGGAGAAGTGATGCTCTACTGGTTGCTCAAAGCCTAGTAATAGGAAAGTCCAAATTTTCTGTAGCTCTTGATGTAATGAGGTATAATCTTAACACAAAAAAGAAGCTGCAGGTGTGACAAGGATGCCAGGGATGCTCACAGCCGTTGCCAGGTCCTTGTCCATCACCTCAGATGTAGCTGGCATCCCTGTGCCTCCGGACTTGGGAATTATGGTCCCCTGTGGAGCACGGGAAGCTGGCAGTGCAGAGGGGGCTTGTTTGGCCGCTGTGTCTGTGGGGTGGGAGCATGTTTGGACTGAGCATCCAGCAGAGAGTCCTGGGTTTCCTGTAGTTTATCACAGCATTACCTACAAGGTGGGATGTACCTGCCATGGTCTGGTGCCGAAACAGCTCCAGCTCCTCTGCACATCTGCACTCTTCTGTGTTTTTCTCATGTCTCTCTTGTCTTTGTTTACCATTTTGCAACCAATGTAAAGTTAATGTGTTTACACGTGCACTCAGGTGTTGTTTACTGATCTTACAGGAAAACCACAGTATCAAACGCTTGGTTTGAACAGACGTAATTCCTGCTGGATTTCATAATCTGCTTTCAAAACCAGCTCTGTTGTCCCTGGTGTGCTTGCATGTGTACAGCTCTGTAAACACACATACACAGGGCCAAATTATCTGTTAATCTCTCATGGGACTTTACGAGATACTTAAATTTATCTCCCCTTATTTTAGCAAGTACTGGAACCAGCCTCGCTGGCTTTTAATTTCTTTCCTTTCCTCTTTCTCGAAGAGTGCATTATTAAGTGTTCTTAACCGATAAATGCATGTGCTGCTCATAAGTGTTTAGAAACAGCAGTCTATTAGGAATATCTTTACTTGCTAATGTCTTAATTGCCAGGAGGAGTAACTCATTCAAATATATTGGTTACCCAAATCTATTTACCTGCTCTCTGAAAGTAGACCAAGTAACGAATGATAAGATGAGAGGAAACGGCTGCAAGTTGCACCAGAGGGGGGTTTAGATTGGATATTGGAAAGATTTCTGCACTGAAAGGATTAACAAGCACTGGAACAGGCTGCCCAGGGCAGTGGTGGAGTCACCATCCCTGGGGGTATTTAAAAGACGCGTAGACGTGGTGCTGAGGGACGTGGGTTAGTGGTGGGTTTGGCAGTGTTAGGTTAATGGTTGGACTCGATGATCCTAAAGGTCTTTTCCAGCCTAAATGTTTCTAAAAGGTGTCTAGCCCAGCTGAAAATCTTTAGTTCTGGACTGAGACAATCCATGCCCAAGAAGGAAAATAACTTTAAAATGTATCTGCAAGACCAGATTGGGGGTGGGCACTTCTGAGAAGATGGGAACAGAAAGAAGTACGAAGGCAAACGGCTTTACCATCCCTTTTTGTGCAGGAGGAATCTTGTTTTATATTACTCTGCAGGGTTTGAGGGCAAGTGGCTGAGACTTAGTTGATGTACCTGGTACCAACAGAGGGATTGTGAAAGAGTTGGAGTGGCTCTGGGTGTTCCCCACCTGGTGTTACATTGCTGTTCTCCCTTTCTGTAAGAGACTGCGTGACCTTGCTGGGTAAACTGCAATGGGTACTGGAAAAGATCACCTGTTTCAGCCTTCCTAATTTTGCCTGATGTCCCTAATAATCTGACTGAATAATAGAAAGAAATATTGACAGAAACTGTGTTGGAATAATTGCAGTGTTCTGGTGTACGAGGGGGAATGGAGGGCAGTGGAGGAGAGCTGAAGGATGGGTAGATATAGATACCTAGATAGGTAGGTAGATAACAGCCTCTGGGAAGATGCTGAGGTGCTCCACCAGGAAATCTCCTAATCGATCGCATCTGATCTTTTGACCTGAGTAGTCTCCTTTGGATTGGAGCTCAATCTTCCTGTCCCAAGGATGTAAAACCTCTCCCTGAGTTTGCTCTTTATTATGGTGTAGCGTTGCCAACCTCAGGCTTGCAGTGTCATGTTGGCATGCAGCAGGGGCTTGGGATCAAATCACGCCCGTAAACACTTCCTCAAGACTAATTGTCATGGCTTCAGCGTGGTCCCATTGCTCCTGCCTGAGGATGGGAGGAATGACTGAAGTCTTCCAGCATTTTTTCCTTTCCTTTCCTTGAGGGCACAGTCCAAAAATATCCCAATTAGAGGTTTGTTGCGCTGTGAGGAGGGCAGCTTCTGCCCTAAATGGCTCTGTGTGAAATAAGAGATAACGAGGCATGCAACCAGCAGATGGGGTATAAAACTTGACAATTAAATGTACCTCTCTGCTCAGGTAACTGCTGAGTGGGATCGCCTCTGCGGTTGTGTGTTATGATGCAGAGCTAGGCTCTTGCACTGGCATTTGTACACATGAAACTCCATTAGTCTCAAGGTGAGTACTTCTGGATGAAGGAAAATGGTGCATATTAGAAGATGTGGAAGAACCTCTGGGTGACTCCTGACTCTGCTGCCTGGTTCCTCCTTGACTTTAGGTGCATCTTTTATTAAGTGTAATCACCCATCAGCATAGAGGGAACCAGACCTCTGCTTGCTCTCAGGTAAAGCGATGCTCCTAAATGTAGGCTGTTTAGCTGGGGTAGGCCGGTGTGGCGCACAAGCAGCAGTAGTGCTCATTGTCTACAGGTCCATACTGGGGTGAAGTTGCAAGGGCTGGTGGGAGCTGCGGCTGTTCAGGACCTTGTGGGTGTGAGAAGCTGCTGTGGCTCCTTGTCACCTGGATGTCCTAATGTGTCACTCTGCTGGGAAGCAATTCTGGACTCTGCCATCAACAGGTGTCCCGATCCGATATCGGGGAGGTTCCGTTACCATCC
>RSEF01000005.1:62601366-62613327 GCA_003993805.1 Himantopus leucocephalus
ACTGGGTGAGCTCCAGAGGTCCCTTCCAACCCCCACCATTCTGCGCTTCTGTGAATCACAAAAATAACTAAGTTTTGTGGCTGTTGCTTGTTGGTTTGGTTTCATGCAGGCTGAGTGTTAAGTACAATAAATAACTGGGCTGGAACATCCACTGTCCTAATCTACTAGAGCAAACTCTAACCGCCATAGAACTGTGCCGAGTATATGCCTGAGCTAGGTATTTTTCCATACATCCAAATACAGGGAGTTCGGAGGAGGGCAGTGACTCTGTAAACTACATAGAAAAAGGTAAGGGAATTTCCAGAAATTCTAAAGGGAAGGAAAAAGCCTCTTTGCTCTATTCCCTTTCCTCCTTCCTTCCCCCAAACCAAACCTCTACAACATCTCTCAAGCCAGGTGAACGTACACACTATATTCGTCAGTAACAGCCATGAAATCCCCACATCGAACAATCCAACAACTGTGTAACTACAATCGCTGGTTGAAAGTCAATGTACTGTTTTTATAACCCCATTTTCCAAGACTCCACAAACTGCACAGCTATCAGCATTTTCTTCTGTTACCGACAAAATCAGCAGAAAATTTGACTTTAAAATACAGTGTCTTGTCAGACTTAAGTAAGATCATTAAACGACACATATCTGTAAATCCCTAATCTCAGTTGGCACCAGAATAAACACAGTGATCTCTACAATTAACCTGTGCATCTAGGAATTTCTAATGTGCCACCAAATCACATGAAAATCACCATCCATACCTGGAAGATGGCCTCAAGAAAGAAACCACAGGTGCCCAACGACGTCTGGTAGCTGCAGGTATGTGGAGCTGGAGAGCAGTGGGAGCAGGGAGAAGCATGGGGCCATGATGGGCAGACACTCTTCTCTCTGACCTGGGACCATGGCCAGACCTGTCCCAGATGTGACAGTGCCAAGTTGCTCAATATTTGGCCCAGAAGCAGCCCAACAACTAGAGTGCCTCTCATTGGAACTCCCGGTAGACTTGCTCCACCATTCATTTTCAAGGATGGAAAGCACCACAAGATGCAGTATTGCCACCATCCCTAAGTAGTAATAAACCTCTCTTCCCCAAATTCTGAAAATGGCAGTAGCAGCTATGATGCTACAGCATCTTAGGAGCTAGAGGTCTTCATAGGAAGGGCAAATTGAACCTGGATCTCCCACTCCAGACTGATGAGACGCCAAATCACTTCACATACTGGAAACTTCCTGACCTACCAGATCAGAAACCCTTCCGAGCAGATGAACCACTCTCAGTTATGCTGTGAGAAGAGGACTGTGTAAGTCCAAGTTTAGGGCACTCATGGCTGGCAGAGACAGGAGGGGCTGGGATGACCCTGCTCAGGTCTTTGAAAGAAAAGTTATTACAGCAATGAAGGACCCCATCAAGCAAGTCTCAGACCCAGAACTAACCAGGTTGCCCTTGGCAAGATGACACGGGGTCAGTAGACCTCTCCAGAGTGACTGTGCCTTCAGGAGTCGGGAATACAAAGCTATTTCTTGCAGGCAAGAAGGTGTAGAGTCTTTGATACACATATGCTAGACGTGGTTTCCAAAAATACTTCAGACTTGACTGATTTACACTGTGTGTCATATACTGACCTTTTGGGAACATCTGAGTTGAGCCTGGTACAAATCCAGCAGGTAATGGGAAAGTGATTTCTGTATGAATTCCACAGAGGGGTTTGCATTAACAGTCAGTCCCCATAAAAGAGTGGTTTGGATTATCCTCACGCGTAGGTTTTTTGACCATAATTTCCAAGCATTCCCCTATATAAAGTCAAGTATATTGAAACATGCAATGGAGTCTGACTCTGGCTTTTCACTCTATTATCAGTTATGTTCGAGGCGTCATGGAAATGTTTCCACAGGGTTAGATACAGCAAATAAAAGAGACAAAAGGTTAACCAGCAAAACGTGGGAGATGGTGCTGCAGACATTCTAACCACAGCTGCTTCCAAGCAGAGATTTCAGAACATAAGCAACACACAGGGCTACAAAATGCCAGCAAATGTGCAAATAAGTCTGTAACTGCACTTTGAGACTCAGGAAAGTGCCAGTCTTTCTCCAAAGAGGCCCCAAAGAGCTATAATGTGATCAAATAAACAAAGATGAAACAATTTTTGCCCTCAAACTCCTCAAAATACTGTCTTTGCCCTCCCTCATTAATTACATTTCAAAGTAATAAAATGCATTTCAGTATCTCAACTAAAGTCTATTTGCATTCCATCAGGTTAAGTCGTATCTTCCCACCCCCATCCCGATCAACCCCAAACGCTCCTTTAATGCCTCAAAATGTTCCTATCTCATCAACGCCCATTTCATGACATATGAACTGCATCAAACACCATAACTGAATCCATTAGATGCTGCGCTGTTTGCAGGCTTTCCCATAGTAACTACTGGCCACTGGCTGCTTCCCAAGCTGATGCAGGACATTGGGGAATGCTCGGCTTCGTGTTTGCCGATGTTTGTGCCTGTGCGCAGCCCGCGGCAACAGCAATATTAAGTAGCAGAACTGTGCAAATTACTGATTTTAACCTCGACTGAGCAGTTGGATGCCACATGAGGTCCAGCCTCTGTGCACTCACCAGAAGTGGCCTCAACTAATTTTGATCGCTCCCCTTCACATTTTGTTGAGGCTCGTGAGAGATTTTGTTTTAAGCTGTTCCTGGTGAACAAGATGAGAACCTCACCTGATAAACTGCCAAGCAGATGTAAAGAACTGCATGTGCCTTGGAGCACCACAAGTACATTTTGGAGGTTTGGTGAACTCAGCATCCAGCATGCCACTTGTTTCCGAGTGCCAATACCTTCACCTCCCGATCCAGATCACTTCCAGGATCCTCCAAATCTGCTGGGGGTTCTGCGTTCCAACCGCATCCCCTGAGTCAGGCAAGGCAGCAATCCTTTCCTAGTGCTCAGATGTTACTGACCCCTTGACGTTTCCTTCTCACATACATGAAAAAGAGTTTGGGCTAATGTCCTGGTTTGAGGAAAAATTCTTGACTTTATTTTTACAGCCAATGGCCTGCAGAGAAACAGCAAGGAAAAGACCAAAGATCTGATCCAAAGTTCACCACAGTGAATGATGGTCCTTCCATGACTTCTCTGTGCTTTGCCTTAAGCCCTTTGCCATGACTTCCATTTCACATCAAAGGAAAAAAGCAGAAGCAGCGTCATGGGAACAGCTTGCTTGGAAAGTGAGCTGCAAAACCCAGCTTCATTCTCTAGAAACTCCAGTCTGTGAATCCAGACACAGGCTTCTTGCTTTAAAAGACTGAGAAGCAACTCTCCATGTTCCTGCTGTGATCTTTGTACCACAAGATGATTACTGGGATGATTTTTTGGTTCTTCAGAGAAAGATGTAAGGCAGGTGGCGGGTAAAGAAAGTCAACTCTTATCACCACCTCTTGCTTCAGTCGCACCAGGTCCCTCATCTCCTTAGAGCCTCACAGATGGGAAAAGCAATCCTGTTTTCACACAACTGCAATTCTAAAGATTCACAGCCTTACAACAAAGATTTTAGATAGTCCCTAAAAGACTTGTTAAGTGAATTCGTAAACATAAACCTCTTTCCTAATCTATCAAGACATCTTGAGAAGCCAACTTTTCTCACCGCGTGCTGTTGCTCATACTTGCAGTCTTTGCCAGTTCCCAGGTTTTGCACAGGAAAACAAAAACTCAACTTCCTTCCCCTCAAGGAGCAATTCACTGATTTTGCTTGCAGCTGTGGAGGTGTCAGACAAAGCTCACCTATGCCTCTCCAGGTTTAAGGCACCACCTTTGTAATACAGAATTTCAGCAATAAATAAATACAGCAGTCAGTTAAATACACAAGTTCAACATACAGAATGGATATATTTAATATATGCGGTGTAAGCACCTGGATCTGGGTTGGTGGATTCCATGACTAACACATGATCTTTATTAAATCATAAGTATCCCATCACTGAGAAATAAGGAAAAACATAAAATTACTCGTTTCACTGTCGTTAAAGGCACACTAAAATGTATAGTAGTCCATCAAATGATGTTTTACTGCAGGAATTTTGAATTATTTATGTTCCCCTGAGACAATCTGTTTCAAACCTCAAACAGCAGAGAAAAAGGCACATTTCAACTTATGTCATTACTCTGATGCAGCATTTCTGTGACCTGAGCTTTGCTGTAGTACAACGAAACACGTAACTAATAGCAAAGCAATCACAGACTTGGACTAATATGCAGATCTTCTCTGTTATGGGAAAAAAGATCCACGTTTCAGTTGGGGGATCACAGACCACCAGCTGACCAGGAGTCTGTAACGCTGCTTTCCTGTGAGATAGGGACCATCCTACCACATTCCCTTGCAAGACAGGCAAACGACAAAATGGATATTAATACCTCTTGATGCTTTCTTAGACACCTGTTTGTCAAAGCTACCGTCCAACATCGACACAACGGGGCTGTTTCAGATTTGTTTGGCTGAATGATTAAATGAATGAATGTATGAATCAAAGGAACCTGCTCCAGAACCGCGCCTTGGAAACTGCAGTGCAGTCCGTATTGTCTGGTTTATTTATTTTTACGTGAAAGCCCGGCATAAGTGGATCTCTGTACTAAATAAAAAGTCAGTCCCACTGAAGAAAGACTCATTGAAATCCTTTGATTTTTCTTTCTTCATTAACATGTCTACCTCTATCAAATCAGTAGAAGCAAAAAGAAGTTCCTATCATAAGCTCCACGGAAACACAAAGTCTTTGTTTATTTTGGCCACGGGCAACAAAGCTGCATTGTCTTCAGCATTCTAGAGGATATTGCCTTAAACTATATTATCACACAGCTAAGCTGAGTAGTGACAATTTAACAACTGTCCAAAATATCTTTCTCACTGGTGAATATCACAGGGTAGTCCGTTAAACTTCATTTGGTTACATTAAAACACGTTTTGACATTATTTTGTGTATAAGGAAAGCTGAAAGCTCAAATTTGCTTTTGCCAACCAACAAAACACTTGCAAGGAAAATAAAAAAATCATTCAGTGTTACAGACTTCTACCTAATTCTAAAACAGGAGAGCAAAACCACACCCCACGTAACAAAGTCTGCAGATATCAGCTCTCCATAATGAACATTTATCTGGAGTGTGACGTCTGTACAGTCTGCACATCAGTTCTGGACACAGATGAACCTACTCTACCATGTCCTGTAGATAACCATTTCTGTTCCTTTCTGATGAATGACTATCATCCATCACACACAGCACTGTTATGGACATCCAACCACCTATGGAAAATTTCAGTAACAAAGAGGAGACTGCATTTCCAAACTGAATGCTTTTTAAGGCCACACTATTCTGCTGTGAACATCACAGCCACATCGATACCTGATGCAAAGTAATGTCTCAGCTTAGCCTCAAGTCCAAACGTACCTAAGATCCAACCTGGACACGTGCTCCAGGCCATGCTTCAATGAAGCACCCTGAAGCCAGGACAGGGGTAGAAAACTTTGCTCTAGGGAAACTGGATCTCCTGATGTTTTGGTGGGTTTGAGTCTGGAGCATGGTGTGACTCTTGGACAATAAAGAATAAGAAACTTTGCTAACGGGATGCAGTTGTTGAAATGTAAGTTTGTTACATAAAACCCCTGTGTCCAGCTGGTGCTTTAAGAGGTCAATTTTCCAAACAGTAAAGGAAATAAGATTAGTGGATTTTGGGAAAAAATATAAACAGGTGTAAAAAACCAGCAGGTTCAAATTCAGTGTTTCTTAAAGAAGATGTCTTTAAGAAAGGCTAAAATATATGGTTAAAGGCTCATACATCTGCTGGCGACTAAAATAAAGGATAGAGAAGAGAAAAGCTGCAGTTCCCAGTTCCATCTGCAGTTCTTCATTGTTACTGTGCACTGGGCACTTCTAATTAGACAGCACATTGAGCTGCTTAAGAAGCAGCCTTGGGTGCCTGAGCTCTTCCCTCTGGATATGCCAAGATTTCTGCATGTTTNACCCACCTGTAGCCCTTTTTTTTTTTTTTTTTTTGTGCTATTCTAACACTCAGCTGCTATAATCACAGTGTTTTGTGGTGTTTTTTTTTTAAACAAAGAGTGACTGTGAAGCAATGAGACACCTCCTTCCATCCAGCTTTTGCTTTTTGTCTCTGAGCAATCTTGAAAACCATCCTGCACCGCAGATCACAAGAAGCCATCCTCTCCCTGGGCTGTGTAAACTGGGTCTCAAATAGTAAGTCATGGTAGATGTGGCCTGGCAGGGTCTGCAAGATCCACCACACAGACCAAATCAGTGCACATTTCAATGTCTTCTAGTAAGAACAGTTACCCTCCCTGGTCATTCCCGAAATCAAACAAAGCAACAAACCCCCTAGAAAACAAAAATTGTGGAAATCTGCCAACATGTGCTTTGTCTTCCAGCCAATTCATAGGACTTAGAAACTTCCAGAATGACAACCTTGTGTCCAGCCACGGGCTTCACCTTTTTCGCTTACAGAAATACCGAACTGGATGAAAAGAAAGTGGATGGGAATAGATCCCTCAACATGTTTTGCATAGCACCAGCCCACAGCATTTTTTTTAATTAAATACTCAAAGTCTTCCCATCTTGCCCGCACAGTGCTCTATTATTCAGATTCATTCTTGGCTGATGGGGGACCACCAGCTCTGCCAAGGTCAGCATCACACTATCGTTTTATTTCTCCTCTAGCAGGGAAAGCTCTCTTACCTTATGGCTCATCTCTATCACCCCATAGCTGCTTGGTCTGCTGCTGAGCTATGGAAACTTTCTTATTCTGAAAGGAGGTCTGCACATTTTGCTCAGAATTAAAAAGGTCAGTTTAACATCAAATGAAATCACCCATAAGCTCTGCACAAAGCCAGCTTCACCTGCATTAGCGGCAAATAATGCTATTAGATGTTTTCACATAAGAGAAATCTCTCCAGCAGAAAATACGCCTGATGAGCGAGCAGGAAGGCTGCAGCCTGTTTGGGTCGTAAGAAGAACATTAAAAAATAGCATAACTACATAAACACCGAGCTTTTAGGGAGAAGGCACCAGCGTTGACCACTCTCAAAATTCAGATTTCTTAAATAGGGTATTTAGGACACTGCAAGATAACTGTGACAAAATTATGCTGCCTGAATGTTCCCTACAGTCACCTTTCTATCCAAAGACAGACTTGAAGTAAAGTCTTGCTAAAAAAAGACACGTACTCTCAGCATTTTACCAACAGTTCATTTTGCTTCTGTCAACATGGTTTTAGCTTTAAGTTTTTTAAAACCTTAACTTTCAGTAGCTATCAGAACAATTAAGTTGTCAAGCATCTTCTACCAGAGCATCTCCAAACTTTTTAATATCAAGTAATTATTTGGCACTTACAAGACCAGATGCATTCACATTTTCAATTTAAATGCAAATACTGTGGAGAGATTTCAGGTTTTGTCTCTATTTTTATAAATGCTTCTAATTTTTAAAAGAAAAGGATTTATTATTCTGGAGATGCCATGTGGCAGGTGTCTGGTTTTCCGTGTGCTCTAGTTAATTAGCTCCTATTTCTTTCTCTGCTTTGCTTTTGAAGGAAGGGGAGGTGTATACTTCTTTGTAATGAAGAAAATTTCAGTTTACAAGTTACTCAGTATATGATTCATTAAATAGATGAAGCCGAGATCAAAGTATGAGAAACACAGCATGGTTTCTCTTTTAACTGCTTTTAGAAGTAAATATTCAAGAGAAATAGGCATCATCAGAAGAGCAAAGACATACAGGTTCATAGAAATACTCAGGTGGGGAGGGAGCTCAGGTTTCCAGACCAATCTCTTGCTCAAAGCAGGGCCAGATGTGAGCTCAGACCAGGTTGGTCAGGGCTTGAAAACCTCCAGGGATGGAGACCATGCAACCTTTCACCTGCGGTTCCCCGCTTGTGGAAACCAGGAGATGCCCCAGTGGTGGCACACCACTATAAAGCTGATTTGGGGACAGAAAGTGCAGTGACCTACCAGGAACCAGCCCCACCTGCCTGGTGGAAGGCTGCTTTCATCTTGGGTTTTACACAGATGCAGATAATGATTCAAACAAATCAAGGTGGGTACATGAGGGTGCAAAGGCCCATCAATAAGCAGTGGTGACAAATGGGCAGCTGACATTTAGTGCTTTTTGAAACCCCAAGCAGAAGAAAGGGTAAAAAAAAAAAAAAACCCAAACATTTCCTGTCCTACAAAATCCCACAGTGTTACAGCTTGCCAGGAGAATGCACTGTGTGCGATCCCGGTCAGACCCGTGAGCTCGGGGCTGCCCCACCCCACAGACTGCCGTCTCACAGGCAAACGGGCACTTCCCAAGTCCCCTCACAAGCCAGACAAGAATTGGGATATAAATTAAACAATTCAGAGAAGCTGACACAATCCCCAGTGGGCTGTGCACTTGCCAAACAAATTATAAATCCTCTGAACATTACAGCTGGGTGTTTTCCAGAGCCAATGCCTTTATCAAGTTTAATTCTTGTGCCAAAGCTGTAAAAAAAAAAAAAGCCTTGCTGAGTTTTGTTGGACGGCCAGAAGTAATATATTGCAAATCTTCACTCTTCTCTTTGCCCACACACTGCAAATGAAACTCAGCGCACAGTACTTGCCTTTCTTCCAAAACCTACAGCAAACCCCCAGTTTCCAAGGCTTCCACACTGGATTGTCCCCATCTCCTGCTTCTTGTGTGGCTCAAGAGCTATATACGACTGCAGGATTTCGTTAGAGCCTGGATTTGTTCCAACACAGGATGCACTTCCCTTCAACACTTTGTTTTCCTTCCACAGTTCAATGCCTCAAAAATTAATTTGGATCCTACAAAACTTTCCAAAATGATTTATCGGACTGGGCAGAGACCTACCAATCTCATTCACAGTTGCCTGATGCAATACAAGTAAGTACCTTAAAACCCATTTCAAGGTCAACAAAGTATCTTGGTAACATCAGAACAAAACGTTGTGCACTGTTCTTTCTCCTCTCTTCTCTTCCTCTCCCTTCAGGATGAGACAAAACTCTGAAAAACTTGATTTTTTCTGCCAAAATGATAATGTTGTTAAGACTACATAGACCTCATCATGTATTAAACAGCCAAGATCTAATAGAATATTAAACTATGACACCACACCTTGCCAAAATAATTTATCATGCATTAGTAGTTAATAATTTCATTAGTAGTTAATAACTGCTTGCCAATCAGTGAGGATAACTTTTTTTCCTTGCCCCCCGTGAAGAAAGAATGTGGCTACTCAAAGCAGCCACACTGCAAGCATCAGAAGGAGAGAGACGAAATGAGTATTACCTCTTGAATTCCCTTCCGATATATCTTTATAGATATGTGGCGCCCGACACGCACCACAGGGTGTTTTGCAGAGGAGCAAACTTATTTAAAAATAAAATTTCTGTACACAAAAATTCTGGGAAGTCCTAATGAAAGGGCAGAAGAATCAATAAACCATCTACATTTTTATATGGAACCGTTTTATGAACTCCTCCGTGATACACCCCAGCCTGGGAGAGAGCGCACATGGCTGAGACTGCTATGGCAGATAATAAAAATAAATGGACTTACTAAACTCTGAAGCTCAACTTTTTTACACATTCATTCTCAGAGCTGTAAACTTTTAGGATAGCGCACAGGTAACTTATGACTGTAGCAACACGCTGGATATGCTGTAAGATCAGGTTTTCTAGGCTAAAACCACATCTCATTGAAATCCCATTCACAGGGTGCATCTCTCAGTGGACAAATCAGAATAGGCTGGCTATTCTTTTGGGGGATTAAACTGTATTCATGCTTAAAAAGCCTGAAGAGGCCCCAGGGAGATGCCTGCAGCGGTGCTGGCTCCCGCGGGTGAGGCGGGAGGGCTGGCGTGGGGTGGGAGAGCAGGCTGGTGCCCACCCTCCGATTTACAGAGCCATTCGTCATCCTCATCCAGCGCAGGGGTCTCTCCCACAGCCCATTTGCAAACATTTTTGAAAGGTCCATTTAAACCCCACACCAGAGGAAGACACTTTGTCTTGTAGACACAGCAGAGACTAAGCAAGGTGGCGTGTGCTGATAAAACTAAGAGCTAAGTAAATTGATTAAGATTCTGATAAAAAATATACATTGGTACAATGCAAGAGGGAGGACAGGGAAGAGCCCCTGGCCGGATGACAGTGCCCAAGTGCCCAGCCCAAAGCCCAGCCCTTCGTCCTGGCACGGCATTCCCAGAGCTTGCCTGATGCCACCTCACAGCAGAGAGGCTCTCAAGGGATGGCAAACCCACCACAGGCACGTAATGACGGCAATGAGAGATGATCTCAACGTCAGAGCAGTGAGATATGGGAAGAGACTCCTAGGAAGAGCTGGCAGGGTGCTGGAAGAAAGCTATCAAAATTGCAGGTGGAGTTGGTCATCTTACAAAAAAAAATATTATACAAGGGATGAGGTAAGATGAAATGGATGCCTGGGAAAAAGACAGCTGGACTGCATGACCCAGGAGGGCCCTTCCAGTCCTGTTCCAGAATATGAATTTCAAAACCTTGGCACTCTCATGAAATCTTTCTTGCTTTCTGCTTTTCTTGTTAGCCAGCCCCAAGGGAAGCACAACCATCAACAGGTACTGAAAGCCAGCACAGGGGCTGCTGAATTTCCACCCAACTGAAGCATCCTGAGGAGCTCATCTCTGCCAGTCCCCTGTGCCTACGGCCATGCAGCACCACGCACAACGAACCTCCACGCGCCTGCGCAGTCCCTCAGTAGGAAGTCAACGGTTGTCATCGCTTCTGCGTGGTGCGGTAACGCCTGGTTTATGCGTATGGATATTTGCCAAGGCCTACGGCTTTCTCCAGCCATGAAATAAGCACTAGTATAATCAGCCCGCTGCGAGACCTTCCCAGAATACAGAGAGAGGGAAAAGGAGGAGGGGAAAAAAAAAAGGTCGTTCTGCTAATTGCACAGGAAACCCAACATTTTAGACTTGGCGTGCTGGAGCCAGCATCCCCAACCGGCGCTCCCACCCTCACAGATGATGCCAGCTAACGATCACACGTGTTAGATGGACACATCGCTCGGCTGCCGGCCGGCATCCAGCAGCTGCACAATGGCCGGAGTGACCCGCCGGGTGACGACTGTCACGGCTGCCGCCAAAACCCAATTTCCACCTTTTTGGATAAAACTTGTGAGCCTTGCCTCTGCTCTGGCACCCGGCATCAGCCCGTGGGGGCCCTGCTCACATTTCAATTAACAGCATTTGAGGATCTTCGAGGGGTGACAGCAGAGGTGCTGATGTGCAACCAGACAGACTTATTTTTATCCTTCGTGCACCTGCCCTAAACCAACAAGGGAAATTCCTGAGAAAAAGCTCTGGGATAAACAGAGCTGTTGCAGGAAAAGAGAAGGGTAAGAAGGTGTGCTTATACCAGATTACGGGATTTTTATTTTTTTTAAAACCTATTACAAAAGCAACAAAAAATTCACAATCTGCACCTTCCCCCCCCCCCCNCCCCCCCCCCCCCCCCCGCCCCCTTCTTTTTAGCAGTCACTACGGTTCACATACAGTTTTTAAAGACATAATGGAATGGGTATTTCCAGCAATCTCAGCCTTAAAATGCTTTTCCCCAGAGCGCTTTTTGTTCAGCAAAAGCTTTTGTGCTAATATTGAGCACAGGTCATTTAAAATTATTATTTTATATTTAAACTGACAGGGAATCCCACCCCTTTGAAAAATTAACTCCAAACACTATGTTTCAGCTTCACAGAAGGGAAAAGTCACACAGTCAGAGTCAATTTGCACTAAAAAAATGCTGCGGTTACAATAGAAGAGACGAAGTGATCTTTTTAAAGAAGGTAATGGGAGAAGTTGCTGATGAGGTGACAAATCCAAATTGGTGCACACTGACACCCTTCTACATCACAGAATCATAGAATGGTTAGAGTTGGAAGGGACCTTAAA
>RSEF01000005.1:62613427-62628809 GCA_003993805.1 Himantopus leucocephalus
AAGGTCCCTTCCAACCTCAACAATTCTATGATTCTATGAATTTGTAGAGTTTGAGTTGCGTCTGTTGGATCAGGAAGAGTCATCTCCCTTGGGACAACATCTCCTTGCACACAGAGAAAATGAAGAATCCAGCATGGGTGTTTTTTTCCCCTACATGGACTGTGCAAGCTGCAGCTCACAGCACCAGCAGCCAGCACGGCCACAGGTCCGTCTCCTCACAGACACACGGGAGAGGTGCAGACTCAGGTCCCTACTAATTTCCATCCAATATTCCATGACCAGCTGCAGGGGCTTTCTTTGGGCAGGACCACCAAACCAGCTGAACGACACTGCAGCACAGGCTGATGGAAAGATGCTGCTCCTCTCAGAAAGGAGAAGCAAGTGATTAAATTTCATTCTCTCTTCTTGCCTCTTCGTTTCCATGAAATACTTGCATATCATAGGAGTGGAGCAACAGAAATGCTCAGTAGGAAGGGACAGGGCAGGGCAATTAATTTTCGATGCTGGAATTTAAAATCACAGTCTGAGCTGTGCCATCCCCTGTCATTTGCGTTGAGGGATCCACCCTTGCTGGATTCAGATTTTGCTCGAAGGCATGCCCTCAACCGCATAAGCGACGAGCCAATATATGAACACATACTGCTAGTACAGACAAAGCAGCAATATTAAATAAACACACGCATAAAGGTGAAGGATTGAAATTCCGGGCAAAGAATACCAGAAAACGTGACAATGAGAAATGAGAGGAAATAAAAATGTTACATCCAAAAATCATATCACTATCCTCATTATTACAGAGATATATTCTTGTGTGCTCTGCTTTATATTTGAACCTTATTTCAATAGTAAAGGAATACACACTCATCACTACAGGCAAATACAAGAGCCAACTATAAAATAAAAGTTTTCTTTATTTGGAGTTCACCCAAGAGGAATTAGCTTTCTCGGCATTCAGAAGCTGGAGCACACAAATGGGAAACACTTCTTTTATACCTGTCCTGGCATAGAGAGAACAGGCAACCCCCAGCCGGGGAAACACTTCGGGAGAGCAGGAGAGCAGAGGTTTAGACACAAAGCCCCCTCTTCCAGCTCCTCCCGGTTTGGGACCCTGCAGATACTTCTCAGCACAAATTCCTGCATTCCTGTAACCAATTTAAAGGTGAAGCAACTGGGTGCACGGCTAAAAATACAGACACAAAACAAAACAGCGCTGCCCACTAACTGTGTCAGTGTCTCTTCGCTCGCATCCTCTGACCTCATATTCTCTCCCCAGTTGATGCATCCATCAGCTGATGGGCCCCTGTTTTGGGATTAGAGGTATGAAAGTGGGCAGTACATCATGTTTCATGCTTAAGTAGATTTTGCTTGGGCGAAGGTAGCAGAAGCGGAGATCCAGGCACCTGCTGGGCAACTAGACCTGAGCTCCAGACCTGTAGGGTCATCACCAACCAGGGGGTAGCACTCAGCTGGCCCTTCTTTCTCTCTCCTTCCCTCCTTCCTGACTTTTATGATTTTTCCTGAACAACTCCGGCAAGGAGCTGCTCTCTGCTCTCACTGAACATCAAGTCGTGAGACAGGAACAAGAGAACCACAAATAATGCTTCAAAACTTAGAACAAAAGATGAAAGCTCCAACAATGTCAACCCAGCCTGGTGGTGCTGTTTACCATAATGGCCTCATAATCCTCCAGATGAAAGGGGGGCCTTTGCCATCCTTCAGGTAGAGATACAAATATAGCAGCTGACGTGATAAAAATGCTGTGATACATCCCTTTCATCACAGCACTCAAAACAGCAAGTACATGAAAATTATGGTTTGCGTACAGCAATTTCTCTTTGCTTACACCACACATTTCACTTAACTACAACCTATCCCACTAGACAAACACAAACAAAAATTCAGCAATACGCACAACTATTACCGTTACAAGTCTGATTTAAACCAAAGAATATTAAGAAATTCAGAAGGGATGTTAAGGTTTCCAGCAAATGAAATTCAGCATAGCATACAAAGGGTCAAATACCTATTACAAAGAGAATATGAATCAACAGCAACAATGGAATATTATTTTGATATTCCTCTGCTTGAAACCCTACACATAATCTGCACCATGTTGCAAGGCACCAATAACACAGAGCCTCTTATTTTCAGCTTCATGGTGCAACTGAGGATAGAATCGGGTCTACCGCACTGCTTGCCTGATTTATCGTCACGTGCCCGTTGGCAAATTCTGGCCTAGGAATGGAGAGATTGGAAGTTTCCTGGCGGTCACTCAGACTTTGTCCTTCCACTACTGAAGCACGCTCAGCCCCACCACCAGCCCCACACTTGCCCATCTCTGAGAGTGCAGCCTCCACTCCCAGCGCAACCACCATTGACCTCTCCTCCTTCCAACCAGGGATGGGGAAAGGTGGTAGTCAACACCCATCTGCTCATGTGTCAAACACGAGCTGGAGACCCATCGTTTCTTGTCACAGCTCTGACTGTTTCAGCAAGGAAAGGGGAGAGAGAAAAAGACAGAAGCCAGGAGAGTTAGCCAGGGAATGAAGGAGGCAAACAGCAAAAATGCCAAATGCTCGATAATTCCAGCGATGTGACACCAGACACGGTGGGGTGGCAAAAAAATGGCTTTAGCTCTAAGTTAGAGAGAGCTTGTGTTCCCTTCTCTACATCAGCCTGGACCTAGATGTGGCAAGGAACGGGGCTAAATCACAAGTTTAGTCCCCTGCCAGAAGACCTGTATTAATTGACAGCATGTAGGGCTTCTGCATGTCTTCTCTACCGGGTAGATCCTCTGTTTGACTTCATCCAGAAATTCTTTCCCCTCCCAAACCGGAGGAACACCTCTAACTGCTCCCCACAGGACGCTGCAGCAATGCAGCTGCCAACAGCTGCTTCTCCCCACGGACTGGGAATGCAAAGCTGTAGCACAGAAAGGAATAACGAAGGCACAACGACAAAACCCCATGTGACAGTAGGGACAGTAAGCCCAGGACCGGGCTGCTCAGGGTTGCTGCAGAATATCTCTCTCTCTCTCGCAGATTTTCCGAGCAAACATCTGTTAGAGAAAGTGTAGGAGTAGCTGTGTTTGAGCTAGGGGAATGGAGCTCACTATCGTGTGAGATCTCGCCCTGTTCCAGTTTCAATGACAGTGAGAGGTACTGCCCAAAGGCGATTCCTCTTATCTACCTTGAGCTATCTTCTTGCAAGAATCTTCCCCTGTGGTATCCGTCCCTCTTCTGACTGCAGAAGGAGCCCAAAGATTAGTTTAATCTAGACAGGGAAGATGTAGATGGCAGAAGATGGGTGACATCAATTCTACCTTTAGGATGAGGATTTACAAACGCATCGGGAGCCTACAGATGGGAAAGGGCAGAAAGTGCCATTTTTAACAATATACACGTGCCAACCTCACATTGATCCCAGTGTTTCGCAAATCCTCTTAGAGCCTTGCACTTTCAGAAAACTGAAATTTTGACCTAATCCTCTCTCTAAAATGGATTTCTTCTCTCTTTTATTTATTTGTAAACTTTGGGGGCTAAACACCACATACAGCAAAAATCTCAACTGATGAATTCATTGCCGTGCATTTTTTGGGTCCAGCACTATTAAAAAATGGAGTAGGCATTTATAAAGATGACAAGATGATCCAGAGCAATTATGATAGTTGATGATTATACCAAAATATTGTTGAAGGATTATTAAAACTCATGCTTCAGGGCATAAAATGGTATCTTCTTCTGGAACGGGAGGGCAGACTACCATATAGCTGTCTACTGCACACTTTCCATGCACTCTTCTGAAAGGTCTCCTGCTGGCTCTTGCTAAGGACAGACATGAGATCTGATCCAAAAGGAAAATGCATGCGTTTATACATCCTTCGCATTTGTAAAGCATCTAGCATGATTGAACCCCAACTAGGAGACCAGCGATGCAGGGTTCCAGCAGCTTTCCAGTATCTGAAGGGCACCTACAAGAAAGCTGGAGAGGGACTTGTTACAAGGGCATGTGGTGATAGGACGAGGGGGGAATGGCTGCAAACTGGAAGAGGGGAGATTTAGATTAGATATCAGGAAGAAATTCTTGACTCTGAGGGTGGTGAGCCCCTGGCGCAGGTTGCCCAGAGAAGCTGTGGCTGCCCCATCCCTGGAGGTGTTCAAGGCCAGGTTGGATGGGGCTTGGAGCAACCTGGGCTGGTGGGAGGTGTCCCTGCCCAGGGCAGGGGGGTTGGAACTGGATGATCTTTAAGGTCCCTTCCAACCCAAACCATTCTATGATTCTGTGATGCAGTCCCAGCAGCTCAAGCTGGGATATTTTTTTAGAGAGCAGGAAATCATGGAACTGGGTCAGAAGGAAGAGGAAATAAAGACTTCTCCAAAAGATCTGACTGTTATTAAAATGACACTAGTGTAACAGCCAGTACATGCAATTGTGTATTCCTGGTACAAGTGTGAAATGCACTGGATTTGCCTTTACTATGTTTATTGGCTTTGGGGAGTCAGGCTTCAGCCTCCAAGATACAAGCTCCACCCCAGCTGGGATCTCTCCTAGATGACTATCAGCCATCAGGATTAACAAGACAAACGTTGGGCCACCCAGGTTTGGCAAGCAAAGCATCTCCCAGCCAGAATCTTCACCCCGGCACCGGCAGAGACTCAGCCAGGCAACCTGCCCAGCGGAAACCTTCTTTCAACTCTCTGATAGGAATAATAAAACCCATTATCAAACAATAGCAAGCTTTGGTAAATATTTCCATGGGTGAGCGCATGGAACAAGCTTTCCAAACATCGTATTTGGACATCGTAATGAGAACGGCTCAGTGTTCAAAAGAGCTCTGCATCTTTACTGCCCTTTAGAAGTAGGGGTTTCTGAGCGCCAGTCCCACATTTCAAAGTCATGGTTGGTTTGCCAGGGGACAAAGACAGCCGCAGTGCCACTGCGAGCTCGTCCCCGCGAAGAACAAGGCGCTACTCATGACGAGGGAAACTGTTCAGGTCCCCATTCATATTGCAGCTGCATCCTTTTTAAAGGGACTTCAATTCAGAGGCTTTCGTGTGCAAGTATTGCTTCTGCATCCAATGTATTTCATAGGACTGTCGAGCCTGGCTGCGAACTCAACAGCGCATACGACAAAGTGCGATTGGAAGTACACCGGGTCACAACACGCGGCCCTGCTAGTCAAGTCACTACTGAGAACTTAAATCAGAACTGCAACGGTTTTTTTTACCTTATATTAACCTGTGCACACACGACAAGTTAGGCACTGATGACATACAGATGGAGATTAATTATAAAATACGGCTACAACATATATCAGTCCTCACAGAATAATAAGTCAGTGTGCAACACACTGGTTTTGGCTAACGACTGGGGCAGAAGTTTCTCAGAGCTGGCACAAAGCTAGCAGTCATTAAGTCATCATTAACACTCTTAAGATACACGCTTAACAATAGCAGTTTACCAAGCACCTTCGACATAACCACCTAGCCCTACATCAAAATCCTTCCAGTTTAAACAGAGCTGCCACAGGATCATCGGCAGGGAGCTTGGAAACGTCTTCTAATCAATGATCCGATACTGATGTTCACTGAACTTGAAAGAAGCCGAGTCTCTGCTGCTGCCTGCGATGGGTGTCTGAGACAGATACTACACTGGCAGGAAAAAAGATATCCGTCATTGATGTAGTGTGCAGAAAAAATCTGACGCCAACGTGTGTTATAATTACAGTGAGACAAATGTATGTGTTGAGATTGGGTATATGGAATTGAGAAAATGTCACAACTGGCTTTAGGGATTACTGGAAATTCAAAAGAAAACTAATACTTTAATAGCAATATCAAAGTAGAGGCAGAAAGTCATGTCCTTGACAACTCACTCATCTATGATGAATAAAAATGAAAGCATATTATTTCCTCCAGTTTTGTGAATTATTTCATATGCAGAACCAAAGTAATAGAACATAATTGAATTGTAATTTCATATATACCGGGGTGTGTGTATGCATCCGTTTAATTTACAGACATGATTTCTTGCAGGAATACAATGGATATACCCCTAACTGTACACATTATGAATAGTCCCTTTCAAGGCAGAGCAAACAGAGAGAACATTTGAGGTCCCTGCTGGGCTGGGAGCATCATTTCTGTACTTATTTACTCAGTAAAGTTCAAAAAAGAATAGATTATAATTCCCAGCTGAGGTCCAGATTTTGAATTAGAGGGTAAAAATAAACTTCTTATTGACCACGCTGCCACAGCATGCTGCAATGTAGTAGGTCCTTTCTTTTCATCAATAGTCCTTAAAAAAACCAAACCAACACCCAACACCACCCCCCCCCCCAAAAAAAAAAAAACCAAACAACCAAATGAAAATCACTTTTATACACCCATCCTCTCTGCTTTACCCTCCCCGGTGCTACTCAGAGACCCATAACCTTCTGACTGCTATCTGGCAGTCCTGCTTGTTGGTTTCACAAAAGAGACAACACTTCTAGGCAGAAAGTGTCAGCGTGTATTGAACCAGCCAGGATAAGATACTCCTGTGGGCCAAACTGTCAAGCAAATATGCACCTGCGTGCGCCGGCAGGTCATCTGCTCTCTCAGGAGATGCAAACTTAGCTGTGGACCTTCTGCTGGGAAGGGGCAAGGCTTCCCAGGGAAGGTGCACCTTTTGGCTTGGCAATGCGTTCTCCAACAAAGCCAAGGGAGAAAAATTATGCAGGGACACTTAACCATGAGCTCCTTGCAGGCTTAGGAGCAGAATTCATCACGGACTCACGGGATGGTTGAGGTTGAAGGCACCTCTGGAGGTCATCTGGTCCAACCCCCTGCCCAAGCAGGGTGCCCTACTGCAGGCTGCTCAGGGCCGTGCCCACGTGTCTTCTGACTGTCTCTGAGGATGGAGACTCCACAACCTCTCTGGGCAACCTGCGCCAGTGCTCAATCACCCTCACTGTAACAACGTGTTTTTATAAAGTCACAATCAAGTAGTGACCAGTCACGTAGAGCTTTTAACTTCAGCGGTGTCTCGTTCGGGTGCTACATGCAATCTACGTGCAGAAAGGTAGGAAAATACTCCAGCTGCAATGACTTTCAGTTCTAAAAAACGTTGTGTTTAGACACACAAAACACATATGTTCACCATACATCTCAACCTTTCTTTTTTTGTTTTACTTGCTGCATTTCCCACTTCATTTTCACTGCCTTTAAAACTCCAGCACTTCCAGGGGCAGAGGAAATAAAGGCAAAGTTCTCAAACCCCAACTCTTTCAGGCGGGTGTCCTTTTTTTGACTTAATACATGGAATTACTGAAATAATAAATTCCCAGACCAGCTTTCAGTATTGCAAGTGTTTTAGGGCTTACCCTGACATTCTCATCCAGTGCAAAAGCACTCGGACCTGTTCTAGTGCACAGGGGTGTCCCCCTCCCCAGGGCAGCTGCCCCCCTCGCTTGCCAGAGCCACCCGTTGGTCTGCGTGCCCTAACCTCACGCTGGGGTAAATGTGCCCCGCCATGTACCAGCAGTCACTACTCAATTTGAGTATGCTACCTGGGCAGACATAAAAAAAAAAAAAAAAACCCTCGTATTTTTCAGTTTCCCTTAAGCTTGCCACCAAAATAAAGAGGCTTAAAAGTTGAGTAAAGTGCAAGATCATTTTGTCTGGGCATGATATCAAAAATGGAAAAATTATGAGGTTGCAGGGGAAGCTAAGAAGGGAGTTACAGGAAAGAAATAAAGCAAATAATGAGATTACATTTAACAAGGTTCATTTTCAGTTGGACTCAGTCATTTTATGTTCCCATATATGTGAACAAGCTGGCCTGGAGCAGCAGCCCAGGTAACCGTAGCCCACTCCCTGCGCTCTCCCTCCATTCTCAATAGCCTTTTTTTGCCTCCTCCAACTTTTCCTGAAATCCTCTGTTTTTTAACCAATGGGGATGCAGCTATGATGACTCATCTCTTTATTCCCGATTTGCCTGGCTGCTTTTCATCCAGCAGCAGCAGCACTTTGATGACTCGCACTTTGCTCGTGCTGCCGTTCACGCACAGATGTGGCATTGATAGCTCCAACAGGGAGGAAGGGAGGCGGATACGTTTGCTATTCAGAGCACTTCCTCGGTGGTTACGCTCTGGAGACGACTACAATAGCTCACAGCTCCCACACTGTATGAACTATTCATTCTGTGGACATTTTATCAAGAGGGTATGAAGGGAAGGCAGGATCCTCCCTTTAGCAGCGGAGCAGTGTTAAATCAGCTTAACCCAATCATGAAACCGTCCCCTTCATTGCTATATTTAGATACTCAGTTGTACACGTCGGCTTAAATTCATCTCGGCGAATTTCAACCACCCCGAAGTCAGGCGTGCGATCCAAGGTCATGTATCTCGATGAGATACAAGCACCCCTAAAGCACAATTCCTGCTCTCCAAAGCTGGATGGGATGAATGGCCCATCGGAGCCATCTCTCTCCTTCTCTCCACCGAGCACAGTGCTCCCTGAACAACCAGTGTACTCCAGACATCTAAGCTTTCAGACTGCTAGTTAGGCGAGACAAATCCTGTCTTGCAACAGCAACAGTCGCCCACGCAATTAGCGGATTAGGAATGACTGGCTAATGAGGAGCTGCAGAGAAAGGACCCTCAGGGTTATGTGGATGGCAATCTGGACACAAAGCAGGCATTAGCAATGTGCGCTGGGTGAAAGGGAGTTGCCATACAGGGATGCATAAACAAGAACTTTGTTGGAAAATGGATGGAAGAAGCCCCACATTGGACCCCATGCTCCGGACGCTGAGTGCTGTGGGTGCTGTGGAGTACTCTACATGCCCTGAGGCACTGAACTTCACCAAGGAGGTGGACAGAGGAAATCAACAGGAACAGTGCGAGGTAGAGATGACGTGATTGGAGCATCTTTCTTATGAGGAAAGACTGAGGGAATTGGGGCTTTTTAGTCTGAAGAAAAGACGACTGAGGGGGGGATCTCATCAACGCTGATAAATACTTAAATGGAGGGTGCCAGGGGGATGGGAACAGTCTTTTTTCAGTGGTGCCCAGTGATGGGACAAGAGGTAATGGGCACAAACTTGAACATAGGAAGTTCCATCTTAACATGAGGAGGGACTTCTTTCCTTTGCGGGTGGCAGAGCAGTGGCACAGGCTGCCCAGAGAGGTGGGGGAGTCTCCCACTCTGCAGCCATTCCAAACCCGCCTGGACACCGTCCTGTGCAACCTGCTGGAGGTGACCCTGCTCTGGCAGCGGTGTGGGACTGGACGATCTCCAGAGGTCCCTTCCAACCCCCACCATTCTGGGATTCTGTGATTCTGTGTGACTCACAGGCAGAAATTAAGGAGCTAGGTTCGTTCTCCAACAGAAGAGAGGGGACAAGATAACCACCTTCAAACATACAAAATGTTGCTGCAGAGGGGAAGAGGATAACCTCTTCCTCGTGCCATGGTGGACAGGACCAGGCCAGACTGCCTGCCAATAACACGGGACCTCTGCTGCTGGCAGCCAGGTTAAACGGGCATCAGTAGGACAAGGTTTAGATCTAGTGCATTCTGCCTTCACGAATGGGACTAGATGACCTCTTGGGGTCCTTCCCAGCCTTATTTTCTATTATTCCTTTTTTGCTAAAGCATTAAACCCATCCACCTTCAGCATTCAGGTCTGAGTACACGGCTGGCTGTGTTTTTTATCTGAGGATTTCAAGCCTCTTTAATGCAGGATCACCTCTCGCTGTCGCCTCTCTGAGAATGCCGGGGGATGCTAAGAGAAATATATTTTCAAAATGAGATAATTCTCTTAACACTGTACTGTCTGAATGAAGGGAAACAAAACAAATTTATCGCGACAGACTATGGCTTAATGGAAGGATTAAAAGTGAATTAGGCCTTTTTCAATTTGTTTCCCACCACATGCCCCAGACAGAATGCCAGCTTCAGCTATGATTTGAATGAACTATGTCACGCAGCTGAAATATCACATCCCAAAATACCCATCTTTCTTGGTAAAAGTTACTGCTGTGGATTATTTTGACGTTGAAGGCTGCTAAAAATCAGCCTCAATATTATGTATTAATAATCGCCCGCACTAAGCTGCCTGAACTGGCTGCTAATACACAAAATAATACACACTTTCAAATTAATCTGTGCCACCAAAAATGCTCCGTAGATCAAGATAAAAGTTTTATTTGCTTTTACTCAATCACATTAGAAGAAATATTATAAAAAGCCCGGACTTTCAGTGGTTTTGCGGGTAAATATCATGCCTTTACTATGACACCTTGAAACAATGAACCCTCTTAAAAGGATCCATCAATGTTATTACTAGATCAGATGTCCGATTCAGAGTTAGCTGTATCTAAAGTTACCCTTCCCAGCTTTAAAGATTAAATAGTGAGTCACATGCAAACTAGTGACAGATTTTAATATCATCTGTCAAAAATTCCTGTTTGACACAGAGCAGAATTACGCTTGCAGTAACATGGCCCCCGTATTTCTAAAGGAGACTGCACTTGTTCCTGTTAAGCATCTTCAAAACGAAGCACCTCCTGATTACTATACAGCTATAAGGAAACTATAGGAGGTCATATCAAAGGTCTTCCTAAAGACAAGGCAAAAGGATGAGAAGGTATAATAAAGGAATCAACGTGATGATTCCAAAACACTCGTAAGTGGGAAGAGGAGATGAGAAAGGTGTCGGGGAGCTGTTCCTCGGAGAGGACACAACCTGTAGCACCGCGGTCCCCTCACCACAGAAGCCTTTGATGCCAGCTCTGTCTTTTGTGCTTCTCGCAGTTTCAAAGTGCAAGGACTGTTTGGAGAAAACTAAAAAAATCACTGATTTCAGGAATACAAATACTCTTAGAGCTCTAAGAGGGTGAAAAACATGAATGGGGAAAAGGCACTTGTGAGGGCCATGCAAGAACCCTCTGAGGCCTCAGGGAAGAGATGGGACAGTAGCAACTCCAAGAAAAGCCCAAAGGGTACAGCAGGAGCCAGAAACACATCAATCTTATTTCTTCTTAGGTACAGCACAGACATAGTGAGGCAACAAAAATGGGTAACGCAGACAGAAAGTACGGAGATCATGACTCAGTGTGACACCCACCCTCGCAGCTGGTCCTCTTCCAACAGCATGGATTCAAGCACATACACTGAGAAAATTGTCAGGGTTCCTCCTACTTGTTAGAATAACCCCTTGATTTTGTTGCAAAGCAGCTGCATTTAGTTTTACAACTCCCGCTTGCATTATCTTACCCAAATTAACTTCTATGTGCTGATTTTAAAGGGACTCAGTCTACTAAAAACAAATGAGAGTTGCAAAATTAATCCCTGTGCTGTTCTTCCTCACATCTTGACTTCTATTTCTGTTCCCGCCACTCACCAGCAATCTGCTAGCAGGTGAATCACTTCACAGTGTTCCTGCTTCCCTTCAAATTTCTCATCTATTTAGATAATAAATTTGCAGAGTAATAGCTGTCTTTAGATACAAAGTGGGTCTGTGCTCAACAAGTGCCTCTACCTGCTGCTGTACAATATTACCGCTAATTGTCATCTTGGGCTTCAGCATATGCGTGGTCACATGCTTCTGAGATGATCTCAGCTTCTCATTACCACATCCACTTTGTTTTTCCTATTTTAAACTATCCTGCTCTGGAACAAAGAGACCCGCGTGCCTGAAAAGCAATGCCCATGCACTCTAACTCCCGCAGTACCTGTGGAGAGATTTTGGCATGGTTAAGGCTCAGGCTCACACGGAACAGATGTAATTAACACAATGCTGTTCAATGAAGGGGGTGTGAGCGTACCTAATTATACCTACGTGTAACACTAAACCTGCATCATGTCCAAGGTGTACTGATGAATACATGTTCATCTGATGGCATCAGCTTAATTACTTCTTTAATCATGCAAGGAGGAGTGTGCAGAAAGTTTCCTTTGGAATGGTTCTGTCCCAGTAATTGACTGTTACTCCGGTGATGCCACGACACACAATCAAATAATCAGCAAGACGGAGTGAGCACAGAAAACAAAAAGGTCACAGGGACAAGCTGGCAGGCGGCACTGCGCAGAAACCTGAGCTACTCACCCGAAGACATGCCTGGTGTTCCTCAAATTAGCCTCTCAACTCAGGTGTGTGCAGAGGAATATAGATGTATGAAATACCCTGCGGCGTAAGTAGTAGCAGCAGAGCGCCTGGATCTGCAAGGCTTTCCTTGAAACAAGTGTCTCTGTTCACGCCTGAGTCACCTATAGCTCTTGGTGAGGGAAGGCAGGGAGACTTGAGAGCGTTCCAGAGAAAGAAAGAGGAGAAAAACAGTGTTCATGTGCCACTGTCACCACATTCTCTAACAATACGGGGAGATTATCAAGCAGAAGGTTCAACAGGTGAGTTGACCGTTGTCTGTGAGAACCTCGGAGGCGCTGGATGCAGAAAGCAGGCAGGGCAGGAGAAGGATACCGTAAGAGCATTAAGGATTTTCAGGCATGTAGTAACAGTTACATTGGGCTTTTTTCACATCTGCTGAGCACAATTCCTCAAGCGCAATCTGCCAACGACCATCACATGTGATGAAGGCTCGTTACAGCATGCCGAAGTCCCGCTGCACATCAGCATGCGGTGGCAAACAATCCGGGCCAGCGGGGAGCCAAGGTGCTCCCTGCAGCACCGCGGCATCCCAGCCGCCCTGTGCGCACCCTCTCCATCCACCGTGGTGGATGCCACCATGCCACCGCACGTAGGTGGTCCACAAACCCTCGCAAACCCCAGCTGGCTGCTGGGACAGCTGACGTCCCCTGAGCAACCCGTAGCTGGAGCGCACATCCACGGCAGGGAAAAAACCTTCCCGACTCTGCTCACAAGTCAATCAGTGAAAGGCAGCCTACCAAACCATGCAAGAGCCCCATAGTGTCTGCCATAAACACCTGAAACCAACGCGCCAAATCACTACTGGAACACGATGGAAACCCACAGCTGCTGTAAGCCACAGCTATTCTCCTTAGTCACCTCTCTCATCAGCAAAGTTCAGTAAAAACCGTCTCACCGCAGTTATGCTTACAGACCTGACAAATGCAGAATAGCCACGTTGCCAGCAATCTTACATCACGAACACATAATTTGCAGCTGAACTTAAATTCACTTGTAGCCACATTAATTACAATAAGGATCGTGCATGTTTGCCACCTTACAGACACTTCTGTTTGTCTCTCCTTTGTTTCCATTTGATGGGCATCTCCATTACACGCCTCCAGCCTTATATTAATAACAGATGGACAAGCTAGGACTGCTCTATACCGAAACAGAGTATCAAGTTCAGGTTCTGATTTTCATTACTTTGGATTTTTCCTGGATTACTCTGGATTTACAATTTATATAACTTCTATGAAGTTACACCAGGTGAAGTTCTACCAAAGAGCTTCTGTATCAGAAGAAGTCATACCAAATGAGAAAAGTTGTGCTTCAGAGTCATCAACACATCAGTCATTGTCTTTAATGAGTTGCTGTAGTAATAATTACAGGTATTTAATCTTGCCCTTGATGATAGTTGCCACCCAGTTCTTCATGAGAAAGTGTGAATCTTTACCTTTTTTTCAGGCTTGTTTGCTTTGGAAACTACTCCAGAAGAACAATTCCTGTTAATGTATCAAGATACCCTTCTCCCAAAATAAACATGACATTTGTGAGGTGGAAATAATTCATTCTCGTTGCAAAAAGCAGATCGTGATCACCTGTCCGCAGTTCAGAATAGTCGTGCGATTTGGTGTTCCCCCATTACTGCAACATAAACACACAAATGAGGTCCAACACGGCCAGAGACTGTTCCGGCTCCCACAGCAAAACCATCGCTCTGACAAATGGGAGTGGTAACAGCTCTCATCCTTCGTCCTCATGTATGAAGGTGGATGAGTTACTACCGACGCCGAGAGGAAAGCTGCTCCCGCCTCAGCTACACCTCTCCACGGCAGACAGGATTTCACGCCTCTGCTGGTATGAAATCAGAGCAACTAATGAAGGACAAACCGCACATTAAGATTTTTGCTTTGGTTTTGTTGTTGTTGGTTGTTTTCTTTTTCCCCTGGCAAAATTAATGAGAGAGTAAATTAAGGGATTCCAGACCATTTTGCCAGATACCTTTGGAGCTGACTGTAATTCTCCTACTGCCAGTGGCAGCTTTAAAGCTGAGCTGCGAGTGTGCTTTGCAGTGGGTTGTGCGCGGTAATGGTACACACCACCGTTTTCAAGTCCCTGCTGTCAAATCAGAAATTCAGAAAAAGCTGAAGGCAACACCTTGGAATAAAGCCATCAGGACAGAAATAATGTGAAATGTGCAAGTGCAAATAAAATTCATAGTTCATCTTAGATGCACTCAGCATGTTAATGCCTCAGCTGTTTTGTTCATGTGCTACCTGTTTTCAGTGCCCCGAGGCATACACTATTAAGGCACAACCCAGCATAATCTAACCTGAAGTCTTCAAATGTTACAACTATTTGCTGCAGAACTGTTCTCCAGAAAACACCTCTCTGAAATTTCTAATTATTTAGAAAGCTAAGCTGAAGATTTTGCTCGTTGGCATCGGGTTTATAAACCATTTCAGACACATCCTCTGAGGATCCTGGACACTCCTAAAGGATCCTCTCCTTTAGGAGAGTTAAAATCTCTAATTTCCATCCTCCTGGAACCCAGCATTTCCAGCCGCACTTCTTGCGAGCAACCACTGGCATGAGGCTCTCGAGATCCATAGCAGTGATACAGCCACAAGGAGAGGGAGATGCACAACCGACCGTTTGCTCGGTCAGGGGCAAGTCCAAAGACAAGAGCAAAGGCACAAGAAATGCCACAACATGGAGACAGCTTGGTCGGAGACAGACAAAGTGTTTCAATTCGACTGCTTCAAAATTTTCATTTGAACCAATTAAATCTGAAAGAAACCACTTGCTTAAATCAATGTACGAAATCAATGTTTAAATCGATAGAAGAATCTATCAAATCAAGCATATAAAATCAACTGTTTAAGTCAATGTAAGAACATAAAAAGGTTGTTTTTTCCTAAAATATTTTGCTGACCAAAAAACCCTAGCTTTCAACAAAGCATTGAGAGAAGTAATTGAGCATTTGTTTTTATCCTACGCCCAGCCTTGACCGAGATGACCCTTCCATTACCTTGCTGCAGTATCTTCTTTGAAGTTTGCCCATAACACTGAACCTCCCTGACACTGGAGGAAGATGCAAATCCTGACATAAAATCTAGAGAGTGATAAATAGAGAGCCACCTAAATCTAAACTCTTCTTCAAACTTTGGGGTGTTGGTGGATGAGAAGCTCACCATGACCTGGCAATGTGCACTGGCAGCCCAGAAAGCCACCGGCACCCTGGGCTG
>RSEF01000005.1:62628909-62641089 GCA_003993805.1 Himantopus leucocephalus
TAAAGGTCCCTTCCAACCTCAACAATTCTATGATTCTATATAAGGCCATACAAAATATGGTAGTTTGTGAAAATGCATGTACAGAACTAGCAAAAATCAATAAAAGAGAAGAAACAGCCAGCCAGAGTAGAAAAAGAGACAGCCATGAAATCAAGCTTGGTAGCTTTGGAGCACTGGAACTGAAGTGTTTTGTATGTGCAATCAGTCCCGCAGAAATTACGTGATTTAAGCACATAATAAAGCAAGTGCTGATTTAGTGTTTGCAAGACCAAGCCTTTGAAAGGCTGCTCCTAAAGACAGAGATCCTACTTTAAGAAAAGGTTTATCTGGGCCCGATCCAGGCTAGTAAGAACACAGCTACCAAAGGCGTTGGGTCCTGGAAACACAGAGCAGCCACATCCCACCAATCCAATCCTGAGCTCTCGACCCCAAGTTGAACTTGTGGGCTGAACTCACAATGGTATCTGGAGCATGTCCCCCGATTGCAGAGATTTATAAAAATGTATATATTTTCTTCATTGGTTTGGATAATTAGTCTAATTATGTCTAATTGCATAATTATTGTAAATACAGCAAATTTAATCTTGTACTCAGGCTGTGCAATTACAATGTGCAGTGAGGATGATGCAAACTCTTCGGAAAAAATTCTGCATCAAGATTTCAGTTTTGAAAAGTTTAGCATTTCAAATACTCCCACAGAGCTGAAAGTGCGTGTTTGTTCAACTTTTCTCCCCATGGCAGCTAAAATAAGTAGCTGACATTACCTGACTTATCAAAAAAAAACCCCTGTTCAAAGTTCAAGAATTCATTTGTATATGCCTAGTTTTTGAGGTGCCTTCTATGATTTAATACAAGAAAAACATCAGAAAGAAAAAATAGCTTTTTTGGGGGTACAATATCTTAGAAAATTTAATTGTGCTACTATTTGTTTTCCTTTACATTCCATTTGATTTTCAGATTGACGGAGAGGGACTTTTTACAAGGGCATGTAGGGATAGGATGAGGGGCAATGGCTTCAAACCGGAAAAGGGGAGATTTAGATTAGATATCAGGAAGAAATTTTTCACTTTGAGGGCGGTGAGCCCCTGGCGCAGGTTGCCCAGAGAAGCTGTGGCTGCCCCATCCCTGGAGGTGTTCAAGGCCAGGTTGGACGAGGCTTGGAGCAACCTGGGCTGGTGGGAGGTGTCCCTGCCCGGGACGAGATGATGTTTAAGGTCCCTTCCAACCCAAACCATTCTGTGATTCTATGATAATCCACCTTCAAAGCAATTGCCAAAAAATGCCACCTCAAATTTGTATCTCTTGATGCTCTGAAGTCAAATCCCCTCTATCCCTCTTCACATCAGCTCTTACTGTTTGTTACCGTATCATAAGCTGAACAATTATGCAGAGAGGTGCAGTAGACATTTTTGACTCTTGAGCCTTTAATTACATCTTTTCCTCTTATAAACATATATCAGATCTTGTAGGCACACCGACAAGATACACTAATTCAACCTGACCTCCAATAAATATAAAAAGGTTATGGATAAGCTTTTGACTATCAACATGACAATCTGATTTATTCATTAATTCAGCCCAGACAGAGGTTCTAGGAAGAATGCTCCTAGTAACCTAGAAATATTTGTTTTTTTTAAAAATAGTGAATCTAATTTCATGTGACGCATTTTATTAGACATGTTTTTATTAGATGATAGGGAAGGTAATTGTCAGCATTTCCATATTGAAATATAAAACAAAAAGTCCCGTGTCAAGGGAGTCTCTCACTTTTTAATTAAAACATTAAAAAACTCCAGTTTACACACTGGAGTCCAAGGAAACAAGCCACAGATTTGCTAAACTGGGTCTGTACATGTTAAATTAAAAATAATCTCATCACATTTAGGAAACCAATAACTTGACTATGTAATCTAATTCTCATCTCCGCAAGGTTCCAGGCTACACGTTTCTCAGTAAAATACCAAGCCACTGTAGCAATATAAAGCTGTCAAGTACAATAAAAAGAAAAAATGAAGGTGCTCTCAAATCATTAGCTGAAAATTATTTATGAAAGTTGCAGGTTGCTTTCCGCTATGAAGACCAAATTATCAGACAGTTTTCACCTCTGTTTTTACTCGTTATTGCTTGAGACTTTCCAAAACAATTTTTTCTCCTTTTTGCCTTTTTTTTTTTTGCAAACACCGCCACACACTCTTGTCCGTAGACAATAGGATACGCCACCTTTTCATTCTGAGAATGTGCAAATGTGCTAACAATAAATTAATCTGATCTAATCTGACAGACTCTTTTGACGGCCCAGCCTGCCTTCGTGGCTGTGAGAGAGCGTAGGAAGACTTAAAGAAGCACTCCTTTCCATTTTTGCCACCTCATCTTTTAAGTGTGTAATTCTGGAACAAAACCTTATATTCAAAGAAGTGAAAGGCAGAATAAAAAATAAAAAAAAAAAAAAAAGCACATGGAGTTGCCATAGAGTTTAGCCTTCTTGAAAAGCTTTTTAGGCTGTAACTTCTGTGCAGAATCACTTTGCATTGTATCAGAAAAGATTAGGAAATAGCAGTCAAATCACAGGTTTGGGCTTGCAGTGCCCAAGCAAAATGACTTCAAAGGGGCTCCTGCAGATAGCACTCACCGTGCGTCTTCCCGTAACTTCCTATGTCATAATTTGACAAAAAAATTAAAATACGTATTTCTTATCAGGAAGTCTTAGAACAACATACGGGTGCCTTTGCGCTGGGAGTAGTTATCCGGAGGGCATGCCCTCATACCCACACCACCAACCCAGCGGGGATATTGCAGGCAGACCCAGTTACGATGAATCTGGTGCAAGGAGCCTAAGGAAGGAAAATAAATCCCGTACCCTCATTCCTACCTGTGTAAAGAAGGGCTCGTAGATCTCCACTCCTTTATCAGACCCTTGCAGCAATACCTCTTGGCCGCGTCGCCAGCTGTACCGAACGGGCGGATTGGAGTTGGCAACGCACCTGAGAAACACCGTTCTCTCATAGTAAAACTGCTCTTTTGCTTCACCGATGCTCTGGTGGACTGTTACTATTGGATCGTCCAAATCTGGAAAGACAGGAATAAAAAAAAACAAACCCTAAGATAAAGTCAGGCTTCAGTTGACCGTACGATGGTTCTACAATCGGAATAGCGTGCATCGCCTTGTATACAAGTCAACAGCAAAATAGAGGCAATACAGCTCTAAAAGCCAGAAATGTACATTTTAGGGCTTTTTCAGCAGAACCCAGTTTTAGAGTTTGTTTTCATCTGTACAGCACCTAGCAGAACTGGATCTTCACTTACAACTCAGGCTTTTGGATATAACAATATATCCTGTATTATATAGGACAATGTCAACCGTATTTCTGTTACATTTCCACTAATACTTAGGTTTCATCTGGTTTTCATCTTTACTACTTGTTTCCTATGTATGATTTCGATTTAGAAGTTGCTTAGACAAAATAGTTTATAAAGCTCTGGAAATAAATAGACAGACTAATTTGCATCCTAACGGTAGGATCCACTAGAGCATAGATCATGTGAATGCATCTGTTTTCCTTTAAAGCAGCAATTTAATACAGTAATTTAATGCATATTCCCTTCTTTCAGTTACATGCATTTAACTTCAAGCAGGTAAATTCATCACAGGCTTTAGAACACATTGCTCTTGATTAAAATACAGATCTCATATAACTACTCCCACCACATCAGCTCAAAGAAAATTAGATCCCCATAACAGAATTCACTCCTCATAAATAGGGAAGAAATAACAATAGCCCTTGGAATGTGAGTACACCTAATTAATTAATTTGGGCTTTATTCCATCAGGAACAAGTAGATTCCCGTTTGCAGGGTTTTACTATTGTTTATTATGAGCATTCTCTGAAGGTACAATTACAACGAAGAAGGAAAAAAAAAAAAACCCAACAAACCCAAACAAAAGAAAAAAAGGAATGATCATCTTTACTATGTAGTAGTTAAAAACACTCAACCTCCAAATAACACGGTCAGCAATTCTCTGGTGAGCTTGAGGGAGAAGAGACACTACCTGGAGGGCTGGCAGCTATGGGGAAGTCACTTCTCTAAGTCTAGCCCCATGTTTCAAAGGTACATCCAGGTTTGGCTCCTACAGTGACAACACAGGGACCGATGCCGTTACCCACAGAGAGCGGGAACAACTTGCCGAATTACCCCTGTACCGATCCGACCTGCACGCACACAGCAACAGCATGTTCCCATGTGCGACTCAGCCTTGGCTGAAATAATTTCAGAGCCTTATCAGCAGTGCTTCTTCCTTAAAACAAAATATAAATAATGCCTTAAGTAGCGCTTAATTAATTACTCATCCACTAATTTAACCCTATTTTCGCAGTCTTGTGTAAGTAATTATCCAAATTCCAACTTGTCGGGTTTATTTGAGGCCATGATTCAGTGAAATGAAAAACGGGGTGCTCAAATCTTGGCGTGACCACCGGTGTCCAAGAGAAGACCATCATGCTCGAAGGCACCTGCACACTTGAGCCCCTTGTCAATGGTGTTGAAAACACAGACAGTCGTTTTGGAGGAAGCATCACATGCACTTTTTTCCCATGTCCTTTCCCCAAGTGCCAGCCAAACACCACCATGACCACCGCAGTGTATGGTGCGAGGCGGACCATCAGCACAGCAGTTCTTCAAAAATTTGGGGGTCTGAAAGCTTTTGAAAGCTCGAGGCACTGTGGCAGAGGTACAGGGGATTATTAAAGGAAGCCCATCATTAACAACCTGAACATCAGCATGTTTCAAATGTCCACACTGAAAAGCAGTTTCCACTTAAAAATTATTCTTTAGATGCTTACATTTTGATTTGCATAACAAGAATAAAGCTTGAGAGTCTCTTGATTAATTAGAAACAAAACCTGTTCCAAAATTTGGAATAATTCAAGCAATAATACCTTGTAATAGTGCACGGATTTTAAGTAAATGTTACCTTCATTCTTCTCTACAAAACATTTAATTTAATATCACAGAAACAAATTATGGAACTGTTGCTCCAAATTAGGATGGCATTTTCTAATGAGATTTCATTTTTGTTTTAAAGGTTATTTTAAATCACAGTAGCATTTGAAAAGGGATGAGATTGCTGAAACGTTATGTCTTCTACTCATGCGATAGAAAATAAAAAGAAGGAAATTAGCTTCTTTCAATTTCTAGGCCAAAACACCTGTTCCCTGTATTTTGATGAACAACAGAACATTTCACACATGAATGCTTTCCAGCGTCTGCTTATTAAAGCACATCCTTAGACCACAAACAAGGATGACTGACAGCCAAGAGCCTCCAATACTGAGTCAGGGGACTTCTCCTCAAATCTCTCACCCTTAGATGAAGGTGCATCCTCTTCGTCGAAATCCGCAGAGATCCAGGTCTTGACTCAGCTTCATTTTGATGAAGTTAATCAAGACTGGGCAGACTAAATCACTTAAAGCCTAAAAATGGGACTTGAGGTGATTGCAAGGTCTGCCAGTATAAAGTGGCAATCAACACCCCAACATAAGGCAGGCTGAGGCTGACTGGCCCAAGAGAGCTTTGCAGAAGAGGCCTTGGAGGTCCTGGTGGAGATGCTGAACTGGAGGTGGCCAACCACATCCCAGGCTGCAACAGCAAGAGTGCAGCCAGCAGGTCCAGGGAAACGATCCTATCCCTCTACCCCACAGCTGCAAGCCAACATTGTGAGCAGCCTGTCCAGGTCAAGACATGGACATACTGGAGTGAGTGAAGAGGAGGCCACCGAGATGATCGGAGGGCTGGAGCAGGTGCCATACAAATACAGGCTGGGGGAGCTAGGTTTGGCTTGCCTGGGGAAGATATGATGAAGGGAGATCTAATTTCCATCTTCAACCGACTACTGGGAAGTTATAGAGAAGATGAAGGCAAATTCTTCTTAGAGGTACAGAGAAGAGACCGCGAGCACCAAGTTGGACCAAGAAAAATTCTTCCTGGTTATTAGTCAAAACAAATTCCCCATGCAATCACACAAGTGCCCAGAGAGGCTGCGGGATACCTTCCTCGGAGACATTCAAAGCTTGACCGGACACAGCCCTGAGCAATCTAACCTAACTGTGAAGTCGGCGCCGGTTTGACCAGGGGGTTGGACAAGAGGTCCCTTCCAACCTAAATTACTCCCTGACACCACAAGCTGCGATGCCATTGCTTGCTTGCGCTACCCGCTCTCTTGGAATGGGTCCACACTGGATGTGTGTTCACCCCCTCCAACACCAGTACGCCTCTACAACATGGAGAACCAGGCACCCTCTTTCCGCATGACGCTATACCGTGACAGGGGATGGATTTTGAAAAGATTATAGGGAAACCTCAAAGAAATTTCAGTTGGGAATGCAAATGCAGCAAGCCCTCTGCCAAAGCATTTCATAATGGTCAATTAATAGCAAATTTGCACTGCGGAACTTGACTGATTTTTCCATCGGCAGCGCTGGAAAGATTTCGACAGCTGCATCAAAGCAAAAGAAGCAGCACTAATAGGAGACAAAATAATGCTTGCAATTGTTGTGAGATTTCAGTGAACACGCAACCGCCTGCCCCGCTGTTGGGCAGGGTTAGACAAATGTTTTACTGGATTGTTATACAAGACTGTATTTTGCTCAGGCAGTGCGAGAGCTGCAAACATAATGCAAAATATGCTTTTTTTATGATACTGCCAAGGTATGCTGCAGAGTTATTACAACGGAGGCATGCAACTGCCAAATTCATTGCCTGTAGACAGGCTATTTTAAAGTCATCTGATCTCAGTGGCATTAATGCCCACTCATCAAAGCTCTCCAGAGCGCCGGTTTCAATGTCTAATTGAATTGTTACTAATTGATATTCAAACTTCCAAATAGGCTTTAAAAAAAACCCCACTATTTAAAGCTCTGTGCATATGTGTGCATATCTGTGGGTGTTTGTTCCCTAAAAGCCCTGGAACAGTCAGGGACTCAGCAGCCTGGGAGGGAAGCTATAGACTTCAGGTATTGCACAGCAATTAACCTGGGAAGAGGAAAGGGGGGAAATCACTGAAGAGAGACAGGGAGATCTTACTGCAATGGAGAAAGATTTAGCATTGGGAAGCTCAACAAGATGCATTTTTGAAGTGCTTTACAAGAGGAAAAACAACCTCAAAAATTTACATTTTGGGTTGATCAAATTATGAGAAGTTAACCGACTAATCATTCTTTAAATTAAACTGAAGTCATGGGTGTTGCTACGTAGTTAAAGCCTATTAATCAAAATGAAAATAATTACGGAAGTATGTTTTCCACAGAGGTTTATGCCACCATTAGGTTCAATTTTTCAGTCTTTAATCTTTGAATTGAACCAAACAGTTTCCAAAACCCAGATGGCGCAGGCATACTAAACGCTGTATTGGAAGAATTCCCTTCACACATCCCCTAAGCTCTCAAACAAACAGAAAATCCAGCAGAAGCATTCAAAATGGGTCGAATCTAAATGCACTGTGAATTGCATCACGACGGTCAGAGATGTTGGTGTGGAAGGTGCGCAGAAGTGTGGCAGATGCTATTAATATCCACTCTGTGCTGAATGGGTTGTCAAAGACTGGAACAGGCTGCCCAGGGAAGTGGTTGAATCGCCATCCTTGGATGTATTTAAAAGCTGTCTAGGTACGGTGCTCAGGGACGCGGTTCAGAAGTGGGCCCAGTAGAGTCAAATAACAGTTGGACTTCATGATCTTAAAGGTCTTTTCCAGCCATACCGATTCTAGGAATGGCAAAGCACTGGAGGCATCGCACCGTCTGTGAGCAGGAGACACAGCCCCATCTCCCGCAACCCTCACCTGAGCTCCCGGGGAGTTTCACACATACAAACGGGGGAGCAGGATCACAGACTATATTTGCTATATCGTCTTTTTTCAGCTGCTGGGACTACACAGCTTGCTGATTTCATTTGTTAATTAGCTGCCTTTGTCTTCAGATGTTCAAAGCAAGCAATGCTTGGAAGTCAGGATAATAATAAAACACGCATCTGGTAAACTGATTGAAACTGCTTCATCAAGACAGGCAGAGAGGAGACAGCAGTGACGCATATATTTAGCCTGCCTAGCTCGTAAGTTATTCTTAAATATAAAAGTACAATGTTTTTCGTGCTGTTTTCCTTACTATAGCCTCCTTGACCTAGCACAAGCTATCAATAATTACGCAGGTTTTAAGTGCTTTGAGGTACTGTATGATATAAAGCAGTTACACGTGATTCAGAAAAATGCACAAAAAAATCAACAAATATATATTTCTGGCATACCTATGGAAAGGATAATGAGCTGTCTTGCGTGCCATCCATTAGTACACGCAGTGCGGAGCCGCAAGAGCTCTAAACAAGCTGGAAACAGGGGACCCACGTTACCTGGAGCTCCACATAAGATATTTTCCCCTCTACAGCCCTTTAAAGGAGATTTATTACACATCTGCAGTGCTGTATTGCATGTGCAGTACAGAAAAAACAGTAGAAAACACGCATCATAGGCCAGATCCCATAACAAAGCAAGTCTTTATGGCTTGCTCCCACCAGGCGAAGAGCGTGACCCTGGGAGACCCCCGATGAGCTTATATTGACTTCCAATACCATTTTGGGAAGATCAAACACATGCTAGAAGGCTGTTAACGTGCTCAAACACAAAAGGACAAACAGAATGACCTCAGTAGTCAACACCTCAAGCAGCTCGAGACCATTTCTGCCTGCCATGCTTTACCAAAGGGTGGAGTCTATCAACAAAGCATCCAAGAGAAATGTAACGAACCCTCGGTGATGTAGTTTTACAGAGAAAATGTTTGCTTTACTCTTTTGATGAGGTTATAAATATACCTGATTGAAACTTGCATGAACTCTTCATACGAGCATGTCCTAATGCCACAGGCAGGATGGCACGGGGCACGCAGCCCCGCGAGAGGCCACCAACGGATTTGTTTATCCAAGGACACCAAACTGAGCCAACGCTCATTATTTATCAGACTGAATCAGCATCGGAGCCCCTGGACAGCCGATACACCGGGGCTGAAGGTTTTGCGTTTACAGCACAAGCAGCAGAAAGCAGCCGCACTTACTCCAATACTGAATTTCTACACGCGCGTGCATGTGCATACGCGAATAAAGACAAGTGGATCTTCCAAAGAACGAACAGTCGGACACTCACGCAGAAGGACGTACATCTATGAACACCTAACAGAGGTTCACAGCACAAGACTGTACCCTGGCACGGTCGGAGAGAGACACCGGCAAAGACCTCTCAGCGCAGTCCTGAAATAGATGGGACTGCTGGCATCGCTGCATGCAGGAAGAGTAAGGATATAATTTTCTTTCATATATAGAATTGGTGACCTGAGCACAGGACCTTAATCCGGTATCAGCCATTGTTAAGCAACATTAAGAAATTAAAGGGCAAAGAAAAGAGCAACAGCAAAGTACTTATGCACTAGAGAAAGTACTTATGACTTCGGCTTGCAGTAAAAGATGTAAAGAGCAAGACGCATTTAATTTCTCAGAAAAGAAGACTGAACGGTAACTTTATTATAGGATGTAAGCACCTCATGGTGGGAAAGCAGCAGGTACAAAAGAGCTCTTTTGGCTACCGGTAATACGTACAACAAGCAACAATAGCTGGAAACTGAAGGAAGCCCAATTCAGTATGGGAAAGAAGCAGAATTATTTTTTTGGAAGATAAAGCAGTCGGACGGAGAAACAGACTACCTGGGCATATAGACAATTCCTCACTTCCTCAAACCAAGACCAGATGCTTTTTAATGAAACACAAATTATTACATTCAATGTAAGAACGGCTGCAAAACAACCCCCGATAGGGCCGTAAGATAAAGGAGGTCAAACCAGACTGATGTCACGGTCAATTCTAGTATTAGATTTTATGAAAAAATGTAATTAAATGGAGAGTTGATTAAAGAATTCCAGATAATTATCATTAAATCAAGTACACTTGAATCAAGAAATCGAGTTATTTAAACTTTCTTTTCATTCCACTTGCATTAGGCTATACCGGCTGTCAGCACGCTTTGGTTCCCCCACCCTGCCGGACACGGCTGTGAAAAATGCTGATGAACCACGACTCTTCGTAAACAAAGCATGTAGGAAACAAGAGTTAAAGCCACTCTTACATGGCAGGGATTGAAAAGGCAGCTAGGTAACAGGACAGCAGTTACAGAAGCACTCATAAGGTATGACCCTGCTACAGGATTTTCACTTTCCAATGATTTATCTTCCTTTTATGAACCAAGATTCAGATACAAGCATACAGAAGTTGGACAGCCTTCAAGAAACACAAATTCTTATCCCAATATGTACAGTTGCTTGAGGAGGAATTCTGCAATAACTGCCTTATTATTATCCTTGTTTTTCTAAACAGGTAACCTTGCTTTTTAATTTTCTCTGTACCCGTAAAGAAACAGAATGAAAGATTACATTATAAAAGAATTAAAGGATTTACCAACCAAGCCAGGAGAAACAGGCACTAATACTAAAGGCCACCTGACATGCACAACACATTAGTAGGAATAATTGTTACAAACAGGAATTTTTAACGTGATAAGTAAGTAATTATTGGTTGTGTAATCCCAAACCTAATTAATGCTTGCTCCTCCATTTTTTAAAGAAAAGAAACTTAATTTTGTTGAAGTAACGGACATCAAAGTGGGTTAAGAAGGTCTAGTTCTAGACCACATCCATCTTCAATTAATGGCTTCAGAAAAATTCTTCCAGAGACTCCTCACAAAGTTTAAATCCCTGTTAAAAACTACATTCTGAACATACCAAGTGCAAACAGTGGTGCCTTGGAGAGCAGAGGCTCCTGATAACACTCTACTGCTCTCTTACTGCCTTCTTCTGGACTTTATACATTCTAAAATGAGCACAAAAACATTTTACTTCAGAAAAAAAAAATATGTATCTGACAGTCCATGCCTATATAACAGAAAGTGGCAGGTTTCTTTCCCCTTGCCCCATATATGTTCTGCTCTTCCAAGATTCACATTTATTTTCCAGCCTTAAACTCTTCACCACTAAATATGTCAGTACAGAAGTCTCAACAGTGCTCTGCATACTTTCTCACAATCTCTACTCTTAAAGAAGACTGTATTTTTTCCCAGTTTTACTTGAGCAGAATACCAAATATGCATTTTAGGAGAAGAGAAATAAAAAGAAAGCCAGGACTAGAAAAAATAAATAACGGTGAGTGGATGATGAAAAAAGGAGGGCACGTAAGAATCTCCTTGGAGGCAAATGAAGATGACAAATCCAACAAAACTATAGCAAAGAGGAAGAGGAAAATGAACCTGCCCAGAATATTTAGTGCCCACGCCTGATCCCAGACAAGGAAAGTCTTCCTGCTGACTTGAAAGAAATCTCCCAGCCAGCCCATTTGAGGACTTTAGGCTAAAATCCCATCCACCTTTCAAGGGATATTTAGGAGGTCATCTAGTCCACATCTTGCTTCTCTCCATACTGATGATGCCCATCAATTCTGCATCATCAGCAAAAATTAATACCAAAACCACTAATATGGTATGTAAATGCAGCTGAGTCCCAAAGAGCGGCTACGATTTGCTTCCTTAGATAATTGCATTTGACTGCCCATCTGCCAAACCTCCCTTCCCCAAAACCTTCCAAGCTTTCTAGCTTCTTTTAGCAAAATTTCAAATGGGGTTTGAGATCCCAAAGATAATTAACCTCCAGCACATTATATAAAACTGGTGGATGCAGGTGGGGAGAAGCGGGCACCGGAGCAAGGCTCAGATTAGCTGAGGGAAACACTGCACCGTGAGCTCATCCTGGCCAGCAGGCACGCAGCCAGCACCCTGGTCTCGGGCTCCCGTGGGTGTCCTCTGCAGAGCCCATCATCATCGAGCTATCAGGGAGACTACGGGGAGGAGCATGTCTTAGGGAGTGGGAAGGGAGCTGGTGGTGGGGGAAGGAAGGACACAAATCTGTAAGATACTAAGTTTTATTACTACTGTTACTCTAATAATACAAAATAATGTATAGTTATGCAGGTGGCAGACCTTGAGCTATTCGGTTAGATGCCTTCTGCAGTGCTCCTGGTGGCCCTGCGCGTGCTGACTCTCAGGGCTGAGTGTTCCCCTGCACCTTTTCATAGAATCATAGAATTGTTGAGGTTGGAAGGGACCT
>RSEF01000005.1:62641189-62660065 GCA_003993805.1 Himantopus leucocephalus
GGTTGCCCAGAGAGGTGGTAGATGCCCCATCCCTGGAAACAGGCCGCTGGACAGGGCTCTGAGCAGCCTGATCTTGTTGAAGACGTCCCTGCTCATGTCTGGGAGTTTGGACTAGCTGATCTTCAAGGTCCCTTCCAACCCAAACCATCACATGATTCCATGATTCTATGATAAAAAGGAGGTTGACACAAGACAAAATAATAAACATTTGGCTACAGTTCCCAAAGATTGTCCAAAGGTAGTCAGCAAAGCCATGATGTAAAGAAAAGCATTTAGACACTGATCCATTGGGATCTGCTGGGCAGGCTGTCTACGAGCAACCTTAAGCTGGTATTGGCTTGGTTTGCACAAGGTGTTGCATCCTTGGCAGCTCAGGCAGAGCATATCTGGACCAGCGGTGAGTGCCTGTCTCCATGCCCAGCTAAGCCTGAGCTGGACACGTTGTGCTTCCAGCCCTCTCCTACATAAAGGAAGGTCCCATGGCTGAGCCGGGCAGCCCTTGGTGGACACCACGGTGGCCCTAAAGGGTTGCCTTGGCTGGAGGGAGATCATTCCCCCAGGGTGCAGAGACACTTGAATTGCACCATACCCAGCCCTGACCCAGAACTGGGGTCCAGATCCCCATAACCTGCACAAGAGCACGAGGTTGGCAGGGGTCAGCCTTCCCCTCAGAGGGAGCTTCTCCTGGACAGGAGGGATCTTCTACAAAAAACACTGAACTGAAAAATTCACGACCAGCTGTAACGCATGTAAATTCTTCTCCCTTTGAAACGAGAGCAGGCGTGGGCTTCAGAGGCTGAAATTACAGCAAACAATACTTGCAAAAAAATTTCATCTCTTTCTGGCTTGTTAAATTCATAAGCCCGACTGGCTTTGCCCTCTTGCCAGGTGACCTGCTTAACTCTCACACTGTTCTGCTGCTCTAGGATAAAGCAAATATGCCAAACTCCGTATCTACAACGTTCGGTCTGCGTGTGAGAGAGACGCTTAATATTAGCACTGCTATATTTACCAGTCTCAATCTGCCTGTACTTCTATTCTAAACTCTTGGCTCCGGGGCTTTTTAAATCATCCATATAAATGTGCTGCAGGATAATTTTGGAACACACGCTCAGCTTCTGCATGCTACAGAATACAATTTCATCATATAGATTCCAAATCCTTGAGAAGTACTTAAAAAATAGTATTTAAGACATTCACTGAACCTCTTGCGTGTTTTATTTCCCTTTATATAATCACAATTGTAAGAACAGCTCTGTTTGATTTTTAACTGGGTAAAAATTAACAGCATCTTTACTTTAGCATTTACTTCTCTCTTCCTCCTTTTCCTCTCCCACAAAAAGTTTAAAGTGGAATGCAGTCTGCCCTGTCAAGAGAATATGTAACTTAAATAACATGTTATAAGTATTACCAGCATCTATTTCACTGGTAACGTTACGTAACTTACACAAAACAGTACAGCAAAATTCAGTTAGATACTGTCAGAGTTTTATCTTTTTTACGAATGCAAAGGCTTTCCCCCTCCCCTGCATCTTAATGTTGATGTATCTACCTTCTCTTTATTATAAGGAATTTTAACAGGATCCCGTTTGGCTGTAAACAGAAGTGGACTTTTCAGCTTTAAAAAAAATATACATACATGTATGTTTTAGAGGAGAGAAGATTAATTTTAACAAATTAAATAATTTTGTAGTGTATGCAGAGATTCCTGAAGAATAAAAGGAATATTGTCCACTAGATTCTCTCTTACAAAATATACTCCAGGAATGTCACTGTTGTGATTTAACTGCAGTTCATTATTTACCTTAGCTTTAACTCAAGATACACCCAAAACCATGATGATCAATATTGCATTGAAATTCATTGAATGCGCTGCGAAGAAAGATGACTCTCAAACGCTATGTTAATGCAGTAATCAAAAAAATTGGGCACAGGAAAGCCACATGTCTCAGGGTGAAAACCTCTTCAGAGAGGTCCTCGGCGGTTTAACCCACTGCAAGCTCCCGCCCATGCTTTGGGGTGACCTCTAGTGACTATGAAGAGACTGAGAGCAGCAAATCCATCCTTAGAGACAGAGCATCTCACGGCTCTGGTGTCCAAGCCCTCATCACTGCTGAACACGGTGACCTCCAGAGCAACCGCGGCCACAGCACTGACATCACCCCATTTTCAAGGCGGGGAGAGGAGGCAAAGGGGGTCCCCATGGGCTCATGGGACACTGTGGCAGGTATCGCTTTCAAATCCCAAAGCAGCATCCACGCTTCTTTATGGCAGAGGATTCAGAAAGCCTCTAGGTTGTTAGCTTCTAAAAAACCCCACCGTTAAGACTGTATTTTCTCATAGTCCGGACACCAGTATTTTCAAATAACTTAGCACAAAACAGTCCCTCACCCAGATGCATTTTATCAGTGTTTGCTATTCATAATCTGCTCCTCTCTTTGCAACCTCCCAGTTGCTAGAGCAGAAGTGGCACCGGGTGCTTCGCGCGGCCACTCAGACAGCGTGGATAACATGACAAGTAAATAAATTCTGTTCCGCCGACAAGTCAAAGCCAGTCTTGCTCGTAATGCAAAGTTTTTAATTAAAAAGTTATGTCCACACATCACAGCATCCACATATCAGGCTAATAAATGTTAATCCATTACGCAGATACGCACTGGCTGGCTTCTAAGGATACAGTTTTCCAAAGTATTCACAGTTACTCCAACGCACATTTGGGAATCGCACCCATGTACTGCCATTGCTCTGCTACCATACGATTACGGTCTTGATTTATAAAATCCTTCTTTTCTATTTTCTTTCCTTTTCTTTTTTGCTTGCAAAACATGCAGAAGTAAAAAGTGATTTATCAACAATTCAATTAAAAATTATTCAACTTTTAAAAATTAGTGAGTTATGACCCATCTAGCCATTTCGTGACCTACATACTTGTCTGATTTGTATATGCCCATAAGTTCTCTAAGCATCAATATCTTTGACAGTCTCTTATGCGCTTAAGCAGATGTCCTGAGACACACAGTCATATTTCACCCCACAGCTTCAGTTTTCTCAGTGAGCTTTCCTGCAAATTCAGTAGGAGTCATAGACTTTACATTTTTAGACTAAAAATGCAGATTAAAAACAAAAAAACCTGTAAAAATATTTTGCCTAACTTTTCTCAGCTTCAACAAAGTACTCATGCCCCAAAAGAAAGCAGCAGAATAAGAAAAATATTTCATTTTGACGCTACGAAAATGAAACACTTCTGGTTTAAATATTGTCTTTGTCAAGGATAATAAACATTAAAATATCTTTACTCTGAATACTTGGTTAAAAAAAATAACTACCACCAACCACCCCCAAAAAAAACCCAACAAAACCCCACCATTTTGTAATGGAAGCTTTTCTTTCTTCCATGGAAACAGTAGGTGGAAAATGAGGTTTTGACAATCTTTTTCTTATACCACAACACTGAAATCTGCCTAACCAAGCAACGGCAAGTAAGTACGTTCCTTAAAATATACCCAGTGCCGGTGCTGGGGGCTGGCGCTGCATCCCACTGCCACTGATTGCGGTCACTGCCCTCTGACATTGCTGAGAAAACAGGGATGAGGAGAACCTCCTGATCACTGTTATAATCCCCAAATCCCTGCTTCAGATTAAAGTCCTCCTTCATTTGCAAACAGCCATAAAAGAGGTCTTTGCACAACCTCACTGGGATGTGCTGGAACATTTCTTCATGCCTAAAGACATCAGAGGCTTTGGAAAAAGCCATCTCAGGCACACCTGCCCAACCCTCCTCCCCCCAAAAAAGGAAAATAATGCCTTAATTTATTTTTATAGAATCATAGAATCATCTAGGTTGGACACCCCTCCTCCCTCCAAAAAAGGAAAATAATGCCTTCAATTTATTTTTATAGAATCATAGAATCGTCTAGGTTGGAAGAGACCTGTAAGATCAACGAGTCCAAGCGTTAACCTAACACTGCCAAACCCACCACTGACCCACGTCCCTCAGCACCACGTCTGCCCGACTTTCAAATATTACCTCCAGGGATGGTGATTCCACCACTTCCCTAGGCAGCCTGTTCCAATGTTTGGTAACCCTTTCCACGAAGAAATTTTTCCTCATATCCTACCTAAACCTCCCCTGGTTGTTTTTGGTTTGGTTTTGGTTTTTTTTTTTCCATGAGATTATCTTTGTTCTCAGTAAAGCAATGGCTGGGACAGCAGCTAGTGAAGGCAAGAAGCGCTCGCTGCCTTCATGGTAAACACAGAGGACATACTACACAACGTACTACACACTTCTGCTCCTTTAGTCAAGGTCACTATCTGAAGCAGTTTTGAGCACGTGCACCTCCCCTGACCTTCTGTTCAGAGGGGATACGGCCGCACTGCAGACCTCGGTGCCCTGTGAGATACACCCAAGCTCGTTTCAAATGGGCCAGCCCCGGGGTCTAGCCACCGCCACGAGGAGATCCCCATACACGGTTCTGTTAGACAACAAACCAGATCACATAAGGAGCTACACCACGTATTAAAAATTCCTCTATAACTTGGCTCCAATTCACATCTAGAGTTGCATTACTCCCTTCCTACCCTCTGATTTAAAAAATATTAAAAAAAAATCCCAAAACACTAAAAAACACCAAAAAATGCAGAAAGAAACAAACAAAAATACCCAGGAGAGCACACTGGATCCAGGTTTTCATTGCCTGACACCAGGAGAGACCATTCACACCTATCTGCAGTAAGTCAAGTAGAACACGCTTCGACCCAAAATAGCCTTTTTTTTTTTTTTTTACCCAGCTCCCCTTCCCTTCCTGCAAGTAAGTCACAGAGCCAAACGATTGCAAGGCAGGTGTAAACCACCACCACAGGACAGGCAGGGATGGATTTTGTACCAGACTTATTCAGGCACTGGTTCACAGCGGAGAGCAACCCCAAGGTTTCTGCACGGAACTGCTCAATGTCCTCAGCATGAAGACCATCAGCAGGTGACTCCAAGAGCTCCTTGTGTGACTTGTGTCCAGGCCTCCTCTCACTTGTGTGCCATCCTGTGCAACCTGCTGTAGGTGACGCTGCTCTGGCAGGGGGGTTGGACTGGATGATCTCCAGAGGTGTCTTCCAGCCCTGACCATTCTGTGACTCTGTGTTCGGGCAAACACTTCTGCAGGGCCTTTTGATGACTCAGGGGATAGTCAAATCAAATGTACACCTCCAAGGGTTTCTAAATACCCTTCCTAAAACAAATCACAGCTATTCCTGCCCCAGGCCCACAAGACAGGAGATACAGCACTGATCGGAAACACCACCACCTCCGCAGGTCACCACGTTGCACTGACTTTTGCAACGACGCGTTTAACTCTAGGAAATCTCCCAAGGTGTTCACCAGGTCATCCTCACCATGCACGAAAGGAAAGCATCCACGTGTCTAAATTACAGGATTAACTACCCCTATAGCTAAATATGAGGGAGGGGGATGTTGTGTTTTGATTTTTAGTAAAGCAGAGGCAGCGCCATGCAGCACGCCCGATGCGACGGAGGGTACAAAACATCTGGCATTATTGGAACAGATACCGCTACAGGCTATCGATATGCAGCAGTGGTATGAAAATTTCTCTTCCTATTTATTTCATATGATAATGTCCAAAATACCAGACTTGAAAATGGCTTCAGGTAAAAGTACTGCTCATTGTTCAAAATTTCTTACGTGGAACATCTGAGTAGCAAAGCAGCCAACCCAAAGCAAGTCCTGCTTACTGTCTGAAGCGATGATCCTCTGTCTTGGACAGAGCTAGAAAGCTGTTATCACTGCAAAACAAATGCAGAACTGGAGAGTATTTGGTTTCCAAATACATTTCTTCGAGATCACAGTAGCCAAGGTGCAATCACCTCGGAAGATTGGGTTTCGTTGCTCCTGGACTGGACGGCTCAAACTTCACAGAAACACGAGGCAGAAAACGGCGCGCTGTCCCCGGGCCAGTCACGCGACTGACGCTGTTGCCTTTATGGGACAACTCGTGTGCGTTTATGTTTACAGGCATACTAATGCTTCAGTAGGCTGGCATGCAAAAGCACAATTTTTTTACTCGTTTAACTAAAAGCAGTCTGTGACAGTAACTGTTAACATGCAGGACATGATCAGTTCTGATTCGGTGCCAGAGATCACAGAGAAATTGTTATTTTCCAGCTTGATTGCTACAACACATAGGGAAAAAAAAGACTTCCTTTTATTCTCCAACAGAGGAAAAATTGTGGTTATTAATTACAGAAAATATCAGCATTAAAACCACAAAGTTACAAGCAATCAAGTCCTATCGGAAGGACTTCAGTGCTTTGTTCACGGTTCACTTTAGCCCAAACCACACCAGACATACCAACGCTGCGGCTGGAGCCTACGGATGAAGGCTGTGGTCTCGTGGCTCCAAAATGCTAAGTTGCAATAAATGAAAGGGTCAAGAAGAATAACTGAAGACCTCGACATCTGATAACGTGAGAAAAACTATATCTAAGCTGAATATCCCTTCCTTCATCTCTGAACTACCTGCACCTCTGCAAGACAGATGATTCCTATTTTATACCTAAACCCAAGTTATCCAGGCATTCCCCAAGCCCCACCAGTGGAACTTAGCATCCCAAAGCCAGGAGTTTTGCATGAACTGACACTCTCTGCGCACAAATGACGCTTCTCCTGGGTACAGGGGGTGAAAACGCAGCTCCTCCCAACATCACAGCAACTCCAACTCCCCATTGCATTGGGAAACTTTTATGGCAATCCTGTGAAACATGATCACACCCTCCCACCACCTCACACGCTCTTAAGTCTGAAGACAGAAAACAGGCTAATACGTAGCAGTGGAATATATATACACGCTTCTTAAGCATTCCAAATTTGTTTTAATTACATTTTAGCACTAATAGGAGTCTCCCAGATGTGAAGGAACAGAACAGCCACCCCAAAAAAAGACCAAAGCTGGCAACAAATCCAAGTTCTACACTTGCCACAAATTTCCCTTCAGAGTTGGCATTGATTTATTTACTATAAATGCTGCAAAGGCATTTGTGCAGCTTTATCACCCCGTTGCTCAGCACCCATGAGCTGGTGGAGCAGAGTCATCTCAGATGTGTCACCAGGCAGCAGACATGGGGATGGGGTAGTCCAGACCTGCCCGGTGGAGTACGGTAAGGAAAGGATGCGCTTTAGGCAAAGACGTGCCCCAAACAAACAATATGCCTTTTGTTGTTGTTTTGGTCTTGCAAATTATTTCTCCCTTTGACCTTCAGAGAGGTTTTCCTCAATGAAAACTACATTTTCAAACACAGTTTCTCCAGTGCTACAATTTCAAGGCAGCAAAGGTTACTTCACTGTCCTTAAATATAAAAGGCTCATGTCTCAGTTGTTCCACCCAGACTTGCACATGCTGCCATCAAAACTCTTGAAAATTAGGCACCACACAGGTCTAAGTCGTCTGAATGCCAAGAATTAAGAATTTGGCTTTGAAAGTGCAGAGGAAGGACTTCTTATGCTCAAAGGCTGAAAACCTAAAGTGTAACTGGACATGAGTGAAGAAATTTTAAGTGATCGCTGAACAATTTAAGAGGAAATTAATGAGTGGATCCTGAAGAAAATAATATTGCAATCATTAGGTAAATTGGTAGAACAACCCTGCTTTAGTTCCTTCCTACAGCATCTTGGCTTACTTGAACCAGCCTGCGTTTCTTTATGAAAAGGTCGTGTCTGGGGAAACATCTATACGTACTTTCTCAAAACATCTTTGAGCAACCTGCTAAATGATTAATTGCAGCAATTTATCCTCGTTTGACTATAATGTTTTTCCTTACAACTTTAAGATGTTTCACTGCTTCAAAAAATTAGCACTTTTATAATGAATAATCAATATACGTTTCACTATAAATATCTCACTGAAGGATGGAGTTTTTTTCATGGCAGGAAAATACCTTCTTTAGCATTAACTGGGAAGGACTGAGCTCAATGAATTTCAGAGCCCTGTTTCTACTGAGGTCAGTATCATTTTAAAATTGTCAATAGCTGCAGGACTTAAAAGGGTCTTGCATGTTTACGCCTTCCTGATGGGAAATTATTTAATGCCCATCGACTAAATTATTCAATGAGTTTCATGAAATGATCCAAACATCTATGAATGGTGTATTTTTATTATTCTCTCAGCTTTTTTATTCAGCAGCATGAATTCGCTTCAAAATGAAATACCAATTTTCACCTCCATAATAAAGAACATAATCTAAGGGCAGAATGAGGCAGACATAGCACCATTTGAATTCCTAGTTATTAATTTTTATGGCGCCCTTCCTAATGTTGGTATTCCACGTTAAACCACCCGAGTCATAAACACATCCTCCTAACTTAAATGCGTGGAAATTAATTCACTATAGTTCTTAAATGGTTTAAAGGCAAATATATACAAGATATTTTGGAACTTGTAGCTACTGTCACTCGCACAGAGCTAAGCTTGGTGATGAGACCATCAGAGAACTCTGTGAAATTCACATCTCGACTCTTATTTCCCCTGTGAGCCAATCTAAATCATAGTACTTTTTTTTCTCTAGTGGTAGAATAAGTTGCTGTTGTTGCCATACAGGTGCAGTAAATGATATAAAATCCTTACACTTTTCAAAAAGAAAGGCTGGTGTAATCAAACTCACATGGGTTATAAGAGCAATGCCGTGGTAAGAGAGCTGATAACCTGGAGGCGGGTCACTGGAAGAGCTGAAAAGAAGAGAACTGGGTCCATGGATGAGGTATTTCCAGTGATGCTCTGCAGAGGTTACCTCCTAGAAAGTCATGATCCTGTGCACGTCTGCGAAGCTGCGATTGCTAAAACGGACTGGGCACAGGGAGGTGGTACCACAGCTAACCGTGTGCTCCATGCCAGTCCCACCACTACTCTGAACTACCGCTGAACCAAAAAGTTGAGAGATTTTTTGTTGTATAAAGCAGAGAATAATCAGATACATTACGAGTTTTACATCGTCTCTACCTGAAGATTCTACAATTGCCCTTGGAATAAAGTCTATGGTGACAGTCCCACTCTGAGGGCTATACCCCAGGAAGATGCTGAAGAACTGGCACGGGTTTAGAGAAAAGGCACATACTCATCGAAGTAACAGAAACACACTCAAGAGTACAAGTGATAACCTCAGCAAATTTGCAGTATCAAACAAAAAAACAGGGAAAAGCAATCAACATCTTTAAAACATACATGAGGGACTGAAATTCGATAGCAGATCAATTTTCAACATAAGAGGCAAAGTTAAGGCAGTAATAAAATGGATTAGAAATCACTTTCCATTTGCTCAGCTTAAGATGTTTATGCAAAACATTTTCTATCCAAGACATTTCACTAAATCAAAGCCAGCAGTGCCGAAGGCCTTTACCAGGAGTGCTGGGGGATGTGAAATCTCCTCCTTGTGCTCACACCCAGAAACCAACTCTACAGCCCAAACCATCACCTGGTACTGGATCTCCATCACCCAGCACTTCTGCACAACCGCGACCAACGCGCTGTCCTCACAGCATCCAAAACCCCAACCTTACCCTAAATCACTCATACTAGCCCAGCATTGCAAGCAAGTGCCTTACATGGCTGCTGGTCTTCCCTGCACAGCCTTTCGGAGCCCAGTTTTACCCAAAATTCGGTATGGGCATGCAGCCAGCCCCGGAGCCGTACCATCCCCACCTCCTGGCGCCCAGAGGTGATGCCTTCGTCCAGTTTGACAGGGACGGGGCCGCAGGTGGGTGTTAAGAGGAGGACGGAGGTCTGGGGAGCTGCTGTTCAACCACAGCACAAGCAGAAGTGGGAAACCAGAAGCCATCAGCTCCCCCGTGCCCAGAACTACTTGTCTCCCTCAAGAGCAAAAAGGCATAAAAACGCGTTCCTGTCATTAAACTCAGAAGACTGGAGTCTAAACAGAGAGGGGAAAAAGTGGCTGCTAAACAGAATTTTTCTACTTTAAAGTCACTCTTCATAATAGAATCGCATTTCAAAGTGCCAAAGCCATCTTGAAACCCAGACAGTTTAAAATTGATGCTTTTTTTTTTCCCTTTTATAATAATCCTTTCACGTATTACTTCTGCTTCTCGTTCTCTCCATCTCTACCCATTTCACTCCCCTGCAAGACCCCTGGGAGAAATAGAGTCTTCAAGAGAAACACGCTTTACAGAGTACACCCAAAATGCTGTCAGAGCCTTACAACAAGTAAACTGATAAAGACAGAAGAAAATGTTTCTCTTCTGGTCTTTCAGTAATACGAATCTTGACGAATTCCTGCAACAATCACTAGGGGAGGTGTTTTTGGGGAGACCACACAGCCTTGACACTGACTGACAAGTGTCACAAATAAACATGTCTGTAAGTGAGAAAACAAAAGCAGCAGTCGCTGACGTCAGCACGGCTGCACGCGCAGCGAAAATAGAATTGCAACAGAAAGCTATTTCTGTGCCGATGGTGAACGCTACGAGGCAGAGACCTACATCCTTTTAGTATGAGCCATCGATAGAAAGAAAAACGCACTTGTTTTTTTTCCGTGCGAAAACTAAGAAAACAACTTTGTTTCCAGGACGCGTTTGTACCTCTCCAAGGGCCGACTGCAAAGTTCTACGGATCCTTAATTCTTGGCTCCTGCAGGAGCACACAAGACACTGCCTTCCCTCCTCCTGCAGAGGTGCCACCGCTCGCACCCAGCACCCTGCGCTCCGACACTAACCCAGGCACGTTTCTGGCCCACCTCTGCTTGAACAAATTCAATCCACTTAACTGAACATCATAAAACGCCGGGTATAAACGGCTCTTTTTCCACTACATTGTCTTCTGCAAATAGCACCGAGGTTATTGATTTCCTGCAATGCAATATCAGTCTGTTTACTTAAACTAGTTCCCATTTTAAAAACTTCATAAAACGTAATCCGGAAAAATCATGCTGTACTGCAAACATCACTGATAGCAGACTCAGTGCATGAAGAGACTGAGAAAAATCCCTTCTAAATATTGAAAGCTGATGACCAGCACGCTCTGCCTTTACGTCCGCATTGGACCTCATCAGCATTTCTTACAGCAGACCCCGCGTTGCATCCCGCTGAGACTGAAGATGCGCACCTGCCTTATTTCCAGCCATCTTTCTGAATTAAACCCTAAATCTCAGTGATCCAGTAACATTAGCTGTGCTTTATCTTCCTTCCGCGGGAACCAACACTCATACATGCTGAATTACACCTTACAATCTCATTGAGCTAAAAATGAGAGTGAGATCCTCAGATGTGACTTGTTTTAGCTGCGATGACAAAGAAAGGAGATGACATTTGATTTTTCTTGAAAGGTGGGAGAATTGGGGAAGGGGGAAGGTTGCAGGGAGAGAAGGGAAAAGAGAAGAAATCTTGACAAGAGAGAGTTGGCAGCTCAGCTGAGAAGGCAGCTTGGTATGAAATGCTATCAACAGAACTTCAGGCCAGAAAAGATCAGCAGCTGCTGAGCACAAGTCACAGATTCTACATCAAGCCCACGATTTCTTGTAACATAAGAAATCAGAGGCATTGACTGAAATTAGCAAAGTTTGGGGTTTTTTTTTTTAAAGAACACCGTTTTACTTTCAAAATACAACATATAATTGTGTTGCGTAACTAACAGTCACAAATTATTAACCAACACGATGACATGAAACCCAGGGATCGAAACTGATTCCAAAAGAGAGAATATTCATTCATGGGAATTAAATCTATCCATACCAAGTTACCACAGTCATCAGATACAACCTTTTGAGAAGGCAATTCCAAAACATCAGACACTCAGAGGCTGCAAGATTAAGCACATCCCACCTACATTAATCATTCCAGGTGCTGGACAGGAGACGGGACAAGGGACATCTGGGCTCAGTCAGGATGGACATTCCTAGGTTTCTCCTTGAAAGTGCCAGGGACAGACCCCAAAAACCACCTCTGTTGTCATGTTTTTGCTTCTGTGTACGCTTTTTTCCCCCTTTGTTTCAGAGGATGAAGAATTGGCAAAGTCTCATTCAGAGAGTGAAAAAGTCTAAAACAATATTAACCAACACTAGAGAAGGACTGTGTCTCTTCTGCCCTGTACCTGGCACAGCTGAGAAAGGTTCTGGCAAGACCTTTGTTCAGGGAAAAGAAATTGAGCACATGTTTGAACCCTACCAACTTTGAGATTTTAGCTTATTTCCAACTCAGAACCCAACACGAAGAAAATTTATGAAAAATCCAGTAATCACAAATAGCATCATTCATGTCTTGTTGAGCTTTCCTGGCATACCTTTAAATGACTCCCACGAGTGCCAAGGAAAGGGATCTGGGAACAGTTCCCACATATCAAGAGAACTGCAAATAGACATTAAGGAAAAAAAAAGGCAAAAAACAACCTGGTTCAGCTTGAAACTAGAAATAAAAGGACAGGATTAAGGGAGAAGACTTGTAGAGCGAAGGCTAAGGCAATCATCGCAATATTAAGCAAAAACGAACTGAGACGATTTCCAAAGGGAAATAAAGAAAGCTTCAAATCGTGGAATATGTCAAACTTGAAAAGTTGATAGTGCAGGGAAGAGGGGCTACAGCCACTAATTCAACACAGTAACGATCCATCCCCAAACGCTCTTCTGCACGTTACTGAGGCTCTGGACATGCAGTACATTTCTACTGTCTGAGCCTTAACCAGTTTTTGCAGTTGGACAGGGTGTGCAAGGCAAGCTGGGGCGTCAGGGGAAAGTGCATTGCGGGGGCTGGTGATGAGGCTTCGAGGAGCTTCCATCCCACAGCCTCAACAGGGCACCGCCACCATGACGAGCCCATTCTTGGTACATTACGGTTGCACCGCTGCATTGAAATAGGACCAAACTAACTAGCTTTGAGCTTCCCCTTCCTTCTATATTAAGAACACACCATTATAACAACAAAACAATTCCCTCCCCACCCCACAAAAGCCCACAACCCAGTGAACCACCAAAATCCAGCCTACAGAGGTCAGAAAACCATTGCCAGAGACCAAGGCAAACACAACTACAGCACAGCTTTTTGCTTTAATGTTCACCTTCCTTTTACAAGGAAACTACAAAAGAGAAGAGGCAGCTGACCTAAGCTTCAGCCCACCAGAAGATAAACAGCCAAGTCTTCTCCAACCCTCTGTGGCTGGATGGCTCCTGGAGTTGCCAGACTGAAAGGGTTATTTATTTTTTATTGTGATTTTATTTTCTTTGGCTCTTGTGCAAATTTCCTTGATTTTACAAGAGATTTTTAGTTAATTATGTATTTACCTAGTTAGCATAATTGTCTTCAATTTTGTAATTAGTGTTCATATGTGTAATCATTTGAACATGTAATTATATCTAATTACACCATTAAAACGTGCAAGTCATAAATATCTTTATCATTTTGATTGATAGACATACGGGGAGGGAAAAAAAATCTCACTTGTTATTTTTATCTCCTGGATCCTGAAATCTGCAAGAGTAAGAGGATTCAGCCTATAATGTTGCTATAATTATTTATAAGGACCTATCAAGACTATACCAAGGTTATACCTTTCAAGTAGAGGGAGGACGAGTCAAACCACTCAAAGCTAAGGAGCAAAGAGTCGCTCAATGTAGCAAGGTTGTTCCGTAAAAAAACACTAATAAGAATACTCTGGGAACTATTTATTGTTTAGTGTCTAATTATGCACTTGCTATTATGAAGAAGAATAACAGCCCACTCAGAAAAAGATAACATAGAACAAAACATACACAAGTTGTTCCTGCTTGTTCTGATGGAAGATGCTGTTGCACCCTAGAAACGGGTTTTAAAGCTCTTTGTACTTTTTAGCTCCCTCTAAGACCATCAGTATAGCCGTACTTATCAGAACAGTAACGTTTTTTGGTTCTCTTTAGCTTTATTCCAGCATCTGTGCTGTGCGCCCTGTAGTACAGTACCAGAACAAATACCTGGCACATACCAAATGAATTAGGACAGTGATAGTTGAGTCTTCTTTTTAATTGCTTTTGGCTGGGAAGGCAAACATTTACACACAGATTAAATAGTTACGTTTATTTGAAGTTCAACTTGTCTGCAGGTTCAGATTTCTTGCCTTTACTAACATACAGAACAGTCTATCAAAAATAAAACCCAAAACAAAACAAAAACAAACAAAAACCCCCACGTGTGCCTAAGCTGACTCCAAAAGCTGGGGGGGGCGGAGGGGGAAGCCTAACACAACAACTAACATAACAAGAGCTCTTCAGCACCGCTTGGGAATAAGCCTCAATTACAGAGCATCCTTCAGCAGAAGGCGTACGGTTTTCCCAGCCCGATAAGCTCACGCGCGCCGTGCAGAGCATCCCGATCCAAGCGCTCAGGTGGACCGCAGCAAAAATAAACCCGTTACTTCCCAAAATGGCCACTCCCAGCTGCCGGAGAGCTCAGTCTGTGACATAATTTTATCTACGAGAACAAGCTGGTGGCAGCACGGAGAATAAAGACGTGCAGAAGGATCAAGAGGGATCGTTTAACAGTCAGACCGGAAACAACCCAATGTGTTCAAACTCTATCACCCTCAGGCAGGTCAGATGGACTAGGTTTTGTCAGGAGCATTTCTTTCTTTAAAATGCAAAAGCAGCAACATCAAGAGCCTGCCTTAGTCGCTGAGGGTATAGCTCCCAGGCCTCAGGTGCCATCAGGTTATTGCTGGGAAAGCACCATCCTCAAGACCGTATGAAGATACACGGGAAACAGGACAGTAAGTTCAAAGCATGTAGAACCACAGCGTGCTACAGAACCATCTTCCCTCTGCCCCCTGAATTTAGTGGGCTATCAGAAAAAGGCTCTGAAGAACAATCAAGCCTCTAACGTTCAATGACGGAACTGCCAGTCATGGAAGTGCACACTGGTGTTAAATAAATCTCAAAGCCGATGCCCTCAAAGGGCATCGGCTCTAAAGACAAACTCTGGAGTCAAGCATCAGCGTCAAGTTTGTAGTCATACCACACCTTCTCAGAGGCACGAATGTATTTTAGGACTTTTGGATCTAACATACATCATTTTTGGAGAAGAGCTCAAATGGGCAGCAAAACAAATGTGGTTTCCAGCCATGAACACTTCTTGCTCCTACGGGAAAATACACAAGGAGCTCGCTGCTCTGAATTTTTACTCGCAGGTGTAGGAGAATGTGTCTTTCACTGTGTCCACAGCAATGGGAATGATTCCCTCCATAAAAAGCATCTTCAAGCATTTCTTCAGGAGTTGTCTTTTCACAGACCAGCTACCAGAACATAGTTCTGCTTCAGCCACAGCAGATCTGCATATGCTGCTAGTTTCCCCGGGTTACTAAATTATCTCTTTACTCATCAAATGTATTTTTTTTCAGCAAGCAAGACCTGACAGCAACAGACCTCATTCCAAATCCACCCACCTCGTTTTTGCTTTTGAGACTAGTATGTTCAACAGTCATGGAAAAACAGCTACTTCAGCAGCATCCCCGAGGCAGTTCTCCATCCTTTCGGCCAACGTTCTACCTTTTAAGGGCCATCAAGAAAAAGGAAAACAAAAGCTGAGAATATACAGACAGAAACCAAAGACCGCAGAGCACAGTTCGGGGGGAAGATGCAGGGGAAGGGGAGAAGACAGATGCAATTCATTCACAGGACAAGCGTCCATACTTCAGTAAACTGGAAAATGTTGCTGTTTTCCTTCAATGATGGGAGATTCGTGCTCTGTGTTCACTGGAAACTTTCTGTAGGGGATTTCTGGAAGGTTTTAAGCTTCTACAAGGGTCAATATGAAACTGGAATGCTAAAAATCACCAACCGGGATGTCATTTCCAACTCCACGTGATCCTCTGATAGTCTCATTTTGGTGATTGCTGATGCTTTAGCAAGCCTAGGCTCAATATTCTCAACAGAGAGAGGGTGACTGAAATACACACTTCACTTGCCCTGATGTTGCATTTATCTTGATTTAAGCTGACCTCTTTCCCCCACCACTTCCCAAGCCCTTTTTAGAAACCTGCAAACATATTTCTTGTCGAGAGACAGCAGCCACCTGGAACCAGGAGGATCAGCAAGATACAACTGGTCAAATTATTCAGAATAAGACAACAGAGGAGTTTAATTTCTTTATCAGCTTGCAAACCACGTGCCTTCTAACCCAGGTGCCTGCAGATGACAAGGGTGAAGCTTCACATTTCTTTCAGTGGCATATTCACAAAATACTCAGTGGGACTATGTGCTGTTTGCAGCATGCGGCTGGGTTACCATATAAAATTATGTCATTCAAGACAGGATTACGTTTTAATAGTTACAGAGGGAACAAGACTGTTGTCATCCTGAAGATGAAAGCGCTGGGTGGAGCCCAGCGAGAACGGCCACCAGCCGTCCTGCAGGCACCGACCACCATGTCCCGCTCAGGGTCGCAGTGAAAGCCTGTGTGCCGGAGGGGCGGATGGACCAGTAAGGATGCTGTACCTTCCCCCTTACTGCTGCCCAAACAGCTCTGCTCTCCGTGACAGCATGGAGAAGAGTCTACGTAACTGCCACCTAACAAAGACAACGCCATCAAGCCCTTTTATTAATCACAGCTTAACTGTGAGTTTGTAGTATGAGATTGCCACTAGGCAAGGACTTCAGGTCCAAAACAGATTTTGGGGGGAATTGCTTCTTTAGTGGTTTGCATTTTCTCCTGGGTTGCTATTCAGGACATCTAAATTCTTATAACCTTCACCATCAATTCCACAATCCACAGAAATAGCTGGGCCTCAGCACCGCCAGACCTCCCTCTTTCCTCACTTATTTCAGCACCTCTGCCTGCTCTTACTTCAAGGTTCCCACAGTCATCCTCATAGCTGAGGCTATGTAAGATTTAGCATTGACACAATACAAAGAAGCATTGAGACAAAAGCATATTTATCGACAATATCAATAAACGAGGTCCAGAAGCAAGAAAAGGCAACATGTACCCATGGTACATCAGGGTATCACCAAGTATTGCAAAAAAACCCACCCAGTCCACGAGCGTTTGGAGCTGAGAGGGAGCTGACGTGCACCACACAGTGCTTCACTCCTCTCTCCTTCCAGCTCCGACAAACAAGCTCCTACACAAGCAGCGAGGTATCTCCATCGACAGGCCCACGTAACTGTGGCACATTACAGATACGCCTTCATTATTTAAAATGCATACCATCTTAATTACTCAGTGTGATTAGTGTAGCCTCCTCTAATGTTTCAGAACACAATCCTACCTTCACCTTACTAGGGTGCGCAAAGAAAGAATTAACATTTTCTGGCACTCCATCCATTAAAATATAAAAAGCAGCATTTCAGAAAAAAAACAAAACAAAAAACCCACGTGATGTTCTCTTTGATCAGCTGCAAGTGAAACATAAAAGGTTCCTCTGAGGTAAAGTGGATGCTATGTTTCCTATTTTAATTGATAGGAATTCTTATTAACTGCTGATGTGGCCAAAGAAAGCAATTTGCAGGGAGGGGGGTTACTTACACTGGAACAGCTGTTTTCCTATCCCATTCTGCACATCCTTATTACAATAATTGTACTCTTGTTAGGAAAACTGATGATGATTTCATATGACACTCCTCAGTTCACGGGAAGACTTTACAAATGTTCACTGAACACCTGATAAAATCCAGCCTGACTCATGACTAAATTAGCCTGCATTTTATGCTGAAAAAACCCTTCATAAAAGTTTGACTCAATAAAGCTCACTTTTAGCTACAAAGGGCATGTATTTCTATCGTTCTTCAGCATTAAAAGAAATACGTGATTAAAATTTACATGCTATTTTTGGTGCTGAGGCTACAAACGGTTTATTTGATGTTTTCTTCCTCAAGTACAGCACCTGAATTCACACCTCTGCAGAGCACTGCAGATACATTCGGTGCTCACTACAACCCTCCCCCTGCTCTCTCTGACAAGAGAAATAACCATTAAATGTGAAAAAAAAAAACCCACCAAAAAACAGTCTGTGACAGAAATCACAGCATCCTGACTGTGGGACGGCATTGAAAGACAAGCGAGCAAGAGGCTCCCGGAGTCGCACCAGGCTTCTTGGGACTGAGACACTCGTGCAGCTGAGCACATCGCAACCCGAGCACACGACATGCTCTAACTCAGGACGACGGCGCTGCTTTGCGTGAAGAAGTGCAGTTAACCACTCCGCCGACAGGCTGGGACCCACTAAAACCTATTTAATTCTAGAAGTTTGGTTTATTCCCACCACTCATTTGGGACAGGTAAAAAATTCCCACTAAGCAAGTGCAAGCAATGGTCTTACCCAGTCTTTTTCGTTTCCTTCCCTGCCGTTGCTTCTAAACACAAACTTTGAAAGCCGAGCAAAAGCTGCTGCTAAATCAGGCTCCACGGGGCTGGACTGACCTTTCAGTCTCTCTCAGCACTGTGGTTTTGCCCTGAAAAGGACAAATATGCTAGCCTTTCACCCACCCGTATATTCCCCCTATTGGTCCTCCTCTCTAATTTCAAGACTTTGCTCCTTTCTGCTTCTCCTAAGAGGCTCTGCATGTCTTTGGGGAACACAGACATCCCATCGCACAGGAAGGTGCTGGCCAATGTCTCAAACAGGGGCCTCGTCCATCCCACCTAACTCTTACCATTAGGTTCAGCACGCTTACTTTGGGAAGGGGAAAAAAAAAACCCAAATTCAACAAATTAAATGCAAGGCAACACAAGGCTTTCCCCCCACTGAGCTATCACTGCTTTCCTGTCTTGTCTATTGCTTCTTTCAGCTGTCTATTCAAGCCCCATCGTACCACTCAGTACCGGATGATAATTAAAATCAAACTATTCCTTCTTTATAGCATCATCAAATGGTTTAAGTTGGAAGGGACCTTAAAGATCATCCAGTTCCA
>RSEF01000005.1:62660075-62675348 GCA_003993805.1 Himantopus leucocephalus
TGCATTCCTGTGCCGCCTGCTCTGGGTGACCCTGCTCTGGCAGCAGGGGTGGACTGGGTGATCTCCAGAGGTCCCTCCCAACCCCTGCCAGTCTCTGATTTTGATAACACTCTGAGAAGATTTTTTTTGACTGGGAAGGAGTCGTAGCATGTTGCTTTCTCTCAGGGGAGGAGCTTGGCAGGCTGCAAACCCACAACTGCACGGGGGTGTCTGCTAAATCCCCAAAGCAGCTCGTGCTCCTGACAAAGGACGCAGAGAAGCGCTGCTCCTGACACAGCCGCGCTTTGTCCCACCACGCTCGGAGCTGCTTCTGCAGGTTGCCCACAAAGCTTCCAGAAACAAAACAACTTTGTCCTACCATTGAACGACCTTGTAACACATTTTGGTGAGGTTTGTTTGGATTTCCATGAACAACAGGCACCAGACCCATCCTTACAAGAACATACAAATAAATAGCACATGATAAACTTTTTTTTCCCCCCCCTCTCTCCAGAAAATAACAAGTGCTGGGAACACACTGGGAGACAATCAGACTGATGAAAAATGATAATATGAGAGTTTGAGAGCCCTTTTGTGGAGCCAGCGGCTCGACGTTGCATTCGCTTTATTCTTGGCTTGCTTTTCTTGAAATTACTGTAATTTTAATAAAATTTTCTAATGGTTTTGAATGTCGGTTCTTACTGCTGGTTTGTGCCTTCTGTGTCTTCCTGATATCCATCACTTTGTAAGAAACAAGCACACACAAAAGAAACCTTTTATAATCCCGGACAATGAGAACCACCATGTTTTGGTGATATTTCAGGAGAGCAAACCGCGGATTGAAAAAGTGCAGCATATTTATTGTCAAGATCATCAGTCAAGTCAAATCAGAGACTTCTTGTAAGCGAAGTGATGGCAAATGAAAGCCCGGCAGAGTCAGCCCTGGATTATAGACAAGTTATTCGGTGTAAGTAATCAACAGACAAACTGCATTTGACGGATGCAAGTCACATCGCTTAGCACAGTCCTGGAAAGCACCGAAATACCACAGTGGTCGTATGGGATGGAAAGAATCTCCTCTTTTTTAGGAAACATGCGCATAAGTATGCCAAAGTGATGCCATGTCAGCAGTCTTGCAGTTATTCCACGAGTGTTTAAGCTAACGAAGAAAATTGCAACTTCACTGCTGCATCCCTGGGCAATGGCAGTGTTATAAAAAGCTATAGAGAAGGGGAGGGAGAAGAGGCTTTGGATCTCAGCTGCTCTGTCACAGACCAAGCAGTCAGCAAAAGGTGCAGTGCAGATCTTACAGAATTTACGGGACAGACTAACCTGAGGAATAAAAAAAAAATTCTAGAAAACCAGGGTAAATCTTTCTTTAAAATACAAAAGAAAAAAAGGAAAAAATTGAAATCAAGATACTTGCTACACTATTCAATACTCTAAATACTATTTGCATGAATAAAAAAATAAAATCCACAATCTAAAGGATCTGTCCATTGCCGCCAGATTCATTTCCCTGGACATACTAGAATATAAATCTACAGTTGGAGGAGAAAAGGGAAACGAGCAGGAAGGTTCTTGCTGTGCAACACACACCCGTGGCAGCAACTGAGGCTCAGTTAAGCACCGCACTATCACTTCCCTATGAGTTTTTGGAAGGGATTTGGGGGGATGCCCTACCAAACTAATGCTGGTCAAAGAGAAATTCTCTTTTGAGCTCTTCAGTTGCTCTCCACAGACCTTCTCACATTTTCTCCTGATCCTTCTAGAATTTCAAAGGCAGACTAAATTAGCTGGTTCCTTGTTATGAAACTGCCACAAAATACTTAATGACCCATGGAAATGGACACAGGCAAAGCAAATTAGACCAGAAGATGAAGAATTAAAGAAAAACACATATATTCCAATCAGTATACATCCAGGAACTTATTCTGAGATGCTTTAGTCCAGTAGGTTGGTAAATCTGAGGCTTAACCGTTCTTTCTCAGTTTGTAACAAATAGCGATATTTTTTAAATTGTTTTCCAAGAATGATAAACCTTTGAAAGTGCATTTATAGCTCCTCAGGTCAAAGAAGGAGGAAAAAAATGCAGCAAGTCCGAACTCGGGCATTAGCAGCCCTAGCTACGCTGATGTGTCAACACATAGTTACCAAATCAATGCTAATTAGCCAAAGGTCATTCAGAAAATGAAATTGAGCTTTTCCTTGCAAGAGTTTTGAAATCAAAGTGAATGACACTGCAGTTGACAAATGACTCCACTGAAGTTGAAGAAAAGCAAGAATTTTATTCACACTCTCCTTAGAGATTATTACTTCCACCACCATTGGATATCAGTTTATATGCACAGCACTGAATGACTCATTCCCCCACGCATGCTCTGGCAGTCTCTTAATTAGCATCTGCTACAGGGAAGAGACGGCTGTCCTGAGATGCGAGAGGTTGCCCGCTTTGTTCTCATTTCAGTTTAGCAACCCTTACCCTAACAGCTCCCCGAATCACTGGGACAGTTGTGCTTATTCCTCTGGAAATGGGGGAAATGTTAACAAAACATCTACAGCAACATCTCCAACACCCAGGAGAGCAGCTGGGAGCCTCCAAAGACCTATACGGGTATCTTTGCACTATAGAGGTCCTGTACAAAACTTTGTCAAAGGAAGACAAGAAGAAGCCTGCTAAATCCTACAGCATCAGTCTTTTGACTCACACTCCTCCTCCTGTCAACTCCGGGAGCCTCTCCCAACGTTGCGCCCACCTAGGAAGACGGTAACGGTGCTGGAGGCTCCCCAGTGAACGTTGCAGCAACGGCTCGAGAAGCAGCAGGGTCGAACCGTGCAGAGACCAGGAGCTCTGCGACCCCCGCCAGCCAGGCTCTGCCAGAGTAATTAACACAACCAAAGGGTCCAACTGATGAACAGGATGTACAGAATTTGACTCTCTGAAAGCACAAACCAATGCTTATCACACGGTACGAGCTCCTGTTAGCAGTGAGCCCTGCAGAATTAGCCTGGCTACCTTGAAAAACATGTGCTGCCCAAATTTACTGCCCTGCGCATCACCATCCTAGCAGGGACATTTATCCAGTGACAGCAATGGCAGCAACTCCCAGCTCTGCTGGGCCACACAGATCCAGAATGAAGCTTTCTGCTCTTCTCCGTACTATTTGGGTAAAAAAATAGCAAGCTGCGTATTTGTTAGGGTTTTTTTCCCACATGGCTTTGGCCAGGCTTACACAACCCCTGGCAGCGTGCATGCAAGGAAGGACCCCCTGCTTTACAGGCTGGCGTGTAAACATGCCTCCCAGAAAGATATGGTAAATGGAAGAGGTTTATACATAGAGTTTGTCAACTTCTATTCATTTCCTTCCGAATCAAAGTCAAGAAAAATTTTCGTCAGGATGCTCAATATTTGTCTGCTCCCAACAGGGGCGACACATATATTTTAAAGTTATTTCTTCCACCCATCCCACTTACACGGACTAGGAGCCAACACACAAATGGACACACTGCATGATTACACATCTGGGAGGATGGAAAGTCACGACGTCAATTCCTCTTACTTCCACGGCTGATGCCGAGAGAAGGTCTCTCGTGCCGAACAGTGCACGTCACGCATGCAGAAGCCTTTCAGGTTGCAAGACAGATTGTCTCTGATGCTGTGCAAAAAAACAGGGAATCTAGTCCATCAGCTACTTAATACATGATCAGCTGATGCTACTATATGCAAAACATGTAAGAGAGGAGGTTACATATAAACCTCTTTGGTATACTGTGAATAGTAATTTTTTTTTTTTTTTTGAGCACTCGTAGGTTGTGAGCTGAGTTTGGATTTCATTGTTCCTCTAATCTGCCCTGTATCACAGCCATTTCTCTTTCCTCCTATTTCAAGGAAATGGGAGAGATTTGAGTAATCAGTGAAGATAACAATACGGGAAAGCTCTTCGAACCAGCATATATAAAACCAGCAGTAATAAAGTCTTCATACGTGGTACCTTAAAATCTCCAAAGACACCTTTTTGGGTTTGGGGGTGTTTTTTTGTTTTGTTTTGGGGTTTTTTTTTTTTGTTTTGTTTTTGTTTTTTTGTTTGTTTGTTTGTTTTTTTAATCTACAACTCAGTCCAGTTTAAAAACAAAAGTACAATGTACTTTTTGCAATAATTCAGTAATTACAAGACTTCACAGAATTATCATATAGTCGAGGTGGAAGAGATCTCTGGTGATCACACTATCCATGCCCCCCTGCTCAAAAGGATATCCGGCTCAAAGCCGGATAAATTACAAGTGTGTTGCTGACTACCATGTCCAAGTTTTTCTAAGACAGCAGCTCCAAGAGGTCCTTAAAACAGAAAAATACACTTGGATCCACATACACTTTTGAGTAATGGATCCCCTTATCATGAAATTCATCATGCAATAAGTTAATATTTATTTTCCTCATTTATTTAAAAACCAATAAAATATTCTTAAATAATGTTTAATACATTCTTTGAGACAAATGAATAGCCTTTAGAATGGACAGCGAGCACTAATGGGCTGCAATGGAACCTTCAGGACGTTATTGCATTATTTTAATGGAATGTCATTTTTTGTTCAGCATTTTCCAAGTATGTAAAAGGAGAGAGAAATGAATATCACGAGCAAGTGTAGCCACTAGGAAAACTTCACGAATGGGAGGTGAGGGAGATAACAGAGCAGTTTGTAGATCAAGAAGCGGCACTGACAGCCATATGTCCCTTGATGCATTTAAATAAGAGGTTAATTCAAATGCACAGCCAGTTGAATTGTTCCAAAGTTTCCTTTCAAGATACTGATTTCATTGACTTACAGGGATTAAAAAAGCAACCCTGTGAAAACTGGGTATTTTTTACTAGTATTGACTTTCCTCAAGGTGACTTTTCTTCCACTGAGTTCCTCCATAATCAAGTTACGGAAATAAATAAAATGATAGTCCAAGCATGCGGCTAATATTTTTCATATATGCCATTTAGCAAAATTAGAAATGTTGATAAAATACTATGGGGTTTTTTGTTTTGGGGGGATGTTCGTTTTTTTGTCAGGGGGTTGGTTTTTTAATCAAAGTCAGAGATCAAATGGTCACACAAACAAAGCCATCCTTTCCTGTAAAACACCAACAGTCCAGTACCCTTAGTATTCTAGAGCAACCTTCTGAAGAAGTAAAGTGGGGGTTTTTAAGATGGCATATGTGTTTTGGCGGTGTTCCCCATCCACAAAACCCATAAAAAAGCAATAAAGAAGGTCACAGCTTCGTTCCAGAAGATCTTAGTGAACTGATTAACTCTAAGCACATCATCCCTTTCAGCTTCTTTTATTGCCTACACTGCCTGTATGTAATGCATAACGGCTCATTTAAAAAGCTATATCCAACGCTGGTCTAGTCCAGAAAATAATGACCATACATGTAAAAATCAGGTCATCACCAAATCACCCATATCACAAACCGATGAGAATTAGGCCTGGCTGAACGCTTTTGGCCGGACTGCAAGGCCCTTGCTGACCTCCACGCCGAGGACAGCCTCAAGTAGGTTATTAAAGTTCAACAGTTGCCATCCCATGATGTTTGACACACTGGAGGATTTTTTTCAAGTAAGGAAGACGATACCACAAACAACAGCGTACACTGCGGGAGAGAGGGATGGGGGGAACGTAGGCTGAGTTTCAGATGGTACCCACTGAAGCGTCTTTAGGATGCAGATTGTGATTTCCTTATTTAAAGGGGCAGTGAGCTCACAGGCCCAGAGCTGTCCTTTTTTTTTTTTTCTTTCAAAACAAGAACAAAAAACCCCCATCCTTTTTCCAGTAATTTATTTCCTTGGGATCTTTCCACATTAGGGTGGTTATCTGTCTCCTTCTACTCAATGTTTCCCAAAGCGCATTCACATTTTCAGCATGAATTTCAATGAGACACCAGGGCTGCAACATTCTCCTGCTCTGGTTTAAGTCTTTCCTGTTCTGGCAAGCTGCTCGTCAGAAAGCTAACCCCAAACTTCCAGAATTAGCAAACAAACCCTTCAATAAAGCATGCACCCCCGCGGCTTGTCCATCCAGCAGAGCTCCTGCCTGGGAAGGCTGGCGCGAGTCTGTGCTGCGCCAGTGCCGCATGCCCTCGGAGAAGCAGCAACTCGATTTTCTTAACAGACTAAGTCACACAACGTGAAGGTGGTCTCCACGAGCTGTTCATAAACTGCACCTTTCCTTAATGCTCAGTAATTTCTCCCGAAACAACCCTGCGCCATCACCTCTCCAGTGTCACAGCAGCGCCGAAGCGATGCTTGCTTGGCTCAACCTGCTGGAGTGCACGAGCCACGCAAAGTGGCAGTGGGTGTGCAGATTGCCTGTAAACAGCTGGTTTGTTTCTAAATACTTCACAAAAACATAAGCACCATGAGTTACTCCTCCTCTTACACCCAGGTGTCTAATTGTTTAGTTTAAGAGTTAGTGTAGACTTATTAGAAAAGCAGGGAGATGCCACCCACTATGCGCTACGCTGCCGTTGACACTGTAAGAGGTGTTGTACCGAGTTTTTTGTAGGCGATGCTGACACCGCTTGTAGGGAAGTACAGCTTCAGGCAAGAGAGCAGGATAAGGCAGGTGAGTGAGTCTCATCTAAACGTGATACCTGTCTGCATCCGGATTAATTACTCGCGCTCATGTGGACACGCGTATCCCACCACGTACAAACGGATCAAATGTGGTAGCACTCCCAAGAAAACTGTTTCCTATCATGATTCTATTGCTGAAAGAGAAACAGCACGTGTCACCAGCGGTCCCCCAACTCTCTTTAAGATTTCTTTTATAAATATCCATGTTTAGCGTGGGTAAATTCCAAGAGTTCTTCTGTGACCTGAGAAGTTAAATGCTACTGTGCCTTTGAAGAGCATCTTGTTTCATTTAATTAAGGAGGCCTAAATGCTTGATCCAAGACTTGCTTCACTCATATCCTCCTGGCTTGTGGAGTCCAAAGCCCAGACTCAAATATCTGGCCTCTGTACGAAATGCCTAAAACCCATGAGGCACCTCAACAGAGGGCTCGGTGGGGGCAGCCTGGATCTCCTAGTATCAGTGCTGCCAGTGCCCATCTCCTGGAAATCCCAGCAGAAGACAGTACCCAAAAGCAATAAACCGGTTATTTAACATCCATTGCTTAAAGTAATTACTCAAAAAGTGGGATAGCAACCCACGACACTCCTGTTTCAGATCTACACCTCCCCTTCCCAGAAGCATGCCCAAAGGCGGTGCTGGGAAGCAGCGCTCTCCCAAAATAATTGCATCTGCCAGAAAATAATACAATATCAATTGATCCACAGAGAGATGGTGAGTGAGGGCATGAGTCTGTAGCTCAGCATTTAGCCAGCTCTGTTGGAAGGGGAAGATCTGGGTCCCTGTTCCCGTGCTAAGGCTGTTCACACAGTTTATGTTAATAAATCACTGGATAAATAATAAATCTTAGAAATGAGGGAGTCGCCCTTCCAAAAGGAGGAGGTGCCTGCAGGAGGGGAGGACGAGGATTTGCTAGAAACTGGGTCCTCCAGAGCTGGTTGACTGCAGTAGATGAGAACCTGCAGATAAACGCCGGGTACCACATGAAGGGCACGTGTGGGGCACAAGGCTCAGCTCACATCGGATGGAGGACTGAAGGCACACAGGCTATTTATCTTTCCCCTCATCACAGTATCTGAATATGCCTTAGGGGGAAAAAAAAAAAACAAAACCAAAACCCCACCGCCATTTGGGCAGAAAATTTCCTGAAGACTTCCTGGAAATTACGTATTTCTTTTTTTTGTGGGTAAACTACCATGCGGGGAACCCATGTAAAATTTAGTGGCGATGAAATTTCTCCCGGTGCGAGGTCAGTGCCACGGGAGCGCAGCCAGCATTCGTTTTTCAGGGGGACGGTGGATAACAGGGCTAATCCTGAGCAGTCAAACCATCCCTCTCCTTGCACAGGAAAGGACTCATTTTCCCATTAACACTTCATCACAGTTACCAGACCCAAACACCGCCGTGTCAGCTTTACTGGGCTGTGGATATTCCAAAGCAAAGGCACAACCCTGCATAAAGTAGACCCAGGACGAGCTCCAAACACAACTGCTCAGCCTATTCTTTCCTCTCCAGCAGCTTGCAGAGCACGTTTATCACTTCTTATCTCAGCAGCAACGATGGAGAAATGCTGCGGTGGGGGTACAGCAACGCCAGTGATCCTCCATCCCGCAGAATTACCTTGTCACCGGTACGGAGATGGGCGCACCCATCTGACGGCCACCCCATACTGCTCCACCAGCGCTACAGTTCCAGGCACAAATATGTTCTGTTTATGGATGTAAATGATGGGCTAAGCTTATTTTAAAATTGCCCGTCCTTCCATTTTTTATTATTATTTTTAAGACAAAGGGGGGGAAAATGAATGCATAGAGCTAGTTTAAACTGACACTCAGTCAAGGGTACAGACTGGATGCTTTATTAGGAGGATGGTAAACAAGCCTCCTTTTTTGAAACCCAACCTGCTTTGCTATTGTCCGTATTGTTGATTCAAATGTTTCTACTTCAATGTGCCTTAATTAAAATGTTAGCGGTCAATATTTCCTTGAAAGCGTCTCGAGAAGTTTTTATTCATGTGTAATTGCTTTGCAGATAATGCCAGAGGAAAACAATCAAACAGCTGGCAAATAAGCTCTCTATTGGGATATTTTAACACATTCCATGTTCATCTGTTTAATTTAAAACCAGCCCGTGCCATTCACAGCCCTGCAGACTGCGCTGGTGTTGGGCTGTGCCATTTCATAAACACGGTGGGCCCAAATCTGTTTTAATTTATTGCAGTAGATCTCCTGGATCCGGCAGGAATATAATCAGCAAATGAGCAGTGTAAGTGCATGGGAATTCAAGTCTAAAGCTTAAATAACATGTACAGATCCCTCTCAGCATTGATGAATTTATGCAAAGATAAAGTAAATAATGGCCTCTGAGCTGGTTTGCATTTTCTGCTTTCAAAAGAGACTAATTATTATTTCACCCACTCACACACAAAAAAAAAAATAACACCAGCAGTCTATCTGCAACTCTCTCAAGCTGTATTTTTGTAAAGCATAACATATAGTATATGTAATATATAATAATAATATATGATCTAATAGGATATATGCTTATGTTTTGGGAGGGTTTTGGGGTATCTGGGGGGTGAGGAGGGATTGGGGATTTTCCCCAGTTCAGTTATTCAATCACCTAATCTTTTTATGTTCCCGTGGATCTTCCGCAATTTTCCTTCTTGCAGAGATGCCACCTCAGCCTGTGCCGGTCTTGGAAGGAAACCACATCGCAGCCCTGCTCAGGACTGATGCTGGGAACAAAATCATGGGAAAAAAAAAAAAAAAAAGCCTTGTAAGCTCTGGCTCATCTTTTCCCATGCCCAGAGGCAGGACCAGCTCCACCACTGCCAGCACGGAGAGATGCTCCTCCAGCCTGTCCCCAGAGAGCTCCCTGCAAGAGATGCTCCCTGGCCCCTGGAGCTCCTGTTTCACTATCTGCCCATCTCCACCATTAAACAGCTTTTCTTGCTGTCTAACCTAGATCTCTCACTGCAATTTAAGCCAATTACTGGCTGTCTTATCCTTTGGGGATCTTCAGAAAAAATTCTCCTTCTTTTCTTTTGCCCTTCTGAAGGCGCCTATTAACTGCACCCTTCCTTGGCCTTCGCCTCTTTGCCATGAACAATCCTCATGAATCATTTTACTCCCGCGTCAGAAACCTTCCCTGCTCATCTGTCACTCCTCTGCCCTTTTGCCATCGATTCACATCTTCCCCGAGGTATGATGCAGCACTCCCCAGACCACGTAGCACTAGAGCAGAAGGGCTACTTCCACTCCTTACGGAAATATCCCCTCCACCTCCTTCCGAGCACAATATTTCTGCTTTCCCAAACCGCACGGCACGGTTACGGCACGTTCAGATTCACTGCAACCCACAGACCCTCCCTGCTGGCTGTTTTCCTTCGCAGGAGCTAAGGACGTAGACCCTGCCACCTTCTCACCAAAACACATTTCACAGATCGCTTTTCCGATCCGCCCAACCTGTTCCTGAGGTCAAAGCTGCCTCCTTGCAGTCCTTCTCAGCTTGGTGTCACCTGCTGCCATTTAAAAAGAAGCCGCTAAAAGCCATCTGAGCCAGCAGCTCTTTCAAGTCTTGGGTTATGCGATGCTTCACGTTTCCACTGATCACTGGCTCTTTAATTTATGAGCAGCGCCTCCAGCACGCTGGAGCAAGATAAAACAGGACGCATTAAATTTTGACACTACACGTGCTCTTACATCCCATTAGAAGTTATGGGTTGCTCCAAACTCCCAACTCACAGTATTAGGGCGTCATAGGAGGGAATGTCACAACTTACTTTAACTGTAGTTTTCCTAAGCATAGGCTATGCGGATACTTCTCCAAAAGGAAAGGAAATGTGAGCAACATAGGATTTTTTTTCTGAAAATCTGCATGCATTAGAAGTTCCCGTATGTTCTGTCCCAGTGACCCAGCAGATATTTGTATGTTGTCATGGTTTAACCCCAGCCGGCAGCACTCACACAGTTTGCCCCCTTTCCCTAGAAGGGAAAGGGAAAGGGGAAAAAAACCTCATGGGTTGAGATAGAGACAGTTTAATGGAGACAATAGCAGAAAAGGAAAATAACAATAATAACAATAATAAGAATTAATAATAATGACACAAGTCACTCTCACCGCCTGCTGAATTGGCACCGTCCCGAGCAGTGATCGCAGATTCTCCCCGGCCAACCCCCATTTATATACTGAGCATAACATCTATGGTATGGAATATTCCACTGGCCATTCCACTGTTCTGTATATGCTCCTTCTCAGCTTCTATAGGAAGCTGAAAAGAGTCCTTGAAAAACATAAACATTGCTTAGCAACAACTAAATCAATATGCATTATTGACAGTCCTCTCTCAGCAACCACTACAAAGAAAATTAACTTTCCCAACTGAAACCAGGACGTGTCTGTAAACTGAAAAATATCTGGGGAGGAAAAAAATCCTCTCAAAATCCTGTCAGCAAGTACAAAGCATATAATACATGGGGACACTTTCATACCCACAGCTGCTCTCTGGCCTGATTCTCCTTTATTTCAAGGAGTGGACTATATGAAGATTTTCTTTTGCAATCAAAGCGCACTTTGACAGAGGTCACTGTCGGTGCAGGCTATCCACAGGGAAAGAGAGTATGCATCAGCCTGCAGTTTCCATTTTCTGTAAGGAGCTGCACGGACTGAGGTTTCCAGATGCAATGCCCCTACGCCTCCCCTGTTCCTCCTCCTCCCTGGCCTTGCCCCAGCGATGCTGCCTGTAATGCATCAACTAAGCACCGCAGGTCATGCCACCTCCCTCGTGTGCGGAGCTTGACGGGGTGATGAAAGCAAAAAACAGGGGAGAGTGAAAAGGAGGGAAGGAGCACGAACAGATTTCCTGAAAACTGCAGATCAGTAGGTAACCAGGCTTCTATTTTACTGGAAAATGCAGATTACAGGAAAGCCTGCCTTAATGCTGGAAGGCTATTTAAAAATCCATCAGAACTCTAAAATATGCTATTAGGGACTCTGCAGTCCCAACACCTACTGCATAAAAATCCCAAGCTATTAGGCAAACCAACATCATTTCAGATCAGGACACCAGCAGGTTGCCAAGTCTTAAAATAGCAGCTGCATTGAAAATTATATTTAAACAAGGGAAGCGGGAAATTGAGCTCTGTTGAAACCCAGCACTTGGCCTGGGAAAGGCGAGCGAGCTGGGATGAAGCTGCCAGGCATGCTGGCATTGGAGGGGTGTCTAAAAACCTTACGGTGGTCCCCGACTGGTGGGGTTGCGATTAGCACCTGACATACACCCTGGTGTAACAATGCAAGGAAATCTCGAGACTGTGCTCCAAGAGCCTGCTGAAGCACTTGCTTTCCACATTTCTTTCCTGAATTCTCACTCGTCTGCCAAATCCTACCACCCCCCTCCTCTTCCACCAGACCGCTCGCAGCATCTGCCAGGGTTTCACATTCTTCTGGCTCTTGCATTTGCAGGTGACGGTATATGCAAGGCTCACCCCAAGCACGGCTGGCAATAAAAGTACTGAAAACCAGATAAACCCATAGTAATCCCACTGTCTTCCCGTCAGTTCTGGAAGAGCAGTCTTTCACAGGGGTTCTTCATCACACAGCTGCAGTCCAATGCAGCAGACGTGAGAATTGCTCTTGTTTGTTCTATGTTACCAACACCCAGGAAATTCTGGGTTTCGTGGTTAAAATGTGATACAGGCACTGCTTGCCACAGTACCGGTGCTTCTGACTTTCAGCTCTTGTTCCTTAATTCAACTCCCTAGTACCTATAAAATTAGCAAAGACCGATGATAAATTCCTGCAAAGAGAACCATCCTAGAAATGTTATGAATCCAGCAAATCACACATGTAGACGCAGTGGCTTACGGTAAGTAGAGATTGTACCACCTCTATTCCCGGGTTTTATTACTCATCCTCTTTCCCATCAGAAATTTTGAGGATGCTCCTCCCCTTCATAACCATTTTATCTCCATCCCTCTTAATAAGCTTTGTCTCCCCTGCAAAGCAGCACACAGACACTCCCAATGGGATCAGAAATAGCTGAACAAGGCGGTGAGACATCGGATACAAACAGCCCTGTGCTCAGTGCACAGGCGTATGTGACATCTCCCCGGGGTCAGGGTTAGGTGTTCACAACAAATTTTGCTGCTCGGGAGCATCCAGGATTCAGGTCAGCACCCTATGGGAAATCTCTGTACTGACCTACATCATTTGAGTTTTGCATTTCCAATTGTGTGTCTTCATTAGGAAACAGAAGGTACGCAGTTTGCGCTATAAAAATGGACATTCAGACCCGGCACACTGTCTACACAATGCCCTCATTTTGGACAACAAGGTCTTACCTCACTACACTTAACATGATTTTCCATCAAGCACTCTAAATCGAAACACTGCTAGAACACAAGCCCAATCCAGCACAAACCCAGCGGAGGTGAAGGCAACCACATGGGGCAAAACATCATCTTCCTCCTTTTTTCTTTTGGATTGAACTCAAACGCACCCCAAAGGGATAGGATGCAGCGCCTGGGGCAGCGTCCAGCTCTCCAGCCATGGCTCAGGGTCATTTCCCAGCATTTCCAGTTCAAGTTCCCAGTAGGTTTTTGAAGATAAAAGTTGCTGTTATGATCGGTAAGTCACAACAGACTATCACGCAGAGCTGCCTGGCAAGGCACAAAAGTAGCAACAAGGGGCTAAAATGCAGTTTAGGAGGACACGTATATGTTTAGAGTTTATGGCTGGTCAGTTCAGGGGTTTCCACACAGCTGAAAATCAGATGTGCAGTTATGGAAGTTAAAAGAAAGGATAGGATAGGATAGGATAGGGTAGGGTAGGGTAGGGTAGGGTAGGGTAGGGTAGGACAGGACAGGACAACATAGAACAGAACAACATAGAACAGAATGAAACGGAACAGAACAGAACAGCACAGCATAGAACAGCACTGAACGGAATGGAGCAGACAGAATAGAACAGAACGGAACAGAACAGAACGGAATGGAACAGAATGGAACGGAACAGAACAGAATGGAACGGAACAGAACAGAACGGAACGGAACAGAACAGAACGGAACGGAACAGAATGGAACAGAATAGAATACAACAGCATAGAACAGCACAGCACAGCATAGAACAGAATGGAATGGAACAGAACAGAATAGAACAGAACGGAACAGAATAGAACAGAACAGAATAGAACAGACTGTTCCCAGGAGAAGCCAGCTGGTCACTCCATCCCAACGACCCCTCCACACATGAAACTCCTCTCCACCCTAGCAGACCTTTCTAAGCTGAATTAAACCAAGAAAGTTTCCCATGAAAAATTTGATTGAAAGCATACCACAAACCAGGAATTTTGCAGCTCATGAAGCCCGCAAAGCATTTTGTCATTCTGGCTCAATTCTGAACATAGAAGCATTTTGTTGGCATTTTACAAGCAATAAATACAACCTTTCATCAGTGCGAACAACATCAGGCTTTTCTTTTTTTTTTTTTTTTTTCCCTCTTGCTTGTACAAAGATTTCCACCGTAGAAAATAAAAATGCACACAAGCTAGTAAGGAACTGATAACATTTAACAGTCACTGCAAAGCTATTTAATTCAGGCTGAATAGTGTGTCTGCTGGGGGTGTAAAAAGGGATTGAAATTACTGGGAGCGCTCCACATGGGCATTAATATTTTATGGCACAGCTACCTCACTCGTTTCACAACACACAGCTACATTCTTCCTTACTTTTCCATACTGTTGCCACGGACCGCTGTGGTGAAGAACGTCCATGTGCACTGCACTAGCCTTTGCTTAACCCTCCTAAACACGCTCGCTCTCAGCTCCTCACCACATACGCCAGGAAAACATCTCTCACTGCTAGGACGAGCAGCAGAGGTACAAGTGTGATTTCCACCAGTACTACCTACGACAGCCTCCCAGCTGCCACGAGGAGCACCACCGCCACGGATGGCCTCGGAGCCGCCGCTAGCACCTTGCGCACAAGGCTTTCAGAGAAGGTGCAAACACAGTAATTCTTGCCACCGCAAACCCTGTCTTACCAGCTCTGCTGGTGCCTGCGAAACAAAAACGTTGTTTGCAATTTTCCCAGTCCAAAATCCAGTGAAGCACCTACCATAAGCTTTCTCATCTCTTCAGTCAAATCATTAGATCAGGACTCCCAGGCATTTGCCACCCAATTTCCAAGTTAAAGGAACAAGATAATAAGAATAAAAACCCAAACCTACAGGGAAACGGTACAGCTTTGATGTCAGAGGCTCTCATGAAATATGTTTACACCATTTATATTTCGACTTTTGTTACAGAGAACAGTTTAGTTCAACTCTGGTGGCTTTCATGCCACGTACAGGGAGACCAACCTCATTTCACAACCGCTCCATGAGAGCTGAACCCTGCGGCAGAGAGCCCTCCCTGCTCTCCCACGCCAGGGATGGGGATGGCAACGGAAACCAGCACCAGCACACTACCAATGGACAGGACACTTCCCTGTTCAGCAGAAACCTCTATGCTCAAACATGTAACAACGATATAAAAAGCAGGAATACACCAGGCCTTGTGCAGTGAAAAGTACTGTCTTCCGTCTTCAGATAAATACTTTCTATCAAATAAAAGGATAAAAAGTTACAGAAACTTGTGCCCTGGTGGCCAAGAAGGCCAATGGCATCCTGGGGTGC
>RSEF01000005.1:62675358-62686618 GCA_003993805.1 Himantopus leucocephalus
CTGCTCTCCATCCATTCTCCACCCAGTCTGGATTTGTGCTTGGCATTGCCCCAGCCCACGTGCAGGACCTTTCCCACATGGAAGCTTACTCTCACTTTCCAAACACATTTGCAGCTTCAAACCCCATATACTTAGTGTGGATTGAACCCAACTCTGTGTGTTTCTACAAGTTAGGGAACGAACTGGGGTGTGATGAAGACACTCATGTCATCGGATACGCCAGCTGCTGTGAGTCTTGCGCAGACCCAGTGCAGACCCAAGCCCAGCGCTCCCCGGAGCCGTCCGCCCCAGCCAGCCTCACCTCTCCCGCCGCTGGGCTGCCGACTGCAGAGAGATGGGCCGTTTCAGAGGCTTTAATGTTGTAACGCACAAATTTGACCTCAGAGAGGGGACAGTCAGAAACCCACAAATTAAATTTGTATTTCTCTCATGTTGAAAGATTACAATTATCAATATTGGAAAGCTTTTAAATGCTTCCCATCTACAGAATCTCTCATTTCAAAGTGTCTTCTTTTATTGTATCACGCAAAAAAAAAGTGATGAAAGCTGAATATATTTGCTTTCCTTATATGCCAATGCTTATGCTATTGCTTTATATTATTTTTCCTCTTCTTTTTTTTTATTTTAAATTTGCATTCATTATTTCGGGTCTTTCATCCAACCATGTGAATGAGGATTTAAGCACGTCATGGGACTTCTAATGGATGAAAGGCCAAAAAAGAAGATCAAATAAGATATCAATGAATATTGGTAGATACCAGAAATGGAAATTAAAAATGTCATTGCAATAAGAACGCATGATTCACTGCAGCCAGTACAAGGCAAAAACAAGTCAAAGAGGCAGCACAAAAAATAATGAAGCAACTGAACTACATTTTCGATCCCTGAATTAAGTTTTAATTGCTGTGGCCAGAAGACTGATATAAATATCTGCAGAGAAGCGTGCAGAAAACACGCACCACGAACATGTGGGATTAAGGTGCCACCCAAGCCCAAGCAGGAAATACCCCCACTGCAAAGCTTGACAGGAACTGAATGTCTGCTATGCACGTCTAAAGCTGCCTCCAGCTTTGGAGCCCTCAGCACAAGAAGGACATGGACCTGCTGGAGTGGGTCCAGAGGAGACCAAGAAGATGCTGCGAGGGCTGGAGCCCCTCTGCTGGGAGGACAGGCTGAGAGAGTTGGGGGTGTTCAGCCTGGAGAAGAGAAGGCTCCAGGGAGACCTTATGGTGGCCTTCCAGTACCTGAAGGGTGCCTACAAGAAAGCTTGGGGGGCAGTTTTTACAAGGGCATGTAGTGATAGGACAAGGGGGAATGGCTTCAAACTGGAAGAGGGGAGATTTAGATGAGATATCAGGAAGAAATTATTCACTCTGAGGGTGGTGAGACATTGGAACAAGTCACCCAGGGAAGCTGTGGCTGCCCCATCCCTGGAGGTGTTCAAGGCCAGGTTGGACAGGGCTTGGAGCAACCTGGGCTGGTGGGAGGTGTCCCTGCCCAGGGCAGGGGGGGGTGGAACTGGATGATCTTTAAGGTCCCTTCCAACACAAACCATTCTATGATCTGCAACCAGCTCCTTGCACCAACCCTGCTCCTGTCCCGGAACGCGCAGAGCCCAGGGGCTCAGCACCCAGGCAGCACGCTCAGCGCACTCAGAAGGTGCCAAAGTATCAACGTCACATGGGATTCTCCCCGTGTGTACCCCAGAGCATAAAAGGATTAAGCTGCTACTCATGTGTTACAGTCACACTAATATCAATAGTCCAACAGCCACATCTGTGTTATTCAGAGAAAAAAAATAAAGGACTACTATAGCGGTCAGGACAGAGGTTCAGCTCGCACACACCCATCACTCACCCTCTCCAAAGCCGTTCTAGCAGCAACAATAACATGTGAATCTACACAAGTGGATGCTGCCAGAGCTTGTATTTTAAAATCTGAAAATTATTTAGGACAGAGAAAGCTGAGTAAGTGAAAGGGTTTTAATACTCTTGTGCAATGGAAACTGGAAAACATGGGATGCTGAAAGACTTAAACATGGCCCTTATCTAAGGAGGTACTTCAAGACTCACCAGAAATCACTATCTTCAATACTCGCTTTTACCACCAATGTTGTATGCATGAAACAGATCGCCCATCGCTATAAATCCTTCCTGTGAACTTATGTGTTAATTGCTTCAGTAGAATTAGCGTAAAGAGATATTTTTGTAATATTTTTCCATATCAAATTGCCCACACCCTTTCCTTCCCAGCGACAGGCAGACTTGGCCACATACTAGCAGTGCAGGGAGAGGGAACGGGAGGGCAGCCTTCTTATCATTCAAGAAGAGCACACAATTATCTCATCCAGACAAAAATAGCACTCCGGGAGAAAGCATCACCTCCTCCTCATCCCAGCAAGTTTAAATCCAGCTCCTTAGGGCTGCGGTGAACTGGGGAAGGCTGAGAAAGACACGGAGCGATGCGAGGAGCAGCGGGCAATTTCTGCCAATTCCCCTCCCCATTCCCAGTACTGTATCTCCATTATCACATCTGTTTTGCTGTACGTAATTAAGAATATGACACTAGCTGTGTGCACACGTGTGTGCATGCCATTTATGAAATAAGAGCAAAGCCGTGGCTTCCCTCCAGGCACATTCAAGCCCCACGGTGCTGCACCGCAGCAGAGGTGGGAGCACGATGCTGAGCACTTCTGCAGTGGCCCCAACGGAGCAATTATTGGGAGTTAAATAATTGCCAGTGTTGCATTTGATTCTGCATTCTAACAACAGGATTTGTGCAGTGGGCAGAAAATTAGGGGTGAATTGGGACTGCCGAGTGTGGGGACGGAGCAGCGTGACTGCCATTAACACTAATGACCGAGACGGAGAGCAATGCAACTAAATCCCTCTGCACAACACTCAGCACTTCCCTGCAACATCCTTTCCCAGATTGATAAGGGAAATTAGCGTCACGATCTCTGAATTACAGACCCTGCATTCCCTCTGAACAACACTTCTCTTGCAGACTCGTGATTGCACATGCTACTTGGAGACGCTCTCCAACGCCGAAGAAGATTAGCAGTTTGATATTTGTGTCATTTGACACACATTATCAGCAGCATTTTGTGTCATCCCAAGCCAGGAAAGCTTTGAAGCTCCTTGTTTGCTAAAATAATCTGTCAACACTGAACATGTTTCAGTCAATCCCACACAGCAAATGTTGAAGCTGGGAGGTCCTGTCCCTCCTGACTCCGGGGCTGAGTTGCATCAAAAACCCTGGGAGACAGGTGCAGCCACAGGAGGTGTTTTGTCAAAGTCTCGGGTCTGGGACAGGTATTGATGAGGTCTTTGATGCACACCTATGAAAAGGGTACTCTTCGGAATAAAATTATTCCCATTAATAAGGTGAGGGTGGTGAGCCCCTGGCGCAGGTTGCCCAGAGAAGCTGTGGCTGCCCCATCCCTGGAGGTGTTCAAGGCCAGGTTGGACGGGGCTTGGAGCAACCTGGGCTGGTGGGAGGTGTCCCTGCCCATGGCAGGGAGGTTGGAACTGGATGGTCTTTAAGGACCCTTCAAACTCTGACCATCCTGTGACTCTATGACTGAGCCTAGAATCGAGACCAAAGCTAGATCTTGCTTTGATCTCTTCCTCAATGACATGACAAGATTAGGATATGATCCTGAGCACTCCTGGCTAACACCGGTTCTGAAGCCCCCTGATTATGTTCACAGCTAGCCCAGGGCAGATGCTGCAGTTGCCAACACCAAAAACTTCCTTGTGGCAATGGAGACGACAGACAGCAAAAGCGATTGCTGCAGCCACGTAGCATGAGACCCATCAGGGAGAAGCAGAAACCACGTGAGTAACCCCCAAAAAAATGAAATGAGAAATTTGAACCTGGAAGTTAGGGAAACCTCACAGGTGACAAGCAGAGATTCAAGAAAACTACAGCCCCCACAAATATTACACATAATACACATGCACAGGTATTTAGGAGGAGTAGCCAGGGGCCTGCGGGAGCCTTCCCCCTCCTATATCTGTATCTGTATAACACAGAGGGCTGAAACTGTGAACACCTAGAGGCGTTCAAGGCCAGGTTGGACAGGGCTTGGAGCAACCTGGTCTGGTGGGAGGTGTCCCTGCCCATGGCAGGGAGGGTAGAACCGGATGATCTTGAAGAACCCTTCCACCCCAAACCATTCTATGATTCCAGGGTGCAGGGCATATTCCCACCATAGGATAAACTGTGTGCTGTGAACAAACTGCATCCAGCTGCCCTGGCCTCCCCTGTGCCGTAACGCTAATGCGATGGAAAAGCAGCCAAAATCCAGTGCACACAGAAGCAGTTGATGGTGGCTGGACTTAATACGTTTCATGCAAACAGAATACCCTGTGATGGATCTAACTAATCTTGTGCAAAGGGACGGTTTCTGGAAATAGAGATGCAAGGAAAGATTTAAGTGGATCTCCGAGCAAAAGAAACAGTCGTTTCCCCTAAACCCCCAGATCAACCTCTTAATCCTGGAATTACAGATTTTCTCAACAAGCAGTGTTTTCAGCACAATGTATGTCCTTTGTATACCATGCAATAAAATCTTAACATATCTGCGCACTAAATCTGTTAGATGAACATTTTTCATCCTGACTTCCAAATTAATTTCAGAAAACTTTTAACATAAACCTGACCTCCTGCTCCCCCTTCGTTCACTCAAGCTGTTCAGCCTGCCCTTGTGCCTGTAAGTATCTGTGAAGCAAGAGGGATACAAAAGTACATTTTCAATGAAGCAATTACTACTTTTTTGTTAGAAATCTGGTAAATTGTCCTTCAGGAACAAGCTGAAAAACCTTCTTGTAGGAGCTCTGCTTCTTTAAATCAAAATACTTAATTTATACCATAAGTTTCCTTCCTTATAAAAGGAGAAAGTGCCCTCCATAAGTCAAGCAAAAATTTTGCTGGGAGTCAAGTACAAAAGCTTTTTCTTCAAAGAAGAAAGATGAGATATAGTTCAAAGAGATATTTCCAGAGAAAGAAGAAAAAGAGTTCAAGTCTAGGATGAATACAGCTTGGATGTATGAGGCAGTTTCTTCTCTTGGTGGCTCAACAGGAATGGAAAGCTCCCTCCTGAGAATACGCCACCACAGGGACCGAGTGCGTTTCTTTCAATCTGATGCGAGAGACGAGGATCTTCAGCCAAAGCCGGGAAAGCAAAAAAACTATTTTCTCAGACACATAAAGTAAGGACAGAAAGTGTTCTTCTAAAGAAGAGATTGCTACTGGTCTATTTACCACTCCTATCCCCCCCTCCCAAAGAAAAACAGAGATCTTTCTAAAAGAAACTAGCAAAGAAAACCAAGAAGATGACTTGCAAAGTGTTGGAAGGAGGCTCTGTGCCTGCCCTGGAACAGACTCGGTCTCCTCGCCCTTTCCTAGAGGAGCTGTAGGTGAAACGAGAACTTTGGCAACACTCAACCACCTTTCTTTTTTTTTTTTTTCTTCACATTTTGTACATTCAAGTATTTTGACACCAGACCAAAAGGGACTGCTATTTTTTGAAGGTTTGACTTAAACCTGCCTATGTTAAAGGAGCAGAAGAGACCGTAGTCTGGTTTAGCATTACCCGTGACAGCTTTAAATAAAAGAGGTTCAGTGCCACCGCCATCACCTGCCGAAGCGCCAGCAAAATTCCCTCTCCTCCTTGGTGCATCGCTAAAAGCAGTGTCACGACTAAACGCAGCTTGATGGGAATGCTGCACCTGAAGGACTCTCCTTGAATGCTTGGAGATTTAGTCACCTAGCAGGGACGTCTGATGCAATCCCAGTAAAACCAGTTTGCTGGGACACAGGGTGACACGCCCGACTGTAAATGACGTGAACCGCTCGTTCTTCACAAAGCACTTTTTTCCCTTCAGTCCGGCAGGGGATTTACCCCCCCTGTTTTTTTTCAAAATGATTGCATGAGTTTTGTTTAACTCCATAGCTGTGTTTCTTACCCATGAACGTAGATATAAAATGTCTGGGGTTTTGTTTAACTTCTTTGAACAGGTAAAAATACTATGCCCTCAAGCTAATTCACGCTAATAGCCAAGTAGTTTTTAGAAAGTGGTTAATCGGAATTACAGGGTACACAAAAATAATACGGAGTAACATTTAGGCCTGTATTGAACTTGCAGAGACAAAGGAATAAGATGCATCTATCTATGAACACTAATATTATTTACTTCCAAATACTGAATGAAGCTTCCGTCTGGATCCTGCTTGGCAACACGCGAGCCGAGAGCCGGCATCCGCCCTTTGTAGATGGTCCCAAGCAGAAACGAGGGCTGGGTGAGAGACAGGGATGGAGATTTTCACGGGAGTGCAGCTCCCCGTCGTTTCCCAACCACACCATGGGCAAGACACAAACCATGCCGATCAGGCCAGGCACCAGCTGCTGGTGTCCTCCCATGGGTGTTCTGTAAACGCTCTGCAGCCACCCGAGAGCTTTAATTTAGATCTTCTTTACAGAAGACTCATCAAGTACCTCTTGAATACCTAGGACCAAGCGGTCAAGAAGATTTGGTCGGAGTCATCTGACACCATGAGAAATTGATAATGATATTTTGAGACTTCTTTAACAGACAAGCCACCTGACATGTGCAAAGCATCTGGCAACTTCTGCTGGAGCCTGCCTGCAAAAACAAAACTAAAAGCATCTTCAAGACTGCAGAAAGTCCATAGAAATAATGTAACCACCCCCTCTCCTCTCACACAGCCCAACACTCTGGCTCGTTCACCACTTATATCTGTATAATTAATTATTGCAGTAGCAGCAAATGTGGCTCCAAGTGCTGCTGAATGCCAGAGCTAACTGGAAAATGAAAAACAGGAAATTACTGGAGAGTGAGGTTTCCCATCCAACTGTTGATATTAAAATTTCCCAACCAGCCAGCAAGTCAATAACGGAGATGAATGAGGAAACAAAGATTTTCCGTGGATTTTTTTTTTTTCACAATTCATTTTCAAGCCACACAGATACAGTGCCTTTTCAAATTTTAAATTAGAGGCTGAAGACTTAAATTAACCCTTAGGAAGTGCTCTTGATCCAAAACTAACACGGAACACAACTTTAATATTGTTTTCTCTCTTCAGCTTTATAAGCCAAGATGCTTCTAAAGTGATTTTTCACCCATACAGATTTTAAGAAATATAAACATTTCCCTTCTTTCCTTAAATACATTTAAGGGTTTCATCAAAAAATGAAAAGCTTTTTTTTTTCTCTAATGATAAAGTTTTGCTTTCAAAAGAGAATATCATCTGCTTTCCACAGTTTTGTTTTTGACAGTTACCTAAATCTGTAAGAAAACTGTTTCCCTATGTAATTTTACTAAATACATGTTCATTAAACAAACAAAATACGTTTTGACACAAAATGTGGGCTAAGTACTTGTGATCCTCAGGGTTTGTTTTGGGGTCTCTGAGCAAAAGCATCACACGGGCAACTATTCCAGAAAACACATCCACCCCCAACATTCCTGCTCAGCGCTGCCCAGAGTTCTTGACACGGCACACACAATGTACAATCTATAAAGTAAATGTTCAACAAACAGAAAAATCAAACCAGAAAATTTCAACTAAAAAAGACAAAATTATTTTAAGCTACTTGGAAATTTCAACAGGAACATTTCAATTTCCAATACTTCGATTTCTTATGAGCTTTTCTTTGGGGTACAGGGTTTTTCTCCTATCTTTTTCACAGCTAGATCCAATCTTCGCTGGCACTTTCAGCTTACCACAGCAGTACCGTCTGCCTACAAATATTTGATGATTAAGAGATGGAAATACCCAGTGAAATAGCAGCCTGCATACGATGGGAAATCTCCTAGGATTTAATCACAGATGGAACCTGAAGTTTCCAATGTTCCAGAAAGACATCATCTGTATTTGAAGTATAGTAAGAAGCATCATATGATGTAAAAACCAAAATTAAACCCATAATAAATCCCAGAAAGAAAATCTCAGAACACACATTAATAGCTAAACATGATGCAAGGAAAAAGACATATTCCAGGAGGAAACCTCAATGAAATTCAAGAAAAATCAAAATTTCAAAACAATCTTTCTCAACCCTTCCTGTTCACACCATGTAGCATCCCACTCCTGAGACTGCATTTCCTGCCAACATCACTTTCACACCCATGCCTAAAATTAAGAATTAAGGAGAATCTATTACGTGGATGCTGGGGTAAGAGAGAAGTGCTTTAATGGCATCCAAAAGAAGAGACTTAAACGTTTGGTTTATATTGAACAGCTACACAGGGCTGACGGAGGCAATGCTTTCAGCAGCCATGTGCGCATGGAGCCCGACCGGAGTGCTGGGACCACGACCTGCCCCGCTGAGCCCCAGGCACTGCCTGGACCAAGCGTCCTGCTCACTCCTCCCTCCAAACCTCCGCCCAGCCCCGTTTCCAACACCAGATGCTTGTAACTTCTTTGCGTGCTGTGCTTATATGCAGTCATTAAGATGGCCTGTTCATTTATTGAACTCAAACAAGCTAATGAGCACTTAGTTTCTGATTAAGTTATTGTTCATAAAGGATTTACAATTTTGGCATTGGTATGTTATAGCTTGTTAAGCACATCACGAAGCAAAGTGCAGACACTAGGCAAGAACCGCCCCCCAAAAGGGAGTTGCCCCCCTCCACAAATCTCATAACTAACCCACAAAAATTGTCACCACTTTGGGTCTCTCAATTAAAATACATCCTGAGAGTCGTCTGACAGAGAGGGGGTACTTTTGGGGAAACATGAGCCCAATGCTTGTACCACCATATGACAGTCAGGTTTCTCTTCGAGGCCCTCAGGAGACTAACGGGCTAACTTCAAGCGATTTGCTTAACTGTATATGTGGCACGTAAATATATTTGTTTACACGACACTACTTGCATTAGAAGAGTCTCCAAATGTATATCGTAGAGACTTTCTTTGGAGTGTTTAAAACCGGTTTTGAACAGTTTTTCTTAATCTGAAGCACACACAAAGCCACAGTTGAGGCATTCAGGTCTTCTCACTTTCCAACGGCTGAGTCCAGTCACATAATTTACAGAGTCAGATGCAAAGTTTACCATTAAACCTACAGCAATAAACTACCCCGTCCCAAGCAACAGCCGTGCTTCATCTGAGTAGCCCACTCACTGATACTGGAGGCTGTGCAAGTCAGAATGGGATTTTATTTTTTTTAATTCCAGTTCGTGCATTTATTGCAGTATGATGCTTTCAATTGTTTCCTCTTTTTCTGTCAGCTCTGATGACCAATTGCATTGCAATCCCAACACTTCATATTTTTTCACTGTCCAACATTTCAAGTGCAGCTTTAAAACTGCGTATCACAGGAACAGGAAGAGATAGCCATTAAAAAAAAAAAAAAAAANCAGCAATTAAAGCAAAAGAGCAAAAAACATCTGTAGTTGTTCCCATGTGAGTTTCAAGGGCAAAAGTACAAGAGATTAAGGGCTGTGCTATGTACTAGATCTTCACCCTATGCAAGCTGCAGGCAAATCTTCCTCTGATATCTAAGCAGGCTGAGTTGGACCTGAGCTTCACCTTTCTTACCAAAGTATTGTAATTTTGTTTAAAGAGATTTCCATATGCAAACAGCCCCACCTGACTTCACTGGCAGCAGCCACAAGTCTTCTGACCATAAATACTCCCAAAAGTTGCAGAATCTGCCCTAAAGTACGTTTTAAAACTGGGCTTCACAAAGAGCTGGTCACTTCTTTGTAACACCAGGTATCATAAGAAGTGAATAAAAAGCATATTAAGAACTTCCCAAGCGGTTTACTTACAGTACACGTCCACTCTTATGGACTTTATGGCTGGCGAACCCAAGCCGTTCTCAGCCTTGCAGTAGTAGCGTCCTCCTTGGTGTCGCTGGATGTTGGATATCCTCAGGGTTTCATTGAAGACACTGGAATCTTGAAATCTGTCAGAGGCACTTCCTGCTGTTTTGGTCCACCTGATCTGAGCAAGCACCAAAAAAGATTGTTACTTTAAGTCTGTAAAAAGTGAGCAGAGTATAGATTTCTTCCCCGCGCTGAGAATCACGTGTGCAGCAGCCAGGATCTTATGTTGGAGGACTCGGGGAACTTCTCCAGACAACTGACTAGCTCACGCTTACAATCAAACACTTCATCCAGGAGCCCCCGGATAGGACTCTGACATTTATTACCCTCTCTTAGAAACAGTTGATTACTTTTGATGGAAACACCACATAAAAAAATAAATGCCACTAACAAAGATATGGAGACCAACTCAAGCCACCATCAGTGACACACAGCTGGAATGGCGGCAGAAAAGTTCCCCGCGAACAGGAACAAGCAGAGCTCACCCGAAAAGGTGGCTGTACTCATGCACTGAGCATGGATAGTCTTCATTGAAATCGTATTCATGACAGATGAGGCCACACCCGAAAGCACCTTCAAAACAACCGATGGATTACCTTTTAGCAGCAATAAAATCCAATTTTAAGGAGTCAAATGATCAATTGCTTGAAACTGAAACAAACTACTAACATCTATTTCTTCAAATAGGTGGTTTGGGTTTTTTTAATGTCATTTATGGCAATTACAGATTCCTCTACTCTGGTAAATATTTTCCAAAAGTGAAGACTTTGTAAAGGGACCTTTTTATTTCCAAACCCATAAAAATGCCAGTAACAGCCCACTACAACCAACACCTGCACAGAGGTGGATACACACATTGCTAACACCCGTGCTCGATGACCCGAGTCCTCACCTGCATGACTTAGTGGACTAAGCTATCTCCTAAAATGCACGAGACCTCCAGAGACTCCTCCCCAGGTACCCCCTCCTCTTTCAGTTCACACTACTTCAATGACCAGGACAAGCAACATTCAGTTCCAGGCCAAAATTGCTTTTTTAAGGGGTAGGTTTTTCTTGCCTATAGAGGCCACAAGTGGGATACTTGCATTAAGAGGAGTTTATATCTTTTCTGAAGCTTCTAAAAGCAGTTTCTTCTCAACCCCATCCACCAATTCTATGCAAGGATGAAGACCAAAAATTCTGTATTTATTGATAACTGTAGTCACTGACAGGCCTGAGGGAAGCGATGCCATCCAGAGGGACCCGGACAAGCTTGAACAGTGGGCCTGTGTGAACCTTATGACGTCCTGCACCTGGGTTGGGACAACTCCCGGTATCCATAGAGGCTGCAGGATGAAGGGACTGAGAGCAGCCCTGATGAGAAGCACTTGGGGGTACTGGTGGATGAAAAGCTGGACATG
>RSEF01000005.1:62686628-62711559 GCA_003993805.1 Himantopus leucocephalus
CTTCAAGGTCCCTTCCAATCTAAACCATTCTATGATTCTATGTCCCAGTCGGGACCCTGGAACATGCTCTGGCAAAAGCCAGGAGCCAAGGATCGGGCCTGTCAAGTCGCAGGTGAATACCAGCAAAAAGTATTAGTTTGCTGTGCAATTTATAATCCAAATCAGCCTGTGGAGGCCCAGAGAGGGGCTGCAGGAGGTGGAGAAAGCTGAGTATCCTAATCCTATCGCTGTAAGGTGAGACCTTACTGAAATCTGATGAAAATGCACTTGTGCAGGTAAAGGGAGAATTTATCCTGGTGGTTATCCTGCATACACAAGGCTGTATTTTCTTCCTGTTTATGCCAGTTTTACTCCATTGGCATTTATTCCTATTGTAAATCACAAAAGAGCAAGTCCTTTATTACTAGGTAATTTAAAATAGCTTGTATTATATTGTCTGACCCTTGCAGTAATTCTAAACAATTCCTTCATCCTCTGCCAGCTGTGTACAAATAAAATGGTCAGGGGAACATTTCCTTAAGAAAAAGAAAATGTAGTTGTCTTGGTTTTTGCTGTTAATGTTGGTGGAAAATTTTGCTAAACCAAATATTGATATAACAATATTTTCAGTGCAAATTTCATTTAAATCAAACCAAAAAAATTTGGTTTGGTTTGTTGTTTTTTTTTTCCCCAGTATTAGCTTCTTCGTCAGAAGAACACTTTCATCTTCTCTACTTAGATCAGCAACCTCCAAATCGGTTTTATGTTGGAAAGAAGCACGGTTTGCTCGTGTTGGTCTGCTCCCGTTAGCCCAGACCAGCACTGTTGAGCCTCCACCAGTGTGTGACACGGGGTGGGGTGGACAAACAGCGCGTGTGGGCAGTGCACTTTAATCCTGCAGACAGGGCAACCTGCTACTTTTTCCTTTCCTGCTGGTTCGTTTCCATTTTGGGTTCAGTTAGTGAAGAACCATCTGCTGAATATTTAGGATTTAGAGCTGCACAGTCAGTACAGAGGTCTGGTTTTGCCAAGTTCTAGCAGAAGAATGGAGGAAAATAATATCTTGTTTTCTTAGGTTTTCTTGGGTATTGAGTGGAGGCACCCAGACTTGCAGTGCAAGAAGGTTTTGGCTCCCGAGGAAGAGTCAGGATATGGAAGTCCTCATTTTCATTGAAGACCATTCCCGTACTTTGCACTCACAAGCTATCCCAGCCCTTTCATCCTCAGAGAGATGCTTGGTGTTGCTCTAGAGGGAAACAAAACCCAGAAAAACCACTCTCATTGTGCTATTTGTCCTCTGTGTGGCATCTTCCATGCAAGGAGCCATGAGGGTCTGCATGCAGGTGGCCATCTTGGCCCAGCCAGGGTAGCCCTGGTGCAGCAGCTCAAGCGCGGGGGGCTTGGGATGTCCCCCACTGGCGCCACCACGCTAGCAGCTCACACAGAGGAGAATTCATGTGGCCTTTGATGTATTATTTTTCACTGCAGTTTAATATCTTTTGATCAAAGCCTTCGATGTTCCTTGAGCAATAGCTTGAAAGAGTTTTGTACCTACGTCCTCCTCTGCGTCGATTGAGTGCTCATGTGTACGTGTGGTGAGATGTTCAGCCTTTTGGATCTTGTTCTTCCTATTAAGCAGACACTTATGGAACCAGCCATAGTTTAAGATATAAAACTGTGAAACAGTTTTGTGATTTATGAGGACCTGGATAATGAGGAGGATATTATGTAGCCATATTCTTATTTTTTGAGGTTGGAAGAAGAATTTATGCAATCATTATTTTTATTACAAGCATTTTAAAGCATTTGTGGGTTTTTTCATTATTGGGTGCGATCTTTAGCTCTTCCAATTAATTTCAAATTCCAGGAGTCCATATAATCTGACAGAGTTTGCTGTGCTGAGAAATGTATTAAGGACAGCTTATGATACACTAATTAGGAGGGCATTTAAAAAGCAAACAATCTCATAGTTTTGAAGAAATCTGCTTACGCTTTTTTCCATTTTCAACTCTCATTTCTTAAGCATTTTGTTTTTTGAGATCACTGAAAGAGTGTAAGGGCAAGATTGCCAGCTGCTGGAAATCAAAGTACTGCTAGTGAAGTTGCTTAGATGCTGCTGAATTATTCCAGCTGAAGATACGGTCCCCAAAGCTCAGCCCTCAAGAATTCATCTGCTTTGGCTTCCTACTTCTTGTGTGAAGTTCTTCCATCGCCTGTGCACTGAAGTCGGTTTTGCAGCCAGAAGTTCATTGCTTCGCCTGGGGAAATATGCAAAAAAGAACTGTTAAACTTTTCAAACCAAGGCCTTGCTCATATGAAAATACAGATTGTGATAGATGTAAAGAGAGAAATGTGATTGGAAGTACCTTCACTGTCACCAGAATCTGTTGCCATTGGGAAGTTTCACACGGAAATACCAATTGGTACTTGACTCTAGAAATTATTTTATGTTGATAATATCTGTGTTGATATCAAAATATAAAAGGACGTCTTCTGTATTTTGATGGAAAGACCAGTGATCAGGATTGAGATCTGACAAGGTCTTTTGATTTTCCCCTGTGGCTGTCGCAGTGCTGGCGTCCTCAGAGGGCGCTTGCTTTGTCACTGTATCTCTGCGCATAAGTGTCTACACAAAAATACAGGCAGGCAGATGCTACTTACTCATTACTTATCTGTTGCAAATGTTTTAAGTTCCAATTAAAAGGCAAAAAACATTTTTATGGAATTCCTGAAGAGAAAAAAAAAAACCTCAATCAGTCATCTGACAAAGTGTAAGGTTAATCACCATGTTTTGGATTTAAAAGTCAATTCAAAACTACTCTTTTGATGAAGAAAGAAAATTTTAGAAGGTTGTTGTTTTGGTTTCTTTTTCCGTCTGCCATTCCTTTTCTTTGTCTGTTCTCTCTTTCCTCTTTCCTCTTTTTCTTTTTTCTTTCTTCTTTTTTTTCTTCTTTTTTCTTTTTTCTTCTTCTTTTTTCTTTTTTCTCTTTTTTCTTTTTTTTTTTTTCTTTTTTTNTTTTTTTTTTTTCTTTTTTTTTGGGTGACGTATAGTGGATTTGCTCCCATGCACACGGGCGAGGGAAGCTTGTGATCTGACATAACCAAACCCCCGGTGACTGGGCGAAGGAAGCAGTGGGGAAGAGCTGAGCTGCTGGGGGGGTCCACAGGCAGCCAGAGGAGATTCCAGGAGAATCCCCCTTCTTGCCTTCATCCTCTGCCTTAGCTCCTCGTTAGGAATTGAGCACACGGAGTGGCTTCTGGCTGTGATTACTTGAATGGTGAGTCCTGCGTCTGGGTTAGCCTGTCCTCAGAAACCCTTTGGTGACCCAGGTCCTGCTTCTCCCTTTGTTTTCATGACTTGTCGTCAGAGCAACTGCAAGGATTTGAGAACAGAATAAACAGGACTGCACACTGACCGGCTGAACGTGCCTAGCAGATATATTTTTTTCTTAAGAAACCCACACCTGGCAGGCGTGGAGAGTTACTCTGCCTCACCCTTTATAGGATCTGTCACTGCTTGGGCTGCAGCTATGGGACAACCAGTGGTGGGAGTAGACAACCAGATGAGAGGAACTAAAAAAATGTCGTCTTTTTTCATCTGTATTGAAATGATAATAGAGAGCAGACGGCTTGCAGGATTTGCAAGTTAATTCTGCGCTGATGGCTGATGTTGGCTTCCCTCTGTTTATAAATAATATAATTTTGCCTTGTGCTGCTTAGCAGACATCAGCTATAAGAGGAGCTTTTACATTTTTTGGCTTTGTTCTTGAAGTGTGGGAATGGGCAAAGCCAGATGTCAAGAGTTTACAGCGGTGGAAATGTTTGACTTTGTCGTGTTGTTTTATTAAATAACAAAGAGTTAAAAAAATAACTATTTCTAGTAATTTTTATAAGACTTTTTTTTTTTTTTTCTTTTTTCCCAAATGCCTTTTGCAAGGAATTGAAAGCATTCTTGGGCCAAGGTCTTTGGTGACATTGACTCCTGCAGCAGGTCAGTAGCTTTTGTGCGCAGAGCACAATGCAAACTGGAGTCGCGGTCACAGCCGTGCGATCCGGGTTAGATTAGCGGGTCAGCACATCTGACCGACAGACCCTCCGGGCAGTTTGCCTTTGCAGTGCTGAGGTCTCCAGTAAGGTTTCACCAGGAGAATATAAGGTCGAAGAAATTGAGAGATGGATTGTGTTTAAGTGTGTTCCATATGGGAAAGCCACATATCCAGCCTGCCAGAGGGTATTATTGACAATGGAGAAGCCGCAAGGAGTATGCTCATCTCTTCCCTTAACTTATCTCCCTGTTTTTATTCTTAAAGCCTGCGCCCCGATGCTGTGCTTATCATGTGGTGACTAAAGCAGAGCAGAGCTCTTCTGCTTGATAACAGTTTGCTTGCGTTCATCCGCAAATGCCCAAACAGCGTATCGATGGCTTGGGGACGCCTATCTGCAGGTCCCGACCCCCGGGAGGTCACTGCTGGTTGACTCTACCGGGGATCAGATGCGGCACCACTCGAGCGTGCACGCTGCTGCTGCTGAAGTTGAGGGTTGTAGAGCCTACTGGAAAGCTGAGCAGCGGTGATTAATTTTGGCTAGGAGGAATGAGATACGTTTCCCACTCTAAATGCTTTAACAGGCTTGTGCAAATTTTTGCACGAAAGGAGCGACTCTGTAATGAAACTTAATGGCTAATTGCGCTCTGTTAATAAAATTGGAGATGTCATCAGCCACTGAAAAGGGACTGGTAAATCATATAAATAACAATACACAACCTAATGTTGCCTGAGTGCCAAGGTGGGAATTGAATAATTTTCAGCATTAATTTTTATTGATTTGTTGATCATTCATTGATGCCTATTCAAATAAATCATGGAAGTGCTGATAGCTAACTTAACTCTGAAGGCAAGTTATATATTCAATGGTACATCAATACCAAGCTATTAGTTGGGATTCCTGAGGAAATGAGATGTACGGGGAGGTGATTTCCGTTTCTGCTGGTTTGTCTGTCAATCCCAGTCCCAATTAATGTCAAAAGGGTTGGGTCAGTTTGAAGCACACTCGACGGAGGAGCCTCCAAGACTGCACAGCTGCTAGGTCTTGTGGAAATAGATGGTTGAACACGAAGGAGTGTCCTAACAGTACTTCTTCCAGGAGAAAAAATCCAATGTGAGCTTACCTCCTAGTAGACATCAACAAATTGCAATGGTGAGAGGGCAGGGACTGACTGACAGAGAGATATTGTAAATCCCCCAGCATCAGGAGAGCTTGGCCCATATAGAGCCTCTCCCTCGAGGACAAGCCGCCGGAAATTGTGCAAATTTAAACATCTCCTCCTTAGTTCGTGGTAGCTCTCCCAAGCAGGCTGGGTGGTGGGTCAGTCGTGTGTGGGCAGCTGGCCGGGAAAATCATGAGGGCACCAAACATTTGAGGAGCTCTGTCCCCTCCATTTTAAGTGCTCCTCTGCAGCTCTCTTCTGTACCAGTACAGCCTGTGATCTACTAAAGGGATGGAAAACAGACTTGCTTCTGCTTACCTGGCCTCATGGCATGCTTTGGCCAAAATTTGGAGATGTGCTGATTTATGCTCTGAGCAGGCAGGATTTTCCCTGGGCTGCCTGGAGAGGTTCCCAAGCAATCACAGCTCGGTGCTCCAGATTTCTTTCCTAGAAGGAAAAGGCTTAGGGCTGGCAGAGTCCCCGCTTCTGCTCCCCATGCCAGTGCCTGAAGGAAACAGGGGTGTTTAGGGCAAATCAGCTTGTCCATTGCAAAGTGATTGAAATGGGCGTTACTGACTTTTTAAATGCCACATGTGCTCATCACTGCATGGTTGAACTGATTAAGCGTATTTGCGGCTGAAGTGGTTGGAGGGTGCAGTGCTGGGCTTTGTGGGTCCTGGCAGTCGCTTCACTGTCCCTTGACCAGGTGGAGGCATCTGGCCAGTTGACTTGGTTTCCCCAGACTGGTGCTGACTCTCCATAGATCCACTGTAGGTTTAGACGTGCATTTCCCAGAACTCAAGCCTGGTGGGAAGGTCTCGCTTTGAGCCTGTTTTCCAAGGAAGGTCAGAAGACAAAGGCTGTATAAGCTTTTCCTGAACAAATTGTGCCAATGGCCAATATAAGGCACGCATGAAAAAACACAAGGCAATGCACATTTATAATTCCTTTCTCAGTTCTGTCCCTAATTTTAAATGGTCTTTGGAGATTATTCAGCTGATGAGGACTGTAGGCCATGGCTCACCTGAATTCCTCATCTCCTCATGCATATTCTCATACTTTCTCCCATCTGCCCCCATTCTGTATCCTCCATTAGTGGTTTAATCCTGGTCCTGCTGTCAGGTCTTTTATCTTTCCTTGGGGAAACTCAGTCCTGATATTCTCTCTCTCCCAGGGAAGCTGGAAAAATAGGTTGGTCAAGAATGAGATTATGCTTTTGTTCTCTCCAGGTAAAATCAGTGCTGGTGCTTATAGCCTCTTGAGATCATCCTGCTCCTGGACAGACCCAGCTCCTGCAGCTCTGTGGCACAACGGGCATGAATCAGTTCTGAGCAAACAAAGCATACAGGGGGTCTGTAAAGTGGAGCAGGGGCTGGTAATCTTATTGTATGCAGCTCCCCCAGAAATTATTACTGCTATAAAAATACATGGGTTTGCGTAGTGTAATCTTATACCAGCAAGAGAGAGAAAACATCTCTACTTTGTTTATGTTCACTTTTAAGAATGAAAATGAAAATAAGCTGGTCGTTGTTAGTGATACAGTTCAGGATCTGGGGGAGAATCGCAGTCGTGGATGTGTTGGTTGGACCTGGTTTTGGGGATTTTCACTCCAAGGTGAGTGGGACTCATGAGGTGGGACTGTCGCCAGCCCTAGGTCAGGCCAACCACAGTGTGATCTACCAAGGCTTCGAACTCCACGGATGGCAATTCCACAACTGGTCTGGATCCTCACCCCAGGGAACGCGCTACTTATGCATGGGCAGAAAGAGTTTGTACAGAATCACAAAATCATCGCTATCACAGTCTTTTTGCCAGTGGTAAAGGACCTTTTAAAAACTAATCAGAGATGGACAATTTCTATCTGATGACAAGTTCTCAACAAGAAACACAGTTTTAGAAGACTCGCTAATAGAAAATACTCTTTGTGATTTTTCCCTCCCAGGCTATTTTTCAGAGCTGGTGGTTTTGACAGGGATTGGTGATGGTCAGGTTGCACTGTGAGCTCCTGGACCTGCCGCCTTTGGGCACTGGGGAGCTCCTTCTTGGTGACCACTGGTACTGGTGGGTTGCGTGTGATGCTGCTGCTCTCCTCGGGCAATGCTTCTTTCCCAGAGGCCCAGTCCCTCTCTCCTCATGGAGCATCAAGAGAGCTTCACTCCTCTAAGGAGTGGGAGGATTGGGCTTAGTCACAAGAGCCTGATGACTTCTTGCACAAATAAACTGAAGGTTCATTATTTAATTCAGACAGTTGCTTCAAACAAGTCAGTTCCCGTAAATAACTATTGGGTTTTTTTTTTTCATTTTTATTTTCTCTTGGGTTTTAGGGCTGAGCTAACAGAGGTCACAAGCTGTAGGAACATGCTTGGTTAATCCTGCTCAGCCTGTGCAGCCCTGGGCAGGCTGGTGGTTAGCTGTAGCCTGCGGAAGCCGAGCAGAGGAGCTGGTGGGCACCATTACAGCTCAGGGTCTGCAGGCTCCCTCCCACCTCAGCATGCCCAGGGCTGGGGGCGTGCATGCTGGCTGAGCCTGGGAAACTATTAAAATCCTGGAGTACAGGAGCTGATAGAAAAATGAGTCATTTTCTTCGTGCTTCTGCTGTCTGCGTTGTTTTTTTTATTGTATGTTTGCTTTTTAACTGTGTTACTCTTTTCCTACTGAAGCTAAAAGGAGTTACACAAGGTTTGATAGCGCCTGGAATATATAAAATCTGGTGTAAGAAGGTTTCTAGCTTTATATAATGGAACATATTCCAGTCATTCAGCAGTTACTCCTACACCCAGTGTTTCAAAACAAAGATGCGAAAACTAGGTGCGAGACATTGAAGTACAGGAAACACAATTTTAATTCAAGAAATCATTTTTCTTCCTGAAAGGAGGTTTGTTTTCTTGATAGTCACTGTTTAGTGGGACAGATTTGTGCTATCTCACAAGAAATGCAAATTGCTGCTTAAAAAGCTGTTTATTCTTGCTTAACACTATAAAGCAGGATTTTTTTCATTTGCATTCATGTAAGGTTATGTATTTTAAAATTCCTCTTTAATATTAAACTGTGTTTTTTCCAGTCAGCAAACTAAAATGAAACCCTTTCTGAGGCCTGTACTGCATTTAGTCAAACTTTCATCACAGAGCCAAAGGAGAAGAGGCTCTTCTCAGGACAACACGATCCCTGTTGCTGGCAGTCGCGTGGGTTTTGTAGCACCTACAGCACTTCCTCATGCTTTGGGGCACCCTCATAAACTCTATTTTTATTGTTTTTGCCCAGGCTGATGAGACGTTAAACATTGCACCTGGCTTTCAGAGGAGGCAGGGGGGCTGCGTGTGTGTTTGAAGTCTGATTATGGCAGTGCTCTGAGGCAAGGTTGACCCAATTTTCTGCATCTGCAAGCCGCGTGGGGCCAAGGGTCCTGTCCACCCCGTGTGCCTGCATGAGCGAGGGAAGGAGGAGCTCTGGGAATAGTCCTCAAGCTCTTTGGGGTGGCATTGGGCTCCGTACTGGAACAGGCTGCCCAGGGAAGTGATGGAGTCATCATCCCTGGAGGTATCTAAAAGACATGTAGATGTGGCACTTAGGGACATGTTTTAGTGGTGGACTTGGTAGTGTTTGGTTAATAATTGGACTTGATGATCTTAAGTGTCTTTTCTAACCTAAATGTTTCTATGATTCTATGATACCTTCTAGCTAACCCTTCTGGGCTATCTTTTCTCCCACAGCTGGTGGTTCAGGCACCCAGAAGCTCCCATGGTCCAGTTTCTTTGAGTTTAAGCAGTGCTCTGCACCATTTAAGTATTTCCATCCTTACCCTAATGAGATGCCCATGGCCCATCTGCAGGTTGTGGAGCTCAGATATGGTCCTCCTGGTGAGGTGACCTGGCTGGGCATGCATTGCTGGGTATTGCTCTTCCAAGTGTTGACACTGCCAAGCTGTGCTTCATGACGGCAAACCAGGATGGGCTGGGCTCCAATAGCTTAGGTAGCTCCAGGGAAGCTTGAGCTTGGAGCTTTTCCACCTAAACTCAGCTGAACCCATTGTGGATCCTGGAGGTATGTACAGCTCTGTGGAGCAGACAGTGATTTTTGGTTGACTACGTCCTAGCATTATGTTAAAGCACGGGGCTGGGGAAAGGCATTTGAATGTTCTTACTGGACGCCAGCCCCAACCTTGTTCTGCTTGGTTGCACCCCATCGGTTTGTCAGTAAGTGTCCTATTACGGATGTGCCATGACGTGGGCTTTGGCATGGCTTTGAGCAAGGTGTAGCCTAACAGACACTATTAAATTAATAGGTCCGAGCGTCTCTGCGCCTCAGGGTGAATCTCAATGGATCTTTATTTACTCTATGCTTGGCTGCAGAGCGACTGGGAGGTGGAGGCAGGCTAATTCTCCGCCAGCTTGTACTAGCAGAAGATGAAGCTTTGGTTGTTACAGTGGGACAGGAGAAACTATGTGGACCATGGGAAGAAGGTCCAGAGTTGGCCTGCTCTGGACATTCTTGGTCCTGGGCAAGGTCTGGTGCCTGCCTAGAGCTCCTGCCGTGGATCTTGGTTCCCTTCTGCCCGCATCACAGTCTCAGCTTAATGAAACTTCGGGTTTCTAAGAGGGACACGACCTTTGCCAAGTTGTCTCAGGACCTGTGGCTAATTTCTGTAGCATTATACATATGTGCCGTTTCTTTACGGGTGGGACCATCTCCTTGGTGCTGTTTGTCATGAACTGTGCTACCACAGTTGTCTTGGTTAAAAAAGCATTTCTGAAAGACGTTTTGTCAAAGCGTACGGACGGGAGTAATGGTTAAGAATTCCGCATTCATTTTGAAGAGGCGATTTTTTAATGTGTTTGATTTTCACGTGTCCCTACCAATTTAGGCAGGGGAAAGTCAACATATTACTGTATGCTCAGAACAGCCAAATAAGTAAGACGTGTTTACTGCTAGACTATAATGCTGTTGAAACAGGTCTGGCAACATCATCTGTTTTGCGATGCCAGGAACAACAAAGTGTTGCTTCAATTAAGCCCGTCACTCGTGGATCATTTCTTTGCTTATTTTAGAAGATTCATTGAACCCACTGCCTGCAATCTGTAGGTTGCAAACTGCTCAAAGAGCAGTGCAGGGAGGAAGATGTAGTGTAGGAAGGTTTCCCTCTACACTTCTCTTTACAGTCCCCCCCCCCAAATCAGTGCGATCCTGGAAAGATGCCATATTTGTTGTATGCAAAGGATGGATCAACCTGGCACGTTGTGAACTAAGCAAGCAATCATGGCAGTGTCATTCTCTGAGCGTGCTGGAGTACGAGGTGGGGAAATTGAGAAGTACGAATTGCAGGGGCCACTATTTTCCTACAGAAAGCATGGAATATGCGTAGGAAAACATGACGCCCGTGCTAAGCTTAAATTGACGGTTTAAGGGCATCAAGCAGAAGCAAGAATTACATGGCAGTGTGTCTCAATGACTTTCTTTTTACCTGTAGCGAGGACCCAGTTTAAAAACAAAACAAAGAAACTCCTCCTCAGAAATCCTGCCTGGAACTCCTGTACCAGAGGGATGTTTTCTCAGTGCCGATACTCCATTCGGGTTTTATTTCCAAGGTCAAGACAAGAGAGATTGTTGCCATGAGAATGTCCCATGTGCAGCACTGGTTGAAGTGGAGGTACCCAAGTTGTCCTCAGATTTCTTTTGAGAGAGTAACTTGGCGGCCAAAATCTGTAAATCTTCTCAGACAGTGTGGAGAAGAGCAGTCTGTCTCTTTGAATTGAATTAGCTGACCTTTTGATGGCTGAAAGAAAGAGCAAGAGGTAAGTCGGGAGATAAATTCCTGCAAGAGCATAGAGGAAATTATTCTTAATTCTTTGCCTTGGCAGGGACACATGATTGTGACCCAGCAACGGCAGTTGCATTGGTCGCCCTTTGCTCCCGCAGAAATGGCAGCAGAGATGGTATCTCCGTGAGGTCTCTCTGGTGGCTCAGCTGAGGTAGAAGGCGGCAGAGTTAATACAAGAAACATGAATGCATGAGGAGAAGGATTTTCTTTGATCATGCCTCTGATATTCCAGGACAATCCACTAAAATCCTTAAGAAAAATAAAAATGCACTGATATCAATTAATTCCATGCATAGAAGAGGGCATCTGTCTTAAACCCAGACGTACAGAAATACATATGGTGGTTGGGATGGTACAGAAGTCTTTCCAAGCTGGGCTCTCCCACCTGGATGGGCACGGTGGCTGTCCCGGCAGGCTGAGCCGAGAAGAGACTGAAATGTCAACAGGGTTCTTTTGGCTGTTCCCTGGCTCATTTGGGGTCTTTTCAGTTCATTTATGAAGAGAGCGGCTTTGCTCACTGACTTTGCTTTGTAGTGCTAAGCAAAGAAGGATAAATGTTTAAGGACAAATAAACACCGAGAAAGAATAAGTAGTGAGTTGTTGAATGGTTAGAGCTTGCTAGAAACCAAGGTCTCTTGTTTTTAGAAACTATTTCCTTCTCTGAGTTTCAGAGAAAACTCACATTAAAAGAGGTTTTTGCAAAGGATGCTCTATATCTGTGCTCCCTTAATTAACTGAAGGCTGAGACAGCATCGGTTAGACTGGAAACCACCTGCTTTGGGGCTGCTGCTGGGCATGGAGAGCCTCAGTATTACAGTTCCTCCCAAATGTAATTATCTCTGGCCACGGTTATTTGCTGGTGAAAAGTTCCACTTACACACACAGAGATTTGATTGAGACCTTGTTGGAAAACAATGGTGAGGGAATTAATCTGTGGACAATATCAGAACTCAGGTTCTGTAATTGTTTCCTTTAATCTGAGCGAGGAGATGATCTTCATGATTTGTGGAACTTGCAGGATTACGTAAAATGTAATTAAAAATTATATATATATATGTGTATATATATGAAATAGGAGAAGAATGTAGAATGTATTTGTCATCAATAAAATGCTTCTCCTCCTCCAGGAAAATACTTATCCCAATCCTGCAGCAGGAGCCGTGCAGGATAAATCCCTGTGTATGTACAGAACTCCCTGGAGAGCTGGGTGTTCTCCAGACAGATCTCTGCTTGGTCACTAAATGGTCCCTGTATATGCGTATGGCTGTGATGTCCTCCTGCGTTACCCACGTGGCCCTGCTGAAGGGGACAGGGACAGTATGAGCAGATACAAGTTCAAGAGCAGAAGCATTCACTCCTTTACGCATCAGCTCTCCCTTTATCACTTTAGAAAGAGAAGATTTAAAGTCATTGCAGATGTGTTTGCAACTCTCAGAATTCAGTTTTCCCATACTCTTAATTCTACTAATTGCAAATGAAGTGACCGGGAATCTCAGTGGTATTGCCATGATGAATGTACTGCCTAATGGCAATAATTCTCAGCAATGCAGCATTTAGAGTATTTTGCTGCAGGTAATGTGGGATTTGTGATGTCCTTTCCCAACTGGAGGTTAGGTCATGTTCAGTCCACTTATAAATTTATCATTGGATGAGCTTTGTTTTTTTTTTTTTAGTGTAGCTTTCTTTGGGGGAAGTGGGGAATGAGAAATGTTACACAACTAGTTTTTATTAAATACGTATTCAGGGTATTGATTGCATTCTTCAGTTCGCATCCCAGCTGAGGCCAATGCCAAGTACTTAATACGGGGAGCCTTCGCCTAGAGGCTGTGTGATGCTGACCTGCGCGAGGGGCTCGCTCCAGTAAGGGCCATTGGAAATCACTTGTGACATTCCTGGTTCAATCCATATCGTGCAAAGTGCTTCTGAGCAAGTACAGGTGGTCTTGTGTAAATTTTTGGAATTATTCCAGTTGGTTGAAACTCTTAGGTATCTTATTTCTTAGTATTTTTTTTAATTTTATTTTTAAGTAGCATTATGGCCATGTGTTACTTTCAATAGCCTTAATGAGTAAGTGATAGCAGGAAGAGGTCCGTATTTTAAAAGGTTCCTGTGTATCAGTGCTAAATATTTATCATAGAATCATAGGATGGTTTAGGTTGGAAGGGACCTTAAACATCAACTAGTTCCACCCCTCTGCCCTGGGCAGGGACACCTCCCACCAGCCCAGGTTGCTCCAAGCCCCGTCCAACCTGGCCTTGAACACCTCCAGGGATGGGGCAGCCACAGCTTCTCGGGGCAACCTGCGCCAGGGGCTCACCACCCTCACAGTGAAAAATTTCTTCCTAATATCTCATCTAAATCTCCCTTCTTACAGTTTGAAACCATTACCCCTCGTCCTATCCTATTTCCCACCGACTTCTCACTTTGTGCACATGGTAGCATCTATTGTGTCCCCTCCTCTGCCCTTACCCCCCAGACTAGCAAGAGAAGGATGAAGTAAACTTTTCTTTTTCCTCCTTGATTGAACTGATTTTTGCCACGTTGCTTGATACTCACCCATATCTCTGTGACTTAAACTGTGTTTCCGGAGCTCAGGAAGCCTCCTTGATTGATAGCACTAACATGAGAAGGCACCAAGCTAATTAAATCATACTGCCGCTTCCCAACACTACTGTCACAGCCTGACCTAATTTTGACACTACAAAGCTTATCAGCAGAGTATCTATTGAGTTAGGGGAACCATAATGCGGTTTCTAGGCACAGATAGATTTATTATTTTTTTCCCCCTTTACAACTCATTAAACTGCTGTTTATTGTTCCTCCTGCTGGGCAAGTATTAAAAACTTATGATCTATGGCATATGGTCTCTGTCAGTTGGTATCTGTTCCTGGAATGGCAGGTATGCTCCCGTTTAGAGAGGGATGGGGAAAAGGCCATGATAACTCCTCAGACATGAAGATGAGCTGAAATCCTTGTCTCTTTTAAGGACTTAATTCTTATTTAAAGTGATCTGGAGTAATAAAGCGGTCACTTGCATCTCATGAGCTGTTGGGCTGCTGGAGCTGGCGGGGACCCCATTTTGAGTTGGTGAAGCACAAGAACAGACTCTTACAGAGGTTTTTGTGCAATTTCTTTGTTGTTCTTGGTCCGATGCATACAAGTCTGCGTGTGTAGATCCAGGATGAATCAATGCGTACCATAAAGGTGGAGGTGGACTTGTGGAAAAGGAGGAGGAGAGAGGCTTCACCTTCCAGCTGTCACTGGAAGCTGAGACGCTGAGGATGCTTTTTGCGGAGGTTCAACCCACTTATCAAAACAATCATTTACCCTTCGATCTGCCTTTTGTTTACATGTGACTTTATGACATCACTGTCAAATTAATATCTCATGCCCTAGAAACTTTTGCGATTAACTTAGAAATCATGAAGAAATACTTTGTCGATTCTGTGTGTCTTCTGTTTTGAGGAGTTAGGAAACAATGCGATCACAATCATGTAATCTAAAACCTTTTTTTTTTTTCAATAAGAGCTGAAATGATCATTTATTAAAAAGATTACATCCGTTGAGCTTTTTTAGAAAAATACCAATTATTGTAAATATTATGATTAAGGTCAAGAGCAGCACAATTACCAGCATGTTAAACAGAAAGGCAGTCCGGAGCGCTCCAGTTGTCCAAGGTCTCTTGTTCACACCACAGCTCCACAAACGTACTGTAGGTCATGAAGCATCTCCTTTCTGAGTCCTATACTAACTCTCACCTTGTTTATTTGCTTTTTCTGGGTGATCAGCTTGGTTTGAAAAAAAACTCTTTTCTACTTACTCCTACACTGCTTTAGAAAATAAGTTGTATTCTGCGTGTTTCCTTCGAAGTTAGCTAGTGTTCGTCACAGCATCTCGTTTGTCCTTCGTCTTTTTTAATTAAGTGTGTCTGGATACCTGCGTACGTATTCAACTTCAGGCATTTCTAATTTTGCCTTCACAGAAATTTTTATGACTTTTTTTTTCCCGTGGTCTATACTGTCTGGGGAACTTGATGCAAGTTGAAACCCGGTCGCTTGTGTAGGCATGTATGTGCGTGCAAGAGCCAGTGAAGGGAAATGAAATTGCTGGAAAAGAGCAGCCAATAAAGGGGACCTATGTAACGTCAATATAGAATGAGGTATGGTGAAAGGTCAGGCTGGCACCATTTTTCATTTGAAAGAAGAAGTCTCATGGCGCCACACAGCTTCTTTGCAGCAGAAGATGGGCGGGGTTGTTCTTGGTTTTGTGGTTATGGCTTTTCCTTCTGAGCTGACGCTCAGCTTTCCTTGCGTGGCGTGTGCCTGTTGCCGGGAACAGCACCATGATGGATTCTTTCATGCAATATTTACTGTGTATAATCACCAGACAAATTCTTCCAAAATGCCACAAACAAAATAAATGCCAAGTATATATTGCTTTAATGTCTCGTCTGGTATTAAATCCTCGGAGGTATATTTCAGAAGCAGCTGTAATGAGTATTCCTGCAGTAGAGAGGGAGGTGACATTTCATAATTATGCAATGTCTTCTGAACCATAAGACTTTTTAAACTTAAAGACGTAAGAATATTTTTCATTTTCCTTTATTCGCTTGATCTCCTTTTAAAGCAGTGTATTCTTTTGCCATAATAATACACAGGGGGGTATTTTTTCTTTTCTGTATTGCCTTCCCAAACCTTATGGATATGGAGCAGTGGCATAGACGCTGAAATGAAGGACACTTCAAATGTAATTTGAAGTTATATGAATATAATATGAATGTAAATGTAATATTAATGTAATATGGATTTAAAAGGCAGCAGGATGTTGGCATAATGTTGCTGACTCTTCTAATTTTATCAGAAGTCTCATGATCTATGCTGAACCTTGTTTTACCTTTCTGCTCCATGGCTCTGCTTGAGCATTTCAGTATTATTGGGATTGTGGGAGATGATCAAAGCCCCAGTCGTGGCCCAGAGCCCTGGTGTACAGTGGCTGTGCATGGCAGAACAAGGAGGACGCATCATGTCCCATGACACTGAACTCGTGAGGCGTGTGGAAGGGGAGAAGCTCTCCTTGCACAGGGAAAGCCATAGTACACCGAGCATTGGTGCTGCTGTTCTACTTAGAAAAAATAATAATAATTAAGAATCAACAGTTTCCTCTTCTATGAGGACAGGCTGAGAGAGTTGGGGTTGTTCAGCCTGGAGAAGAGAAGGCTCCAGGGAGACCTTATTGCGGCCTTCCAGTACCTAAAAGGCCTACAGGAAAGCTGGGGAGGGACTTTTTACAAGGGCATGTAGCGATAGGACGAGGGGGAATGGCTTCAAATTGGAAGCAAGTAGATTTAGGTTAGATATTAGAAAAAAATTTTTCACTTTGAAGTTCGTGAGCCCCTGGCCCAGGCTGCCCAGAGAAGCTGTGGCTGCCCCATCCCTGGAGGTGTTCAAGGCCAGGTTGGACGGGGCTTGGAGCAACCTGGGCTGGTGGGAGGTGTCCCTGCCCAGGGCAGGGGGGTTGGAACTGGATGCTCTTCAAGGTCCCTTCCAGCCCAAACCATGCTTTTAAGGTCAGAATGTGACACACGGGACTGACTCCTAAACAAGGATGTCTCTGCCCTTGCAGGAGGGACAGTGATCTCCATGGGAAGAGCAGCCAGGACCTATGGTACCAAGGATAGGTTTGATTTCTTTCTTCTAAGCAGTAGATAGCATCTTTAGCCTTGCAAAGCGCCAGCTGTGTAATTGTGCAGGGAGGGTGCTGGGGCTGTAAAACAGTCCTGAGCAGCAGGAAAGCAAAGCTGAGGCAGCTCCTGTGTGGTCAGGCAGGTGGAGATACTTGTCTGACTGAATGTGTCCATAGGCTGAGCGTTGTGTGTGTGTTCTTGGAAATAGTCTTTAACGTGTTTTCACCTTTGCCAAATAGGAGCTGCCTACGGAGGAGTGGAGAGGGTGAGCTGATGGGTCTCTGAAACTTGGTGTGCAGTGGCTTGAGGAGCAGAGCTCAATGGAGGATCTGCTGGAGCTCCTGGGCCACCCCTGCCTGATGGGGCTTTTTGTTCTTGTGGCCACTTGGTTAGTCTTGAGTGGCCCCACCAAGCTGTTGTCTCTGCTGATGGTCTTCCAGACTGGTGTCACTTTGTACCCTTAGACTTGTGAGTAAGGCAGGAGACATCCATTCCCTGCACGAGCTGTGCCGGTGCTCTGCAGAGAGGCTCTGCTGAGGACAGATTTCTTAAACACTTGCTGAAGAGGTTAACCTGGGCCAAGCACATTGAAAAACAATCTAAATGTAGTAGCCTGGGACGGGTGGGGGCGATGCAAGGTAGCTGGGAATAGCAGGCTTAGTCATTACAGCCTGAAATAATTATTCTCTTCCTGTCCATTTAGTTGACCTGACACTGTCCTGTTCAGGGTCCTTTGCTTGAGTCTCATTTTCTTCAGCCTCTGGAGAGCGAGGGTCAGGAATTTGAATTATTAACAGGCTTGTATTGAGTCAACGTTGGGCAGCACTTGATACCACAAGGGCTGTGTCGGCTGGGAGCCGTGTGCGGGTGGGACCGGTAATGGCACGCTGATGGGGAGGTTCTGCAGGGGTGCCGGAGCGATGCAGCCCAGGAATCCCGGGTGGGTGTTAGCCGAGCAAGTGCAAATCGACCAAAGAACCGGTAGTCTGGTGCGAGAGGGGGGCGACGTGCAGCACAGGGCCCTGAAAACGGGGCTGCAGTCTTGGGTGGGAGGTTGCTGCTGGTGCGAGGGATGAAGGGGAGACCGCACGGTTGCTTTCCCAGCAGGATGGGGCTCTTGCCCATGGGGAACGGGGCCGGGAGCTCGACTTTGAGCCCTGGTGGGCTCAGCTCTAATTGTTCTGCTTTCTGGTTGCGATTTAAGACTTCGGTGAGGACTTTAAGGTGTATCCGCCTTTACGGAGCAGGAGCAGTGCACTGTTGAGCAGCGAGGGTGAAATCCTGGGTCTTTAAAACTCACCAGAATTACATTTTATCTCTTCTGCTGTTTAGTTTATGGTACTTTCTTTGGCAGTAGGGCTGTAACTCAACTTTCTCAGGGTTCGGAAATAAAGAGAATTGTAGAGCCAGCAGCATGCTTTTGAGACTTGCCGAAACAACTGTAATTTGTACTTGTGGTATTAGCAACAACATTGCCATTTTCCTACATGTACAATGTGTAAAACAGCGTAACATCCTGTACTTCAGGTTGCATATACAAGAAAATTAAAGTAAGGGTTCTGCTGCTTGAACTTAACCTCTGATCCAAATCCTGATTCCTCTGACAGCAGCAGGGTTTTGGTATCGACTTTGAAAGGAAGCGGCATCAGTCGCACTGTTTCTCCTGCTTAATTTTAATGGTTTAATTGAGGCTTCTCATTTGCATAATGAGGGTGATAATGCATTTAGAAAGATATATAATAAAAAAAAGAACAATAATGCAGGGTTCATTTGGAAACTGAAACAAAAATAACTAGAATGCAAAATGAGCTTGCAACGGTTTCGTTCAGGGGATTGCTCGGTATTAATAAATACTGTGGCGATCTCTTCTGGTGCCGAAAATGCGTATGCTGAGTAGGCACAGGAGGATTCTCCGTGGTGGAAATACTCAGTTCCTGCCTGGGTCTTCCCAGCGGCGTGTCCGCAAGGATGCCCAGCTGCCGCGGTTGGTCTGAGCAAGCCCCGGGGATGCATGCGGTGATGCTCACCTGGTTTCTCTCTCTGGGTCTTGCAGCTCCCCCCACCGTGCGGATCGTGCACTCGGGCCTGGCGTGCAACATCGAGGAGGAGCGCTACTCGGAGAGGGTCTACACCATCCGCGAGGGCGAGACGCTGGAGCTGACCTGCCTGGTCACCGGCCATCCTCGGCCACAGGTGAGCCCCCGCCGTGCCCGGTGGCAACCTGCCACTGGTCACCGCACCTTCCCTCTGCCCTGTCTGTCTCTGAGCCTCGGCGGGTTGGTTCTATCTTCTGCAAAGGACCAGAGTGGTGCAGGGTGGTAGAGATCAATGCAATGGGATCCGAGGTGGGGGAGTTGTCCAGGCTGTTGGTTTGGTATTGGGGTGTTGCAGAAGAAAACATCAACAGCAGAAAAGTTTATGACTTTTTTTGAATGACTGTCTAGGAACGTGATATTAAAATTAGTGAGTCTATATTGTACTTTAACATGGTGTCCTGATGTGTTTGAGATCAACGGAGACAGGTAGAAGGAAAAGAGAAACAAATACAAGGACAGGGACCACTGAAAGTAGACAGTATGCACCAGAGTGAACAGCTGGAGAGGGGACACACGAGAGCTCCAGGGAGTCTGGATGTCGTCAGTCTTGGATGTCGTTAGAATCACAGCATTGCAGTCCTGCAGAAAACAAAAGTTAGACAGAAAGACACTACACTTTTCCAGGCCTAACTCTATTTTACAGCATCAAATTGAAAGGCAGAGAGTCTTGCCAGCCTGTGCTACCGCTGCCCTGCTGTGTCCCCCTGTCACCCCCAACCCCTTCGCCCAGGGTACCCCATTAACAGGTTATTTTAGATCAGGACCTTTCAAGACCTGTGCAACTATAATGCTGTATTCCCCCCCTGCTCTGCTTTTTTGTTTCCATCTTTTCCTTGGCTCTTGGAGCCAGGCCTGCTCTCTGTTCCCTCTTCTGCCATTGCCACTTGGCCTTCTGCTGCGTCCCCTCATCTTGCTCTGCAGAGTACCGAGAGCTGAGGGTGCGTCTGCATGAGTTGAGATAACCACATATCACGGTGCGCAGATTTGGATGAGATTTTGAACGCTAGAATACCTCTCAAGGATTTTCTTCGGAAGGTGGTGAATTAAACACCTCCCTCCTGCAATGGCGTGGGACAGGCGGGAGCTGTGAAGTGCGGTCACCCGGGATGGGCGCTGGGGAGAGGGGGTGGACTGGAGACCTCAAGTCTGCAGAGGTCTGATGTTCCTTTAGGAAGGAGAGATGTGCTGATTCTCTGCCGTTTATTCCGTACCTGTTCCCAATTTAATGAGAAGATTTAAAAATGAAGAAGTTGAAGTTTAGCCTGTGCTGGTTCCAGGGAAGGCGTAGGTCAGGCTGTGTCTTAGAAAACTCTACTTTAACTGCACACAGTTGCACTCTCTCAGCAGTCACACATTAAAGCCAAGGTATAAAGAAAAGCCATTTTTCTTTTAAATTAAGTGATCTCTGTCTAGTCTTTGCCAGGAAAAAAAAAAAAAAAAAAAAAAAAAAAAAAGACTGGACCAAGTATCCAGATGTTTTGATAACACCCCAAGTGAGAACAGTGCTGTTTTCCCATCACTGCTGTTATTATGAAGTTTAATATTTGGTGCCCCACAAGGTATGAAAAATATTTATTGTCCTGCTATTGTATTCTCTCCCACTGCTGGATGTCCTCTTCGCCCTGACAGTGCCCACGCCGTGGGAGATTGGTGGCTCACGGAAGGTGGTCAGGGGAGATGCGGAGAAGATGCTGGTGGCTCCTTGTTGGAAGTGAGAGACTCTGGATTGATACAGACCTCGTTCAAGAACGTCAATAATAACATTTTAATGTAGCACTGACTGAAGCATGGAGGGAGCACCTCCTGCCTTGAGGACACCCTGCTGCTTCTTAGGGGATCTGTGATGGTGTAAGGTGCTGTTCAGCGTGGGGGACATGGGATCTGCCCCAGGCTGGCTGCCTCATCCAGTCCATGTCTCTCAGCGCCTGTTGTCTTCCCAAACTTTTCTTATCCAGGCTTATTTAACAACTTTTTAAGATCCAAAACAGCTGGCTCTGAATGCAGCAGTTTTTGCCATGGCCGTGTGTTTGGGTGGAGGTAAGTAGGACATTCGTGTGCAGGCAGGAAAGAGCAGGAGGAAAGTAGACTTATACTTCCAGTGTGCTTCCTTGGAGGATGTTTCTGTCTGAAACCATCTCTTCCATCTGCTCCGGCAAAGCTGACCAGCAGCCTGTGAGGTTTGGTGCAGCTGAAATCAAAGATCCTTCTCAAACCTGCCTGCCCGGAGGCTTGAGGCAGCTTCAAAGCGAGCAGGGCTGTTATCCGTCAGGAAACGCTTTGGACCAGCTATGAAAGGTTCCGTCTCAAGCAGTAACAAAGCTTATGATGCTGCTGAATCAAAAAAAAAAAAGCTGTTCAACCAAAACGTCTTATCAAGAAAGCAACCACACTGCTGCTTTTTTTCATAAAAATCTCTATTTTCTCATCTGGGATTCAGGATGGAAAATTGATTTCTCTTCATTTTACCTGTTTATAGATTTTCTTTTGTCAGCCAGCACCTCCGTCTGCTCTCTCGCGCTCGCTCTCATGTTACGGCTCTCTGAGACTTGAAATATTTTTTGCAGATTAATTGCCTGAGAGCAGGGGGATAGTTTTGGTAGTCTCAGATGGGTGATTCTGCAGCAAAATACAGGAGGTTTGGCAGGGCTGCGTTTGAACATTAGCCTTTTTATCACCTTCCTATTAAATTTACATTCAAACTTAGTGCTCCAGAAAGTAAAATAAGAGGCTAAGACACCATGGGTTTTTTTGCATTGCCATGTTTAAACTTCAGCATGCAACTTGGTGAGAGCCGCAGCCCCTTGGACTCATTGCCCATGAAATTTGGCTTCTCTTAAACAAGACTTAGATTAGATATAAGGAAGAAATTCTTTCCTGTGAGGGTGGTGATCCCCTGGCACAGGTTGCCCAGAGAAGCTGTGGCTGCCCCATCCCTGGAGGTGTTCAAGGCCAGGTTGGACGGGGCTTGGAGCAACCTGGTCTGGTGGGAGGTGTCCCTGCCCAGGGCAGGGGGGTTGGAACAGGATGATCTTTGAGGTCGCTTCCAACCCAAACCATTCTATGATTCTGAGTGCCGTAGATCTCACCAATGTTTGTGTTGCTTTTGTCAACGGGGCTGCTGGGGCAAAGCACTGATCAGGGCAGGCAGGAGATCAGGGTTCACGTAGAATCAGCAAGCCGGGGCACACTGTTTCCAGCTGTCAGAGAACTTCTCTTACCTGCCAATAATTACTTTGGATATTTTAAGTACAGTTAGTGTAAGATTTGTATTTATTTTGCTTCTTGACTACATCCTGCTTTATGGGCCTGGTTCTTTAGGAGGTCTGCAGTCTGTTTCTGTTGTGACCAAGAGGCAGTGGCTAGCTGGAAGGGGCGATACAGCATTTGTTTTTAAGCCTTCCTTTTCATCTGTGCAGAATTTATATAAGAATTTGACAATATATTTTTCTTGGCTTCTCATGTTCAGACAGCCTTCAATATGAGATGGGTTTGAGGGGAAATATCTAGCAGGATGCTTCCTATTCTCCTTGCAGATGGGAGTGGTGAAAATACATTTTTATTTTTCTTTTTTCTGCAAGAGACTTCCATCCGCATTTTGTGGTAATTGCCAGTATTTTCAGTTCTTCAAGTTTTTAGCGTTTTTTGCACAGAAGGTTATCATATTTGGTTTGCAAATTGTATGGAAATTATTTTCAAAATGATATTTTAGCAGACCCTGGGAAGTGAGTTTATAAAAATATGTAATTATGTATCTATTCTAAGAATGCTATTCAACTTGCATGCACTTCTCAAACTTTTTCAATTGTTGTTGGCATACATAGAAACTCCTTTTGTTCTTAACGCTGTAAGAAGTCAGCAACCCTGCGCTAGGCATTTATAAAATCCCCCATCGGTGTTCCCTGTATTTCCCCCCAAGCCAGGAGTGGGCAGAAAACGTGCGTTAACTAAGGAGAAAATGAAGTGGTGAAAGCGTGCTATGAGTCAGCCGGTGAGACCATGTGTCCTGCATCCTTCCTTCCAAGAAGTGGCCTTTGCAGATGCTGGCGTGGCTTGGACCTCTGCCTTGACAATGGTCTTCAGTCTCCAGAGCTGTTGGTGGGATTGTGGTTTTGGTTCCTGGGGCTGTACCATGTTCACTTCTCCCACCGTGGCGGTAACAGTGAGTAACCGAGTGGCACTGCAGTAATGACTGCCAGGTGATGCTTCCCACCGAAGCACATAGTGTGCAGTACCAGCGTTACTGCTGGCTTGAAGTCTTTGCACAGTTTTACCAGGTCACTTGGATTAATGAGTTGCCATAGCCTGCTTTGTTGTTGTTTTTACATCCCCTGTTTTCTGCAGTGAACTCAAGTCTTGGCCAACTGCTGCCCTGTGCTGCTTCTCACACTTCCGCGGCAACTGGATAAGGGACCGTTAGGAATTCTTGCCTGAAGTAAAGACTGCTAGATGTATTGTGGAGTAGAAATGCCACTCTAGCATGGCAGTGGTTCGTGGAGAGGGGCTAGGATGTTAGCAGGAAAGTGGTGCACCTCTGCAGGGATGCCAAGAGCAGACTGCGCTCTGCAGGTGCTGCTCTCTTGCCTTGTGTCTCTGCTAATAGCTGTTGCTTTGGCCATCGCAGGTGATGGCATTACAGCTAAGCGGGGACTGGCAGTTCCACCCGTAAACACATGTGCGGTCCCCATTGCATGGAGATGACAAGCGAATTTTGGGCTTTAGTCTTCACAAACGTTGTGCTGGTTCATTAACGGAGCGTCTGCTTCTGCTCCTGCTCAGTGAGGTGTGGGAGCTGAGCAGCCGTGCTCGAGTAGAAAGATCATTCAATACCTAAGGCTGGTGTTAGTAACAAGCTTTATTTAGTGTCCTTAAAGCAAACCTGTGGAAGTACCTTCTGCAAGCCTTCAGTTTTGGGAATGGCATTTAAGAGCGGGTGCAAAAGCTAAAGCAGAAAGTCCTCTTCCTGATTTGCAAGCTGAGTTTGGTAATTGAGCACCTTAATAGCTAGGGGTTTGGAGCTCCAGTTAATTACACCTACAAAATTAAAGTCTCTTTAAAATCATGCGCTCTACTTAACAAAGAATTTTTTTCTTGGTTTTGGGGCTAATTAGCTGCATTCACCTTCTTTCCTGATTCTGAGCTCACAGTAGGTCTCCACAACTATTGAGAGGCAGTTTGAAAGCCAAGTATCTAATGGCTCGTAGAGGAAACTCTCCCGTGAACTTTCTTCCTCTGGGCCCCCTTACAGTCTTGGCCAGATGGCAGGCAGTCATGTGCCAGACCTTGCGATGGGCTAGAGAAGACGCTAGCACTACAGGACGGGTCAGCTTCAGAAGCTGTGCCTCGATTAGGTTGATCAGGACTCAACTGTACCCTCTGCCTGGCTGTAGGGGACAGCAGGTCGTCTTGTCTGATATTTGTCCAGTCATTGCCTACCTGTTGGCCTAAAAGGAGCACAGTGTCTCTGTGGCTTAGAGAAGTGCCTACAAGTGAGCCTCAGACCTTTGCTGTGCATTGCTGCGAGTGGACATGGTCCTCAGGGAGTCTCCAAAGGCTCCTCTATGTGCTCTGCCACCCAAGCACCTCCTCAACCCTCATCATCCCGTGGCCCACCCCCAAGGAGAGGAGACCTTGCCAGTGCTCCGTTGCAGTCTCCTGCACCGTGGGACTGCTGTTACCAGCACAGTGTCTATCTGGTTTTCCTTTCTACCACATTAAAAGTTCCCCTGGGATATAAAGAGAGAGGAAAAACAGTCTCTCTCAGAAGGTTGCAGAGGTGTCCTCCTTTCTTTTGCAAGGTGGCTCCTGAATATCCAAGTTTTGTATCCAAGGCACATTTACACATAAGGATGTCTTTGTGTGCATGGTAATGCCTGCAAGGGAGCGCTTGTAGAGCCAAAAACTCTTCCTGGGGAAAAGGACAGGGGCGAGACCCCTGGAGTAAGCGTGCTTTCCTGCGTGAGAGTGCCTTTGGCTTGCCCCACGGGAGCCTGATCTTCCTGTGCCACCTGCATGTTGTGGTTTGATGTTATTTCACACTCCCTCCCCGTGGGCTCGAGGGACTGTAGCAAGACGAATATAGCAATGGGGACTCCGACCAAACTAGGTGGGACCATGTAGTGATAGGACGAGGGGGAATGGCTTTAAACTGGAAG
>RSEF01000005.1:62711659-62727807 GCA_003993805.1 Himantopus leucocephalus
GTGGGAGGTGTCCCTGCCCAGGGCAGGGGGGGTGGAACTAGACGCTCTTTAAGGTCCTTCCAACCTAAACCATTCTATATCTCCCTCCCGAGCGCTCCTTTCCCCACCTACTGCTGCAGAAATCCCTGTCTCCCCCCGTCCCATGGAGCATTCAGAGGCTGCAGGTACCCCCACTTCCACTCACATCACCTCACGGCAGCCCAGGGGTCCTTGCAAGAGGCGGCTGCAAAGTTCTTCAGGGACTAGAAGACAGCAGTACCTTGAAACTGAAGCCACTGAGGGCAAAGCAGATGATGGATGATGCCACAGCACGGTCTTGCTCTGCATCCCAGCCTGAGGTCAGTGGGGAACAGCTCACTTGCCATGTGTTGAGAGAGGGGGAGAGGAGGGAGGGTGTAAAATTATCTAAAAACCTGCCCAAACCAAAATGGAAAAATGCCTTCCTTCCAGTCTGTGACTTCTGCTTCACAGCTTTTATAAAACTTCTGTAAAAGCTTAGAAAAATGTTCCATATTCTAACAAGACCATTAAGCACGTGGAAGGAAGGAGAAGGTGAGGGAAGAAGCAGTGACTTTTAAGCTGCATCAAGCATCTGTGTAGCTACAACCACGCTTAAACAGCTTATCTGAAATCAATTCTGAATCAATTAAGCTTAACCAAATGAAATTATTCTCAAACTGAAAAAAAAAAAAAATTGTCCAGACTGACATCTGCTGTTTAAGAAAGCAACTCAAATTCAAAAAGATGTACTTCTGAGGCAGAAACTTTCTACATCACATAACACTGTTGCGTCAGAGATCTGTCCAAGCTCAAACAAGCAATGCCCAGGAAGCTCAGATGATGAAACCATCCAAAACCGAGGGGCTGATGGAGCTGGCTCTGCAGGCTCCACATGAGCCCAAGCCTGGGGCTGCTGCTGGGCACGATCCGGGTCTGCTCCGTGCTGGCTGGCTGGCCGAATGGACACCATACAATGCCTCCAACTGGCCAGAGAAGCTGGGAACACAGCCATCGAGCTGCAGCTTGTTTGACAACAGTTTCCGCTTGCCAGCCAAAGCGCTGAAGACAACGAGTGCTCATTTCACCCAGCAGCCGTCTCTCTGAAGGAATACTTTTCCCATGGACTTTCTTCTGGGCCATCTTGTCCAGGGATTCCTATATTAAAACGCAGTCTTGATTTTCTGGGCAACGCTGAACGAGTTCATATAATGAACACATGTTATCCCAACATGTGTTGGCCTGTGTTCCTTCCCAGAAGGAAAACCTGCCTGACATTTACAATAAAGGTGCCATTAAAAAAGCTCTCTGAAAAGAGATCATCATCTATTGAACTATTAATGTCAATCCTCAAACGTCCTGGGCTGGTGAGGGGAGGCAGGGAGGATGTCCCAGCACAGTACAGAGGAGACTTGCCCATAAAAGGACAGCTTTTCTGCCTGGCGTGGGCAGCTACCTGCCAAGAAGCATCCACAACACACGGAGCATCTCGTCCCACTCCCATCACCAGCAACAGGAAGCCTTCTGAGCCCTGGGCTAGCCACTGCAGAGCCCACCAGCCACCAGCTGTGGTGGTGCACGCTCACCCACCACCCACCAGGGTCCTCTCCATTTACCTGTGGCCATGTCCCACATGTCACAAGGAGCTACGCAAAGCTGCATGAGGACACAGTGCCTCCAGCCTCACAGTGACGTGAACAACAGATTCACAGCAAGTTGGGGCTTGTTGACCGCTCCAAGCTGTGGGTCCTTCCCATGGTGCTGGCTGTCAGCCTGGCCCTGCTGAGGAACGGGAGGACAGGGTTCCCAACTGAAGCATGGATGGTGCACCTAAGCCTCACTATGCCCAACTTCACGAGTACAAGCTAAGGCCCATCACAAGGAGCACCTCAGCAGCAGGAGGACACAGTCCCTCCCCAAAAGGCGCTCTCTCCTCTGCCTGCCCACGTACACAGAAGGTGGGGGACTTGAGAAAACATTCAGCAGACAGATAAGAGTCTCTCCATCATTCCAGTGGCCATGGGATCAAAGCTTTGCAGAAGAGAGAAGCCGCATCTACATGGGTTTCTTTGGGGTTTTGTGGGTTATTTTTCCTCAAGCATCACAACGCGTTCAGGGCTGGAACCTGCTTTTATAGGAAAGTGCCTCATGACTTCAGCCAGAGCAGGACACAGATTTTCACAGCACAATTTAGTTCCCAGGCTACACAAATGTGCGAACATGGTGACAACCTACAGCCTGTTCTTATGCTGTGATGTTCTCCCAATCCTGCCTTTCCTCTTTCTATTTCTCTGTGTGTATTGAGGCCAAAGAACAATTTACAATACATGACATAAGACACAAGCATAGAGTCCTTCAGGACTAGAATCATAAATACTAGGTGTTAATACAGAAAAACCCTTGAGATGCTCAAATCCCGTGTTTCTTTTGATACTTATTGACAGCAGAAATCCATACTTTCTCTTTTTGTTAAAATAACCAAGCATGTATTCGAGCCCAATTCTCTCTCCTACAGCACTTCACCAGTGTTTTATGTCCTCTCATCCCTCGCCCTGCAACACTGCTGTGCGGAGTCTGCTCTCTGGCTGACCCTCTTTTCCAATGCCTCCGGCTCCTCACCTTCACAATTCATCCAGGCATACGGTTTTGTGCTTCCCAGCAGTATTTCAGCCACCGTAACTGCTACTGAATGTCAGGTGTTGAAGGCTGTCTCTTCCGACAACCTTAATAGGACAAGAACTATTTATGAACCAATTCTGCATATCTGGAACCTGCTTGTGCCCCATCTTCCCTGCCAGCTCAGACACCTGAATGTTTACAGTCACTGTTGAAATCTACTGAACTTGTCTCCTCCTTAAAAACAGAGCTTCAAAAATCTGAACAGTACAAGTGCCAGCAAATACATATTTTATAAGATGACGCACTAAGATGTACATCTTTGTGTGGGCAAGATCAGTCTAGAAGGATTTCTGCCCAGATATTTTGGTATGGGGGGAAGCCAAATGGCACAAAATCCCTTTGAGCTGCATAACTTCAGACCAGTACTGTCTTTGAGGATGAGTTAAGCAAACTTTCAAGACAGCAACTTTTTGCATCCATGGGAGAAGTGCCATCTGGCTGTCACCTACGATCTCCACCAGCTTTGACTGCAGCCAAAGTCAATGGCAGAATTTCCCTTTCCCTATCACCAGTCCTCTTGGCTCTGCAAGCCAAAACACCCACGCAGCCCAGAGCCACAAGGCATGTGTCTTCACTGAAGAGTGCGCTTGGGCTAAGGGTAATTCTGTGTGTGGGTCCTCAGGGGTCCCACAGATCCCCGATGAGACCACGTGGGCCAAGCAGCCGGGCCCCCTATCACAGGGCACAAGCAGCGTGCCATGCTCTGCTCTGCCCTACAGGGACTTTGACCCAGTGGCTCACACTTCCCTTCCTCCTTTCAACGTGGCCTCAGTACTTGAGTGCTCGCCCATCTTCAAATGACTGTGGCCCACCGAATATTTACTAAAATAGGATAAACCAGAAGCCCCAGTGTCACTTGCTTATTCCACGTCGCTTTGAACGTGAAAAAAGAAAGCTAAACTCATGGTTTGATATCAGAATAATGTTAAAATAAAGCAGACGTGCACATCAATAAATATTAAAATTCTTTAGAAAGTTAGAAGAAAAGCCTTTGAACTAGATTGCCTGCTCTACACTCACGTTCCGTGGACTGGGAGCCTCACACCCAATGCTGCAATGCTCGTTGCATAAAGTTGCAAGGAAGATAATTAGTAGTCGGTAATGTTACAGTTCATTAGGAATATAAACCCACCAACCGCCCTGTGTGTTCATTATTTAAGCATCCATAATACAACCATTACCAAGATGCACACAGGGCAGGAGTGAGCTTTGACCAGACTCAGCACAGCAGGTCAGAAGTTCCTGTGAACTTGACCATGAATGCACGGGAAAGCAAGTTTTGAATAAGCGGATGAGGACGCTCACAACAACTCCCTTCAGTCAGGATACAGGAACGGAGCGCAGGCGAGAGCTGCAAATGTGAATGACTGAAATCATCTACTTCAAATGCTGAACACCCTGCATGCTCAAGGAGAAATGAATTACCAAAATTAATCTGCAAATAATTTCAAATAAACAAACTTGTGATGACCGAAAGCTGTTTACACACAATTAGCAATCAGAAAAAAGAAGAGCAAGCAGAACAGCTCTCATTAACTTCAATAGGCTCTAGATCAGGCCCCGTGAATGCGTTGGTTATTACAAAGTTAACTGAAAGAGTTATTCACCCAACTCCGTTTATGCTTTTAGACAACACACTGATAACCCTCTCTCAGCGATCATTAGAAGTGTGGGAGTTACGACGGGACCTCACAAAGCCTCCAACAGCTTCATCAGCCCCTCTTCTTGCAGCACCACAAAGCAGAGTGCTGCTCGCTGCCGTGCCTCGATCCCTCCTCCCAACGTTTTCCACCCACGAGGCAGCACTCGAACCACGCTCAGCTGCACCCAACCTCGCCGGGGAGTCTCCAGTCTCCCAGTACTTCAGCCACTTCGGGTACTCCAGTCAAACCAAGACTTGTACTGTACCTGCTGTGAGTTTCATCCAGAGACTTGGGGTAATACAGCGAAAAAAAGCAATCAACTTTGTATGAAAGAGCATAAGAATAATGAACGGAGCCTTTAGTCTTCTCTGTTAAAGCTGTCGCAAACAAAGTGTGCTCCTTAGTCAAATCACCTGCCATCGAGACAAAAAGTGACATCTCTGAATGAGAGCTCAGTTGGAGTTTATTAGCCAATAACAGCTAAAATGAGGCTGAGGAATACAAATCTAACTGAGCTTTCATCCTCTTAATTTACTTTGTCAGAAGCCAATCAAAATGAGACAAAAGGAGGTGCACAGCTTTCAACCAGCCTCACTCTCCTGAAGGCACCAACATGACCCCTTCTTCCACCTGCTGGTGGGGACCCGCATGCAGAAGCGACCCTTTGCTAACCCAGGAGATGTCCTCCTTCCTTCAAGCCAGCCTTGAGAGATGCCCACCAACAAAACAGAATGCGAAATTTCTTTTTTGCAGAGAAACACATTACCCCCAACATGAAGATAAATGTTGGGATTCTTCCAAAACAAAATGCTGACATGTAATCAAAGGTTACAAATTATAATGTTTCTTAACATTAGGAAATTTGTTTTTAAGCAAATCTTGACTCAAAATATTTTTTTCTCCAAATCAGTAACTTTTTGTTCACTAAAGAACATAACGGGTTTGCAAATGGCAAGCTCATCTTACCAAAATATCGAAGTCAAGTAACATTATTAATTGCCCGTACAGCTCCACACTGATCTAAGTGCTGTAGAAACTGCCATGGGGTGGGAAAGGTGCCATCAAACTGTGCAGAATTACTGACATATCTCAATAGCTTCTTTGTGGCAATCTAGTTGCTCAAAGACGGCACAAGGTGCTGCATACTTTGACACATTACCACATAAACAGTTATTCCATTCCCCTCCTCCCAGGGGAGATAGATTTACTGATGCGATACTCAGACCACCACCCCCAACCAGTAATACCCTATTCCCGTTTGTTTCTGCAACACATTTTCTGAAACGTGTTCCACTTTGGCTCAATTTATTTTAGGTCTGGTTGCCTGGTTTCAGTAATCCTAAAGCTGACACAAGTGTCAGGAGATATTGATGGAGAGAGGGATTTTAATCCAATCGCTGTGAATTTTTTGGTCCCTTTAACAATGTAACGACCCACTTAGAAGTCTCCACTGTTTGCAGAAAATACAACCACAGAAAACCCACAGTCTCTATCAGAGGTCAACAAGGACACGTGCTTGCCCTTCCCTTCAGGATAAACACCTTGGAATCCAGAATCCCCTGTATAAAGGCTATAAAACAGGTCCTAAATAAACATATTTTGATAAACCAAAATGAGACAGCATCAGTGTAACCAGCAGACTTCCCTGCTGCTGACAAACAGTTGTCACCTTGGTCCAAACACGATGTCTTCAGCTGGATGCTCAAGAAAAGGGACAGCTGATCTTAAAAGAAAAGACTGACTACTTTAGCTTGTTGAGATACCAAAGCAGCAGTCAAGCAGCGATATGATTTCTGCCTACAAATCTGTGCAGGAGATGTGTAAGGAATTGTATTTTAGGGTAAGGAGATGTGAAAGGAATTCCCTCTATTGCATAAGAACAAACTATAACCAGTTGGTTGGAAACTGCCTGCGGATGTAAATGGCAAGGTTTCTACTCATCATAGAAGGTCCTGGAATATTCTGGCAATAATGGGAACAGGCAAAAGAGAGAAGGTAACGACCTTCAGGCTGAAGTTTGATCAGCTGATGAAATTAATTATATGAGAGAGCTGCCTGCAATAACAAGTCACAGAATTTGGCATCTCAGAAGAACCGTTGCAGTCCCGTGTTTCACCCTGAGTAACGTATTATTGACCACAATATTGTCCTGCAAAGCAGCTTGCCAGGCTGCTCCTTCCTCCCCAGCGCGTACAGAAAGAGCTGCCAGGGACTGACAGTCTTCCTGAAGGATTCGTTCTCCCACCTGGCACCGACTCCGGCGCCTGGCTCACGCTTCCTTGGAGTCTCTCCCATCGTGCCTCCAGGTTACCCTAAATCAGATTTTCTGTTGTTGCTCTAATGGTCTTATTATCCACTGTGGCAAGTTGAAATGTATTTTGTCGCCCTTCCAAAGGTAATTCTTATTCAACAGCAAAATTTACATCTCTTTAAAGAAGTAAAGGAACAAAAGGAAAAAACATCTAAGATGGCTGATTACATTCCGTTGGCAGGATGGAAGAGAAACACTGTTTTGACTTTCATAAACTGTCATTCCTGATTTCTTTTTCCCTCCTCATACATGTAACTTTCATTTTCAAAGTGCAACTTTCGCTCCAATACCAAATCTGTACCCTGCTGTGCAATTACTTCACGGAGTTTAATCCCACTTCTCAACGTAATCCAAACAAAACATGTCTATGTACATCTAGGAACCTTGGAGATAAATTTATCCTGGTGATCATTCATGAAAAAAGATGAGAATGTTCCCAATATATTACTGAAACATAAATACAAATTAATCACCGAGATGTTTGTTTCGATGCTTAAGCATCTCATATACAGCTAATTTATCTTTAAGAATTACTGAGCCAGGATCGCTCAGCATAAATCAGGAGTAATTCCATTGACTTACAGTCTACTCTCTGCGTAGTGTGAGGCTACTTTGTCCTTACACGTTGGTGTAAGACACAATATTTCTTTTCCTATAGAGATACATAATCAAGATTTGAGGTTGCAGTATCAATTTTTAATGTATCACTTTACTATTCACGGGGTAATAACTTGCAATATTTAGTCATTCTAGCAGTACTATTTCTTGTGGTGTTTTTGTGATTTATTAGATGAACAGGTTTTTTTATGCCTGTCTTATCATGTAGCATCAAATTAACAGAAGAAAAACCTATTGAGGGCATCTTATTGAACACAAAGGTGCCACCCTGGCTTAGGGGTGCAGTGAAGGTTTCTAGGAGCCGGCAGATGACGGCCAGCGAGCATCCCTGCCTGCCTGCCCTGCTTTGTGCCTTCCCGCCGCATCCAGCGCCTCCTTTTCTGTGTCTCTTTAAAACTGTGACACTCCCTGGTCACATCAGCGGCTGACAAGTAAATCTGTTATCCAGTGGCCCGCAAAGTCTCTGGACCAGCGATCTCACCACGGTACCCGCAGCACGGGCTCCGCACGCTCCGGGCTGCAGCGGGAGACCTCACCGCGCTCTGATGACGGCGGGGTCTACCAGGGGCTGTTGGCTACTTGCTGCGGTGATGGGCCACCACCGCACCAGGGTCTGGGATCACATCACGGAGGGAAAAATTTACGATAAACTTCTAGGAATTAGATTTGTTTGTAGCATCTGGAGGATGAGTTAGTAACAATTATTACTTCCAATGGATAAAATATACACACGTAGACGCAATAATGCAGTCCCAAAGATCAGACTTGTGCCTGAGACGAGCCTTGGCATTAGCCAGCAAGACTCCCGTGTGCCAGCTTCTGCCCAGGGGCAGGCAGAAACGCTCTGCTAGGAGTGCATCCAGACACCGCTGGGTTCCCAGCCCACTGGGATCCAACCTCCATTTACTCTTCAGCCTGCTAGGGACAACTGCCAGCATAAATTTAGAAAAAGCTGCGAATTCCTTCTCCGTGGACTTGCTGTGGTGCTCTGCCACCACTTCCAGCCTCAGAAGGGGGCACTGCTCCCATTTAAATAGCACTGCACTGAAAAGGTACCGCTTCTAATGGGATTATCCATTTCAGGCCATTCCAAGTAAAAAGGAGTAATTATAAAATACTATTGACAACTGAGCAACTTCCAGAGCATCAGCTTAGCATAAGAACATTTCTCAAGCTGAACAGTTTAAATTAAACATGACTGAAAAGCTGACTATTTTACTTATTTTTAAGCAGTTCCCCCAACACCTGCCCAAGGTATTCAAATACCTGAGGTTTATCAGAGATGGCTCGGTTTTGCTTTTTCCACAAAAGATTATTTGGACGAAGCACGTGCATGTTAACCATTTGGGGTTTGAAATCAATGGGAGATTGTTTGATCTAATTAAGCTATGGATCTGATTTCTCTTTATTTTGTTTTGGAGGGGTTTTTATTTTTTTCTGGTTTAAAGCATTTCCAGCTTCTGGAACTCTTCTTGTAACATGCAAACAGCTCTTCCATGCTGGTCTAGACCTGCGGGTGACTGATGCCTTTCGAGCAGTCTTTAAGTACTCCTCACCCTTACCCTCAACAGCCACTGAAAACACTTTTTGCTCTCCAATATAGTAGGATACTTGTTTCCTCATTTCTAAAATTGAAAATCTGTGGTGCCAGAGTAATTGCACTGGTCTGCAGGGCCGGGACAGCATGCAGGCAGCCGGGTGCAGGGCTTTTGCTGCTCTCCGTGGTCATCCAGGCAACGAGCTCCTCGCCAAAGCCACCGCTGCTGCTCCGTCCCCTTGCCAAGACCATCCCACTCTGTCCCGGGTACCTGGCACCCCACACGCTGCCCGCTGCGACACGTCCCTGCAGGGTGGCATGTTTCCCGGCCCCCAAAACAGCCGGCTAACAATAACGCGTCAGAAGAGCTTAGTGTTATTGCGGGTACAGATGGGCAACTCCAGACAAATGGTCTTTTTCCAGTTCCCATGAACTAAGGCAGCAATTAGTGCCTTTTTTACGATGATGTTTGCTTGATGCCTACTTCTGGTGCTCACTTTAGGTTTTTTTCCTTGCTTGTTCCCCAAAGCAATCCACTTCTGCAGAGCTCCCAACCACTCCTGCTCACCACAACCCTCTTTGCCAAAACAGCTTGTTCTCAAAACAGCCTCTGGTGCTCCTGCCTAACCCTGCAAGTGCTCTGCGCACCTGCCTGTTCTGCTCTGGGTCCATCAACAAAAAGCCCAAGATCCTCACTACTACCTATTTAAATGCTAATGATCACCCACAAACACTGCAGCAGATAGCAGATGGGATAAAAAGGATATAACAGGGATAAAAAGGACTATCCCAAGATATACCCTGAATTCTTGTAACGGCTGATGAATGCGAGAATCCTATCTGATACGTCACCTATAAAACCACCTAAAATCAGCGTAGTCAGCATCAAAGAAAGTGTTATGTGAACTGAACTTTAGGGTATTTTTATTATCTATAAAACATTATATATAAACATTTATATATTTAAAGCAAATCAAAATGTTAGCACTCTAAGGACTAACCACTAGGCAAGGCAAGGTGAAAATAATCTTCCATACTTTTTTGCCCCGAGTCAAAAATCCGTACGCATATTATCTTATTTCACGGCTCCAGTTAAGACACATAACTTGCTCCTTCAGCAATTTCAGTGTCTGGAGAGCCAAGGCAGCCATCCAGTTTCGGCAGAGAGCAGGAGGACACGAAGCTGGCACACACTTTGCTGGTCCATCCTTTGGTCCCAAAGTCAGGGCTGTGCTTGTTCACGTTCACACTACAGATTTCCCCATGAAGCGTCAAGAGCGGGTGGCAAACAGCGAAGACGACCCACCACGGTGGTGTCGCACTCCCTTACCCTCTCCTGCAGTTACTCACGTGCCGGGGGCTCACCGAGGGCTGGACGGTGCAGGGAAGTGATGGAGGAAGGAAGGAAGGGCTTTGCTTTTGTGCGGCCACAATGAACAAATTATCTGTGCAACCTCCTCAGGAAAGCCATTGATGTTGGCTGGAGAGGCAGCTGCTCACCCATCTTTGCAATGCAGGAAAGGTCTTGGGCTCGAGCCATGAAAACATGTGACAGTGGGAAAATCCGAGCAAAGGAAATAAAGACAAGACTGTTTCCAATGATCCACCAGAAACAGCTTAATAAGGAGGTCGCTGTTCCTCTGAGGAGTCAAACCATCACTTCAGGAAGCTGCGATGAGGGACTGATGGCAGCCGGGTGAAAGGGGGCCCAGGAGACACTTCTGTTCCTCAGGGCTACGAAGGTGGCCCTGGTTACATCCAAAAACCCCAGGGCCAGTCAAGGAAAGGGCAGCCTTGAGGAAGAAGCACCTTGAGTGGCAGCATCTTCTGTTTCTTCTGTCAGGTTTCAAGAAAATCCCCTCACACAGAGCTGGCCTTGTTTACTGTACATTACACAAATACTACCTGCTCCTTTACTAATATGTTTGTCTTCTGCTAGAAGAATACAGAAAGCCTCTTAAATATGCTGCTGTAAGAAACAACAGCTCTGTAGGTAATGGGATGCCTATTTGTGAAGTCCCATATTCAGGTCAAAATACTAGTACGTAATAATCCTGCACTTAAACACATGGATAACAGCATTATTTGAAGGGAAGAGACATTACAGATACAACTGAAAATGGAAATATTAGAGGAAATGCACTGCTGCTCATTTGCTTTTCTTGAGATCTTAGGGTAAAAAACAACTTCTTATATTCCAAAGCCAGGCTTGTGACACCTAATAATTACTTAAAACAAAGCCTAGTCAGCACATCCATTTCCAGATCAATGAATCCAAAGATTCCCTGAATGTTTTTAATCTGCCCACAACTGCAGTTTACTTGCCAGTTTTAACCATTGAGCCCGGGCAGAACAACAATAGTACCTACTAACCATGACCAAAGACTCAGATCCCTCCAAAAGAGCCTCCACGGTTGGGCTGACTTGCTCATCTTCTCCCCAACCCAGCATGGCCATATTGAGGAGACAAACCAAGCACTTCAAATCTCTAAAACCCACCTGTACAGAGCATTTCCAAGTTCACCAACCCGTTTTAGCTCTCTCTTGCATCAAGCCCTATTTTTTAAATGCTAACAACCAAAACAGCATGGAAACGACCAGACCAGTGCTATCCTCACCACTGAAGCACAGGGACATGCCACCACCGCCCTAGGCCTCCTGGTGTTGCTGTGGCGTAGCCTTGGCAGCTCACCTTCAGTTCGCCCCTTGCTATGAAACCCAGATCTTTGCAAGAGGCTTCACCCTCCCAGACCTCCCCCAAGACTATGACGTGACCCCAGGACTCATCTCCCCTGTGCATGGCCTACACTTGCCATCTGTCTATTTGCTATTTTTACAAAATCTATTTTCCCAAACTTTTCAGACTGCACCATGCAAGTAGCCTGTCTTCACCATCATGTACTCAAATTTGTTTCCAGACTGTTGTATGGACATGGTAATTGGTGGTGAATTCAGTCACCTGCACCCTTTGTCACCCCATTAGCACTAATTCCCACCAGCGACCATTCCCCATGAACTACTACTGCTCACGAGAGCTGCCAGTCCTTAAGCGGTTCCGTAAGTCAGGTTTTGGTAGGCTACAGGGATCACTTTTTAATTAGAGTGATATTTAGTTCTAGGTCAAATGACTTCCAATAATCTAAGTTCAGTGTCTCAGTGAATTTAGCTTTGCCAGTTAAGCTTGCAACCTCGGAGAAGGAGGAAATTAGGTCTGCGCGACAAGACCGCTTCCTCGCAGCCAGGTAAATGCCATGGATAAAGCTCCTAACCCGTTCATCTTCACTGACTGAATGCCATGCTAGACCTACTTACGCAAACAAACTTTGATTTCGTCTTCAAAGATTAGCATTTTCTTGATAAAATGCTGCATTTTCTGGAAGTTAGTAGTAATGTTTAGTACGAAATATCTGTAGAATGAAAGCCAACCAAGAAGCAGGTCCATTTAGTGAAAACAGAGTCATTATTGTGCCATCCCAAACAATGCATTTATGGAAATACTTTTGTTCTATGCTAAATGTCATGCTAAATAATGCACTTTTACACAGTCCTGTAACATAGTCACAGTCCTGCAGCAGGAATAGTTACGTTTTTTTATATGAAGAATTTCAGTATTAGAAAATTCATCTAAACGCATGATTTTTTGCCTGGTTTAGTATTTTCATTGTTAAAACCATGTGCCCTAATTCTACCTCAAGCTGTTCGCATCGGGCAGAGATCTTTGCTGCCGCAGCAGAGGACTCGGCTCTGCTCTGAGCGGTGCTCGTCGCCTGTTACTCTTCTCATGAACGTGCCACAGAAAGAGACTGACACATAATTTGCCATAAGCCAGAGGGCAAGTTGGGATGGTGAGGGTTTGCGTAGATTCAAACTGATCTACAAAGAAGCTAGAGCACAGCTTTGGAAAAATGGGCTGCTAATTTGTCAGAAAAAGAAAAGTTAACTGAATAAAGTCCATAAAACAAGAGCGCAGTTTAGTTAAACACTGAATACGCAAGTGGCATACCATGGCAAACGACTGTGCAGTGCTAAAATGGCTCATGTGCTGAAGGATACAGGAACGTATTCCACATCACACACAAACAAAGGGATATAAGCTTAAAAAAAAAAAAAACCAACAACAAAAAAAGGGCACAGCTGAAAAGCTACGCAGGGAGAACAGCGGCATTGGGCGACCTCTTCGTCATTGCAAGCGCTCTTCCAGCCATGGCTCCATCAGCCGTGCCCCGCCAGGCAGGCACACACGAGAGAGCAGGTCTCTCTGCGGAAGATGGGGAAGGCTTATCTGTATTTTCCGCCAGCGCTTTGAGCAGTAGGTATTACTTTTCATAGCTCAGAGGCATTCCGTTCAGACTCAAAAACTGTTCAAAAAAAAAATCTTATCTGCCCTCTTCGAAGAACTTAAAAAAACCCCAACCACCCAGCAGTTCTCTAAACAGCCGTTCAAAACCAGAAGTATTTTTGCATTTCTGCACAGATATGAGCTCATGCTGTATTTTATGTATAAATAATGCGTGTGTATTTATAGATACGCTCACAGCCAAGAAACTAGACTATTTTCATGGCTATGCACCATCAGAAAATACTATTTCAAAACCGTGCCATTTCCAAGGAAAACTGAGCCAGTCTGGACCTACCAATGTTGAGGACAAAGCCTAAAGCATTGCCCTCTCCAGAGGGAATGACATGGATTGATACTACAAATATCAGGCACCACTGTTTTCTGAAATCACTCATTCCCTTAAAAACAACCCTAGTAATAGCAAGAAGTTATCCCATGGGAAAAAGCATGCATGCACCTCCATGACATTATTCAAATCACTCTAATATAAAATATCTTCCTAATATTCCTTAAGTCAAACTCTATAGATAAAAACACTCCGTAGTTTACAGCACAAATAACAAAACAATAAAAAAAAAAAAAAAGCTTGTAGCAGGATTTCTAGGATTATGATTTGAATACGTTGTTCTGGCAGCAACATTGCACGTTACGACTGACAGCTTCTTGAGGGCTGAAGACATTAAATGGTAGCTCACAGGTACTTTTTGAGAAGATAACATCTTACCAGACTAGGACATTTGCGCTCCAAAACTTATAATTTCACAGGGAACAAAAATTCATAAAATTAACTTAAATTTATTTTATTTTTTTGCTGAGCCGTTTTCTTTATAAAACTCTTGATACTACGGCAAAAGTAACATACCAGGAAAATATTGCTTACATTTTCCTTCCTGCTGCTGCTTTTAAGTACTTGCTACCTAAAAACCAAGTCAGACTCCACATTCTTTTAATTCTCCCATTGAGCTCCATTAACCATTTCCTATGCCTTTTCCATAATGCACATACTATTTACAGGCTGCATATTCCCTGTAAAGCACACGCTGCCTATGCAAGTCTAGTAGTCTGTCGTGCCTGAACATTTCGTGATGCTTGAAGCCAGACAGAGGTGTGCTCATCATTTTTAATATCGATCCCAGGGCCTAACAGCATTATCACATGCGCCGAGCGTTCCGTGAGAACATGAGATAGCTGCACAGCAACAAATATTGCCGTCTGGTGTGTTAACGGCAGAAAGAACCTCCTCTCCCCATCGCGTCTCTTAATGAGAGAGGGCAAAACTCCTCAGCAGGTAAAAAGAAAAAATAAATGCAAACATTTTTAGCTTTTCCCCATCCCGTGCATCTGTCACATAATTACACATAATCCTCCTAGGATTTGAAGCGCAGTACAATAGACGAAGGACTTTAGATTATAAATACCTGAGGTGAAATAACGACACTGAGAGAAGTGGGTCAAATTTAATCTGTGGATTAAATTATCAGCACTGGAAAATTATTTTTCTCCAAAACATCCATAAAAACCATCTTTTCTAATCAGCATCCGTGAGAAACTGAAGGGTAAACAAAACATTTAGAGATTTCAACCATTAATGCTCTTTCTCGGTAGATTAATAATTGTAGAAAATTATCAGCCCGCTATTTCAGATGATCCCAGAGACTTGGCTTGGAGAGGAAAAATAATTTATTTCACAGCTTGTCTTCAGCTTCTAAAGCATCGAGGTTAGCACTCCTACACGGGAGAGAGGCAGAGACTGTGCAGAAGAGAGAAAAAACACACAGTTGTGCTGGATTTCATAACCTTTTCTAGCCGAACCTGGGATGTCTCTATTCCTTAAATCCTACGAGCCCACAACGGAGCTATGGAGCAGACCATCCCAGATGCGCGTGATTAAGTACGCACTGATACAATAAATTGCTGAATTCTGTGCTAATTAAACATCCTACATGCCTCAACAGTTAATTGCCAGAGCCTTCTTATAATCAATCACCACTCGCTGGAGTGAGTCATCCCTGGAGCATCCCTCACCAGCGGCTGCTTTCGGGGAAGTCCAACCTGGACACTTTGCGAGGGCTCAGCGGCTGCTCGCATCCCTTTGCCTTCAGCAGCCTGCTCTGCCCTACGTCCCCCGCGCACCTTGGCTTGCCCCACCATTTCCTGACCCTCTTCTCCCTGACCAACCTCCCTGGCCATTGTGTGATGCTCCAGGGCCAGCTCCTGACCCAGCCTCGGCAGCCCACCACCTGCCAAGGTTGCCCTGCACCACCCTGCCCCTGGCCACAGCTTTGGTGCCACCACTCACTGTAACAGCTCAGATGGCTTCCCATCAGCTCTGCTCCTTGCTGCCCTGCCCACTGTTGCTATTAGATTTATCTTAACACTCAGAAGTCCTGAACAGCATCAGCAAATGCCATTGGCATAACTCATGCTCATAAAATGGCTTCTTTTTTTTTTTTTTCTCTCCCTTCTGAAAATGAAAATGAGGAACTCTTTCCTCCCTCTAATGCATGCAGAGGCATCCCCAGAGCAACACTCCCGTCTGCGGGCACTGCATAACTCTGCTCCTCACAAGAGGAAAACCAGAGAAACAGAGCCAAGGGTCCTGCTGCTCTCATCACTGTATCGGTTACAGCCTGGGAATTCAGCAAATGGAAAACAGCGAGGAGGAACACAGACTAGATAAACTGGTCAGGGCTGAGAAATCTCCTGGTTGGTCCACCTATGGAAAAGTTATTTAAATACAAAAATCATATTAATGAAGTTGGCATACAGAAAAAGAAGGATGTAACACACAACCTTCTCTCCTGGATATCACCCACTGAGCCAACAGCCACAGGAAGCCTTAGGCATAAACTCATCAACAAGATGGTTTGGATTCACTGGGAGTCCAGGATGCAGCTCAGGACCACTGTCACCATCCACTATGAGGGATGGGGGCAGCGCGGCTGGAAAGCTGCCCGGCAGAAAAGGACCTGGGCTGGTTGGTTGGTGGACAGCCGGCTGAATATGAGCCAGCAGGGTGCCCAG
>RSEF01000005.1:62727817-62738087 GCA_003993805.1 Himantopus leucocephalus
GGGCTGGTGGGAGGTGTCCCTGCCCAGGGCAGGGGGGTCGGAATCCGATGATCTTTAAAGTCCTTTCCAACCTAAACCATTCTATGATATGATTCTATGGTCTTCATCCTTGTACCCCTTTGAGCATCCTGCAGGGCTGTGAGCTGGAGTGCAGGACCTAATTTGATGATCCTTATCCACACACGGCCCTGCTTTCCTTTATTTACATCTTGAGCAATGCTATTGCTAAAGGACATGCTGGGACTGAAACTTACTTACTTGTAACAAAAAACTGGAGCGTTAGAGTCTTTTCCAAGTGATCACACCCAGAAGCACTCCATGTTCCCAGTAGGACTCACAGGGCATTCAGCATCTCTGAAATGAAAACCCAGCTGCGGTGTTTCTTTTAGGCATCTTGTTGGAAACCATGTACATTTTGAATGGTCAGGAATATCCTGGCCTATCCATTTCCACAGGATTTCCTAAAATGAGAAGGAATTCAAGCATTTCTACATTATGCATTTTCCTCTTTTTTTTAAAAAAAAAAAAGTCAATGAAAAAAATCCCATTTTTTTTTCCTCCCCCCCCAAAAAATACCACTTTTTTCTCACCCCCAACTCACCTCCCTTTTTTTCAAATATGCTTTTAGCCAATAAAGCAGAGAGATCAAAAGTAGAAAGCTGCTTCTGCAGCTATGATACTAGTAGTTTATTAAACTAGAGTATATTGCCCTATATAATTATGTTTATGGGTTCTTCTGGCAACACTCGATGTGCCTGTAACGCTCACCAGTTTCACGCTCATTGAACTGGGCTGTGTGCACTCAGTGGCCCAGGACCAGGCTGAGCTGCTGCTGTATATGGTCGGAGGAGCCCACATGGGTCAAGAGGAGACCCTGTGGGTCGGCAGGGTGCCACATGAAGGGACAGATGGCCACAAGAGCTGACTCCATCATGCTGCAGGCTCCTGGCAAAACACCCCTACTGGCATCACTTACTGGAATGCTATAGAGAGGCAGGCAATTTCAGGAGGTAGGGTTTTGCCATCCAACTGTATTTTCAATGGAAATATGGCTTTTGAAATAAAGAAAAACATTCCGGGAAAAATTCTGCATTATGGAGTATCCTCATTTCCTGTACTGGAAAGGCACCAAAAGCCCTACCTCCAGCCCCACCACAGCGAGAAAAGAAGCTTTTCACGTTTGGATCTGCTTCTCTTTTAAATTTTTATTTTCAAGGCAAGAAGCAAACCAGGTTTTGGTTTCTGTATGAGTAAAAACTTCTCGGTTTACCTAAAAGAAAATAATAATAATAATCTGTCTTTCATCTCCTACAGTGATGCACGCAGAATGCAGTCCTGCGGAGAACATAGCAGAAAAGCTGAAGGGTCTTGTTTTGTTTAAATCCAGCCACGCAGCGAATGGTGAGATTTTTACTGTATTCTTTTGTTTGAGTTTCTTGTCACAAAACCTTACCCTACTCACGGGAAAATTTACAAGAAAACAAAAGCTTTCAACATTTTCCGTGGAAGAACAGAACTGAAGCAACAAATGGCATTTTTAGCCAATTCTAATTGCAGGTTATTATCCTCGCTCCTGTAACGCAGAAGGAAATTTGTTTTGGAATCATTTACGTAACAGGCTGCAATTGAATTCAGCCCTGGATAAAAAGATAGATACGCTCAGGACCACTGCTTCACGAGAGCAAACTGCAAAGCGAACCATCTGAGGTCTTTGAGTGCCATTAGAACATCAATCTAACTTTCCTATTAACACAGAAGTGCTTTTGAGTTACTTGTAGGATCACAAATGAAGGCTGAGCATGGAGATGTTTACTACTGGACCGAACATTTATTACTAAGAGAAATCTCTGTTCCCTGATGGGTGATAAGTGTTGATTGGACTTCTGACTCTGACAGATGCTTTCCATTTTACCAATAACCAAGAGACTGCTCAACTCCAGCTGATGGGAGAGCATACGGAGAGACAAAAATAGAGAACTCTAAAATTGGAAATTCACACAGAATACTGGGGGCAAAAACAGCACGTTTCCATGATCCCGTTTTAATTTTATGCTGACACTGTCAGCGTGAGCTATGTAAGAAAGTGAAAAAGTAAGAAGTAGTAGGGTCAAGTCTTTAGCAGCAACACAGACAGATCCTTGTGATGTGAATAATACTGAATGTTCTCTGACCCAAAATGAGCTTCATCCAAATATAAGCTAATGAAGGGTTTTATTCTAAAAGACGACAATCTGCTGCTTTCCTTTGATATGGAATTCATTGCTAAAAACTTAAGGATCGCATTTATCTCTTCATAGTTTAATCCTTTGGGAGGCATAAAGCTGTCATAAAGGCTGTGTGGGTTTTAAATGACACCTTAATGACTGTAGCAGAAGATAAGAATCAGTCCATTTCAAAAGACTTCCAACATTAAAAGAAAGATGGGACTGAATTATTCAGCCTGCCTGCAGTGTTATTGCGTAACTGAGTGCAGGTTATTGAGTTTAAAAAAATGCAGGTATTGCAATAATCGTAATTTATCATTGTATAGAACTTGAGTTCTGGTTCTTAGGAGCATTAAATCAGCTGACTTATGAATAACATTCATTTGTTTTTAGGTTTTGTGGACATTTATTTTAAAAGGAAATCTACAAGCACGGGAGACGGTACGAAGGTTCCTAAAGTGGTGTAAGTTTTCCCTTTGCACCACTCGCTGGAATACCCAATCATCCGCACCCGTATTTTCAAAGTTCCCGCTTTGAAAGAAAAAGAAAGGACCTTGAAATAATTTTATGTTTAGAAGATTTTAATAGTGCTAACCCTTTTTTTCTTATGAAAAGCATGTACTTTTTGTTAGGTGCCAAGACAGAGGATTTTTTTTTTTAACATTGCGTTTTAAAATTGAAGAAGTAATTAACATTGTATTGCATTTCATGCATTAGAATGAAACAAATGTAGAAATATGTTTTCATTTCAAGTAATAAAATATATATCCGACTATCTTTCCATAAAGTTTGACTTTTAAGGACTGGTGAAGAGGTTGCAGTCAAATTTTGGGGTTTCCCGTGAGTTTATAACTAGAAAATTTCTAGATAATTGTCACTGGTGGCTTAGATCATTTCAGTCCCACCAGTTGCCACCAGGCTTCTGATTCTTGTGATCCTACTGCAACTCTTAACAGCAGGGTGAAATAGGTACATCAAAGGCATATTTTCAAGACTGCTGGATCCCAGCCCCTCAGTCCTCATTGCCAAGAAAAAGAGCCAGAAGTTGATTAAAAAAATTAAAATACCAAAAGTCCTACTGGCACCCACCCAGAAGAACAAACAAGGGGTGCTCCCCCATGCACAAACATCTGCAGGTGGGTGCTGGAGAGTTGTTCTCCCCGAAAAGGCACTGGGACGACCTGGAGCTGAGGACACCCCTCAGCTGCCTTCAGACCAAACGGTGCTTTGGGCTTCCAGAACGGCAAGCCGTATCTTCCCACAGGACGGGCAAATCTGCCGCGGGCAAGCCTGCCAAACTCTCTGCCATGCACAGCCAGAGACACCCACATCACCAAGCACCTCTGCAGTGGGTGCTCTCCCATCCCTCTATGCCAGCTAAGCACTGCAGACATTTTCCCCTTTTTTCCTCTATTTTTTGTACTCCCTCTTTTTTGGCACTGTCAATACAGCAACATCCTCACTGCATCCTCATCCTCTCTTCCAGGCAGGGACGAAGACAAGGGAGAGGATGCGTGTGACACCGCGTTGTCTGAATCTCCTGCTCCATGCTCCAAGCCTGGTTTCTTCCTGCAGAAATCACTTCTGCAAAATCCCTGGAAAAGGGGAAATGTCAGGCCTCCACACGGCACAATTAAAGCCTTAGTGTACTGGAGACAAAACACTTTCTGTATAATTAATTTTGGAAGAGGACAGATGACGTTACTCTCTGTCCCGCTCCAAATACTTTGTTCTCGGCAGTGAAAGACGAGAGATGAATTTGCACAGATTTTTGATGACTCCAGTTTGGTCTGGATCTCAGCAAATAGCAATCAAATAGACTATTTATTTCACAGATTTGATTCCAGTCTCATTAAAAAGAGAGGGAGAGCGAGAGGGAGCACCACCACCTCCTACTTTTTCATACGCTGATACTCATTACTGAGATAGAGGCTGGAGAGACCCTTCTCTGGTGATGTCTCCTGCAGACCCATCTCCCATCAAGCCAAGCCAGGAACAGAGCAGCACGACTCCACGCTTGGCGAGGGAGCAATGCCAGGCACTGCAAGTTACGATTTGGCAAGCACTGTGTATTTCTTCCCTGCGCAGATCTGCCTCGCTCCCCAGATCGGCACCGTCCCATCTCATCTATTCTGCACTTTGAGGCTTACAAAACAGGGCAGCGTTGGTGGCTGCGGAGAAACATGGCCACAGGTCACAGCGAGGCCGTTGACGGAGCGGCTGTAACGACGACAGGCTGCGCGCTGCGGTTCGGAGCACGCCAATTACAGTCAGTCGTTTTGCTAATGAATTATCCTAGAATCTGGCCAAGCAGTGGTGGCGGCAGCAGGCGGTGGAGCTCATGAGCTGGGAATAACGGGAAACGCCGCTTTGTTATTTCTATCCTGCGTTTGGCCCAATTAACTGTGGGAGTTCATTCTGCAGCAAGGGCAGCAGTCGGGGTAACACCTACACCAGCACACCCTCGCTCCTGTGGCTGCTTGGAAAGGTGAACCTTTGCCCATCACCAGCTCCTTTAGGCAGAATTCACCTTAGAATTTATTAATGTATCCTTGGATACCTTCAGCCGGCAGAAAATCATCTGAATTACCCCGAAACTTCAGACAGTCCTCTCCACTTGCTACCGCACTGCCATCTATTCAGCAATCTACCTGCAGCAGGTGGGCACTCAGCTCCTTTTGCAAGGACCACGTAAGGACTTGCAGGGCATTAAATGCAAATTTCAGTGATACTGCAGCACCTGTCTAGCACCATCGAGCTTTCCAAGAGTTCCCAAGAACAGCTGCAAAGATGACTCTACCCAATCTACTTGATTTCTCAGTAAGAACAGACACAACATGTAGTCTAATGAATCTAGAAAATAATTTGAGATGGGATTTTGCCAACTGGTCACTTTTTCTTGGCTACAAACTCACAAAAAAGAGCCATAATCACCATGACCTTCAGATTAAATTAATCTCATAAATCAAGTTCTTAGTTCTTTATACTGGCAGGATTGCATTGGCTTGATTCCACTTCATATTAGAAAAAGTTAGAAGCTGGAAGAAAATAGCAAATATAATACAGAAAATAGAAAAAGAAGACCTCTCATGCTGTTCCACCGGATATGAATTGCATATAATGAGATGCATTTCCTCCTTTTTACAAACGCAGTAAGAGACTCATCCAGTGAGACATCCCTCCAGCAGAAGTTTTCCTATTTCTGATACCCAGCTAAGCATCTTAAAAATACATAGAAATTAAAAAAGTGGTCTGCAAACCTTCATCTTTTAGTTGGCTCACCATGGGCCAAGCCTTCAAATATCTTCCATTTTTCCACATGAAAGGTAACGGTGCACAGAAAGGCTTGCACACAGTCTGTGTAGATAAAAGGGTTTAAAAAGGGAGAAAAGTGGATGGATACATTATCACATCTTATTTTTACCACAATAGAGCATAAATTTGCCTGCATTTCAGAGACTTTTAAAAGATGTTGACAATTACTTTATACCGATGAAACTTGCAGAGGATAACATATGCATGCGGTCTGGGAGGAGAGACGTTTCCCTTCATTTACAATATTTTGTTAGATTTATGTCATACAAATGAAAGCTTATGCGACTTTTCTGCTGTTACCATAGGACAAGTCTCAAGTGTCCAAAAAGATGACATTGCTGCCCATAAAATTCTAAATGCGCTTATATTGTGCTTATAGGGGGGTTTGAACTAGATGATTTTTAAGGTCCCTTCCAACCTAAACTATTCTATGATTCATGATCATACAGCTTCTGAAACGCAGCTTTTATAAGTTCTGAGTTGCTTCAATTTTCTCCATTATTCCTTTTTTTATTTTCAAAAGTATGCACACATAACTTTTGGTTGTTCAAATAAGTACTTTTTTATATCATACTTAATAAAAATCTTTCTTGCCAAATGGTAAATGCACTAGCAATAGTAAACGCCCTAGCAATGATAAACTGGAAAACTAAGACAATTTGTTTTACAGTCATTCCATAAGGATGAGCAGCATCCTCATGTCAGAGTATCTTCTACAAGACAGCAGTTTAAACTAAGCATGATCTTTAGCATAGCTAAAAANCAAAAAAAAAAAAAAAAAAAAAAAACACAAATAAGCAGAAACAACAGAAAACCAAAACCAAATGAACCTCTTCAGATATCTATGTTTCTTTTAAAAAGTTTCTACTTTAGCAGAATTTTGGAAGCATGAAGAACCAGAAACAGAAGGAAGTGTTATCCAAACCATTAGGAAAGCTATGAAGCAAGCCTTCTCCATCCCTCTCTGAATGCAAAATTTAAAACTATCCCAAGGAGTTAAGCAACTTGGGGGGGGAGGGGGGGGGAGAGGGGGGGCGGGGAAATGGAAAAGAAAACAAACCACAAACTTTGCAGAAGTACTCTACATCTGTGCAATTTTAGGAATACTGAGGGCTGGGAAATGGTCCCATGATGGTGGTTCACTCCCTGCGGTCCTTGTTTTCTTATAGTAGCACAAACCTGAATATTTGATGAGAAGTCACAGGAGATACAGCTGTGACTCGTGTAGTTACTGCCTGATACTCTCTTATCTGAATAGAAAAGATGGTTTCGTACAATTCAGCAAGGTCATTTGATGCCAGTACTCACTATTAATGTGAGAAGTCATTTAAGTTATTTAAGTGGAAAAATTAATATTAAACTGGGAAATCGGTTATCTGGCAGAGCTGTAGCTACTTCCTTACCAGTCTCAGACAGACAAGAGCTACTTCTCCAATAATAATTAAAAAGAAAGGACAATGATTTCTTTATTGGCTCTTAAGTTATGAACTCTTTAAGAATTAATTACGTTTGAAAAGAGAGCTGTAAGACATAAAAGTAGTAAGGTTCTTTGGATTTATGTAAAACAAGACTTTGACTCCTGAGAAAGTCTGATGAAATTAACTCAATGCCCCAGAAAATGAAATAAATAGCTTGAATNAAAAAAAAAAAAAAAGAAAAAAGAATGAGCGATTAAAAATTTGCTGCGTATGGATTAAATGGACTCTGTTCAGGGAGCAGAGGTTGGTGAGATAAATTCACAGAGAAGTTGAACAGGAGAAAGAGATGACAGCAGCTAATTTCAAACCTATCCAAGCATGGCAGCCTTGTGGGTTTCATCCTTTCAGGGAGTTCTGGGGAGAACAGACAGTATAATGCACCTGATCTGAGCAAACACACTTCTCCCTTCGTTCTCAAATTTTAGCTTTTATCACAGCTCACCCGGATCGCTTACACAAGTGAGCGGCAATTAGGCCAGCAGAAAGCAAAGGAAACAACAACCCAGCGTGAAGGGGATTAAACCTTTCAGGTTCCTCTGCCCTTACAGCTGCCGCGAGATGAAGCTGTCAAGCCTCACCCAGATAGCACACATGTACACGTCCCCGGGGTCGTTTTAACGGGATAACGAAATCCGAGCGGGAAAAGCTTCTGCCTGTTGAGTATTTCAAACTGCCTCGCAGACCCCAGGGAATCATCAAAGGAATCCAAAGACTCTCAAAGACTGCAAGGCATCAGAAAATGCTGTGCTTGCTGGCCACAGCTCAGCTCTTCGTGGAAGAGGAACCGCTGTGGTTGCTGCTGGATTCACGGCCACCAAAGGACCACTAATAGCGCCTAAACCTCTTGTGCTCTCCAAATAGCCCAGCTCACACCACGATGCATTGAACTTCCAGCACTGGAGGAGGTCCTGCTGGGAGGAGAGGAGCCAGCTTTGGTAAATGGAGAGGAGTAGTGGGATTTCCTTCAGCATTAGGATTCTCGGTAGCTATTGATTTGTCTGCTTCAAGACAACTCCTTACATGGCTTCTTGTAAGTAACCGGCTTAAACGCTCCCGTTGGTTTCAGAAAGCTTTAGTGAAGATTACCTACCTACCAAACAGGATTCACCAGCTCTTAAATGGAAATCTTTGCTCCTCTGTAAAGTGTTTTATCTTTAGCAATGCTTCACTAAGACAGGATTGACTAAGAACTTGGGGAAAAAGATGCCCCAAAGACAGACCTCCACTTAAAAGCATAATCTCTCTTAAAGCTCTCTAAAGGGAGGCTTAGAAAAGAAGCTGCAGACTAAAGCAACCATTGCTTACTATCTCTCCACGTTAGTAGTAACACCCTTTCCGCTCTTTATCGAGGAAACAGAATCCAGCAATCTTTGAGCTGGATTTTCATCCATGCACCTCGCTAGAGTGTAACAGCAGGTCAAAGCCCTGAACTTCCTTCAGATTATTGCTGTTTGCAGCTGGGACACTTGCTGGCTTTTGTTCCCTCACTTTCAGTATTTGGAGATCAAAAAACTTGTCCCTCCACAACCAAAAACACCCCCTTCACCCTCACCATGGTTTCTGCAAATTAACAATACCAAGGTACTGTGAGCAAAAAAAACACAGGAACATGATTTCTACAAAAGCATCTTTCTAGTGACTTTATGAGTTCTGGACTAGTCCTGTAACAGCCCCAAGAAAGGAAGAACATGCCATGTATTTGGCCACAGGTAGCCACTACCATTAATCAAGAGGGTCACTAAAATGAATTGCAAGAGTACTTTTTTTTTGCCTAGACATTGCCAAATGGACTTATAGTGAAAAATCAGCATTTGCTCTCTTTCACCTGTTCATCAGGTTATTTAATCCCTTGTTTAACTGTGAAACATGAGTAGTCCCTCTGCAATCAGGGGTTATCTCCAACCAAAATATCAAGTTGAGGGACGGCATCTCTTAAAAAAAAAATGAATGTTTTAAGTTTTCAAATGCTTTAGCTGGGTCAAGAAATTAGGTCTATACTGCTGATCTTTGAAAAGTTGATTCACTCCTGCCTGTCTTTTCCCCATGCTGGGAGCATAATGTGGCCCTGCCTGCTGATTTGGAAATTTAGGGGCACTGAGGCAGGAAAGCTGCCGTGGGACTCGCTCTCTGTCTGCATCACGTGGAAGGAGCAATGCTTCCACCAGACGGTGATCCACCTGGCAGCCGATCTTGTCTGATGCCACCTGGAGATGGGATGAAAGTGGGTGCTGCTGCTTGACATGAATGACCCCAGCACCTTTATGGGATCCAAGAGGTGAAGTCATTAATCATCCTTGGAGAATTTCTCTAGGATCTCATGGCCCAGTACGACAGTAAGTGATTCAGTCTGCTGAGCATTTAGTAGACACTTCCTGGTGAAGGAAACTTGAAGTATGTAATAACATTCCAACTTCCAGTGGAATTCCCCTGGAGTCTGAAGGTAAATTCCCTTCCCCTTTGAAGTGCGTCCTATTTTTTATTGGCATGCATAATGCCTGCTTTCACAGTTTCCACTCATCTGAATGAGTTTAACAGCTCGCCTGAGTGCAAGATAAAAGGTTTGGAAATTCAGAAAACATTTTACAAAGTGTTTTCTTTTATTATGCAGTAAGTTTAGGGAACGGGAAGCTTTTGAGTGAGGTGAGGTACTTAAGGAAGTGCAGACAGATGAGCAGCAAATCCAGACAGTGCTGCAGAGGCACTTCCAGAAAAAGAACAGACTTTTAGCAATCTTCTCTGAGGTCTCTGGTCCAGCAGAGCCCAGGGAAAACTTTTGGTATGTCTTTCCCTGTAATCCCAATCAGAGCCTTTGGATTTTACAGCACAAGATTAAATAGTAGTTGAGCCTTCATGAACCCAGACAGCATCATTCATTTGTCCGGCCCATCGACTAAGGGATTCACCTGGAAAGCTGGAACAGACCTCGAGAGGTCATTTCAGAGAATCATAGAATTGTCTAGGTTGGAAGGGACCTTTAAGATCATTGGGTCCGACCATCAGCCTAACACTGCCAAAACTACCACTAAACCACGTCCCTCAGCACCACATCTACACATCTTTTAAATACCTCCAGGCATGGCGATTCCATGCTTTCAGTGAAGAAATGTTTCCTCATATCCATCCTAAACCTCCCCTGGTGCAACTTGAGGCTGTTTCCTCTTTTCCTATCACCTGTCACTTGGGAGGAGAGACTGACTCACACCACACTACAACTTCCTTTCAGGTGGTTATAGAGAGAGATAAGGTCTCCCCTCAGCCTCCTCTTCTCCAGGC
>RSEF01000005.1:62738187-62784339 GCA_003993805.1 Himantopus leucocephalus
CTTTCTGGGCTGCCAGCACACATTGACGGGTCGTGTTGAGCTTGTCATCAACCAACACTCCCAAGTCCTTCTCCTCTGGGCTGCTCTCAATCCAGTACCTCCAGCCCCCAACTTTGGGAACAAGTGCAGCTCTGCCTGCCTTGTGCTCTTGGGGACCAAGAAGGAGGCTACTGACTCATACAGTGCCTTGGTTAAGGATCACTGTGGGAAGGAGACAACCAGTAGAGGGAGGCGGGCTCTGGTGGAGCTCCAGCAGATGGCAGTCCCAGCTGCTGAGCACAGTCTCATCTTCTGAGGGACAGAGGTGAAGGCCCCTCTGTGGTTTGGGAAAGCTTCCTTTTCTTTTGAGGGCCAAGAGAAAGGAAGGAGTGTCTGAGTGCGTTGAGCTACTGAGACAATTACTTACCTTCACGCACAATAAAAATACAGAGAGCTATTTTTGTAAGCTTAGTAGCTATTCATTCCTGATCATGCTCAAATTATAAATGAATAAGATAATGAGGGCTATTAAAATAATTTTTCATCAAGGTTAATAGATGAATAAGACAATTTAATGTTGACACATACATCTCCAGGATTAATTCGGCAGGGTGCTAAGCAAGCTGTCCTCTTCCCAAGGATGGCTTTAAGGATGCTAAGGATCCATAGATGCCCTGGAAAACCCAGCATCAGCCTGTCTCAGTTTGATTCTTTGTGTTCCTGAAATATTTAAGTTATTTAAATAAGTGCAGAGACACATTCCTACTCTGTGTCCTACTTAATGCGGCATTAGTGGATTGGTCACCTCATGCTGCATGAATAATGAAAATACAGATTCAGCAATGTTTACAAGAATAAAAGCAGAGCGTTAAGTTCTGCTGTCTGTCCCCTCTGTTATTTGTGAGTGCTCCCACAGCCACTGGGTCTTCTTGGTGATGGTTTTGAGCCCTGCATGACCTGCATCTTGAAAATGTATTTTCCAGAATAGAAATACATATTTACCTGTGTTTGGAGAGTCATTATTTTTCTGGTTAAAAATATTTCAAGCGATGCAGCTAGGGAGCTGGTCTAATTCCATGTACCTTGGCAGCTGGCTGTGCTTCAGAAACAGTGAGAGAAGTTGTCTAGAAACATAACATAAGCTGGAAGTCCTTTGTCCAAACTGTTTGGCAAACACCTCAGGCTTCATTCTGTGTGGGTGGGGAGCAGGCTGTGAATTAGCAGCAGCCAGAGGAGAGGTCATGCACGTGGGGAGGACCTGTCTGTAATGCTCTCGTTCAAATTGATCTGTCGGGTTCCCAGCATTGCTCTGTTTTGGAGCAAGTGAAGTCCAGTGTGGGGAAAGTGGCACAATCTGTTGCATGGAACTTGAGTGAAACTTTGACTATACTTACAAAAATCCCAGCAATTCTTTGCAAATCGTTCCCACCAGGGTTTTCTTAGTTCTTGATCAGCTTAATAGAACTGAGCTTTTGGTTACAAACCAGAACACGTAAGCCCTTTTTGATCATAATTTTTGCCTGTGTTTTTGGGAAAAGCTTGAAAAGGTACAGACAAAAACATCGGAAACCACAGTACTTTTAAGAAATAAAGGGCGTATTTTTGAAGGATGGGTGGTTCAGTGATGCGGAACTCCTTGTTATCAGCTCCCCAAGTACCTGGGGAGGTCTCAACTACTCTTCTGCTGTGCTGCTTCCATGCCCAACACTTGGGGCTTTTCTCCAGCAACAAGCAACTCTCCTGCTCAGTGTAAAGGCACAGTGGTTTGCGACACTTGATCAGACATATTAGGCATCAGACAGCCTGGAGACAAAAAAAATCACTTGCTTTCTAAGCATGGAAGATAAAGAGACTTCAACTCCCAGAACAAATTTACCAGTTGTCTATTATGGCTGGCTATGTGTCCTGAACTTCCACTAACGTGTCGGCTAGACAGATTAACCCCTGTGCTTTTGGGAGCAAGAGGGCAGGCAAGTCCAAGTATAAAGCTGAGACAAGATACCAAAATAACCCAGAAGGCACAACCATCAGTCACAAACCCTATTCCCACTCTGGAAGTGCCCAGAAACAGACCTGCAGGGGCAGGGGGAGCACTGAATATAAGCAGGGAGGGAGATACTGAGCCTGGATGACTCCAGGATTATCTTCCAGCTGAGTAAATGATTTCTAGATTGCATTTACATATAGGCACCTAAAGCCAACCTAAATCCTCCTGTAGGCTCCCAAGGCCCAGCTCAGATCTAGTTTGGAGTGTGATTTGTAATAAGTAATTAAGCACTTCAAACAGGCGCTCCCCTACGTGGTTTGAAAACTGGCTGAACTTAATGCTCTTCCCGGGTGGATTTGCTTTATAATGGAGAAATCTTTTACTCGTTGCTCAAGACGTGAAAATATCCACAAGTGCTGTACTTTGCTAACAGGCTGACGACTGCCACCTCCCTGGAAGTGAAGAGCTGAATCATTCGAGAAACTGCTGTGTTGAAGTCCACTCCAAAGCCTCATTAATTAAAAACAAAACCTGGAAGTAGCTCCAGCCCCTGAGGATTTTTTTTTTCACTTACAAACCCCCAGGTTCAGTTCCTATGTCCTCTGAACGCAAACAGCCACTTATAACAAGAAACTTGGTTTGATCGCTGCCCTCAGCGCATCCAACTGTGTTTCTTGCTATGGTGGTAAATGGAGTAAAAGTGAAGAAATGGGGGTTGAGAAGAGGAACTGTTGTCGTGGTCGGGTGTTGGAAGGTCTCTTAACTCCCAAATACATTTCTGTTTTTAATGTTTTGTGGTGTTTGCTTACAGCTGAACATGCTTTCATGTATGCATCCGGCACCGCTGGGGTATGAAATGGCAGCACATTTAAAGCAAGAGAAGCAGCGCTTTGATTTAACTCCAGCTGTGCAAGTGGAGACTTAAGTGAAGTGCTGCTGTTCAGCTCCCGGCTGAGAGGAAGGCTGCTGTAGGAAATAACAACACATTTCTAAATTCTTGCCTGTTGGCTGACAGAAGGAGCAAAGCAGAATTAGCTGCGTTGGATCACAGGACTAACAAGTACTAATTTCTGCACAGTTAAGCGTGCAATGAAATAAAATGAAGCGGGGTCACAGAAAGGAGTTTGGTGTCTCTCTGTGGTTTCATGCACGACAAGAACTTAAGCTACTCAAACAATTACAGAAATAAAATTTGATAAGTGACTGGTGAACCTTTCCCAGCCCTGTTTCTGGCAGCTCCGATTTTTAAATTTTTATTTTTTCAGATCAAAATGTTTCAGAATTAAAATGCACGAGCACCTTGGGAAACAAGAACTATGTTTTATTATTGTAGAGCAAAGGCCTTTCACGTGAGAGAAGATCAGAACCGTGCACAGCCAAAGCTGGTGAGGCCAGTGAGAGGGTGAAGCCACCGTTGTCCTGCAGCTCCTGGGTGCCACCTGGTGTGAGGGAGGATTCAGCATCTGACGAGTAAGTGAAAAGATATTACTCCTGGTCTGGATCATGCATAACAAACCCAATGGTGATTCTTGCTTTTGCCACAACAATAATCAACTCTTCTCCTCCTGTTTCAATGTTAATTTATTCCTGGTGGGACTCGCTATGACTCTGTGAGCTGCCTTAAAACGTGATGAATGTGATTGCTGTTGTTCTGGTGACTAAGCATCAGGGGTTGTGTTGGAGGACAGATAAGATATTGTCAAGTGCCATGTCTCTTCCATGACTTCCAACGAGAACATTTCCTTCCAAGCCATGATCTCGGCTTCTGGCTCAAGCTTTGGTGGCTCACAAACGTGTTTCTTTGTCTTGGTGCTGGCGGTTGTTACCATTAATGAAAGGGAACAGGGTTTTACTCAATCCTTGCTCTGTTGTCTGCCCGGTTTGGACGTACCAGCATCAATGGGCTGTGCCAAGGGGGTCCCTCTGCAGTGGTTGCAGGGCAAATCAGGGAAGAGAGCAGCACGGGCGCAGTGCTGAGCACACCTTAGCAGCCCTGCAAGCGCGCAGAGATGCTGGCTGGAGCTGTGGGGTCTGGGCTTGTTGTACTGTGCCCTGTGGCACTGGCGGGGGCCAGTGGCAGGCAGGGAACAGGCACCGTCGGTGTAAGATGGCTGAGGGAGGTTTGAGTAAGCAGCACAGGGCAGGCCATGGGCAATGTCCACTTACCCTGAATTAGGGCAGTTGGTCTGACTGTGTCCTACCATGAGAGTGTGGATCGACTCTGCTCCAGCCAACGCGTGACCGTGCAACATCAACTACTCCAGTGTTGCTGTGCCAGGAAACAGCCTTGGTGGCAGCACTTGGTCTCCTTGAACATGTTTTCTGTGATAATCACGCTTATAAAACATAATTGCCCTTTGGACTATGCCTCTGCCATGTTTCNTTTTTTTTTTTTTTTTTTTAATAACTAATTTTTTGCAGGACATTCCTGGCTTAATTTGACAAGCACAATAACCTGTGTAGGTAAGAGTCACTCACCTTAGGTGATTTAGCAGTGTTACAGTCAGCAACAAATTACATTTTCTCCTCTGATCAATGTCTGCCTGCGGCTCTTGTCTAGTTTTCTAAGGGGGCAATGATTCTTATTTATCTTGAATTTTAAAGTCTGTAGCAGAAAACAGACCCAGCTACTACAACATGGGGAAGGCTTAAGCCAGCAGAGACACAACCTTTTAAGTGCAGGACAGGGGGTCCGTGTACCGCTGCTCCCCCCTCTTTAGCATTAGTGGTCCCTGGCAAACGTGCATCTTCTGCTCTCGGAATGCAACTGCAGTCCCACCTGCGTGCTCAGAGCTCAGCTGAATGTGCCCCACCGTAAATTGTGGTTGAAAACTAAACTGTGCAATAAAACTGTAAGGGAATATAAATAGCTTAAACGGTGAGAAATGGAGGATGGTAGTAATGGAGACCCGGAGGTACTGGGGGGAGTTTGGCAGGCAGAGGAGGCAATGAGAAGAGTGATAGACCACTGAACCTGCTGGACACAAAAATAATCAGGGCAGAACTTAGAAGATAAAGAAACTTAGAGAATGACAAGGAGAAATGAGCTTGACACAGCCAAAAGGATTCGGAAATGAATTTTCACCTGTGAGGATCGCATCCCCTCGTCTCACACCGGGGGAGCCTGAGCTGTCCCACTGCCCAGGAGGCTGCAGGTTCCTGGGGACGTGCTGGGGACACATGGGATGGCACAGACATCCCCGTGTCCCACTCACAGCCCCGAGAGGCTGTTGAGGAGTTTGCTGAGGAGGCACTTTTCTTGCCACTGGTTTCCTCTGTCCAGTTTTCTTTTCCCCCAAACTTTGTGTCTAGACTCACCTTCCTTTTCATGCTTATTATATTTGCTGCCTTAAATCTGGAGACCTACAAAGAGCAAAGCGAGGGGTATTGTCACCTGACGATGTATGAGGAGAAGGGTTTTTCTTTTAAAGATCTCCAACGTGCCGCTCTGTGATTACAGGAGAGCGTGCAGAGCTGCTGTAACACGACTTGCTGACAAAATGGCTCCTGGTTAGATATTTAAGAGGGTTTGCTGCTGAAATAATACACAACCCCAGCATATGGTAATTAGAGATAAGCAAACAGTTGAAATAAAATCTCTTAAATTATACCACACTGTGCACAAGGAAATGTGAGACACATAAACAAACAGCTTTCTTCCCTGGCTGCAGATGGGGTGTTAGCAGGTGATTCACTAGCGATGTGTCTCTCCCTTGTTTAGTTCATTAGATCATCATTAATTTACACCTGTGTTTGGTGAATTACAGCAAAACGCGGGCTTAGAAAACACCCTGGTTTTTTTGCAGTGCTTACAAGGAAGAAATGTTACTAAACAAAGTGAGCTCCCTTGGAAAATTAGGAAAGTGTTGGCTTCTTCCCACATATAAGTCATTTTTAAGTGCATTAGTGGGCTTGAAAGCAATTTTGAGACCCCTTGTCCTATGCACAGCATCATTTCTTTTTGCCTATGAGTGGCTTATCAACTCAGCAGTTACAAAATCCATTGCCTTGTCCAGAAAACATAAGGAAAGGGCTTTTCCTGTTGATACTACAGTAACAGCTTAATGTGAAAAAAGCAACCCACAGTGCTATTGGTTGTAACCAGGGGGCAGCTTTTGCCAAGAACTGTATTTTCTCTCCGTTTCTGTGCCTGTGTTTACATTGCTTCATGCCGTTTCTAGGTATTTGGTGGGGGGTGTGTGTGTCACTGAAAATCTGCATGTTGACTGGGATGAAAGAAGGACCATCTCTTGCTGGGGGGTGCGGTGAGCCTGGTCATGGAGACCGCCAGAGATACTGCGTATGGAAACTGATGGGAAACGAAGTGACTTCTGTTAGGGGCTTAGGGTATTTCATCTTTTCTTTAGGAGAAACCTTGCAGGGATTTCTCAGTTTTGAAAGTTGTGTGTACTGGGTGCTGTGTATATAGAGGTTAACGTCTGGTTAACATGTATAGAAGTGTTTCACAGAACCTAACCTGGGACAGTTCAGGTCTGGATCTAATTCAGGATCTGTGCTGGAAAAAAGAACAAATCAGACTCCTGGTTGCTGAACTAATATTTCTCTTGCTTCAGTGTTTATCTGGGGAGTTCTCATCAAATGGAGAAGTGGCATGTGTGTGAGCACTGTCCCTGAGGGCAGCAGTTCCCCGATGACCCACGGCAGAGGGGCTGCCCGGGCTGGCATCCACGGGCATTTCAGCATGTAGAGATGTGCTAGAGCACACCTGCAAGGAAAGTCGTCAGTCTAGATATAAACTGATCTTTGTAAGACTTTGATTAACCTCACAGCTAACAGTGCATATCTTATTTGTACTTTGAATTTATTTGTGCTCAGTCACCCATTGTTAGCTTTCAGGATGTCTTTTAAAACAAGACTAACCGTTTTTCTATGGTATTTTTTTTTTTTTTTTAATTTGAGATGCTAGTAGTCCATAATCAAGTCAGTGCATGTGCATCTTAAACAACACACTATTAATCTGGTTGAATTTTCTTCTGGAAGAAAAATTCTTGAGACCACAAGCCCCTCTTTTATTGAAACTAAACCCACTCCCATGGGCAGTATTTCTTTCTTAAAATGCCAAGATATGAGTCTTAACAAGGCAAAAATAGGAGACTGTGATTAAATCAGCATCCTAGAGATGCTTCTTAAACAATACAAATACTCCCAGACTGGAATAGGAAACACGATAGTGTTTCATCATGTGAACATCTAACCTGACATCCTCTATTCACTGGCCATCTACTGTCAGCAGTGCTACCTACATGGAGCCAAATAACTTTTGATTAAAATAGAGCTGCTATTTTTGAGAAGCAGTCTATCACCAGGACTGGTGAGAGCTGGAGAGTTTAGAGCTCTCCTTCATAAGCTGTTTCAGTGGTTAGATACTCTCACATCAAAAGTGTGAATGTCTCTTCCTACTTCAGCTATTCTGTGATTTTCCAGCTCAAAATTTCCTGGCCAGGAGACAAATTACTGCTTTGCCTGCTAGATATCTACAGTGTCAGATATAGATGACTGAAGGAGGGCAAAAACGTTGAATACTTTGTCATTGGAAGTGAGAGGGAGAGGAAATTTTTGCAGAAATATCCTGTTCATCATGTGCTGCTCACCCAGGAACGGCCAGAAAGGAAGGCATTCATCTCAGCTCACAGTAGACACAGAGAAATTGGGCGTCTAGTTTAAGCTGCCTGTCTAAACCCCTCCCTAGTCAGAAGAGGGGAACAGCCCTTTCCAAAGGGTGATGCATTTGGTAGATATCAAATATAGACTGAATAAAGCATGACCCACTGGAGATCTTCTCTTTGCTCCCCTGACTGCAGAGACAGCTTATGCGACAGGTTTGGTTCAGTCACTCAATTTTCGGACAGCATAAGAAGCGGAGCAGAATGGTCTTCCTCCCCCCCCAAAGCTCTAGGCTTGCCCTGCCTGCTCCTGTGCTCCTGGAGCATGTAGAAAAGTTGGCCCATGCATCTTGGGACGTCGGCCCAGTTCACCCAGTTACTTATCCTTGTCTGCATCTTTAGCTATGAAGGATCGAGGAAGGTGGAGGGGAAACCAGCAGCTCTTCCTGTGAAGACTAATAGCTGTAGCACCAGAGATCTGTCATATCTTCATGACTGCCTTGGTTTACAGTGCAGTCCCCACCTGCTGCATGTAGAAAAGGCAATATCGGCCATAAAATATTGGAAGTCTGACTCCAGCACAAAGATCCCTGACAATTTAATAGGAATTCCTTGTGATGCTTCACAAGCTCTTTCATGGTTTTGACACAATGCCTCAGGCAGGATGGATTACATGGGCTCCCAGGCACTTTCCAAGAGGGAATTGCACTGGCCGATATGTATGAGTCAGCTAAGCATCTCACTTCATCATCATGGACTGATGCCTCGCATCCTGTAAACTGAGGCTAACCTTATACTCCCCAACCCTTTCTTTTGCCATGAGCCACGACAGAGGATGTTACTGTTGCCTCCTTGAATGGTTGACACATAATCCTTAATGGGACATCGGGTTTAAAAAATGCATGGCTATATTGCTTGTATAGGAAAGCTTTGTATCCTTCACGTAATCACACAGAGTCAACAGGGATGAACATAACCTTTTATATACTTATTTTCCTGAGATCTGTGAGTCTATCCCAAATAAATCTTGGAAGAAGGTTTCATTTTTCTTTTGCGTGGTCGATACTCAGCTTGCAGAGAGCTGATACATCTGTTTATTTTCTTCATCATCTTGCAGGATACATGTAGTGCACAGCACCATGAACAAGAACTGGCTAGAAAAGGGATGCTGTTATTTCCTCTTATCTCAGCCTATGATTTTTGAAATGAGCTGACATAAGATTTAATAAATATTCAGTTAAAAGGGAAGTGAAGTGTTTTCTGCAAAGCTTCAGCTTTTGACTGGAGGAAAGAAAAATAATAATAATAAAGAAATCTGAGATATTTCTGATTTCTAGGGTAGCTTTGTTAAAAGAAGGCATGGGATGACTGTACCTGGATTAAAATACCAGACTGATGCCCTTCATCACTACCTCAAGACAGTCTCTTAAGCCACACATGGCAGCAAATACCCTGTCAGAGCTCCATCCCAGTTCCTTGACAATGTTTCAATAGGAAATAAATACATGACTGGATGGTAAACAGATATATAACATAGAGACGAAAGGGAAAGATGGAATGTGTCAGGGCAGGCAAAATACAACTATACCACAGAAATGGGATCTTAAGGTCTATTGGGACACAGACTTAAAAAGTTTCCAGGTATTTATTGAACAGGTCTTCTCACTGCTGTCATCCAGTTACAGCTCTCAGCCAAAAGGTGCAAGGCAGCTTCCACTGTTCTCTGACAAAAGTAAAAGGTAGCTAAATAGTAAAAGAATCCTGAGTTTCTGAGTTTCTCCCGTATTCGTGAGAAAAGAGAATCTATCAAACACAGTGTGAAAAATCCAAAATTTAGGGAGGTGTAGATTAAACAGATCCTTGAAAAAGAAGTAGGTTGAGTGATGAGAAACACAGACATATAATTATTCAAATCCAACACCTTTCTGTTCTTGCTGTCCTCAGTGATGACTTCTGGGCTCACAAGAGTCTGGGGAGAGATGAGGTCAGAGCCCTTGCTAGTCAAAGACACTGATTTCTACCAGCTGAAGACTTGGCTCCCAAATCACGTACTCTAAAGCACCATGCAAAGCATGCAATGATGAAGGTACTCAAGAAAGACTAGGTCAATATTATACATTTCTGCATGATGAGCATCAGTATGTGATGTGAATAGATGAGATGTGGCTGCTGGAGGGGGAGCCTGGGTGTGGACACAGCTACACTGGAAAGAGGTTGCTTTTGTAGATGAGGGGAGGACACAGTGTTATTTCAGCAGAAAAACTCCTTGTGACAATTTAAATCTGCCCCAGGGGATAGTGCCAGACGAGCACAGCTGTGGTTACAGATATTCCTCCATCTTCTTAATTTTTTTGAGTCCATTCCCATGCAAACAAGCAAAGGCAGCAGCAGGTTTATTGCCTTTGGGATTAGGGTGGCTGGTTGATTAGTTACCAGCAAAACTTGGGATGAGAGTTTACATAGGGAGTGCTGTGATTCCTCTCTTGTTGTACTCTGTGGCTCCTCACTGCAAGTTTTGGTAGAGCAATCAATGTCTGTTGGTGGGGTTTGGCACCTGCTTCAGCAATATATCAGCTAGTCCTGTCCACCTAGGTTGATTTTAAGCTTACCAAGTTTCGCTCATAGAGTCATCTGCTTTCCGAGTCATCTGCTGGGTCCAATGAGGATATTATAGAGCCATGGTATAAACCCAGCCATTTAGAAACAGCCATCTTTAGCCATTAATGCCTTTTTAATAATGACAAAGCTCCCGGTTAAAAATAACCCTTTGATCTTTGAAAGGCTTGAAAATGAGCAGAACACAGCTGAAGTTCAGTTCAGATTACCTGCAAATGTTTGCACACAGCACTGTGCCCTTTGGGGCTGAGGGACTGCATTTCTTAACACCACCCCCCCAAATTTAATTAAATTAAAATGAGTATCAACAGTGATTTGAAAGAAACATGGTTAAAAATTAGAAATACTTTGAATTCTGGCTGAAAACTGCTCTGAGAGAGATCTCAGAGAAGGTGGTAATGAGCAGCCAGAAATATCGTTCATGAACGTTCAGTTGGCTTTTAAATAGGAGTTTGCTTTGGCTGCTGGTTCATACACCTGAGTGGCAATCATCTATCAAAAAATTATATTTCATCTCTGGTCCAGGGAACTTTCCTCAGGAGCTGTTTGCTGTCTCGTTAGAAGGTTATTGACTGTTGTATTATACCTGAAAAATGGCCTGTGAAACGGTACTACGAGTGCTCAGAAACTCTGTGGAGATGCAGGTAGTTCAGCTGGGCAAAAAGAAGGATGGTAGTTATCAAATAGAAATCTTTTGGAGGAGAATGAGTTTTACTCCAATTGGTGGCTGACAGGCCAGACATCGGCCACAGGGAGGAAAAGAGCATCTGAAGAGCTGAACCAGGCGACGCTGCATCTCTGAGTCTACCTACGAGGAAGGGGATGGAGACGCAACCACGCGCCTGTTGCTGTTGGGGCCACCACTGTAGCTCACAGATGGCAGGGTCCTCCCTTGTGGGATGTGATGTTGTGGAGGGCCACCACTGGACACAGCCCTGCGGCAGTGTGGGTAGGGGTCTGGTATTGACCACCCATCATCCGGCCCATTTTTCTCTGGGGCTTGGCTACCTTGCCCTTCAAGAAATGCTACTGCTCTTCAAACCATTCAACTTCAATGCTCCAGGGCTTGATCCGTGGCTCCCAGCTGATGCCCTATGCTCAGGCATGAGCACTGGTGAGGCTGAACTGCCCTTCAAAGTAACGGGTGAATCCCCTACACGCTAGCTGCAGGGTCAAGTGCTGTTTTGCTCACTCCTTTGCACCGCTGAGGGGTTCCGAGTAGTTGGTTCACAGCTGAAATACCTCTTTTGAGCAGTGAAAGAAAACTTGCTTTATATAACATTCTCCAGGACAAGATCTGTGAAACAGTCCTATCTTCCACCGCCAGACTCACGTATTCTAACACACCCCCCGTCGTGCTTTCTCCTTCCTGTAGCTGTTTGCAAATAGGTGTGCAAGTTGTCTTTGCTGTGCTGTCTGCACAAAGACCTCCCTAGCAGCTAACAGCAGTGTGCTCAGACTGCCTATCTCGCGATCAGTGCCTCTGTTTCCTTGCAGCCTTCATCTGATGTTCGCGTTGGCATCTTTAGATTGAGGTGATACTCACTGAGCAGCTGCGGCTGTGCTCTGTTGGGTTTTCTGTCCGTGCAATGATGAGGAGGGGATGGTTCTTATTATTCCAACTATTAATTATGTTTCAGATACATGGACGTGACCACCAACTGCCCAATATGCCTGTCTGTAGTTGTGCTGTTGTAATTGGAGAATTTGAGGTTTTCTCTCACTTGCTTAGGAAGCAAACTTTGGTAAGAACTGGGAGAGACAGCATGCCGCTCCTTCCAAATATGTCCGCTATCTGGGTGGAAAACCACCTTCCCTGCTTTCTCCACCTTCAGTCAGTCCTCAGACTTTCCGTTTCTTTGAGTGGCAGGACACTGGTGGTGGCTTTTGCTGGCACACAAACAGCTCAGCCCGTGTCCGTGGTCTGTAGCAGCTGCTGGCTTGGACATTTAACGATGGAGAAGGACAGGAGGGAAGGACAAGGGCCCTTGATGCCATGTGTAGTTATACACTGGCAGACAATGCTGACTTATTTTGTTCTGGAGGTGATACCATCTTGATGGATGGGGCCTGGGTGACACCAGGCAGAGAAGGAGCAGCAGAATAAGTGGTAACATGACCACTAAATTTGGTTGATGAACCAGAAGGATTGGCAGAGTGTGGCTGGCCAACATGAGCGATTTTAGCCAATGATTATTTCAAGGTTTTTTGTTTGGTTTTTGTGTTGTGTGTGCATACACATGCATTTATTTGTAATGCCAGTTATTTTCAGAGAAAATATAACTTCTGGACTAAAGAGACTTAGCTAGTTTATAAGATTTAAAAGGACCACAAACTTTAAAAATGAAATCTCCTAGGTACAGCTGACCCTCACTCAAACAGAAAAAACAAGGTGTCTCTAATTGCCTTGATTGTTTTAAGGAAACTGGTCTAACTGGAGAAAAATCTGTAAGTCATGTATGAAATGAGAAAGTCATTACCCACAGCATAGAAAGAAGCCACAGTAATTAGTAATCCCACCTGTGTTATCTAGAACAGTCTCAGCTGGGAAAAATCCTCAGTAAAGTCTGTTGCATAAAAAGAGAGTGGATACATCACAACTTTCCATGTTGTGGTTGTTCCTCCTGTTTTAGGCTTTATTCCTTTTCATCATCCCAGAGGTTTTGGGGGTGCATTTCCAGCTCATCAGCAGGTAGGTTTTCTGCTTTAGAGCTTCTCTGAAGAACGTGCAGTATCTCCTCCCTGTGTTCTGAGAAACTGGAAAACACCAGCACGGTCCTGGAAACTTGTACAGACACAACTCTCGCCGCAGCTCTGTAAAAGGAGCTGCGAGTATGGGCATGGCTTATTTTGCAATAATTCCTACTCACTGAACTGGGCTTCTGGGAATGAAGTGCCTATGTGTGGGCATGTTTCTGTATGGCTCTGCACCCGAGTGTGTTGTGAGACAGAAGTGGGCCCTTTGAAGGCCCTGCCCATGATGCTCACCTTTGATGTGGGGTGGCCGAGCAGACCTCAGCAGATCCTGAGGTGCTGGCATTTGGCGATTACAGTTGTCCATTGGCTGTGAGTTGGGTTACCAAGGTGATGGATTTCAAAAAGCCAATTCTGTGCTCAGCTTTCAAAGGCTGGGTTGTTTCTTTTGATCTGCAAACCAGGAGGAAAGACAGATACAAGACTGCTGCCTTTTCTGTTCTGTTGTGTTTTGTTTCTGTTTGTTACAACCTGAATGATCTTAGCAACTGAATTCGTTGGCTTAAAAACTCGGGTAAGCCTTGACAGCATTTAAAGTTGCTAGAGTCACTATTGAGCCCCTGAAGTATTTTTGCAAAAAGACATCTAAATACTAAGCCTATGAATTCTTTGACCTTCTCTAATTTATGGGCAAAGTGAAGCAATTGGGTTGACTTCTAAGGACATTACCATGCTATGGTGGTATCCCTGGGCATCGAGGGTGCTGTTGGATGCAAACAATAGTTCTTGATCAGTAGAGCTCATTGGTGGTATTCAGTTTGCAGAGGGTGATTGGGACCAGTGTGAGAACATGTGAAATTACTACACCTCAAACCTGAATATGGACCTGGCACAAGAAGTTACTTGTAGAGTCCTGGCTTTTAGTCATGCTAGGGTTGAATTAGGCTCACAGCTTTTTCCTTGGCCTTTTTGTTGACTTCTTGAGTTAATGCTTTTTATCCTCAGCTCAGAAGGAAGATATCCTGACTCAGCTGTTCAGACCCCAAAGACCAGTGAAGAACCCTGCACAACATGGTGCAGTGAATTTAAGCCTTTTAAATTCAAATTGGTGAATTTAATCTTTCCCAAATACTGCTTTCGTGGTTGAGGGAATACAATAACTAAAACGCGTGCTGCTCAGCTTTCGCAGATATCTATGTCAAACATATTTCACCCACAAACAGTATAAGCGATATTCAGAACTAGGCAAAGTAATTCTGCATTTGTACATTGCTCTTTAACTGAATCCCTGGGCCTGGGCATTCTTGATCACTCCTATTTTGCCATGCCCTCAGAGTATATTAGATGAATGCTGTACCATTTCATGGCCCTGGAAGAAGGCAGCCAACTTAACCACCTGAAGTCTTTGTAGACCAAATTTCTGCAGGAAAACTTATCTGGCTCATGTTAGTTTTGGTCAGACAAGCTCTCTATCATCCCAGTTGCTTATTTTCAGCAGAGAGTACTGTTAGGTACCTATAGCTCTTGCCACTAACCAGTATCTGGTCTGAAACATAGGATTAGTTGTTTGCAGATTAACGAACTGCTACACGTATAACTCCCATCTGTGCTCCCAGGCTGTGGTAAACACCAGGAATTCATCTTTCCTTGGTTTGCAATGAAAAAAGACAGTAAAGTGCCTTTCGTTTGCATAGTTGTGGACTAAGCTCATGTTCCTGGACAACACCTGCACCGAGGCTGATGAATGATAGTTGAGACACAACACTGCAATCTCATATCAAAGCCCTCAAACAAATGTGCCCTTGTCTTCCAGACTGAGGCAAGCGCAGGTTGTTACAGAAGTGCCAGCAAAGTACTGATTAATCTCCATCTGCTTGGGTCAGAGGTTGCTAACATACAACCTGTTGGAAAGCATACTTTTCCCGTTGTCTTGGCTGACCTCTGCATGCTGTCCCTATGTGAAATTCTTGTATGGGTCTTGGTACTGTGCCGGTACCTGATGCCATCCTTGCACATCAGCTCTCTGCTGCCTGGGATGCTGCTGGCATGTCAGAAGATGTCAGTGTTGATGCTGACTGCTGGTTTTCTAACACAGGTAACGTTTTTCTGCTCATGTACTACTGCAGACATCTGCTGTGTACTGCCACTGTGTAGGTAGGATAAAAGCGTTTGTTTTGTGTGATCTGCCTTGTGCTGGTGGCCCAGTGCACTGCTGACCTTACACTGTTTCCACATTTGCTGAATCCTGGTGGCTGAATACACACTGCCTGAGCTGTCGGTTACTATCTGTAGTTCCTACCCTTTGGCGTCTGCATTTCACTTCTCTTTGCATCCTTGCTAATGCTGAGACTTTCACACAGATATGGAAGTGTGAGTCCTATTTTTCTCAGGGCTTTAACTTAAACTGCCGTGGGTAGTGCAACTCTCCGTGTGCTGACTCGTGTTGTTTTCCGATGTAACACTGTTTTTATGGTTCATCTTTGTAGTTCATGTTCAAGTATTCACTGTCTTTCAGAAACAGCAAGACATCCTTTCTTCTACCTAAACTGTGGCTACGTTTTAATGTTTTCTGAAATGTTCTGCTGCTGAGAGTATTTTCTTTGTCTGCATGTACCACTTTTGATATCCTGAGAGCATAGGGTGAGGGCAAATACAAAAAGCAAAAATCTTACCTTAGAAAACATACACTGACTATCCTGCAGGTCTTCTCGCTTTGCAGAATGTGCTCCAGAATCACACCCTGCTGGCAGGCTTTGGCATTTTTAGGTGCCTGATTCAGGGAGAGGTTGACATATTACTCTGAATAGGAGTCAACAGTGTGTCCTGGCAGCTAAAAGAGCCCACCATGTCCTGGGGTGCATCAAGCACAGCATAGCCAGTCAGTTGACGGAAGCAATTGTCCCACTTGACACCGCACTAATGCGGCCCCACCTCAAGTTCTGTGTGCAGTTTTGGGCGCCTCAATATAAGAAGGACATCAAACTACTCAAGTGTGTCCAGAGGAGGGCAATCAAGGTGGTGAAGGGCACCAAGGGCAAGACTTAGAAGGAGCAGCTGAGGTCACTTGCTTTGCTCATCTTGGAGAAGAGAAGGCTGAGGGGTGCCTTCATCCCAGTCTACAACTTTCTCAAGGGGAAGGTGCTGATCTTGTCTCTCTGGTGACCAGCAATAGAACACAATGAAATGGAATGAAGCTGTGTCGGGGAAGTTCAGATTGGACATCAGGAAAAAGGTCTTCACTGTGAGGGTTGTTGGTCACTGGAACGGGTTCCCCAGGGACTTTGCTGTGGCAGAAGCTGCCTATCAGAATTTAAGAACTGTCTGGATGATGCTTTTAGTCACCTGTTTTAGGTAGTCCTGGGAAGAGCAGGGAGTTGGTCTTGATGGTCCTTATGGGTTCTTCCAACTTGAGGTATTCTAGGATTCTAGAATTCTATAGTTATGCTTGAATATTTCCTTGAGAGGTTTTAGGTCCCATTTCTGAGGGTACCCCTCCATCTCCTCTTTCTGGTTGTTCTGATCCATTCAGAGCAGGCTCACCTGATTATAATATCTGGTCATCTCTGGTGTGTCCTCAAAGCCAACCCCCAAATGAGCAGGTCTGCTACAAGGTGATCTCATTGGTAATGACAGCCCACATGCAATCCAGACACAGCAACCTCACCTTGACTACATTGCAGCCACCCTATTCTTCTGCTATGCCCAGGATTGATCAGCTGATGATCTTTAATGACTGTTCTTTGCAAAGGCAAACCCAAAGCAGCACTGCTTTTCTCTTGCACTACAGGAATACTGTACAAATTAATGAATGTAAGTCTGGACATGTAGGGAGTTCATGGCAACCAGGTTTCACTGCAGGTATACAGACAGGTTGACTAAATCATGAAAGCAGATAGTAGATACACGGCCAAGTGACAGAGTAACAGATGATCAATGAGCAGAGAAGTGTTCCTATACCCTGCTGAACCCACAAGCAGTATGGTTGTGAGAGGGAAGCTGTTTCTCTGATGGTATCCCATGAGCAGAGATGGAAAAAAAGCCTGTTTGGGAGGTCCCAGCAGCCTTCACAAATGGCAGGAGATAAAAGCTGTCCTGAAAACCACGCAATCTACCGTCACTTCCAAACCCATAGAAAGGGGGAATCCTCAAAGAGTGCTTAAGCGCATTGTGGAGTGATGTGGAGCAGCTGGAGCAGAGCTGAGAACATGGCCACACACTGTAATGTGAACATTCATGGTGTTTCTCTTCTGAATGAACCCAAGGAAGAGTTTATCTACTCCCCATAAAAGCAAGAGCCACCCAAATTCCCATTACTCTTCTCTGCTCTGCAAGTCTGAGCTTTGAGATGGGCTTGGTTCACCTACAGAGAAATGACCAGAGGGATCAGTTTCTTGCATTACTCCTGGAAATGGGTGTTTGGTTTTTATGATGTGAACCTGCTGCAGCTTCCTGGGAAGGTTTGCAGAGCAGAGGCAAGGTTGGGGCTGATCTTCTCAGACGCAGTCTTGGTACCTGCTTGTACCTCTTTTGAGCCATCCCATGAAGAGCACTTGTACAATGCAGAACTGAATAGCGAGACCTGAGCTCGTGCTGAATTAGCTGGTGCTTGGGGATTTTCCACTACGTTGAGGTGGGGTTTTGTTTGTGTCACGTAGCCTTGCTGAGAAACTGTGAATGCCATGGTAACCTGGCAGCGTTGCTTCCAATATCCAAACTAACTTAACAGAGACCGCTTGAATATCCCTCCACAACTCTACCTAGTGTCTCGCAGACATATACTTTGTGGTCTTGTGTGGAGAAATGAGAGGCTGAGACTCCAAACAAAAGCATTTCTCTCTGTCCTTCCTTGTCAGGCTTTATGCTTAAAATTTTTAGCTGCATGTTCTCATGGGACTGTATCAGCAAAAAGGCTGGAATATGTACCAGGCTCTGCAGGCAGCTATTTGATCTTCACTGCCTCTTTTTGTTTCATCTTCAGATAGACAGAGTGCTGGCATGGGCATTAGGATTCTGTGTAATTCTGGAAGCTTTCTGTATTTAATTTTCCAGAGTCCTTCATGGCACGGCTAGTGGTCCTGTAAAGTGGTAAAAGTGGAGCAGGGAATATACTTCTGTTTAAATATCATGAGACACTGCTAGTCTCTTAGGAAAACCCATGTTTTTTTCCAATCCATCTGTTCCTACGGCTTTCCGATCTACTGGAAAGGTAGTGGTATCCAAGGATGTTTTATGGGTTTCTGATATTATTGGTAGCTTCTTCATGTTTGCTGCATCTCTTAATGTCTACTTTGTGAAGGCTTTTTCTTCCAGTGGGGTGTGGAGGAGATGGAAAAGGTAGAATAGAATATTTCAATTGGAAGGGACCTAAAATGATCATCTAGTCCAACTGCTTGATCACTGCAGGGCTGACCAAAAGTTAAAGCATGTTAAGGGCATTGTCCAAATTCCTCTTAAACACTGACAAGCTTGGGGCATCGACCACCTCTCTAGGAAGCTTGTTCCAGTGTTTGACCATACTCTCTGTAAAGATATACTTCCTAATGTCAAGTCTAACAGTGGAGGACATGGTTTCCTCCACCAGGTAGTTAACCATTTCTCTTCTGGAGATGGTTATCTGAGACTCTGATCAAAGTCATCGAAAACTTGTATCTCAAAAAAAGGAATGGTTGGTTGTCCAGCTAAGAACAACATAGGCCAGCCTGTATCAAAGACCTTGGTAGCCAGGGGGAAGGAAGAAAGTGCAGTCAGTACCTAGTGAGTACTGGAGCCATAAGGGCACCTGCAACCTGCGCTCACAATGGCAGATGAGGTGTACTTGAGTGACAGACAATAGCTGCCATCCTCAGCCGTCCAGAGGTTTATTGTAGTCAGCTAAACTAGGGCAGTTCATGTGCAGCTGACCTGTGTCCTTGCTTTGTAATTTGGAAAGCTGCAGTTGACAATAAGAGATTTCTTTGCTGGAATATTTTGGTCACTAACCATTTCCTATGTGTCCTTTCAATCCCAGGATGTTTTCCCTCTCGAGTGCTGTATTACAACAGACACCTGCCAGGTCATTCCCTTGTATTGACACATTTTCTAACAGCCCAAGACATGACTGACGGTTGAACCCTTTGTTGCCTTATTTGTTGTGAAAGGTTACAAACTTGAGTGAAATGTATTTAGAAAGACATTTGGCCTGGGGTTTAACCTCTAGAGTGCTGGGAGTGGGGAAACTTGACTTTAGATGTTGGAGATACCCACAAATTTGTCAAGGAGAGAGGTCTGTGTACGCCTGGGTGGGAGGTGGGAGCTCCCTGCTGTTGGGTGAGGCAAAGGGCAGGCGTTGCTGCAAGTGCTTCAAATGTCTTTGCAATTACAGATGTGGTGGAAGTGCTGCAGATTTGCTCAGGGCTTTTTACACCTTGTATTTGCATGTGTAGTTTAAAAAAACTACTCAAGAAACTGAGAAACTTGTGTTTCAATCCCCTTTCAATTGTCTCTGTCAGCAGCTTCTGTTCTGTGGCTTAGATGAGATTGAAGGTTTGCTTTTCAATTCTTCTTCCCCTCCTGTTTTGGCCATTTCCCATTTGAAAGATGCACGCTGCTAGGAGCAGAATGAGGGAAGTATCAACAGAACAATTTACAGGCAGTCAAAGTCAGGGTTTTCAAAACAAATGTGCCATTGAACTGAAACATCACATAGCCAATGCACAAAGTGCTTTTTCCAATTATGTCCGCCATTGGGGAAACTACTGAAGATGACAGACATTCCCCTATGGGCCAGCACACACGAGCAGCTTAGCTGTATGTATTCATTGTAGGGTGGATTGGAGTTGGGGTGCAGTGAGACATCTCTGCTGGTGGTCATGGGGGAGACCTTTTGTCCTCAGAAGAAACTGTATTTCCTAACATCTGGTTGGAGATTGAGGGAGTCCCGTTTTAGCCTGGAGAGAGTGGCCAGCAGGGAATGACCAGAACTTCCCCTTTGGGTTATTGAGTTACTGCCTTGGTGATGTGACTGTGACACGCTGGGATGCTGGTCAGCTGGGAGCCCCTGCGTGTCTGCTGGCTCATCAGCAAGGTCTGAGCTTGGGGAGAACTGGAAAACCCTGTGAACAGCCATCACTAACCTTTTCTACACCCTCTCAGTTCCCTTCCAATTTAAAAGTTCCAACGCTTTGTTCAAAGGTACAGAAAACCCAATCTGTAGATATATTCTAGGTCTCCCACAACCCAGTGATTCTCAAGGTGTTTGAATGCCTCTATAAACAGAACACAGATGATGCCTCTCCACTCATGTGGAAAGGGCAGGGTGGCCAGACCCTCCGCTTCCCACCCTCCTGGTCTGCAAACCTGCAATAAAATGTTTAAGTAATTCCTCATTTTCTTGCAGTGGCTTCTGTCTGTGTGAGGAGAAGTGACTTTCTTATCTAGAGAGTGATGCTGAACTTAGTGTACAGGAGAGATGTACCTTAGATGCTAGGAAACCTCAAATCTAGAGGGGAAAAGAGGTTGAAACGTCTGACTGGACCATGTGTGGAGATACACAGTCTCCATTTCTGGAGGTCTTGAGGAAGAAGTTGGTCACGCATCTTGCAAGACTGCCATTGATTACAGGAAAGGGGTTTCTCCAAGTCCCTTCCAGCACTGTTTCCCTATGGTGCCATACTCTATCAGGCTGACTTGGAGGGTGAGAAGAGGGCTGAAGGCACCACCTCTGAACTGCACTGACTCCTTCAGGGAGAGATTGAGATGAGAAAGAGCTCTGCAGAGAGCTACAAAACATCCCATAACCTCCAGGTCCCAGGGAACAACAGGTTTTCCCTCTGCTTTTCCACAAAAGATGTGCAGCCTTGCTGGGTTGTCCCAGGCACCATCGGAGTGAAGTGATGAATATTTCCTTTTTTTGAATGCTAATAGGAGTGCTGGCCATGGACTAAGACTACTTTTAACTTTCCTGCTATCCTGTGTATTTTGTGTAGTTTTGTCACATTGTTTGAGAGTGATGCAGAGGTTATAACACCTAAAAAATGTTTGCTGTTTTTTGTTACTTCCCACCATTTAATTTCTTTCTTCTATTTAATGTGAAGGGCTTCCTTTCCATGTAGGACACTGTATTTAGAACAATTTAAAATATTTTTTTTTGCACCTGTCTTGAAATACATTCAGGCCAAGTGATCTTTGCGAGAACATGCTGACTCCACAGCAGTCATACTCTAAGTGTGAAAGTAAGCAAATTCAATTGCACTTGCTTTTCTTGTATCTTGTTGACTGGAAGTAGAAAACTTTCATGGTAACATCACCACAAAAAAGGAGGGGAAAAAAAATCCTTTGAAAAGAATTGGCTTGATCAGCTTATTCTTTCTTCCCTCCTATGATAAAAGAGAAATTGTTATTTTTGGAGACACAGAACATAACATTTTTGCGAAGGAAGGCTGCTTCAGGGAGACGTGTCTTTGCTGAGGGTTAGAAGGTGTCTGGCAATGTTATGGGTATGGTTTAAAATATGAGGTAATGACCCTTCTGAAGGTCGTGTCCCTACCATCTGAGGGGCTATACAGAAACACCCAGAATAACCAGAACCTGTGTATAAGGTGCAGCACCAGGACAGAGAGGGGGAGCCAGGGAGACCAAAGCAGAGATGTGGAGTGTTGTAAGGGGACAGAAGACGACCTTGGTCTAGGATTGCTCCTAAAAGCTGCCACTTGCCATCTAGCCAGGTGTTGAGGAGCTGAAAAATGCACTATGGAAAAGTGGAGGAAGAAGACTTCATTTGTACCTCTGTGGCAGAAGTAGGGGGGATGCCTATCACCTGATTGACCCGGTTTGTTCCCAGTTGAGAAGAACATGGGCTAGAGAAGAAGCTGCATGTTTGTCCTGTCCTGACCAGTGCTCCTTGGTCATGGCTGAAGCCTGCTAAAAAGGAGAATGATGGAAAAACACATCTTCCCCAAGTATAACTGAGCATGCTGGGCTTTGGAGATCATTGTGGTGTGTCTTGTGAGCATTTGGGAGGATAATCAGTGAGACAGATGGATGCATGCAATGGAGGAAACACCTGATGGGGAAAAGGAAAGTTGCCTGTCCTGGCAGCAAATCCCAAGGCAAAGAGGCTTCCTGCAGGCTGGGAGGAGACTGTAGTTCACCTCAACCTGAAAAGACACTGACAATTGCTGGAATTGAAAGAAAGGAGAGGACAGTCACAGCAGCAGGGTCAAACTGGAAATTGGTCTTCAAACTTAGTTCTTCACACTTGGGCGTTTTTGTTTTTCCTAACTTCCAGAGGTTTTTTTTAATCCTGTGGTCTTAAAAAAACACCCCACCTTTCTTCAGTGATTGCAAATGTCTTCTGGCTTTTGGAAAAATGCTGGAAAGAGAAGAGGGAACTGCCAGGGTCATTGTCATGGTCAGTGGTCATTTCTGGTCCAATTGCATACACATTAAAGACAGTGTGGGCAAAGCAGGGGAGAAAGAGTGATTTTAGTCAAACTTGAGGAAGTTGCAGCTCCCATATATTATACATTGAGACCAATTTTTGATTCTGTGAGCTCCCAAATGTCTTCTGTAGCTCTTCAAGTTGAAAGAAACTGCTGATCAGGGTCCTGAGGGACAGGAAGCAATATCTTCGTCAGATGTCTGATATGTGAGAAAGGCATTGCAGCTCCATTAATGAGCATACTTGAAATGGCTTGTGTATAAGCAACAGGACTGTCAGAATGGTAGGGGAAAATTCTTATTATAATTTGAGTTGATTCAATTTCTTATTAAATTATCACAGGCATTCCAGTGATAAGAAGCAGGAGATGAAGTGGGACTTGCATGCTTAGGTGTGAGAGAATCCCTGTGTACTAAGTAGGGATGAGAACAACGTACAGGTACTGCAACATTTAAAAATGAAAAGACAAAGTCTTGAGTCAAATGGGTGACTTTTTTTTTTCTTTAGGAGGTCACTGTTGCATCTCTCCATCTCTAGCTGGAATTAACTTGGGTATCAGAAAAATATAGATTGTTACCCAGGTATCTATGAAGTCTCAGGCTGTGTCATACATTTACCTGTGATGCGTCCTGGTGGCTTATTAAAAAATATTATTTGGTCTCTTTATGTACAGATCCGGGAGTAAGAAGGTAGCACTCATTTTTGGGAGCTTATAGTCATGTTTTGTTTTCCTGAGTCAGTCCTGGATTTCATGCTTTCTTGTGTCTTTTATTTTCTCCCTCCTGAGTGGCTGTAATTTTGGTTATGGCATTCTCTTTTTGTACATTGATTGTAAAGAAAACCTCCCTGAAAGGTGCAGGAAAACTATATATGTTTCCAGAGGCAGAACTGTAATTTAGGAAAGTATATTGCATCCTTGAGCAACAGGAGAAATGCAGATAGTCTTTGCTGTGGTTCCTGTGAATAAGAAGGAACCTGTGTACGATTACACTGTAAATACTTCTCCCTTGTAGTGAGGAGATAATTCAGCTTTCATTTAAAAACAAAACAAACCCAAACCTCCTGTGACCACAGAAGCATTGGGTCTGTTTATATGTTGGCTTTCTCTTCTTAACCACTAATATTACCGGTACTAGTTTTCTGCCCTGAGTCACGTAGCCACATGCTTTGACTAATGACATAAATCTGAATTATGTCTGGATCTCGTCACTTTTTTCCTAATGACCCAAGAGTTTGCTAATTGAGAAACACACCTCAGAATGCTCTGCAAGGTAGGGTGGTAATCTTCCCTTTGGGAGGGCTCCTTCTTCATCCAGGGCTCTGCTCCATCCTCTCCTTGGGCTCGTCCATCTCGAGCAGGAGGAGAGGAGAAATTACTATCACCTTGATTAATTTTGTTCTGTACTTTGGGAGTTACTAGGAAAGATTGGGAGCTCAGAAATGGGTTATTTCCTCTAGAAATCCTTTACCAAAGAAGGTCTGCATGTCACCACAAGCATGTTGCAGAATTCGCAATACTAATGCCAATCTGCAGCAATAAATCAGCGCAGTTCAGTGCTGGCTCACCGGTTCAGGGTGTACATGGGGCAGGCTGACAGCTGTGTCTCCATTCCCTACACCTGAGCTCTACAAAATCCCTAACTGGTGTTGGTTTGCCCTGACCACTCGATGTCTCAGTATTTCCAGTTGTGGATCCGGATGTCTCTGTATGCCTGTGATGATGCATCCCTGCTCTCTCCTTTATACTATTGCCCGGGCTATAGTCCCATTGTAGGGCTGGTACGTATGTCCGTCTGCTACAGCTGATGGTGTGAACCTTGGCTGCTCTGCCTCTCGCAGAGTCAAGGGGTGAGTACATGGAGACAGCAAAAATAATTCAGCCTCACCAGTGACCTCACTGAGGTGGTTGTGTGTCTGTCCTCTGCCAGGCTCTCCACCTCCGGCCGGCCCCATCTAGGTGTGGTGGGACTGTGGCAAAGTCAGCTCCTCCCTGGGCATGCTCGCTTGCTCCACGTGTGCACGTGTGTGGCCTCTTGTCTGCAGCAAGATCTTCCTATGCTTGCAGCTGGTGAAAATGTACCTGGGTTTGGCCCTGGAGCCAGAGCTGGCAGAGGTCTGTTATTCAGTGCTGGATGAGTCGAGATGCCCTGAAACATTCTGAAATAATAAAGTAATCTTAAATAGGAATTAAAAGCCTAAACCCTAAAAACATCCATCAACTGGAAATACAAAACAGGGGAAAAAAGACTTAAAAAAAATTAAAATTATTCATACATCTTTGATTTAAATTGCTTTGACTGGGGGGGCGGGAGGGGTTAAAACCCTAAAGCCACCAATAATCTTTCAAATTTGATCTCAGAATGGAATATTTCTACAGTTTTTTTGTGTGGGTCCAAACTATTTTATGGTAAGAGGATTAGTTAGAACCAGCTCTGGGTCATGGATACTTGTTTTTTTTTTTCTTTTTTTTCTTGAGTGGGGGGGGGGGAAAGTTGGAAATGATCAACCTGTCATGTTCCAAATGATGGAGGCTGAATTGTCTTCCCGTGCCATGAGGCGCAGAACTGTAGAAGATGCTGTAAATAGTGATGCGCTTGGAAGAAGCAGAACTGTGTGTGGAATTTAGGAAGCCTGGGGAGAATCTCTGATGTGCCCCTGCTGTGGAAAAAAGAACACCATCCAATTCTTCTGCATCCACCCAGCTTCCTTCCTTCCCCTCTGCCGTGGTGGGGAGCCTGCCCTGCAGGCTGCGGTCCCAAGCACAGGTTTTGTGCTTGCTTCCGAGATATTTCTGCTATATCAGCGCTGACTTGGTCAATACTGCGCTGAGCCTATGATTCCCTGCAATGTGCCATCATCTAGTGAGTAAAGGCATTGGAGGCTCAGAAAAAAAAATGCCAGGCAAGGCAGGCTTTTCAAAGAAAGCTACTACAGTCATGTAGTTAGTGGTAGACATTACTTCCCAGAAGTCCTCAAAGGGCAAAATCCTGAGGACTTCTTTTCATAAAACTCTGGCAATCTTCTATTTGCACGTGCGATTCAGATATTACAGAGCTATTTGTTCCATTCCCTTCATTTCAATTCTTTCGTGGTATTAGGGAATTTATTTGGCACTATGTTGGTGTAGATGCAATATGGTGTTAAGGGTATTTATTTTCCTGTCTTCTGATCTAGAGCTGAGGATGACTTGTTTGACAGTGAATCTCAAAGTAAGGGGGGAGGAGAGGAAAGAAAGTACTTTTCTGCCTGTCTATGGCTTCCTAGGATTATTACCCCAAACTGGAGGTAGAGTTGAGCTAAGCATTTGCAGAATGATGCTTTCTCTCTGGAGTTCTTCTGTCACGATGGTCTGGACATAGCCTGCTCAGCAGAAGGTGTGAAGATGAGCAGAACAGGACCCACTTGACTGCCCCTCCAGGACAGAGTGCAGGCTGGAGATGAAATGACTGGGCTCAGCAGGTGGGTAGGAGGGCGCAGACAAAGCCGTCTTATACAGGACTGTGGAAAGATGCTACCTGTGATACCCTTCAGGGTGTAAACTCTGTGAATTTGGGGGCAGTGGTCCATGGGGAGTAAGTGGCTGTGGCAAGTGGTGATGGGTTTGGAGTTGGGCGAGACTGGAGGGGAAACGCTGCCTGTGGCTCCAAGCTGCTGGTGCTCATTTAGCACGTGGTGAAGAAGTGGATGGGGATTGAGTAAAAACTATGAGCTAAGAGGAGCAGCTCACAAGCTGAGGTTTGCTTATGCGTGGGGAAAATTACATCGGTTTGGCAAACACACCACTTAGCTTTTTGCAGGCAAACTGGTTCCATGTTAGGAGTGGCCAATCGCATTTTATTTAAACTTCTTCCCAATCAACAGAGGCCAAATAAAACATCTGGGTTAAGCTAATATGAGTCTTGTGCTGACTTAGCAAAACCAGTTTAAAAAACGTTCCTTAAATTAAAGCACCAGCACTTAGTTAATTGAGAAGCTCTGGATGGCATAATGTGGAGGGATTAGGCACTCTGATTCACAGTGATGGACTTGTTGTAGGACCTGGGACAGAATGTGTTAGGGATAGATGAAACCATTGTGAAAGACATCTCCCTCTTCTCTAAAAGCGTACCTCACAATGCGTGAGCACATCCAGTGAATTTCAGCAGGTTGTAGTGATGCTTTGAGCCCAACTTCCATCTTTTTCATCTTGAAAGACTCGCAACACCAAATAAAATCTGTGCTTTTGGTTTGCCATTTTCAGATGCATTTTTTTGGTGTTTGAAATGGTTCTTAAGAAACAATTTGAGAAAGAAAACCCAGTTTTCAGAGTTTATTATTCTCAAGCAATGCTTCCACTTAATCGTGATGTCCAATAAATTCCAGGCAATGTTTCCAATTAATAATGATGTCCAAACTCCCATATTACCCTGCCACAGAGAGTTCAGTAATGTATGGGCAAATTACCTAAATTCTTCCCAGTTCCCATTGGCATATTAAACTACAATTATATTCTCATATTTCAAAAATTCTGAATTTTTTACCATATAGCATTGGAATTCCTTTCTATGGTGCCCACAAAAAAGGGAACTCATCTGCATAAAACTATATTGGGTTTGAAGAGAGCTGAATCTGCTATTAAGAAACGAATATTTTACAGTCTGCATTAGGAAAAGACAGCTTTAACTGAGCAGGATATAGTTCACTTAAAGCTTCTCCTCCAGAACCGGCTGATCTGATCTATGTTTCTTTTTTAATAAAAAAAAAAGAGATTTCTTGATGCTGATAGGCAGAAATAATTAGCCTCAAGTCAGTATTGTGGGGAAAAGGAAGCTGTGGTGGTGTTCCTCAAAAATTCCCAGTGTTACCTTGACTTGTTAAGAAATGTTGAAAACACGTTCTGAACGTCTGTTCAGAATTTGTCATGTAAGGAAACAGAATACAATCTAATGCAAAAAATGCATCCAGTGGCCAAAATCAAAGATTAATCTGCCTCAGTATCTCCATCAGTGACCATAAATGAGTGCTCAGGGAAGGACCCAAAAAATAAACCTGAATATCTAGATAAATTAATATTTTCCCCCAAAGCTCTTCCTGTCTCCAGCTCTTCTGACTTCAATGACTTTCTAAACCTGGCTTCTGTATATGCAGCAATTCTTGATAGACCTCTCCTTGTGAACTCTATGAAAGACTAAAGAAGGCTCTGTAGGAGGTGATTTTATTTTTTTCCTTTCATACAGGAATGGAGAAATGCAGGGAAATAACTGTGACTCTCTGGTAGTTCCTACTGCAGCAGTGAGATGAGGGCTGCCCCCTTCCCAGCTATGGCTATAAAGGAAATATAAGCTGCAGAAGCACAGAGGAGCCCTGTGTGTTGTCATCTGGAGCCTTGCATGAACCTTTGCCTGGAGGGGAAAGGGGATAGGAACAGAGCGAGCGCAAAATGGGACGGTGGTGCTCTGTAGCCGTGGAAGTCTGCTGGCTGCTTCTCCTGGGAGAAATGTCACTGGCAAGGACCTAAAGAATGGGATAAGAATAGCGAGCTCCTTCTCATCATGGCCAAAGGATTACAGAGGAGCTGCAATGTTCTATACTAAGGGATTTGTGTTTTAATCCATTTCTCAGTAATCCTCCCCCAAAAAACCCACAAAGAAAAGTATTAATAAATAATAATAATTGGAAAGGTAAGGTCTGAGCTAGCAAAATGTCCAAGTGAGCAAAATATTTTTTTCTTTTTCAGGCTAGCCACACTGCGAAAAGACTGGTGGGACATCAAAGAGATCTAAACACTCTGGGACACCTGGGGGCATGTGAGACTGAAGAGTCAGCTGAAGCAAAACTTTGACATTCTGTAGGATTTAAGGGTTTTACTGTTTCAGTAACAGGAACAAATTGTTAGTGTAGATGCGGCAGTGAAAGTCTCTGCTTGGTGTGGTTACAAAAAAAAAAAAAGCAGCAAGATAGCAGGGTAAGAAAGGGCTGTGAGAGAGACCTTCAGGGGCAATCTCACCAAACATTTGAAATCAATGATGTAGCTTGGATGAGAGCCCTATGTGGTATTTGTTAAAAAGATATTGCAGAACTAGAAAGGGTTGAAAAGAGCAAGACGAATGATAAAGGCTGAGGTAAGCAAACCTCTTCTCTGAAGAGCATCTGAAAGCACCTTTGTTCTCGGAGGGGACATAAGGTGTGAGTGTGTCTGTAAAGGCTGGTCTAAGGGGCACAGTCTGAAAACACAAGTATCCATCCCTGGTGTCTGAGCACAAGAAGGGGAGGAAATTCAATGAAACTGAAAGGCAAGAAATGTTGACAGGAAAAAAAATACTGTTTTATGCAGTTCATACTGAGCCTGTGGAACCACCAAGCGATGCGACTAAAGCCAGAATCAGCATTACCGAATGCATGCTTTGCTGGGTAATTAAAATAGCTAGAGTTCTTATAACTAAAGGGTGAGGGGGAACCCTCTTTTATGGCATTTGAGCCAATTTCCCTCTTCTAGGATTAGCATGAAACTTATTGTCAGTAGCAGATTTTTTCACCAGTCTCTTTTTGGTGTTTCATGTAAGTCCCTTTAAAAGTCTCCTCTGCTAGGAACTGCTAGAAGTAAGTCATTTGGCTCTGTTCCAGTCTGGGAATTTCTGTGCTCCTGACTGCAAATTATTCTTGGTCAGGATAATTGAACCGGATCCTCAGCGGATGTAAATTATCCCTGGCCTGTTGGAATTGCTATTGCACGGTTTGTGCAGATCCAGCATTTATGGTATTGTGCGTGGTGGTGTTGAACATGCCATGACTACGTTGGGTATCTGCTCCTCTGGATATTTCATGGGATTATTAAGTTAAATAGGTTAGCAGGAGGATTTGTAAAATGTTAATTTAATTGTACTTTAACTACGCTGATTAATTGTGCCTGGCTTCAGGAGCAAAGCACGCTCATCTGGTTGGTGCAGCAAAAATGAAGGCTGAGGGAGATACGTGACAATGTAATCATATAGTTTGTCTACTTCTTGCTTACTAACTTTATTAATCTCTGTAGGTTCTCTTTATGGGCAGGATTTATCCCTTCTTTCCCCAACTAAAGAAATCAAAACTCCTTAAACTTATTACTGATAAATAGAATTTACTATTTAAAAAAGAAGGAATATTTATATATCAAGAATTATTTTTTAGAGCCATTTCTTAGTCATATTGTGGCGCTAACAAGTAGCATATTGAAACATCTTTGTATGAGCCAGACATGAAGACAAGTTATTACTGCACCATGCAAAGACAAACAGATGAACAAATTAAGTAGTATAAAAATGCATATGAAAAAGTGTAGTATATTCCTATTAGCTCACTTTGAAATGCATGACTGCTGGTATTTTTCTGAAACGGTCACATCTGATATCTTGGACGCAAATTTTAATTCAAAAGAAAACATTCTCTTGTAGTTTCAGACCTGCTGAAAAGTGGTGCTTGTACAAATAACAGCCGTGGAAAGCAAGGCTGGGTTTTCAGGTATACGACTGGACTTGAGGGACTGCGTTTCAGTTCAGCCCTCTGCACATCTTGGATGTAGGCTGGCTGTTCCTTCTGCAAGCAGTTATGCTAGAGTTTTAGTCTGGACCAGGAATGCACTTTTATAGTTAATCTCTGCTCATCCTCACTTTACTGTACTTGTGTGTTGTGGAGGGTTTTCGGCATGTGAAAATGGGTTTCCTTTGCAATGTAACTCAGCTGCATCCAACACGTGCCCATCACCCACCGGCATTCCATGCACAGTACCAGACCAGAGCCAGGCCCATGTAAAAACATGCAAACACAGTGAGGATGCTGGATCTTCAGAGCCAGCTGCTGCATTTTACAGATCCGCTCCTACTGCGGCCACAGGATAAAGTTAAGGCAGCCACTGTGCTTCAATTCTGTCTCCATCCAACAGAGACTGCTGTCTTACCTTTGTGTCTCTTGCCTGTGATGGGAAAGAAAGAAAAATAAGCTTCATATAATGGCATCATTGGGGTGGGAATACATCTGTACAGACTACTGGACAGTTTTCTTTGGGGGAGAGGGCTGAAATTTCCCCCTTCCCAGTATCCAGTGCATTGCAAGCTCTGTGGCATACAAATGGAAGGCAGCTCTGTTGCTGGACTTCTGTCCATGTTGCTATCATAGCTGCATCTTACCTCAACAACCACCATGGCAGAAATGGTCATTTATATTTAAATGGTCATTTTTTCATATGATCATTTATAAGATCACAGAATGGTCAGGGCTGGAAGGGCCCTCTGGAGCTCACCCAGTCCCACCCCCCTGCCAGAGCAGGGTCACCTACAGCAGTTGCACAGGACAGCATCCAAGTGGGTTTGGAATGTCTCCAGAGTGGGAGACTCCCCCACCTCTCTGGGCAGCCTGTGCCAGTGCTCTGCCACCTTGACAGGAAAGAAGTCCCTCCTCATGTTTAGATGGAGCTTCCTATGGTCAAGTTTGTGCCTGTTACCTCTTGTCCTGTCACTGGGCACCACTGAAAAAAGACTGTTCCCATCCCCCTGGTACTCTCCCTTTAAGGATTTATAAGTATTGATAAGATTCCCCCCCCAGTCTTCTCATCTCGAGACTGAAAAGCCCCAAGTCCTTCAGCCTTTCTTCATAGGAAAGATGCTCCAGTCCTCTCATCATCTTTGTAGCCCTTTGCTGGACCCTCTCCAGCAGTTCCCTGTCCTTCTTGAACTGGGGAGCCCAGAACTGGACACAATACTCCAGATGCGGCCTCACACCAGGGCAGAGTACAGGGGGAGGATGACCTCCCTCCCCCTACTGGCCACACTCTTCTTGATGCACCCCAGGATGCCATTGGCCTGTAGATGCTGTAGAAACTCTAGTTGTATTACTCCTTCTACAGCAAACCATTTAGATTACCCTAGAGCTTTTCTTGAGGTGGATTTTAGAAATGAAGAAGCCCCAAGACTGGAATAATTGTTTAGAAATCATCCAGGGACTGAGTTGCAATGATCAGTACTCAGCTTCAGTATCTTTGCTTTCTCATACGCTGTTCATTCAAAGCTGTGCCATTGATTTTAAAATTGCTTTGCTGCATAATGACTGCATGCAGCGTTCAGGAGTGCAGAGGGCTATGCTACTGTGTACCCAATTGACAGTCCTAAAATTCCATACGAAAAGGGGGATGTGTCACAGATGTAATGAATTTTCCCAGCTCTGACCATAGGCAAGAAGGAGCTTGGTGAATGGCGTGCTCAGCATCCCCAAATACACCTATAGGAACAAAGATAAGAAGTGCAATTAAGTTACAACTTGGTAGAACACCAGGATATAACTTTAGTATCTCTGTTCAGGTTTTGATTTTGGCTGGGGTCACGTAGGTAGTTAATCATTGCAAATTTCCTGGAAAATTGCTTAATCTGAAGCTTTACCTTTAAGCAGAAGATTTTTCAGTATGGGTCATGGCAAAGAGAGAGAGATTCACCTCCATTCTAACTTTAGTTTTTTTNTTTTTTTTTTTTTTTTCATTTATTGTAAGTTTTTCAGGACATGTGGATCAATAAAGCTGATTTGCAGCTCGTGTAAGACCTCTTTATACACACCTTCCAAAGAACTAACTAACTTTCTCTTAGTGAGAAAGTCTTAGGTGATAAAGGTTGAGAGTGAGACATCACCAAGCTGAATGAGGTACCGCATGAAAGATGTGTAATTGATTTACAAGATGTATGTCTTCCCCTACCTGAATGACCTTCCTNTTTTTTTTTTTTTTTCTTCTTTTTAAATCCCCAGGCTTTCTTGCTTTTAGCAAACACGCAGGGAATGGTGACCCCTGTTGCAAATGGCTTACAGTAAAAAGGAATGAAATACAGCACAGAAAGGTTGGATTATACTGTTAAGCACAGTCATCATGAAAGAGTGGTATATGCAACGATAACTCAGTTTTAAGCAGGTTAAGAAGTGGTGAATATTTTCAAGGTCATCTCTTGCTGTTTGGAAGACATTTGTGGCCCTTGGCCAGTGGGTGAAGCAGGAAGAACAGCAGAGGAGGGACAACCAAGAGGACAAAACTGGCCTCTTCTTCCAGGTCCTCCCCAGGCCAATCTCTCCATTATGGAGCTCCGATCTCATGGCAGGGTGCAGTCAAAAATAGGGTCTGGGAAAGACATGTGTTATAAAGAGGACAGGTTGGTAAGGGTCCTAAATTGCTTGTTTTGTATGTGCCATGAAGAGCTGTAGCCATGGGATGATTTTCCTTTTTCCTTTCTATCTATTGCTGGAAGACAGTAACTAGGTAGGCTGCAGACTGGTAGGACTGTACTTGTGGTAGGTATGTGGGACTGAAGAGGATGCTCCGGGCCACTGAATGGTGTCTCCTGTCCTCACAGACAAGCTGGTAATGGTATCTCATCCGGAAGGATCTGCAGAGCATCCCTTCCAAAAGCTGCCAAACCCCAAAAGCTGCAAAATGCTTTCCAGCACCCTGGAATGAACACGACTTTCCAAAGTCCTTTTCCACTTTACTCCCCCACAGGCTCTGCCAAATAAGGAGGAAGAGCTGTGAACACATTTAAATAAGCTTTTCTTGACGGAAATATCACTCCCTCATCATCTGTCCATGGATCCCACATTAGGCTATAAGCCAAGTTGATCAACCCGATTTGGCACTCCAAAGCTAATATTTTGGCTAAATGAATCAAAGTTACTGCAAGGCCCTTGTATGAGAAACAGATTTGGCTTTTCTTTAAATTTCTATCTACCCGCCCCTTTTTTTTTTTCAAATTTGTCTAATTGTTGCTATTTAGACAGTATCTGTGCATTTTATCTTATTAATGTTAGTCTTATTAATGAATGCCCATTACTAGTATTAAAACCAAAGAGTTTAATTCCTAATTATTTTTAGAGGAGCATAAAAGCTGTTTGGTATAAACTCATATGAGTTCTGACAGTACATATAATTTCTTCTCTAATTGTCAATTTTGCCTGATATTCCCTGATGGGATTGTAATTGCTGTATAGTTTGTCTTAAAAAAAAATAAAATCTCCAGCCCCATCCATGATCTAGCACATCAAATCTTATTGAAAAGACAGCTGCCATGAGCAGTGGCCAGAAGTTTCCATCTGTGGCCATTAACAAGTCCTTAGATACCATCAATAATGCTGTATTTCTCATCTTGTGTGCTTGCCCAGTGTTCAGCCAGACCAAAAAATGAATATCAGGCAAGTAATTACAGTATCTTCCAAAGATTTGACTTAAAAGACATGGAATACAGCAATTTGGAACTCGGAAAAAAATATGAAAGGTTATTAATACTCTTTTAGGTATTAAGGGTTTTGTGCGGATAATATATTTGGGGAGGCTCAGAACCTCCTGGTGTGTGAGGATGCAGCAAGTATGAATCGATACCTGAAGATGCATTTCAGGTTCAGTTATAAAAACATCTTGGCTTTTCATGACCTGTAGCCTGCCAGTGACTGCAGTTAGCAGGTTTTCATCTGCAAAGTGGGACTGTGTCAGAGGTGACGGGTCTATTTTCATATCATTTGGGTGCAGACTACTACCTTCTCTTACATCAAAGTCGCTCTCCTTTCTGTGACAGTGGGTTTGTTCCCTTGTGCCACTCAAGCGCAGACCAGAAGTCGATGCCCTTGCTTGCTTAATGCACCAGCCCCTTCACCAAGGGGAGCGTGCTTTTTGTTGTGTTTGTAATCCAGCAAAGGGGCAGGACATACAGCAGAGCTCTTGAGGAAGGAGCTCTTTTAGGGAATTTGTTTCCCCCGTTGCCATCACAAAGAAGATCTGCTGTTTGGACACTCATCCAAACCGAACCATCCCACTTTTAAGCATTCACTGCTTGGTAACAAGGGCACAGCAAATGAGTGGGTTTTCACAACTTGATCTTGACTCTGTTGTATCACCAAGAGTAATACAAACTGCCTCCACCTTCCTAAAAGCAAGTTAGACATTGTTTTCTTGATGTAACGTAGGTTTACTGGCACGCTGACTGATCTCTGACAGTAATAGGAGATAATTTTTGACTAATCTGCAGTAACTTTTTTTTTTTTTTTTTGCTGCTCTGAAGAACATTCTTCCCCCAGTTACAATTTATTCTGCATCTCATAGATGACTGCAGGATGGTCCCTGGAAACTCAGGCTTGTTCAATGTGTGTGCGGGCAGATTGCATTATCTCTAATGTTTTGAATCTGATCATGCTATGTATTTAATCTCCAAATCAATTGCCCAATTAGTTTTGAGAGCTTTTGTTTCTCTTAGCTAAATTCTGTACGTGGAGAACTTAGAGCTGTGCGGCTGCAATAGCTTGAGCACATTTTTTTCCGTAGGAGTCTTGTAACAAAACCAGTCTAAGGATTTCTGTGTGCCCAACCTCCTCTGTCATTTATTGAATGTAAAAAAAGCTTCAGGGTATTTGTTAGTACCAGTGGATTTATAGGGAGACTGGATACTTTAAGCCCTCTGGATTTAATAGAGGAAGAGACCTGAACAAAAACTTCCAGCAATTCAGCAAAATCCCGTAAAAGGGAGCTCAGGGGCTGCAGATTTCACTTTTCTTGCGGAATTGTCATGGGAACTTGCATGCTGGTTGGCTGGACAACCCAGCCATGGCCAGAGCAACAACCTCGGGCTTCCATGCTCCGATAACTGATGTGTCTATAGGAGGTTTTTGCACCGTTGCCTTTTTCTTTTGATCAGCTCTTGAAAGCCATGAGGCATGAAACCAAATTTGCGTGCGATTTCCTTACTGGGGCAGAATGTTTTATTTCTGGTAGGTAGACTGCTCTTACCAGTATAGGCAGAAATTAAAATTTTACTGGTTATTTCCTCTAGAAATACTTCTGTAACTATGGTGGAGTAAAAAAAAAATGTTTTAACTCCATACACTTCACCGGCTTTAGAGCTAATAATTTCTTCTGCAATGTCAATTGGTAACATTGCTTGCCTGAAAAGAAATAATTTCATGCATGGCCATGCCAATATCCTTTTGCTGATCTGGCCAGAAACCTAGAAAATACTCATAAGTATAAATAAAAAAAAATAATTGTAACTTGAAGCACAATGTCTCTCAAAACAGAGGGAGACAGCACAGGGGCTTGGCAAGGAAAGAGGCAAAAGAGCAAATTTTGTGGACAAGTTGAAGTTTGCCTTTTATCTGCTTTCCATGGAAACCCCATCCATTTTCCAGTGAGATCAATGGCAGTCTTTTCTTGCTTCACTCCAGTTTTGAAGAGCAACTAGAACAGTGTCAGTTTTAAGTAAAACGGTGCAATTCTTGGCTCTGCTCTCCATTTCCTTCCAATATTTCAGTGTTTGTTTTAGAGTACTAGGGGGAAAAACTCCATCGTTAATAGTGTTTCTGAGAATACTTTGACATGCATTGCAAAGGAAGGAACAATTCCACCAGGAATAAGGAGATCTTGCAAGAGCAAGAGTTCTTTTCTTTTTTTCCTCTAATGTTCTCATTATCGATATTTCAACAGAACACAGCACTTTAAGATGGAATAAACAAAGTAATCACAGAAAATGGTAGCTGTATTGTTATAAGAGAGAAACCAAAGAGATTCCTCAATAAAGCGGTTGAAACTCCAATGCCCTTGAGCTGGGATAATGACTGACTGACTTATTGTACCTTTCACTTAAAATTACTCTATATAGACAGTTTGCTTCACCCACAAATAAAACCACTACAGCTTCTAACGCGCAACATGGCAGCAGCTTAGCAGTACAGCAAAGTAACAATTTTTTACATGACCAGACAAAGTACACACTAGTTATATGTTACTATTAAGACAAGAAGCGTTTTAGATGAGATGAAATAATGACCTGCGTTTTTGGTACCTGGCTGCTGCACAAGGCTAATGATAATCTGCCCTTTCAATTCTTCTCATTGCCTCAATTGGGTGCATTATTAATGGATAACCGTTATACTGCATCTGAGAAATACCGACCCAGAAGAAAACCATCTGCTGCACTGTCAACAGCAGCCTGGATAGCACCTGCACCTTTTCCAGTCCTGAAAAAACCTCATCTTTTCTTATCTTATGCATTCAGCTCCAGGTTGGCTCGACATAGTGGCGTAGTCTTTCAGAAAAAAGTTGAAAGAAACTAAGTAGAATGGTGGTGCATTGGAAATGAAAGCGCTTAGTTTCAAATTTACGCCCAAGGGCATTTTGTATTAGAATTATTGCAAGGTTCCTAAAATGCAGTCGTGAGGTGCAGACCTTGCAAGGGTGTAGCAAAGCCAGAGCCATTGACACCTCATTTTCTTTCCCAGTTTATAACAAACCTGTCTGCTCTGGCTCTGAAACCAGATACAATCGGTTTCCAACAATGTCACTGTAGGTGATCCTGTCAAGAGGATTAGAGAGTGGCCTACAGGGAGAAGACAGCAGCTTTGATGACATCCCTCCCATTTAATGTTGGTTTTATCTGGTCTGGATGCTGCCCTGGCACAGGGGCTGTGGGAAAACACAGGGTAGGAGTTGCTGTGTTGGAGCATCCTTGTTGGAGAGACTCAGAAATGCCCAAAGTTTCCAGAGTTCCTCCAGGAATCACAGATATCATTCTTTGTGCATCGTCTTTAATAAATATTCTGCCTTTGAGAAATCAGGAAAAGAACACATCTCGTGCAATACTGGGATGCACCAAGGAAAAAATTTGGCTTTGCAATGGCAGTGACAGGCTTTCTTAGGCCAACTATCTATGCCCTCTTCAATGTAAGTAGCATCCCAGCCCTCCAGGTCATTGATAAAGAAGCAGCATGAAGGAGAGCTGCAAAAGTCTGCTTCCATGCAAAAACTCAAAATACGTGCTCTCTTTTGGCAAAGACAGCAATCAAGCATTTTCTCTGCATTTTAAAAAGAATATTGTTTTTCACAGTAACAACATGAAATCTGCCTGTAAAAATCCAGCATTTTAATTTGCACCTAGATAAATTTTCCTAACATGCATTAGTATTAGACATTTTAACAGCCAAAGGCTGGTAAAGCTGCTGTTAGGTGAGAAGTGCAGCCCCGCGCAAAGGCAGACTCCGGGAGCAAGCGCACATGCCACAAGCACACTGGAATTTTTCTCTGCTTCTGTCTTGTTCTTGGGGTGTACCAACTGCAGGCAGCCTGTCCCACCTCCTGGTAGTGTAGTCTCTGTGCTGGTAGCTCAAGTAATAAGGTCGTCTTAATCAGTGAAAGTTGTGTTGTGCATCAATATTCGGGGTTCTTGGTTTCAGTGCTCTGAGAGTTGAGCGCTCATTGCTTCGCCGGTGGATGGGTCTGTGCGTTTCCAGCTGAGCCGGCACAGCCGAGTGCGAAGGCATGACACCTGGTGCCCAATTAGAAAAGATTGGCAGTTGTAATAAGACCAAAGAAGATTTTTTTTTTTTTTCCTTCTCAAATCTGTTGAACATAGGAATTAAGACTTGTGACTCAAGCCCTCAGGATCATCAGTTTGGGTTAAGAAACATGAGAGGTGTTTTTTAGAGAATACTTGTTAGCTCCTAAAACTTCTCTGGTTTCATCTTTTCCAACTTTCCCCCTTAAACAGAAGCCGTAAACTTTGATGTTTAAAGCAAAATTGAAATTAAATTCCAGGCTTTTAGAGCTGCAAGAAAACAATATATCTGTTGCAGTTTTAAAGATGCAACTGTGAGAGGCAGTAACAGTGATCGGAGTATGCAAATTGCTTATGGTATTGTTTTATTGTTTTTATTGTTTTATTGATTTTATTTCCTGATGCCCTCTATCTCTAAGTGCAGCAAACAGAGTTCTGCTTATTTAGACTGAGCTTGTTTTTTTCTCAATACTTTTACTGAATAATAAAAATAATAGGAATAACAAAAATAAACATTCTTATATATAGGTTGGTGAGGGCTGTGCTAGAGCTTTCGGGATGATCATTTCAATGGAAATTGTCCGGGAGGTTTAATACTTTTCAGTCTGCCACCCAACTGCACTCTTACAAACACAGCTACTGCAAAGAAAGTGCCTTTTAAGTTCAGTAAAAGAGAGGTTCTCTTTATTTTCATGCTGTCTGGATTATCATCTGAGTTTTTAGTTGTAATTTTTAACAAACAAACAAACAAAAATAATTGCAAGTCTTCAAAGGTAGACCCAAAGGTTGCTCCTTTCCTGGGACAGGTTTATTCTTTCCCAAAATACAGGAAGCAAAGAAAGAAGAAAAACTGAGATCTGTTTCAAAGCTTTTTGCTGAAATAATTTGCATTGGCACCAAAGCTAATACGTTGTAGCTGATCTCAAAAACTTCTAAAATCAACTCCTCTCCTGTCTGCAGTGTCTTAATTAATAACGCTGGAACTCTCCACATATTAGAAGGAATCCATTTACTTGAAGAAAGAGAATTACAGTCTTGGCATATTTTCCCCGCAAATCAATTTGCATTCACTTCCTATGCTACCATGGACTCGGATAAACCAATTGTACTTTTAAGACTCTGGCAGAAGACAACTTTCAATGGAAATTTCTTTTGCAAACATTTTATTCTGACAGCTTTATTAGGCTTTGAATAGGAACTTGAGGCTGAGTTTAGCGTATTGATAAGTTTTAAGATACTGCATGAGCAGAGCCTGCTGAAAGCAATTTCACAAGTCAGTCACAATATCCATTAGTTTCCAGCTACGCTGAAAGTAACTTTGGCCGTCTCTCCACTTTAGACCAGTTCTTTTCCACCTGCAAAAAACACTACTTTGTCACTTCAGAGGGAAGGTCAACCGTTCGGGACTTAAAAGCTAGCAAGTGCAACATGATGGTGGGAAGCTGCAAACCCCGCGTTCAAATACTCCTTATTCATACGCATTTGCAATACGGCCTCTGTGCTGGTCGTCCTTAAGGCACTCACCAAAAAGCGATACACAAAGTGCTTCTGATTTGTGTACTGCTCTGGTGCTGGTAGCTGAAATAGCATGAGCTCCTGCAGCAGTTTTAAGTGAAAACCCCACAGACTGGGAGCACCAGTACTAAATGCCCATAAAATCTCCTCCATGGAGAGTTATACATCTGTGTTTTTTCCCATTTACGCTTTTTCTCCCTGCTGGGTTGGACTTCTTTCCCCCTCCGAAGCCCCTCCTGGTGAACCTGCCTCTCTTTTCCCTTCGACCTATCTATGTTGGCCAATTCTGAGGGCTTTCTTTTTCTAAGACTTCTGTTATTTTTAAGCCCTTTACTTTCCAGTTGTTTCCTGTCTTGGCTGTAAAAAATAATCTCGTGCTGCTTGTTTTTTGGAAGCTCTTGCAATTTTTTTGACTTTGAAAACTTTTGGAAGAAAACTGGATGGCAGAGGAGTAGTGAACTTCATCCTCTCTGGGATTTCAGCATGCTTCAGTGGTCTGTCTGGTGGGGGGATAGTAGTTAATTTAAAGCACACAGACTTGTTCTGGATGCGCTTTTTCCTACCTGCTACACCAAGTTGCTGGAAAACATCACCCTATACAAATACCGCTTTAATATCCACTTTCTGGAGCTGATTATGAGACACGGGGACATTGTAAAGGAAAGAATGAGAGGGTTGTTTTTCGGTCAAGCCTAGGTGGAGCAGGAATAAAGGAGAGGAAAGGTAAGAAAGAGGAGGAGAAAGCAAATGAGAAAAAAGATGGAATCCAGTAGCTCAGCAGCTCTTGATTCTGGCTTAATTAGTCACCTCCTCCTTCTGGCAAACACATGAAAAACACCTCAATTCTGCTACCCATTAAAAAAAGGGGATTGCTTTCTGTCCAGCCCAGTTGTTTACAAAGAGTTCTAAGTCTTAAATTTCATGGTAGAAAGGTGTTTGCAACCTGGGAGCTAAAAAAGATTAGCAGTCAGTTCCTGTTTTCATACCAAAATTATTGCTGTAGTGGCATGGTCAGCTGCAGCGTCATGGCTTTCCATAGTAAAATTAAAAAAATCATAATAATTTTCAGACAAATTTGCATCAGCACCCTTTGTATTTGCTGCCGAGCATGACCATTTCCTTTGATATACTGATAATTTCCTCCTGGCTGACACTGTAAATATGCCTGTTTGGTGCAGTGTTCTGGTTTTTCCATGCATATTTATTATAAATTAAGTGCTATGTTTCCTTGCATTAGCTCAGGGATGGATTTAAAGAGCAGAAAAATGCAAGTAAGCTTTTGTTTTATGGGTTACAGTTTTTATAATATACTTTCTTCAAGGAAGAATGAACATGCTTTCCTCATTGACATAACTCTTTGAAAGCTAATATTTTTACTAGTGTTCACAGAGTGCAGTAAATTAATTTAAAATACCTTTTAAGGATGTAATAACACAATGAATAAGAGAAGTGGAGAGGAAAAAGTGTAGTGAGAAAATCAAATGAAAATAATCAAAGCTGATCATGCCAGTGAGCTTTCAAACTTTATACAATGATGAACTTTAAGGAGGCAAAAAGAATAATAATAAAAAAATCTCATTTACTTCAGCCTAGAGACCTACTTCCATTTTTATCCTTAATTATCCTTAGTGGCATTCATTATATCCTATCTTAGCCATCTTAAAAATTGCCACTTGTCCTAAATCTGTAATCTTGGCTTTCTCTACAGTCGGTGAAGACACCCTGACATCTGTGAAGAACAGCTTGTCTGGTGTGAGACGTGTGTCTCCTACAGGTGAGGTGCTGGTAGGATGGAGAGAGGCGGTCCAAGAACTGGCACAGAATAGATCAATAACGTTGGAAAGTGAACCCTGAGTGAAAGATATTTGAATAGGATCTGGGCTCACATTCCAGCTCTTTCACAGACGTTCTGGATTATCTCAGTGCCAAAAGAAAACTTCTCTGTTACAGGGACACCACAGTCTCAATAGGCAAAGGAAGGACTAGCTCCTCTATTGTCAAGATGTGCCAATGAGACACATGAAGATGAGTAATATCTCTGTGCCAAAGGCACTCACATGGTTCTTTCACTGTCTCACAGCTGCTGTAATGCCAATATTATACTTACGTTCTTCCTTTTGTCTTTCTTTTGCATCTGTCCTTGACTGTGTTTGTCTTTGCTCTCCAAGGTCTGGGATATGACTCACTGAGCACCTTCCAAAGGTGCAGACTGGCAATTACCGCTCATTGCCCAGCTCAGGAGTCTTCAAGCCCTGGATCAGGTTTTGAAGTTGTGCAGATTTTTCCTAATGCATCTTTACCAAATGACCACATTTGGCCCCGTACCCTGTGAGACACCTACCTTCAAAGCACTTGTGGTGTGGTTTTGGCTTTGACTTGGGGAATAGCTCCAGCTGAGAGCCTCGTAACTGCACTTGATCCAAAAGGACTGAAGTATTTTATTCTGATGCTTGCTGACCTTCCCTTACTGCTCCTTCCAAGCCCAGGGTATGTAACTCTCAGGACACACTCACTACTTCAAACTCTGTATCCCCTCACAGAGCTGTGGGAGAAATGAGGAGAAAAAACCAAGAATTGCAATGTAGCTCTGGGCTACCGATCACCTAATGGTATTGCTGACCCCAGTCTCTGGCTTCCCATCTCTGACTCTCAGGTTTGGAATCTAGAAGCTAATGAACAATGATCAGTCAGTCCATCCATCAGTCAGTCAACTCAGGTGAGTTATCTTCAACTCTCCTTCTTCAATAAAGTCTAAGCCAGTCCTCTATCTTTCTATCTTTGTCTTCATGTAGAAGCATGGCCCTCTGCTAAGGGCCAAATTTAACTTAAGTTATCTTTTAGGAAGCATATCACATCTGGCAGCAGCAAAGTGGAGGGAGAGCTCAACATCCATCCTTACAGGGATGTCTGCAGAAAAATAATTGGTAGAGTAAAGCAGGCGGTGTCAGAGAACCTGCAAGTCTTCCCACAAAAGCCGTGAATATTCAGACAACCCATTACCAGCTCAGTCCCACAAACATGCAAGGCGGTATGTATGCTTCCCTCAAGATTGTTTTCACAGAGTAAACCAGCTGTGGCAGAAGAACAGTATTCTCACTGCTGAACAGAATTGCTCTTAGAATCATACAATAACCATAAAACCACCCAATGGAAATGTCTCAAGTATCCTAATTTCTCACAAATTCTGTGATAACACTATTATATTGAGCTTGCTTCTGCTGCCTTTACATCTGCAGCCCAGTGATGGCTAAATAGATGAGCATCAACTAGTAATGAAGAGCATTTGAAAGTTCACAAGTCCGATTATAGAAATTGCTTGTATGACAGTATGCGGGTGCCAAACTGTAAAACTGGCCTTAAATTCTTGCAAGAAAACCTTTTTTTTCCCCCTCCCTTTCCTACAGATACCCAGTTCAGTTAAGGGAATAATTGTTTTTCACACATTTGTAGGTTTTAAGGTGAGTAGAATCCATAATGATTATCTAGTCTTGACCTTGTGTGTAAGACATTGTAGAATTTCACCTCTCATTTCCTTCCCTGCTGTTGTTTCAGGGATATAGGAAAGCCCCTCATTCTTCCAAGGCAGCAAATCTCTTTTTAACCTCATTTTTTGTAGAGATCTCCAGATCCATCAAGGAACCAAACAGTATCTTAGCAAGTGTGGCCTTCGGATTGGTGTGAATATAATACTTTTGGGATATGGAAACCTAGTTTATGGTTAGCCTCCCTATGCGCTATAATGACGCAAATCCTAAATGATATTATTGGCAGACTCACGCAGGTTAAGGTTGGCGGAATGATTTGACGCCATTGCATTTCGCTCCGTTTGCTCTTGGTGCAGCCTCGTGTCTGGCCCGCAGGATGCTGTTCGGTCCCCGGCTGCACAGAGGGACGGAGATGCCTTCACTCCTCCCTGCTCCTGCAGCTAATCGCCCTCCTTGTTCAAACGAGTGGGTGACTTCTCACTGGTACTTGTCTTGTTCCAGTCTCCATCCTTTCATTCCAGTTCCCACCTCCTCCACTGGGTTAGAGGAACATTTACCAATTTGGTACTTCTTTGCCTCCCAGTCTGGTGCCTNTTTTTTTTTTTTTTTTTTTTTGCTAATGTGAGCAGGACAAGCTCCCTGCAAGGAATTTTATTTTATTTCTGGCCCATGGAAGGTTTTTTCAGACCTTTTGTGCACTTTTTTATATTTTCCAACTGTCTTTTATAAACATGAATGCCAGAGCTGTGCTCAGTATGACTGTGCAGTATCCCCAATGCTACATGCAGAAATAAAATTATGTGTTCTTGCTTTCTGCAATTCTACCTATGTACCCAAAGATTGCTGCTTGGGTCTCAGTAGCATGTAACAAAATTATGCTGAGTTGCTGTTTTCTGCTATAAACCCATCACAATTTCCAGTCATTGCTTTCCGTAGCACGGTCCCTATTTCACAGTTATGACCAGATGTATGACCCTGAACAAGACTGTAATTAAACGTCACTGCTTAAGTGGTCCTTATTCAAGTCCATCGCTCTCTGTAAATACCCGGTGCTCGGTATTATTTACAATTCTGCCCATCTCGGTATAATCTGCAAATTTCATCATGACCTTACTGATGGTAATGAGTACTGGTCTGTGACGTGGCCAGCTCTACACGCACACACCATGGACTTCACAGGTGTTGGAAGGGGTTCCCATTTTAGGAAGAGCAGACAGGATGAGTCAGCAGGTCCCTTTCCAGGCTATCACCATAGTCATCAGATCATACACACTTGATGCAATGTTGCCTTTTGCTTATGTATTTCTTTTTCTTTCTTGGTACTACGGCTGTTTTTGCAATGTAAGTCTGCCTCGTGTGGACTGCTCAGTTGTCTTTGGGCTTGCCAAACTATGGCCAAGTTTTGTATTTCCTATGCTTAAATGGTTTCTCTCCCTTCTCTACTCCAGAGTCACTTCTTTGAACCTTTCTTATTTTCCTTGGGCACAGGTAACCAAAGCTGGTTATAATATTTTAGAAATAATCCCCCTATTACCTTTCATGATGTCCGCTGCAAATAGTGTAGCAGAGTATCAACCTGTGCTAAGTAACTGTGGCTTTTTTAACATCTGTTACAAAAATCTAGCTATACCGCTTCCATGCAAATACCTTTATTCACCAAATTTCTGAGCTCATAAAAGGAAGAAATCAGATTTTTCTGACATGACTTATTTCTTATGAAATGCTGTTGACTGGAATTAATTATATCCCTATCTTTTAATCCTTATTGATTTCCATATCAGCTTCCTCATTATTTTGCCTGGGAATGAGGGCAGATTAATCAGCCTGTAAGTTACTTGTTTCATCACAACTGCTTTTAAATGTTAACACCACATTCAGGCTTTTCCAGTTTTCTGGAACTACTTGTGTTTTATCACACTTATTAAGTGGGGAAGAGATTTTCTCAAGGAACTTTTCTTTAGGATTCTTGACTGAAATTTATCTGGGTTTTTCCCCTGCTGACTTTGTCTTTTAAAAAAATGAGGCTTATGAATGACTTGGAAGATGTTTCACCAACACTTCTGGATGGGAATACTTCCTGCTGTTTCCCAAAGGTGATGCTCAGGACTTGGTGACACCACACATAAAGGTTCTGAGGTCCCGGGGGGCTGTGAGCCCCTCTGCCACTGCCTGTACCAGGGGTCTGACTTCTATATTGCCGCCTGTGGAATTGGGAAAGGTGGTAAAGGAGGAGCATGGGGAGGTAGCAGCAAGGTGAGGAGCAGCGTGAGCTCGTGGACCATGCACCAGCCGAGCTGTCAGGAAAGCGTGATCCTCTTCCCACGTTGCGGCTGAACCCACTGACAATTCCCTCCATTGCTTTCTCTTCCTTTTCCTTTTGTATAATATGGCTGTACCGTCCATGATAAGGGGGATTGTGTGGGTGGGTGGGGGAATCTTACTCAGATGATTTAATAAATAGTCATTATTGATAATAATACATTATTAGTTGTTAATTTTAGTGCTTTGTCTCCCTGCATTTGTAGGGTTCCAACACTGACAACTTTCTGCCACGTGTAAGTAGGTTGTTCCTCTTCTAATTCCTACTATATAATTATAGGAGGAACATTAAAATAGATATAAATTTAGCGAAGGTCACATTTTACTTTTATTCTTTGGAATTTGTGCTTTGATAAATTTGCAACTTGGAATATTTACATGTCATTGAATACAATGGCAGTGACCTACTATTGTAGTTGAAAGTTCATTAGTTCTGGTAGATTAGACAGTATTAATTAACTAAGATTAAACATTCTTTTAAGCCATCATAAACTGCCATCTCAGTGTGGCAGCTTATTAAAGAACATTTTCTGGTTGTTTGTTAAACCAGACTGAAGTGACAATGTAATTATATTTATTCCATCAAACAGAAAGGTCAGTTGACAAGGCTGATGTTTTCTGGTTAATTACAAGTGGATGATTTCATTGATTAAAAATATGAGCTTGTTAAACCTGTGCATAGAGCTAAGAGATATATAGGAACCCAGGAGAGGCAGGAAAGGGGATGGGAGAAAGATGATTTCAGATGTTATTTCCACTCCCTCCTGTTCAGATCCTTGGCGTGAGCAGAAACTCAAGCGCTGACAGTCGTGGGGTCTGTGGGGTCCCTGCTTTTGGGGGTACAGCTCTGTGTTAGATCAAGAGGGCTGATCTCCCATACCCCGCCCCAAACACTGGTGCATCATTTCCACAGTGACAAGTGTGTCCAAGCAGAAGGTGGGACCGTGCAGTGAAAGGCTTGGCTGTGCCTGGGAGAGCAGGGCTCGGCACAGATGTGCAGTGGGACATGAGAGAGGGATCAGGGTGCTGAATGGTGTCTGTATGAATGATAGAATCATAGAACCGTTTAGGTTGGAAAAGACCTTTAAGTTCATTGAGTCCAACCATCAGCCTAACGCTGCTAAAACCATCACTAAACCATGTCCCTCAGCACCATGTCAGCCTGTCTTTTAAATGCCTCCAGGGATGGCGACTCCACCGCTTCCCTGGGCAGCCTGTT